>LNAC01000004.1:3617880-3712091 GCA_002007465.1 Ailurus styani | reverse complement strand
GAGATCATGACCTGAGCCGAAAGCAGAGGCTTTAACCCACTGAGCCACCCAGGCGCCCCCCACAAAGTTTCAAAATACCTGGTGAGAAAAACTTGATTAGTACCAGAACTATAATATATTCTAATAAGAGATAATAGTTGTATATATGTAGATGAGTTGCAACTTTAAATATCACTATAAATCTGATATTCAGAGAAAATGCAATTTCTTTATCCCATCGGTGATGACTCTGGTCTAAGTTCCTACCTGTTGGTAAGCAAAAATATACACATAGATAATAATGCTAGGTGATAGATAGACAGGTATTAGGATAAATGTCCAATCTTGTATAAAGTTTAGGCTCATTCAATACATTAAAACAGTTCCTTGATATCCAACTCATATGACTAGATCAAAGTGCTCTGACACAGCAGTATGTGACTGGCAATTTTCAATCCAGATCCCCTTTACTGGTTTTGTGTTCATTCGACTCTGGCTGGTTACAGTCCCCAGATCCTCTGCCTCACCTTCCATCAGGATTCTAGCCCATGGGTCCACCCCACCATGGAGGATCTTTTGGCAAGCTGGCTAGAATTCCAGAGCTCACACCACATGAGAAATCTTTTTTTTTTTTAAGGTTTTCTTTATTTATTTGACAGAAAGAGACAGTGAGAGAGAAGAGAGGGAACATAACCAGGGGGAGTGGGAGAGGGAGAAGCAGGCTTCCCTACGAGCAGGGAGCCCAATGTGGGGCTCAATCCCAGGACCCTGGGATCATGACCCAAGCCGAAGGCAGACACTTAATGACTGAGCCACCCAGGCACCCCCACATGAAAAATCTTAACTTCAAATCCCTACACAACCTTATTCCATTTTGTTATCAAGTTTACATTCATGTGGCTGTGCCCCAAGTTTTATGTGGGAGAACCCAAGAGACAACCTATTGAGAGAACCCTAATAAAGAGAGGGGAGAGTGGTACATTTGGAGGAGCGCTTCTGCCCTTGACGTTACCCCACATACCTACAGTCCCTCCTTCCAAGGACCTCCACATCTGGCCACCAACATCAACATCTTTGTGCTTTTCTTCTCAGGGTCTGAAAGAGCAGGCGCTGCCCACTTCCTCTTCCTACCTAGACGACTTGCCCACTGTCTGGAGCAGCCCAGCAAGCCTAGATCTTGATAAGTTAAAAAGAAAGATAAAGGAATTTAAAGAATCCTTTCTGAAGATAATAGCTTGGTTTTTAAATCTGCAAAATCTTATTTTTGAACATGAACAGTTAAATATTATCTTTGTTCTCCTTGCATTTTTCATACTCTTCCTAAACCAAACCCAGGCCTGTGGATGCTCAAAGCCGAGCAAGATCATCCACTCAAAAAAAAGAAAGAAAAAACCATGATATTTAAAAATGAGCCATTTTTAATAAATGTGCTTTTAAAACTTTAGTCATATTTCATAGTATAGATTCATTCCCTGTGGTCCTTGCATGCCAGCTAGGGTTTCCCTGCATCTAAAGATGGAGATAAATACCACTGGAACACTTGTCCATGGCTTTTGGGGTTTTCAGTGGCCTCCCTAAGAGTTCTGTGAAGTCTGAGAGGCTTAGTTTTCTTCAAGGTGCCTCTGAATCATTTCCTGCATCTGAATTCTTATTCTCTTCTCTGCTTTCTAAGATTCCCTTAAGTCTCTTCAATACTGTCAACCCAAACAACGGACACAGCCTGTCTCTTTGATTTCTTCCACCTGCTCTCAGCACATGTGAGTCAGCTGTCAGTGACTGACTTTCAACAGACATTTGAAACAGTGGAGAACATATCAACATTGCAGAAGATTTAAAATTCAGTATTATTAGGCATTTACTTTTGTTTAAAAAAAGAAAAAGCTATTGACTTTCTACAACTCAGATTCCAATTTTCCACTCCTTTGCTCAACCATTTCACTTTCTGTACAAGCTGCAGCACAACCGAAAGAATTTGCTTCCATTTATTATAGAAAGAAAGCATCTCTGTTCAGCATTTACATCCAAATTCATCAAGTAATGAACAGATAAGTAAAATGTGATCCATACATACAATAGAATATTATTTGGCAATAAAAAGGAATAAACTGCTAATTTATGCTACCTGATGACCCTTTGTCAGGCATGAGAGTGTCCTCACCGTGTGAATGGATGTCTCTGTGCCTGGTTTTCCGGGACAAGATTTAGGTGGGGAGCCAAGCTCCAAATAAAGGCAGCCACAAGGAAAGCAAGCACAGAGCAGTTTGTTAAAGCAAAAGTAGACACTCAAGGTGGGAGAAGGAGAACCCGTACCTAGGTTATTTTGCAATTGGATATAATTAGGTCTCTCTGGGAGGAGCTGTGACATACACTGAGGTGGTCTCTACTGGAGCCTGATTCTAATCATTTGGGAAACTCCTCCCACAGGTTGGGAAGGAGAACCATCATGGCAGCCTTTCTCAATGTGGGGGTGGGGGAGGGGCCTGTGCCTACAATGCAAGTACATTATAATGAATCTAGGGGTTACCCCGGGTCAGAGCTGGAAAAGGAGAGCGCTTGCTCTGCAAGTGTGGCTGTCGGTCTGAAAGCCCCAAGGTCTTGGAAGCCACAAGGTCAGGATGTATCGCGGGGCTTTTAATGTGTGGCTTATTTTATAGCGGTCCTTGCCTCTAGCTCCTGTCTCTATCATTCCCCTTCAAAGACCTGGGCCTCTGCCTCTGGACGTTCCTTCCGCTGCTCACTTCTAGCTTCTACCTAACGCCTTGAAAACTTGATGTTAAGTTAAAGAAGCCAAGCCCAGAGACCACATATTGTCCGGTTCGGTTATAAGGCATCTCCGGAAGAGGCACATCTATAGAGACAGGAAGTAGATTACTGATTGCCTAGGGCTGGGAAATTGGGAGGATATGGGGAATGACTGCTAAACTGGTACAGAGTTTCTATATGGGGTAGTGGTAATGTTCTAAGATTGTGCACAACTCTGTGACTATAATAAAAACGGTTGAATTGGAAACTTTAAATGGGTAAAATTTGTGGCATGTAAATTATATCTGAATAAAGGTGTTATAAAAAAAGTAAACAAAAAAGTACTCTACTTCCCAACTGACAATTGCAGTCAATATTCTGTGGTCAAAGGATATGAAGCAAGTAAGCTACACCCCTTTCAGAAGGATGTATTAACAGGTTTTTCCCTCTCCTGGAGTGTGATATATTGTAATAGCTTCACACTGATTGATATTTGTGATTTAGCAACATCATCGACCTTCACTTGGCGTAGTGATCACACAGTTCAGTGCCACCTACTTATCTCCTGCTGAGACTCCTATTTTTCTGTTTATCTTATTATTAAACAAATCTGTTTCATTTTAAAATGCTAGGTTTTGGCTCCAGCGGCACAACAGCATGCCCTTGGGAACTTGGCTCTTCACGTTTATTCCTGATATCATTTTAATGGACTTTGGCACACATAAGCAAACAACAGGTAGACTATTTTCTAAAAGATTCTCTTTTCAGAATTGATGTAGAGATATTAAATCTTAGATAAGATTTTCTTTTAAAGATTAAATTTTTTCTTAAGCTCTTCAGAACTGTAAGATAAATGAGTACCAAAAAATCTGGTAAAGCCAAAATACCTCACCAGAGCATTGATGTCAATAACTGAAGTAATATTTTGAACTCATCAATGTAATAAATACATTTTCCAAATTTATGTTCATCAATATAGGCTTATTTGGGGGCTCATATGGGCCCACAAGGACAAGGAGGAGGCCCAGTTCTTTGTCCCAGGTCAAGGTTGCCAGAAAAATAGAAATCCAAGCTCAGGAAAGAAAGGGTAATTCTGGGTTGTAGAAAGGGACAACTGTATCTGAAGTAAAGGGTCTGCAAAGGACCCCAAAAGATGATTAGGTCCCTTTGGCAGAGCCTAGAGGCATTCTCTAAGATAATAAGCTACAGGAGTAAAGACATAGTGGGTCCCAGCTCTGTAGTAGCTGCTACAAACCGCCCATAAACAAGAAAAAGATTGTGGAGGATATTGGTGTTCTGATTATTTTTAATCTTTATCTTTTCTTGAGGACTTGAAATGCAGTAGATTCTATGCCCCTGCATATTTCTTGAAATGTTAAATAAGACTTGAAATGCAATTCCGAAGTCTTCAAACCTGCAAAAGTATTTGGGGTTTTTTTTTAAAGATTTTATTTATTTATTTATTTATTTATTTGACAGAGAGAGAGAGAGAGATCACAAGTAGGCAGAGAGGCAGGCAGAGAGAGAGGAAGCAGGCTCCCCGCCTAGAAGGGAGCCCGANAAGGGAGCCCGATGCGGGCCTCCATCCCAGGACCCTGAGATCATGACCTGAGCCGAAGGCAGAGGCTTTAACCCACTGAGCCACTCAGGCGCCCCCTGCAAAAGTATTTGATCTCAAAACTCATATTCATACCATATACAATAAATTTACCTGTTCCTTCCTGTGACTTTCCTATCAGCTGGAGTTAAGGGAGAATAGACTAATGTGTCTGACTCAGGCACAATTTACCACAAGTTCCCCCAAAAACACTTCATGAATTCATAATGAGAAAGCTTCGGTGGAAGGAATCAGTGAGTCCATAGGTGAGTGTAGGTGCTCAATAAGTGTTTATTGATTGAATAAAGGTCACTCAGTATGTGCCCAAACTGAGTCCTTACAACAACCACTCCTACACGTCACCATAAAATATAGTTTTTGGAATCCCTGACAAAATACTGCTGAATTCTAAGTGTGTAGAGAAAGTACTACAAAAGTCATATTAATCCCTACAATCCTTCACAGCAAAGGCCTCAACTGTAAGTCAGACACACTGTAATTATGTTGGTCATAACTTTCAAAAAACTCCAAAGCCCTGGAAGTGAGCCACTTTAGTCATTTATCCCATATATTACTCTGAAGCTTCCAGAGTGAATGGGTAACCAGTAATGATAATTCCATGAATGCTTTATGATATTCCACAAAAGATAAAATTTGGAGCTCTTTTTACAGACCTCAAAGAACATTTGTGTCCTTCCCATTTTCTAGACAGAAATGTTCATTGTGTCAGTAATTATGCATAAAACCCCAGAATACTTTATTTAGAGAAAAGAGTTTCAGGTACATTAAAAAGAAAAAATTATTAAATTAATATGAGGTGAAAATTGCCTGAAGAAATAGGTAAAGTCTTAATCCTATTGAAAGTATCACCTACTAATGCACAATTATTCTCACACAATATTCATTTGTGACATTGTTCCCTATTTGAGGGAAATACAAGGAATTTTTATGGAAATCAGTTTTCATTGCGACAACATAAATAAAACCTACTACTTTTCTAATTGGTAATTAATCAGAGGCATTTGAGCCATCACATATTCTAATAAATAACCATGGATTTTATAAGCTTAATGAATGGGGAACCAGTGAGAAATAAGATGGGCAACCCTTTAAGCAGAGCAGGAAATAGAAATGGGTAATTGTGAAGTGATTATCTCAAAATCAGGTTAGTAATTAAGAGTAATTCTAACCAAATAAAATACAGTGGGTTAATTTTTGTAATTACAGAAAAATAGATTGAGTTCAAAGTTTATAATAATGAAAGAGAGACAACTAAAACTCTTAAAGATGCCAATTTTTAAATTCTAGACAATACAATTGACCTACAAGAGCTATTTGAACAGTTTCTGAAACTTTAAAAAAAAATCCATCTAATTTTATTAGCTGCCGCTGCCAAGGAATGCATCATGTTAAAATAAAAATGTCATACAATGTGTCCTTCAGCATAAAATCACCAAAGTGTTCTATGTTATTAACACAAGCACCTTTATTATTCACAGAGAACTTCATTTCAGTGCCTTTGAGTTAAAGGGGTTTAACTTAGTGAACAGTGTCCTCCATTTATTGCATACTTTCTCTAAAGCCCTGGACATTTCCAGCTGACAAATACAGACACAGTTTTCATTTTCAGAAACAACATTAGTTTGCTGCATCACTGGGTGAAATCCAAGCATTTAGTCAGGCTTGTTTCCCTTGCTGCCTGGCTTAGCACATGTAATGAGAATTATGTCTTTCATTTCTATGCCAACCTGAATACATTAGATGCAAGAATAACAGAGTCAGCACTATATCAAGATAGACATGCCTACAGAAAATAATCTAATGCGTCCTTACCCAGGTGGCATTCAACTTCTAAGCACTGTAACTAATGAACCACAAAAAACTAATGACAGACTACAGTTTTATATTAGTCTCATAAAATTTCATAATTTAAACTATTCAAGCCATTTGTTCTTTTAAGCACAATTACCTTAAGAGACTGTCCAATATTCTACTTGAGTATTTTTTGAAAGTAAGCATACAAGGAAAACATGGAGATATGCTCACAATTTATTTGGGAGGTTAAAAAAGGCTAAGTACCACACCAAATAGAATACCATTTTCTCAAGAATAGTTAGGATCATGAAAAGTAAATTTGAGTAATTATACTTATTTTTTAATTTAGTTTTATATATAAATTTTGGACTTTTTTCCAGTAAAGTGCTAAGTGAGAGGCTATACTATTTCACATGTATTTTCTAATTGAAGACTTACCATTATGAATGAAATAGGTATTCATTATCTTCATTTTAATGATGAAAAAACGAGGCTTGGAAGAATTAAGCAACACCCAGATAAGCTAAAATCCAAACTTAGGTCTGCTGATTCATTTAATCACTAGGTTGTGTGACCATCCTAGGAAGTTTTGTCCTTGGTAAACAATAACTACCTGGGGCATCTGGGTGGCTCAGTCAGTTAAGCATCCAACTCTTGATTTTGGCTCAGGTCATGATCTCAGGGTCCTGGGATGGAGCCCCGTTGTCAGGCTCTGTGCTCAGACTGGAGTCTGCTTAAGATTCTTTCTCCCTCTCCACCCCCAATGCACTTCCCCCCCCAAATAAATAAATAAAATCTTTTTTTAAAAATGATGACTACCTGTTTTATCATTTTTATCATTTTACTTCATTTGTTATTTTTCATTGTATTTAGTTTTAGTTACTTATACTCTCCTTAGCTCTAGTTAACTGTCAAAAATCCAAGTTCCGTGTAGAAGTTAATATCGATAAACAGGAATTTAGCCATTTACTGGACTCCTGAGCTTAAAAAAACTCTTATCCTTCTGATTAACATTCATTCAATGAATTTGTGTTGACTGCTATGGTAGATGTTATTAGCTAGCTTTCCCAAAGCCCATTCCCAAAACCCTCTTCCCCCTTCCTACCTCTGCTAAAGCATTTGGACATCTTGAATATTCACCTTCCAGGCTCCTTTTCAGCTAGGAGTGGCTATATGACACAATTCTATTCAATGATATGTAAGCAAAAGTGAGCTGGCAGTTTGTGGAAATATCTCTGCTGTCTGATAAAAGTAACAAAAGTTCCTAGTGTCACCTCTTTCCTTCTCATTCTCCCTGGAACTGAGTCCGTCTTGTGTCTGACAGTCAAAAAGCATAACGACCAAGGAACAAACACCAAACATGGCAGATATAGAGAAAAATTCTTAAGACTCCACTCCAACCCTGTGATAGTCAGCACTTAGGGGTCTTGTAAAGTGTAAATAAATATCCTTATAGTTAAAGGCTCTGTTGGCTGCATTGTCTGTAACTCAGAACCAAAAAAACAATTCTAACTCATGTATGTGCTGGCCAGGTTCCAGGCACTTTTCCTAAGTCCTGTGAATACAGCAAACATTCTCATGGAACTTCATGAAAAAAGACATTCAACAGATAAACAAGTAAAGAATTTTGACTACTATAAAAAACAATAAAGCAGGGCAAGGGAATAGAGTGTGACAGGGTATGTCCACAGAAAGTTTCTCTAAGGAGGTGACATTTGACTTATATAAAATGTGGGACAAAACCGTGCTTTGGAGAAAATAATTTTAAGCTAAAGAATCCGTAAGCACAGAAGCCACAAGACAAGAAAATGCCTGACATATTTGAGGAGCCATAAATGGCCAGTATGACTGAAGCCCAGTGAATGTGGAAGAGCAGACATTGCCACAAAAGTAAGAAATGCAGTTAATATCCATAAACTTTCATTTTGAAGTTTGGTATATATTTCTTAAAAAAGCCATTCACTTGACTTTTGGCAATTCACAGCTATGCACTAAAAAGGTTTTGTAGAACATTATCCTATCTCAAATATCATTTATCCATGACTTCATGGGAACAATTTCAAACACCCATCCACTCAACTATGTTTAAGGACATTGGTGATCCCAAAGAACAACAGAGTTTCTTCAAAGTCTGTCTTCAGACCTCCAAGAGATGAATAATAGCACTTATGGGGACCATAAAAATCAGGTCTCTGAACAGAGGTTTGGCATATTTTTCACACTTCTTTCCCTAAGATGCTCCCAACAGAAACCTGCAGCACTTTTTTTAAGTGAGTTAGCACCTAAGAATGGAAAAAATTACAAAATTTCCTTACAACATGTTCAGAAATTTTGACATCCACATTTAATGATGAACTATAGGATTCCTTCAACTCACCATCTGTTAGCAGAGCTGTTTTAGAACCAATCACACAAAGATGCTGGGTATTTCCATCTAAGAGTAGACAGCTGGTAGGCAAAAGAAAAAAATGTTAGATGCTAATCTAACCAATTAATCTGGTTTCCATATCCCTTTGTATAAGTGTTATGGCAATAAGCTAAGGATGATTGCTTTTCACCTTGCATCTTAGCGGGAAAAGTGATGGATTTACAAAAAGTTAGAACAATTCTAAAAATGGAATCAGAGGAAAACACTACACCAACTGGCAAGACTAGGTTCTCTTTTAATGTATATTTGAAATTCTAGTATTAATGTGTAGTTGAATTCATGATAAGTCTCCAAAACTCATCATAAATCCAAACATTGAATCTGAAGATAAACATTCATAGAAATAAAATATATCAGATTATATTTCATTAAATTGAAATATTTATGAAAATTCTATTCAATATATAAGAAAGTATTTCTTTATAGAATTATTCCAGCTAATCAATGCCAAAGGAATAACAACATTAAAATATCACCATTTTGCAACCCAAATGAAATCACTGATTCAAGCACTACTCATTAATGAATGAAGTCATTAGTTAACAGTTTGATGGTGAACTTTTCAATGGGTGGCATCAGGCTGTCACCACCAGAAATCACTGATGAAACAGTTTTTTTTTTCAAGATTTTATTTATTTATTTATTTGATAGAGAGAGAGAGAGAGACCATGAGTTGTGGAGGAAGCACAGAGGGAGAGACAGAAGACTCCCCAGCAGGGAGCCTGAAGCAGGGCTGGATCCCAGGACCCTGAGATCATGACATGAGCCAAAGGCATCTGCTTATCCGACTGAACCACCCAGGCACCCCCATCTCAGTTTTTATAACAAGTAGGGAACCTGATGTTGTGCATCTACAGGTGATGCGATAGGAAACACAAAGGACCACCTAGGGAATAATCTGGTCAAAAAAAGTTGAATGTGAATCAAATCGAACCCCTAGCACTAACTTTCATTTACAGGAAGAATGTGGAAAAGATGAACAATTTATAACATTGAAAGAAAGCAAATGGACAAGTCCAGAACATGGGCAACCAGCAGGGCACTTGCCTCCAATGGCATGGGGAGAAAGCCAATGAGAAGATGACTTTATATGAAAAGGGACTTAAGGATACAACCACCAGGTGCCTGGGTGGCTCAGTGGGTTAAAGCCTCTGCCTTCAGCTCAGGTCATGATCTCAGAGTCCTGGGATCAAGACCCACATCGGGCTCCTTGCTCAGCAGGGAGCCTGCTTCCTGCTCTCTGCCTGCCTCTCTGCCTACTTGTGATCTCTCTCCCTCTGTGAAATAAATAAATAAAATCTTAAAAAAAAAAAGGATACAACCACCAAATGTGCATAAATTTGTTTGAATCTTTACTCTTTAAAAAAAAAGTGTAAAGAGATTTTTAAAAATTGGAGAAATATAATTATGAACTGTTTATTAGATGATACCAAAGAATTATTTTCAATGTTTATTGTAAGAATGGCACTGTGAGAATATAGCTTTTTTTTCCTTTTAGAAATGAATACCAAAGTTCATAGAGGCAAATTGATACTATGTGTAGAATGTACCTTAAACTAAATCAGCAAAGTAGGGAGAGGGGAAAGTAGATGAAGCAAATATGTCAAAATCTTGATAATCTGAGTGAAAGGTACAGTGAGTTTATCAAAATATTTTTCCTATTTTTCCCTTATTTAAAAGTTTCCTTTTGAGAGAGAGCATGCATGACAAAGAAGAGGTAGTGGGGGGGTGAAAGGACAGAGGGAGAAAGAGAATCCCAAGCAGGCTCCACATCCAGCACAGAGCCCCACATTGGGCTTAATCTCACAACCTTGAGATCATGATCTGAGCCGAAATCAAGAGTCAGTTGCTTAACTGACAGAGCACCCAGGAGCCCCTCATATTTGAAAGTTTTTATAATAATTTTTAATATTCGTTAATCAGAGCATCATTAGATAATTTGTTTGAAAATGTTTTTCTTAGGACAAATAATATTGCCAAAGCAATTTTAAAAATATGTGGCTATTCACTCTGGAAAACAGTATGAAGTTTCCTCAAAAAGTTGAAAATAGAGCTACCCTACGACCCAGCAATCACACTACTGGGTATTTACCCTAAAGATACAAAGATAGTGATCCTCAGAGGCATGTGCACCGGAATGTTTGTAGCAGCAATGTCCACAATAGCCAAACTATGGAAAGAACATAGATGTCCCTCAACAGATGAATGGATAAAGAAGATGTGGTATATATATATACAATGGAATACTATGCGGCCATCAAAAGAAACGAAATCTTGCCATTTGCAACGATGTGGATGGAACTAGAGGGTATTATGCTAAGTGAAATAAGTCAATCAGAGAAAGACAATTATCATATGTTCTCTCTGAAATGAGGAATTTGAGGGGTAGGGCGGGGAGTTGTGGGGGGTCGGGATGGAAAAAAATGAAACAAGATGGGATCAGGAAGGAGACAAACCATAAGAGACTCTTAATCTCACGAAACAAGCTGAAGGTTACGGGGGGATGGGAGGGTAGGGATAAGGTGGCTGGGTTATGGACATTGGGGAGGTTTTGTGCTATGGTGAGTACTGTGAAAGGTGCAAGCCTGACGATTCACAGAGCTATACCCCTGGGGCAAATAATAATTAATAAAAATAAAATAAAATAAAATAAAATAAAATAAAATAAATAATAATAATAATTAAAAGAAATCCTTTAAAAAAAGAAAACAAATACATGCCTGTTGAAAATGTGGTAATAGATACAAGCTGTCCTACATCCATGAATTTGTATATGGCACATTTCATTCATGGTAACTCAGCATCTTTTCACTGGTTTATTTTAACATAATTTCATCTTTGGTATTCCAGCATTTCATTTTTACTTTTCCTATTTGAAACTAATTGTGCATCTTGAAAACAAAACTTTGTATCTTTCATTAATTCTGCTAAATTCTCAGTCATCATACCTTCAAATATTTTCTCTAACTCATCACTTTTGCTCTCCTTCTGGATATGCAATTAAATGTATATTGAACATTATCTTCAATGTCTGCCCCTTTTACCTTCTTATTTTCCATTTTCTTGTTCTTTTGTGATTATTTGGTTTATTTACTCAAATCAGTCTTCCCATTTGCTAATCTTCTCTCCAGCTAATCTATTGTTTAATTTACTCTCCAAATTTTAAATCTAGTGACTACATTTTTTCATCTCTAAAAATCCTATTTTTGTTTTACCACTTCCTTTGTAAATATCTTATTATTTTCCAATAGCTTGCATTTTCTTATCTTTTGAATTATTATAAACATGTTTGCTTTATAATTTTTTACAGACTATTGCACTATTATATCAAGTTCTTAGATAAATCTTGTTTGTTGAGTCAGTCTGACTCCCTCATTTTCTTGTGTGCGTGTGTGTGTGTCTGTGTGCTCACTCATTTAGTAAATATATATTAGGCACCTCTGTGCCAGGCACAGTTCTACGTGCTGGCCAGTAGAAGTGAAAAAAAGATAATAATAGTGAACAATAGATAATAATCTCTGCCCTATCTTTCTTTCTAATCTTGTTCTTAAGCAAGACTCTCCCTCCTTATCCCAACTCCAAGAAAATATGGTGCACAATGGGTCACTGAAATATTTCTCCTGAGCAGTTTTATTTTCCTTCAGTCAAGTGCCCCAACATGTCATACCTTTGGATACATTTTTATGTTAATTTCTCATTTTAGACTTTCTTAAACCATCAGGATACTATAACTTAATTCCAAATCCATTTGAAGGCTAGACCAAAGTTTAAATATCTCACAGGAACTTTTTCTCCCACCCAAAAAGGAGGTAATTTTCCTTTTAATCTCTCTTAGCCTCTATCTTAATGGGTGGTGTTTTCAGTCCTTTCACTTAGAGTACAGTCAGGGCTCTATGCATGGGTCCAGGCTCCAAATCACCATCTCAAGAGCCCAAGGCCTATTCTCACTAGATGATCAAATCCAAGCCTCTAGTTGTTGTCTGATCCAATACCTCTTCTAAGCTGTCACAATGTCCCTGTTTGTACCTTTCTAATGCTCATGTTCCCATTTGCTCGAGCACCTGAGTATTTCCCTTACACTCTTTTTTTTTAAAGATTTTTATTTATTTATTTCTCAGAGAGAGAGAAAGAGCAGGGGGAGTGGCAGGCAGAGGGAGAAGCAGGCTCCCCGCTGAGCAAGGAGCCCAATGTGGGACTTAATCCCAGGACCCCGGAATCATGACCTAAGCCAAAGGAAGATGCATAACAGACTGAGCCACCCAGGTGTCCCCCCTTATAACTCTTTTAAGTTCATCCATGCGTATTATAAAAAAAAAAAAGTGATATTTCTTCAAGCACTTTTAGCAGGAAAATTTCCACCAACTTTCTGGAAGCAGAAATAACAATACTGGGCACCTGGGCCGCTCAGTCATTAAGCATCTGACTTCAGCTCAGGTCATGATCCCAGGGTCCTGGGATGGAGCCCTGCATCAGGCTCCCTGCTCAGCGGGAAACCTGTTGCTCTCTCTCCCACTTCCCCTGCTCATGCTCCCTCTCTCACTCTCTCTCTCTCTCTCTCTCTCTCTCTCTCTCTCTCTGTCAAATAAATAAATAAATAATCTTTAAAAAAAAAAAAAGAAAGAAAGAAAGACAAGAAATAGCAATACTAACATGTAATGAGTTGCTGAGCTGGTCTGTCATAAAATTGGTATGTCTTCATATGAAACTAAGAACAATTCTTTTGCTTTTAACTCTGTATGCATGTTGAATTGTTTTACTGGTTATAAAGTCAAATTCTCATCTTATAATGATAGTTCACAAGTGAAAGAATTTCATAGAGTAAGAGTAAGTGAAAAAGTTATTCTTTCCAGATTTGTTTGCCCGCACATAGGAGAGTAATACAGCAAACTATGGGCAAGTCTCTCTAGGCTGTGGTTTTAGATTAGTGCTTAGAAAGTAAACTTTTTACTATGTGAAATGAAAATGACATTATGATTTGTCAAAAGATAATTTAAAGATCCCTTTTCAATAATTAAGGAATAAAGTAACATGTTACGGTATAAAGAACATGGAGTCAGACAAAACTATGTTCAAATGCTGACTCCACCATTTACTAAACGGTGTGACCTTGGGTGAATTAAGTAACCACATTGAACTCCAGTTTTCTCCTGTGTAAAATGCAATTAATAATTACTTCAAAGAGCTGTTGAAAAAATTAGATGAGACTTACTCTAGAAAGCATGTGACCAACACCCAATAGGTCTTAACTCAAAGTCAAATCCCTCCTCTCACTTTCCCCTTATCTTATAGAAGACAGGCAATAGAGTCCTGATTTTGTTGTTAAGCCCTAAAGAAGATGTTCGTATTCTATAAAACTCTTTTTTTTTAAAAGGATTTTATTTATTTGACAGAGAGAGCGCACAAGCAGGGACAGCAGCTGGCAGAGGGAGAGGGAGAGGGAGAAGCAGGCTCCCCACTGAGTGGAGAGCCCACCATAGGGCTGGATCCCAGGACTCAGGGATCATGACCTGAGCTGAAGGCAGAGGAGACACTTGACCGATTGAGCCACCCAGCGCCCCTCTATAAAACTCTTAATGATACACAGTGACAGTTCAAGCATCTTTAAGGAAATAGCAATGAAAATAATTTTATTTGTAGAATGTCAGCCTGTATCCTGTCAAGTGTTCAATAAACAGCTGTGGCTTTTTTACTTGTTTGGATAACAATCTTTTATGCTTTATTATAAAGAATTTATTGTGTATAGGTTTAAGTATTTTAGTCAAATAAAATCCTTTCTTTAGTATAAAACTGTGATGGAATTAATAATATAATGATTTTTAAAAGTTATTATTGAATGAGCTTGAATTTTTAAAAGAACTATTTCTGAAAAATTATAACCACAAATAAAGGAAATATTTGAGACTTTACATAGGATTAATCAGCCAGTTAATATTGTTTTCTGAACATAACAATATAATGACAATGAAGAAAGAATGTAGAAATGAGTCAGATAATTCAGTCAACATAAATCACTAAGGCTTAGGTTGAAAACATTTTTCTCCTAATAATAGATGTGTTTTGGTCTAAAGCTACTCATTAAAGCCAAAGTATTTTATACCCGTATTTTAGTTAGTTAGCTCATGTAGGCACAACCCAAATACTTAAAATCCAAGCTCTTACATTTTAAAATGCCTCCAAATAAAACTTAATGTCAGAAGTAAATCAATTGAAATTTAAAGACATATTTTTAGACTCTTAACTACAGAGAACAAACTGCGGGTTACCAGAGGGGAGGTGGGTGGAGGGATGGGTTAAATGGGTGATGGGGATTAAAGAATGCACTTGTGATGAACACCAGGTATAGTAAGGAAGTGCTGAATCACTATATTATACACCTGAAACTAATATCACACTGTATGTCAACTAACTGGAATTTAAATTAAAACTTAAAAAAAAAAGAAAGAGAAGGAAAAAAAAAACCTAAAGATACATTCTTGAAACTTAAACCTAAAAATGTATTTATGGTACTATGATACAGAGTGTTCATAATATAATTTTAATACTCACTAATGTCCTTCATAGCACTGTGTAAAATAAATTCAATAAATAAAATGACTGTTAAAATAGATAACATAAGTTTGTATAAACCAATAAATCAGTATTTATCAAAGGCTTATTTTGTACAAGGCAATGTGATATAATCATTGATTAAAATCATTTTTGATAAAATTAATGATGTCCTACATTTGAGACAAAAAAAAATGCTGTTCAACAATCTATGACCAGGAAGCCATTGTATACCTTATTAGTCACTAACTTTTTTCCTCAGCCAAATAAGTAACTGAGATTTTCTCTTTGTCTTCCTCTCGTTAAATGCTATATTAGAGAGTGCAAATAAACGACCACAACAAAATGACCACTACTCCTGACTAATAAAACTTTCTTCCTATGCATATAAGAAGAGTTACATATGGAGAAGCAAACACATTTCCTACTCACCCATGATAAAAGCTCATCGAAGTTATGCAGCCCCCCAAATCCAGCTCAGTAAACAAAATTTACAGAGACATGTTCATGTATATTAGAGGCACTAAACAGGATCTTTTATTTTTTTTATTTTTTTTAAAGATTTTATTTATTTATTTGACACAGAGAGAGAGATTACAAGCAGGCAGAGAGGCAAGCAGAGAGACAGGGAGAGGAGGAAGCAGGCTCCCTGCTGAGTAGAGAGCCCGATGCGGGCCTCGATCCCAGGACCTTGAGATCATGACCTGAGCCGAAAGCAGAGGCTTTAACCCACTGAGCCACCCAGCCGCCCTAAACAGGATCTTTTAAATGCAATATTAAAAATATGGCTGAGGGGCACTAGGCTGTCTCAGTCGGTGGAGGGTGTGACTTGATATTGGGGTTGTAAGTTTGAGACCCAGGTTGGGTGTAGAGATTACTTAAAAAAATAAAATCTTTAAAAAAAAAGAAAAGAAAAAAAGAAAAGTTTTAGAAAGGAAAACTACATACATTAATACATATCATTGTAGCTATATTTATATATAGTTACATATACAAATATAGTTATATGTAGTTTTATGGTATCTAAGTTGTCCCGGTGTCATTTTTAGAAATAAGATGTTAAGAAACAAGAGTTGAGAAATAGCAAAGGACTTGAGGTGGAAAAGCCCAAACTTCCACAACAGACTCTTCAGAAGCATTTTGGTCTTTTATCAAAGACTTCTTGAGAGAGAAAATAGTTTCCAGACAAAACTCGTTCCTGATTAAACCCATAGAAAATAAGGACTTAACAATGAGTCATTTAAAATGTGGAGAATAATAGGAGAATCTCAGCCATCTGAATTGCTTCATAAATGCTAGGGGATCGGAGTAAGAACAATGTAAAGTTAGCAAAGGTGGGTGGGGGATGTTGCTAACTTGTTTCTCTTGTCTGAGTCCATAAGAAGTAGCGAAAGAATTCAACTCAGATAAATGTTAGGCAGAAACAATAAAAAATTGTCAAGACTTCTCATTTACAGTGATGACTTCCCAAACTGCAGGGTCTTCTAGTCATTATGTGTCCCAATCAAAGTGTTGTTTTTCAAGTACCCGGATCCTTCCCTTAATGATTTCATTAGTGCTTGAAAACCCTGCGGTTAAGTAAAGAGCTTTTAAATGGAAAAAAAAAAAAAAGTGTTGCCATTAAGTTTAATAAGAAAATTGTGATGTGTTTGATCTCAACACAAAATACTCAAGTCATTCTCACAGCTAGAAAAATATTTCAGTTGAACGAAAACATGTTTATATTAGTAACAAACAGCAATTTGAAAGTAAACAAATACAGCTTGTATGTAAAATCCACTGTTATTATACTTGACTTTTTTCCTTATTTCTGAAACAGTTTTCTTCACCAGTCTTTCAGATTTGGTGGCTCATAACCATTTTGCACTTAAAAATAAAATCATATCCCTGAGAAATACTTTCGGGGCAAAATACAGACTAAGTACAGGAGGACACAACAGACTGAACATTCACAGGGGATACTAAAACCTCATCTCTCTCTTTAGAGTATGTGCAAAAGGAAGTTTAGAACACATTACCTAAAATATGGGACTTTGGCATGTTGAGTATTTTAAACTGAAGGCATTTGAGAAAGAGAAGGTGGAGGACGGACTTTCTGACCTTCTTTTTCCTGTGAAGCAGGTCATGAAACCCTCATGGGAGAGGTGCCCTCCCTGTTTCCCAGAGGAAAGCATCATCCTTATTTCCAAAGATGGAAGAATATGGAGGGGAATCCAAACAGAATTTATAAGTTTCCCCCAGTTTACTAGTCTTAGCTCATACCCTTTGTCCTATCATATTTTTCCACAGTTCTCCACTCTTCATCAAGCCTAATATAAAAACACTCAGATTCAACCATTTCTTCCAGTCTTCATTTCCTTATGAAGATGCCTGTGTCACATAAAATTCATATTAAATAAACTGCTATGCTTTTCTCTTATTAATTTGTCTTTTCTCAATCAAATTTATAGGGTCCCTGCCTTAGAACCTGGGAGGGGCGAGAGAAAAAATATTTTTCCTTCCCCTACACACATAAAACAAAATAGTTTGGATTCATTTGTACATGGCAGGCAATTCAAATATGTTCCATATGAAAACCTCTGAATAGAAATTGTTATGTCAAGTAAATTGTCAAATATGTCTTTGCCTGAAATCATAATGTTATACTGTCATTTTTATGGTGTATTTATTTAGTGCATTTTTTAGTGAACAAGTAAGGTAAAAAAAAAAAAGAATCATTGTCCAAAATGGTATCACTTTTCCAGATTCATCACGGCAAAAATTTCCTTCCTAATGAACAGTCATTACGGGGATAAATCTGAATAGAGTTACAAATGGAAAACAGATCAGTCATTCAATAAGAATTTTTTAAATGCTGACGCAAATCAAACAGGGCTGCTCATATAACCTAACCCTTGGAAAGATTTAACTACCTTGTTTACTCTTGTTGAGATTTTGCTGGAGGAAATGCCCCAGGCTAAACCTGTTTAACCTCAATGTAGCTTTTCTGTAGCAAAATACTGCCAAACAAAAGATACATCATTTCATTATCATTTAGCCTCATTTCTTAAGTCAAGAGTAAGTGCAGCTAGCATTGTCAACCACACAATACCTAGATCAATCTTGTAGACTGAAAAGCTATTACTGCTTCTACATCTTAGTCATAACAGCTGTCTTCTAAGAGCCCTCTTTCACTCGGGAGGTCAGGAATGGCATGGGAGGAAATGAACACCCACCAGGCCTGCCTGGGTCAGCAAACTCAACCCTTGACAGATGTGTAGCTGATTTCCCTTTCCTCTGAACACTAGATTCATGTTATCTCCTCCATCTTAAACTCCACCCAAAATAATTCCTATTCCTTAGTGCTTTGGACAGACAGTTAATATTTTAATATTTTCATTCTTTTTCAAAAGTATATGGCAATTAAATATGGATTATTCCTCCATTGGCTGATCTTGTGTGACTATGTCATTTGTTTATTCTTTAAAGATTTTATTTTTAAGTAATCTCTATACCCAACATCGGGCTCAAAGGTACAACCTTGAGATCAAGAGTCACTCACTCTACCAATTGAGCCAACCAAGTGCCCCACACTGTCATTTAAATGTCAAAAAAGCAATATAGCCATCTGAACTCAAGTCTGAGAAGCTGTTCTATTTACGACTTGAGTCTTTTAGAACAACGCAAAGGCAGCGTTATCCAACAGAAATTTCTGCAATAATGATTGTATTCAATATCTGCACTGTGCAATAGGATAACCACTAGCCAATTTCTATTAATTTAAATTTGAATAGATGCAAATGCCTTCCTTAGGCAAAGGAAAGAGGCAAAAAAACACAAGTCCAGAAGGTCCTGGCGAAGTAGCCTATGTAGCATAGTAAAGAAATGTAGCTGGGGCACCTGGGTGGCTCAGTGGGTTAAAGCCTCTGCTTTCGCCTCAGGTCATGATCTCAGGGTCCTGGGATCGAGGCCCGCATCGGGCTCTCTGCTCGGCAGGGAGCCTGCTTCCTCCTCTCCCTGTCTCTTTGCCTGCCTCTCTGCCTACTTGTAATCTCTCTCTCTGTGTCAAATAAATAAATAAAATCTTTAAAAAAAAAAAAAAAAGAAAGAAATGCAGCTGGGATGTTCTTAGCACAATGGAAAATAGAAGTCTCAAAGTGATGGCAAGAGACCTTCATCTCCACATCAAGAAAGCAAGAGCCATAACTCTGTTTATACAGTGGGAGCTTATCTAAGACTTACTGTTGTAGGGGAGGGAAAAAACTTTTTCTCTACCCTCTTAAGTTTAGTACCTGAGACCTGTGAATTAAACTCACAAAAGAGAGATTACAGAAGAAAAGGCATACACTTTTATTTGATATTAATATTTTAATTTTTTATGTGCATAGTGATCTTCATAGAAAAGAAATGAAGAAAATGAAATTGGTAGCTATACCCAGGGGCTTATATACCATTTTAACAAAGAGTGACAAACTTGTAGAGAACTGGCAAAAGAAAAGGGGCTCCAAGGGTTGGTAAATTGTGCAAAGATAAATACATGGGGGAAACTACTGGAAGATAAAGGTAATTCTAGTAAGGGTTGTTTGTGCGGACCTAACTCAGTGCGGAATTTCCGACCCCAGTAATAATGTTTGTTTTCCCCCATCCTGGTATCAGAGAGGGGACAGGGAAGACCTTCACAAGGGAAATGTACGTCCTGCTATGCGGCAGATGAAGAAGGCGGAGATCTCTTTCTGCCTTTAATGCTTCCTAATCGCCTTCAGCTCAAAACAATTCTGTGAAAGCGGCATATTTTGATGTGACATATTCTGATTCCCTTCAGTATCACTACCGATTTTTGCTTAAGCAGAAGTCATTCATTTTCTAAGATGATATTCTTTTCAATTTCTTCCCTGTCTAAGGATGTGTGTAGAAATAGAGCGGGACGGAAGTACAAAGTTCAGCCCTCTCAAAGACAAGGTCCCGCTTCCACCATTTTTGAGATTTTTGCATTTCCTGTCTCTAACTCACCTCAAATTTGGACTCTATAAAACTTTATTAAGGCTTATATTTCTGCTGACATTGTAACACATTGAAATACATAAGATTGTAATGATATTCCACACATATTTATTCAGTGTCCACTGTGTACGTGAGATTGCGCTAAGTACTGAAAATGTAACCAAAAAAAAAAAAAAGGACTGAAAATGCACTGGCAAACAAAGCACACTGAGTCCCTGCTTGTCCTCAGTGAGCTTACAGTTTGATGCATAGGACATAAAAAAAAGTAAACAACTTTTTTTGAACTGGAGTGAGGCTCTGCAGGAAAAGAACTGAATGCCTAAGAGAGAATAGCAGGGGGGCCTACTCGAGTCAGGGGGAATTAAGGAATGCCTCCCTGGAAAGGTGAGACAAGAAGGGCACAAAGGAGCCAAGGAGGTAAACATTAGAAAGAGCGTAAAGGAAGGACTGTGGGAAGGAACATTTGAGGGAACAAAAGGACAGAGGTACTCAAGAGAAGATGAAAGAAATAGGCAGGAATGCATTTATTCAAAGTCTTGTAGTCCTGAGTTAGGTGTTGGGATTTTATGCTAAGTGCAGTAGAAAGCCTGGAAGCATTTTGGAAAGAAAATGACATGATCCAATTTATACTCTAAAAGAGTAGTTCTGACTGCTCTATAATGGAGAACAAAATGGAACAAGAATGGATTCAGGGAGAACATTCTGGAGATTATAAAGCGCCCTTGTAAGTGCTAATTGAATGACTGCAACTATTCCCATAGCAGTATATAAATAATTGCTGTCCCACATGAACCATTTTTTTGAAACCCAGAACTGTATCAATAGGTTAAAAGAGTGGGTGCTAAAATTTCCTCACAAATCAGCTTAAATCCTGAGACTGAGGCCTGAGAATCAAGAAACAGAGACTGTAATAGCGTGGTCAGGCATAAATGATGAAGACCCAAAAAATGAGAAAAACAACCCAGAGATATAAGAAATTATAGCACTTGCTGGTGACAGGAGACAAGAAGGGATCATGAAATCCAATTCTCTCTTTTTTTTTTTTTAAGATTTTTTTTTATTTGACAGAGAGAGAGAGACAAAGGAGAGAGGGAACACAGGCAGGGGGAGTGGGAGAGGGAGAAGCAGGTTTCCCACCGAGCAGGGAGCCCAATGCAGGGCTCCATCCCAGGACCCTGGGATCATGACCTGAGTCGAAGGCAGATACCTAAAGACTAATTCACCCAGGTACCCCATGAAATCCAATTCTTGAAGAGGAATGTGACTCAGACCCAAGACCACACAGCTGCTCAACAGCATGTGTCCATTTGGAGTTCTGCCTCATACTTTCCTCGTCTCCAAGATGGGCATAAACTAGGGTTTCCAGATCATGGTGGAGAGGTGAGGATTCAACAGCTAACAAATATGAGTACTTGGAACAGTGTCTCAAAAACTAACTGGTTCATAACCCATACAAACTTTAAGTACATTTAAATAAATTCTCAGATATCCCCCGCGTTTTGTTTTGACTTCAAATAATAGCAATTCCATATGGCCATCCAGGAAAATTTAAGATTTGCAAGGTCATTTTAATATAAATTTTGTTGACTTATATGATTTAACTGCCCCATTTTATTAACTTTTAGTTTTTTATTAGTTATTTTATATACACCCAGTACCTCCTTTAGGAATCTTGCTTATCCATTTTGTGGCTCCCTCTTGAGTTTAATAAGATATTTACTCTTAATAATGTAATAATTCTAGGTAAAACAGTATTGAATAGTTTGAAATTTATTTTGACTTAATAAAATATTTAAGTCTCTAGATAGATCAAAGCTCTATCTTGCAAGGCTAGGATCAACCAAGAAAATAATCACCTTCAAGATGATGAGTAAAGGTCTTGAGACTTTTACTGAAAGTCTTGAAACAGAGAGGCATCCTTTTACTTTGAAACATTTTTGGGAAAGGTCAAAAATGCAAGTATTTTTATTTGAAGGATGATTCATATTGCTCTTTCAGTGATTACAAATCAGTAGAAAGTGTTTCATTACATTTCAATACCTAACTTGTAAATCAAATAGCTGTTGGGGTCACAAGTATTTACAATGTATAATAAATTTTTCAGTTACAAGTGCTGATATGAATCAATATTAACATTTTATTCTTTTCCTTCACAAAGGGATTAAGGGATTGAAATCCCTTTAATTGTGACTAAATCCTATTCCGAATTTGAATCTGCTCTTATGGGAATTTTAAAGCACTAGAAGTTTGAACCCAGTCTCCTTTTAAAATAAATGTCACTTATTTCTTGCAACTTTCTTTTAATAATTGTTTAAGTTATTTAAATGCATGCAGACTTCTTACTGAGTGCTGAAAGTAGGTACCAGCACTAAGGGTAAAATTAAATGACTCATTTCCTTTATGATTAAGGCAGCAAATCTTTTCTTGCTATTATGTTGTGAATTCCAGCAAATAACTCCACAGCCATTTATTGAATTTTTCTTCTTTCAGATATTCACATTCCAAGCTCTTGTATAGTAAGTGAACTGGTAACATTTTTCAATAAACCTCAAAATTTCATTTGAAATGCCCTGCAGCAAAGACAATACTAGCTACTTCCTTGCAGAGGGGTGAGCCAGTTTAGCCTTTCTAAAGTTTCACATTTAAAAGAAGTCCAGAAACATAAATTAAGAACATCTTAAATTAATGCTGTAGGTTAAGATTCGGCCAAGAACACATTTTCCATTAACTATTTTTGAAGAACTCTCCTGCTTGAAAGAATTCACCTTCCTTCCCAAACAAGGTACCCTCTAGTGAGTAGGCTTGAAATGTAATTTCCAAAACCACAAAGCACCTTTGCTCTTTTTCTGCAAATAGAACAACTCTAATACCTCTACTTATATCATGACACCATTCTGTTGAAAAAGATGGGGTGCCTGGGTGGCTCAGTCGGTTAAGCGTCTCCCTTCGATTTGAGTAGTGATCCTGAGATCGAGCCCTGAGTCAAGCTACCTGCACAGGAAGCCTGCTTCTCCTCCCTCTCCCCATAGAGCTCATAGTCTCTCTCTCTCTCTCTCTCTCTCTCTCTCTCTCTCTCTCTCTCTCTCAAATAAATGAATAAAATCTAAAACAAAAACAAAACCAGAAACTCTGCAACAGTAAAACCTGGCAGCTAAATGGTGATTTTCAGAGTCAGGAACAGAACATCACTAATGAGCTCTAAGAATCCTGATAATCATTTAAGAAGTTTTTGAAAGCTTAATAGGACTACATGATGGTCATTCATTACAGTGAACTTTTGCATCTCCTTTAAGATCAACTTCCTTGCTCCTTTAAAATCCTACCCAAGATCAGTTTGGCTTTAGATGGAAAAATATTTTAACCCCTCGATCACTAATAAAAACATGATCTTCATATGTTTGGTACATTGCATTTCTGGTTTCTGGTGCAGATAAAGAAGACAGCAAGACATCAATCTGTTGATAGGACATCCCAAAGGATGTCATATTCTTGTGTCATATTTATGAGATGAATTAGGACAATACTATGTGTAATACCAACTATTAAAAATGATATCCGGTCACAGTATAATTTCTGAAGTTATCTTTCACTCTCTCCCTTTATCTTCTACATTCAATCTGTCACTAGGCACCACCATTCTTCTATCATCATCTTCCTGCCTTCACTGTTCTTTCTTCTCCTTTCCCAGATTCTCATCATCTTACGCCTGAATAATGATATTCTCTTAGCTCAGTGAATCTCAGACATCAGTCTGAGGAGACGGGCAGGCCAGGGACAAAGTTTTAGAGGTACAAGAGAAAATGAGAAAATAAGGACAATGCAGTAAGTCTTTAATAATACCAAGTTGATTCATTTTAATGTTCTGTCCTTGGCTCTGGGAGAGTGTCCTTACTACTAATTTGACGGTAAAATTTGATTCTTTTATGAAATAGTGGAGATAGCATATGGTCATTTACTTTGTTTTTGTTTTTGTTTTTGTTTTTTTCCTTAACATCCTTCCTTAGCAAAACAAATATTTGACAACTATATGTTAGTTCTCAAGAATTTTTTTTAGGAACTTTACTGAAGGATGAAATTCAAAATTCTGTAAAATTGTAGTAGTTGATCACCCTGAATCTGGTTACCTCCTTCAACATCCACACCCCAGGATCAGGCCAAACAGATACAATGAATAGCATGATGATGAGAGTTAACAATACTGTACTATTTATTTGAAAGTTGCTAAGAGAGTAGATCTTAAAAGTTCTCCTAACAAGAAAAAAATCTGTAGCTATGTGAGGCGATGGGTATTATCTTATTGTGGTGATCATCTTATAATATTTACGTATATAAATACATCAACATATATCAAATATCAGTATATCCATGATATCATAAAAATGTGGTACATCTTAAACTTAGAAATGTCTGTGCCTATTCTCAAGGAGGCTGACTTTGAGAAGGATTTTATTAATATAAATTTGAATTGGGAAAGGCAAAGCCAGACTTATGAATCTAAGTGTTCATATATCTGATACTTTAATGTATAAAAGTATCCAGAAAGCCTACATTTTTATCGGCTACATATCAGCCTTACAGAGAGAATAGTATCCTGTAGATTCATAGACACAGATAAATGAACCAGGGTGCTCACAAAATTTTGTTATGAATATTTCAGCACACACTGAAACTTAAATCAACAGCCTGGGACTTAAGATAACAATCATATCCAATTGCTCTTCTCACCATTTCTACCCAAACTTCTTTAACCTCCTCTCATTGCCAAAGACTATTAAACAGTCATCTCTGTGTTAAGGACAATGTAAACTCACCTGTTCAGAACAGAGAGGTGTGAAGGGGCATCTATTAAGGTGTAGGATAGTTCCTAATTGCCAGCCTAAGCTCATTTACTATCTGAATGCATTCAAGGTGTAACAGTTTGATAAGGTATCAACATAACTTTAAATTATGGAAAATGTACAGTCTTGTAACATTTTAACAAAAATGTCAGTTTAAAAAGTA
This sequence comes from Ailurus styani, assembly GCA_002007465.1. NCBI lineage: Eukaryota > Metazoa > Chordata > Mammalia > Carnivora > Ailuridae > Ailurus > Ailurus styani. Next base: position 3,687,003 of record LNAC01000004.1, on the reverse strand, counting down.
GATTTACTTTGAAGAGTCACTATACCTCTGTTGTTCCTTGTGTACATGTGCTGCACTCAAGTATCTGGGTCATCATAGAAACAGCTCTCAGTTGGGATCGGAAAAGCTAGAGTTGAGCAAACACATACTCACAACCTGTGGCGATGTGAATGTGGCCATTTATCTTCCTCTCTGAGTTTCAGTTTCTTCATTCGTAAATAGGAGGGAAATTAAATGCCCTTCAAAAAGTTGTTTGAGGATTAAATGAGGAGACGTCTGTGAAAAATCTCTGTCATAGGATTGCATTACTATAGGGAAGTCTCAAATTGAATAAGTCCTCATTATATTTGTGTTCAAGTATTGTGACTGTAAGCCAAAAGGGAAAAACAAATTAAACATACGTTGCCTGCAATCAAAGTCCCCACCAAAATAAATAAGGACAGGAAAACACTTTGCCTACCTTCCTAACTTGCAACCAATGGTAATACTTCAAGTGACACAAAACATTTTTATTGTACAAGTTTCTGTTTACTGCTAACAAAAATATATTATTTCTTATTCTGTGCAGTTTGACTGACAGGTTCAATTTTCTCTTCGGCTAATACAAAAAGAACTACTCAGCAAATAATCGTGTACTGTGTCATAATATAAAATTAAAGAGATTCATGCAGAAAGTAAAACAACAACAAAAAAAACTAATTATATGCGGTTTTCATGAAAAATCTCCTTGGCATGAGCCATTTCAGTAGATTGATGAGGTCAAAAGTCAATTCGCAGTGGGCTGAAGAGGTAAAGAAGTGCAAACTGAAATTACATGCCTCTCTTTTAAGAAGTTCCACTGAGAAAGGATGGAGGAAGCTGTGATCAAATCTCAAGGAAGCCTACAGAGGCCGGAAGGAGGGGACGAAGGAAAGAGTATGGACGTACAGAAGTTCAAAGTGAGCAGGGAAAAAGGAAGGGAAAAATGGGTGGGATTGGATGCCAATTGCTGATGTTTGCGAATAAACGAGAAGCAAGGAAATATGAGAGCAAGAGCCTCCCTCACTTTGGTCACAGCCCAGGCCTGTAATCTTTCTTCAACTGTTAACCATTTGAAAGGGACTGTTTTTCTCATATCGTGTAACTTATTAAAATTATAACTGACCTCTTAAATGCTGAATCGAATGAACACTTTTCAGTCTCTGTCTTGCAATGATGAATCCTTGCAGTCTTCATCCTCTTGAAACCTCCCACCATTCTCTTTTCATCTCCCTGAAAGTCTCCTTTCCTTAAAGCCCTCCTGGTATCAGGAGGACCAACGGGGTTGCAGCAACAAAGAGCTCGGAGGCATATCCCAAAAAAAGTGTATTCCTCACTCACACAGCAAGTCCTGGACAGGTCGTGAGGGCCTTCGATATTGATAATCACTCTGGAGACAGGGTGACAGAGGCTCCATCTCAACCCATTTCATAGTCATCACGTCAAGAAGAAGGGAGCCAGCTGACTCATGCATTGCCTCCTAAAGCTCGGGCTGGCCAGTGACATGCATCACTTCTGCTCACATTCCATTAACCTAAGCTAGTTGCATGGCCATGACCTCACAAAGGCCAGAGACATGAAATACTTCTCTATGTCCAGAAGGAAAAGAATGGGAATATTTGTCCGTATAGCTAAAGAACAGTCCCTATAGCTATATCCTTTCCCTCCCACTGTAAATATTGCATAAAATTAGATCCTTCACTTCCTTTTTCCACTGTGTACAGTCTTCCTGAGTGACCTCATTCACTTCCTTATGCCAATAACATCAAATCTACATGTCTTGCCTAAAACACTCTTATAAACTCAAGACCCATTTATCTCTACTTGGATATCCCAAAAGCACCTTTAATTTAACATGCATAATTGTAAACTAATCACTGCTCTCACCACCCTAGCCTGTCTCCTATTAACCATTTGCTGGCCTTCCCTCCTATTAAACTATGATTTCCTTTAAACTGTGTTTTATTTATGCTTGCATACCCAGGACTGAGCAACACATGAATTCTGGGAGGACACAAACATTCAGTCCATAATTGCTATTAAAGACTTTGGATTTTACCCTGAGGGAAATGGGGAGCCATTGGACTGCTGTGGCTTGCTACTTTAAGAGCAGATTAAAGGAGGGTATATTAGTTATCTATTTCTGCATGAATTTCCAAAAGACATAGCAACGTAAAACAATAAGCATTTACAGTTTCTCAGTCTCTATAGGTCAATAATTTGGAGGCAGCTAAGCTACGTCATTCTACCTCAGGGTCTCTAATGAAGTTATAGTCAAGATGCCAGCAGGATCTATAGTTCCAAGGCTCAAATGGGGCCAGATGATTCATTTCCAAGATGGCTGACCCATATAGTTGCTGCCAAGAAGTCTCAGTTCCCTGTTGGCTGTTGGCAAGAGATTTTTCAGTTCTCTGCCATGGGGTTTCTTTGTAGGGTTACTTAAGTATACTCACGGCATGCCTGCTGATTTTCCCCAGAGTAACTGATCCAGGAGAAAGAGGAAAACACTGCAATGTCTTCAATGATCTAACCCTCAGAAGATGTACACTGTCTCTTGTGCCTTACTGTATTCATTTGAAACAAGTCTTTAAATCCAGACCACACTGAAGGAGAAGGGAATTAGGTTCTAACTTTTGAAGACTCAGAGTTGGTGAACATACTTTAAACCTCCACAGAGGGCAAGGGTAGAAACAGGGGACTAGGTAGGAGGCTAGAACAGGGAAAGGTGATAGTAGGGTGGAAAAGAGTTGTAGCAACGGAGATACTAGGAAATGATTGGATGGTTGCCAGAGGCAAGGGGGTGAGAAGCTGGGCAAAATGGGTAAAGGGGAGAGGGAGATACAGGGCTCCAGTTATGGAGTAAGTCTGGGAATAAAAGGCACAGCATAAGGAATACAGTCAATGACATTGTAATAGCGATATAATGGGACAGATGGTAGCTATACTTGTGGTGAACATAATGTATAAACTTGTCAAATCACTAAGTTGTATCCCTGAAACTAATGTAACATTGTGTGGCAACTATACTCAAAAAGAAGGAGAAGAAAAACAACAACAACAACTTTTTGGATTCTTGATATATTTTAGAGCTAGCAGGATTTACTGAGGGACAAGCAAGATGAGGAGGATAAAAGAATGAGAGAAGTCAAGAAGTGGCTACAAGTTGTTTGGCCTGAGCAACCAGAAGGATAGAGTTATCACAAACTGAGATAAAACTGACAAGGTAACAACTGCTGGGGTTAGTATCGGCAGTTCCGTTTTGGACATTTGAAGTGAGACGGAGAGGGAGTAACTGATAAGACTGGAAGAAAACATAGTCTGCTGTTCTAGCAGAATCACAAATGTGTGTCAAGTCGAAGGCAGCAGTTGATGGTCAAGTAAGACGAGGACTAGAACTGGCCAGAGAATTAGGAAAGTGCAGGACATTAGGAACCTCTTCTGATGCTATTTCAGTGGCCTGTGGAGAGAAAAGCTGAAAGGAGTGAGCTCAAAGAAAATGGAAGGAGGATCTGCCATTAACAGTTGAGGAGCCCAGGCACAAGTGCAAATGGAGGCTGACGTACATTCTCATCTTTTATTTATTTTTTTTTAAGATTTTATTTATTTATTTGACAGAGAGAGAGATCACAAGTAGGCAGAGAGGCAGGCAGAGAGAGAGGGGGAAGCAGGCTCCCCGCTGAGCTGGGAGCCCGATGCAGGGCTCCATTCCAGGACCCTGAGATCATGACCTGAGCCGAAGTCAGAGGCTTTAACCCACTGAGCCACCCAGGCGCCCACATTCTCATCTTTTAACCAGTAATTACATCTTTATTTAGTGAAGAATATGAAATTTCAGGGATTTCACATGACCTATACAAGCTGAGGGTTTGGTGAGAATAATTTTCTTTTTCATTTTCCTTATTTTGGTCAATAGTTAAGTCATCATTAGTTTATTAAATTTATTAATTTATCATGTCCTATTCATGATTTTTATGTGAGTCATACTCAAAAAAGAAATGTTTGCTTTGTTTCTAGTTTTTAAAACTGTAAGCAGACTGCCTCTTTGTAAGTTTTCTACTCCTTTTCTTTTTTTTTCTCTCCAATTTTCTTCTTTCTTGGGCCTCACTTGTTTTTTTTTAAGATTTTATTTATTTATTTGACAGAGAGAGAGAGATCACAAGTAGGCAGAGAGGCAGGCAGAGAGAGGAGGATGCAGGCTCCCCGCTGAGCTGGGAGTGTGATATGGGGCTCGATCCCAGGACCCTGAGATCATGACCTGAGCCGAAGGCAGAGGCTTTAACCCACTGAGCCACCCAGGCGCCCCACTTGGGCCTCACTTTTGAGCGAAGTGCTTAAAAAAGTAAGACTCTATTTTTTCCTATTTTTATTCTATTTTTATCACCATGTTGACATACTCATCCCCAATAACTTAAAGAATTAAAAAATAAATGGGGCCACCTGGGTGGCTCAGTCAGTTAAGTGTCTGTCTTTGGCTCAGGTCATGACTTCAGGATCCTGGGATGAGCCCTACATTAGGCTCTCTGCTCAGTGGGGAGGCTGCTTCTCCCTCTCCCTCTGTCTGCTGCTGCCCCTGCTTGTGCTCTCTTTCTCTTTCTCTCAAGTAAATAAGTAAAATTAAAAAAACATTAAAAAGTAAATGTTCTTTTCAAAGTGTTCAAATGTATATATATTTGTATCAAAAACGCAGGTTAAAGTGCATGTTAAAAATTGAAATATTATTCCTCACATATTTTCAAATAGTTTTTCTCTAAAAATATTCAAAACTGTCTCTTAAAATTAAGTCACGACTACTAATGGAATCAATTTTAAAATCAGAATTATTTAAAGTCAATAGTTTAATTTTTAAATTTAATTAATATTATTCAGTACTAACCATTCCCACTTCTAACCTTAAATAGCCATCTAGTTGTCAATGTGGTATCATACTTAATGTATAGTATATTGAAACATAAATACCCAAGAATTGTGTTTAAGAATAAAACAAATTGTTTAGCATTCTAAACATTCCTCAGTAACCACGTGTAACCATCGAGAATACTTCACTAGCTCATGAATGCCTCCAAACCACACATGGAGATAAGAAAACGACACCAGGCACTATGGGACCCATGACATTCACATTGACAGGAAGGCTTTGGTAAGTTCATTTGTCTTTCCTCTCACTTACTGTCTCCTCTGCTCACATTCTCCCCGTGCCCTGAAGCTGTGGCCTTTCCAGTGTGAACACCACCACAACACACCACTGTCACAGCATTCGGTGTTAAAGACTTTGGGGCAAAAGCAGTAGGAAAGCTTTCCCTGCACCTAAATAGTGGGAGTCCTGAGCATAAATGCTTTGTAACTGAATCTCACCACAGGTGTTCTCTCTCTCAGTCACCTCCACACCTGAGAGAAGAGAAAGGGTCAGAAATGCCCCATTTTGTTTCAGTAGCAACCCAGGACCCTCTACAGGCTGTTAGAGGGTACCTACCGATTACACAATCACTACCGAGTGAACTAAAAGCTTGGGCGTGCAGGACTTTTTGGATAGTTGAAGATTCACCTTCAGGTAGAGGACTGAGAGCAGTGTGATTAAAATCTGAATATTACTGGGACACTTGGATGCGATAAAGGACAAGGGGCAGGCAGAAGTCATTCATTGATCTTTCTTAGCTTCCTAAAATTTCCATTTTATTGATATTTCAAAAATCAAAGTAAAGTCTAGCCTAAGATGGAAAATCACCTCTCCTTTTCGCAGACAACTGTTTTCTAGTTAAAGGTCTTCTTTTTTTTTTTAAAGAGGGGGATGGGGCAGAGAGAGAATCCCAGGCAGGCTCCACACCCAGTGTAGAACCTGATGTGGGGCTCAATCTCATGACCCTGCGATCATGACCTGAGCTGAAATCAAGAGTCAGATGCTTAACCAACTAAGCGACCCAGGCACCCATACTTAAATAAGACCTTTTAATTTTATTTTCAAACTCTCTGTCCTATTTCCTTTAGTCTTAATTTCTTTCAGTTCCTATAGATGGGTTAATTTATGTAATTACAACATATCTTCCATAAGTAGTTATTCATAGGGAGAAATTCTATAGTTTTGCATATATTCTAATTTTTGGATTAAATGCAGAATTTTTTAAACAGTTGAGATCCAGAATTTAGCTTTTCTGGGAAAAAAAGTCTAAGAAGGTGGTATACTTTTGTTTTTTTAATAGCCACTGTGTTCCATACTTAATTTTATGAAAGGCTTAGTCCTCCATTGAGCACATGATAAAACTGATTCCAGATGCAGTTTTTATTTCACTAAATGCAATCTGAAAATGAACATGCTCTTTCATTTGGGAACAAAATTCAATTATAAAGAAACAGAAAAAATGCGATCTGAGATCAATAGCCTATTACAGTGCCAGCATGAGGGATAATTTCAGTTCAGTTTAATCTACTGAAATATGTGGCTATATACTGTTTATTTGTTTGTGCACCCCTACATAAGAAGTGACATACATTTAGTTTAATTTTATGGGAATACAAAGAATATATGTAGACTTGAGTAGTGTTCACAAGCATAATAGAAAATTTAAAACCAACAAGCTAACAACTTACAGCAAAAAAATAAATAAATAAATAACCTGCAGTAAAATATATACTCTTTAAAAAAATACAATAGAATTTTTATATCCATATCCAATAGTCTCATTTTAATAAAATTTATATTTTTTAAAAGTTGATTTTCAACAGAAATGCACTGTCTCTGAGCTGAAAATTAATTTAAAAAATGCATATTTTAATTTCATAGATTCGTTTTAAAGGTATGAGATTTAAACAGATTATGTAATCTAATTCTGTGCTTTCATGGATGAACAAACAGAGGTCCAGAGAGGAGACTGAGTGACTTGTTAGAGTCAATCAGCTAGTTAGTTAGGGTAAGAAGTGTGCTTTCTTGATGGTTAGTTGGACTAGGAAGCCTCCATATTTGAAATGTCTCTAACAGGGCTCAGGACATGCTACCCCATGTACGGATCCTTGGCATATTAAATATTTAAGCTGAAGAAATCTGAGGAATGTTGTGTTGAAATAAATGTCCAGGGCCAGGATGGAGCCACTCATGTCTGGGGTGCAACCCAAAACTTAGATAACTTTCAGGTCTCTGAAAATGACCCACTTGACCAGATATGCAGCCAGTGCCCATTTTCTGAGTTATCCATGTATTTGTTTAAATATTTTACTTATGAAAGTAACGCGTGTTTGTTATAAATAATTCAGACCAAAGAAAAGACCTAATGTTTTGTTTCAAAAATACTCTCCATTGTGTGGCTATTAAATGACATAATTCTCTTAAACTACATCATGTCCAGCATCACAGTCTTCTTAGGAAATTTCTCCCTCTGTCACAAATATTGATTCTGATCAAGGGCTAATCTTCAAACACATTCTTTTGGTGTTTGCGAAAAACCTCATCTCTCGCTAGGATTCCATCACACTGATTTTATAAACAGTGATACAGGAAGTGAAGTCCAGGTCCCTGACATTGCTAATGTCCTCAGCTATTAAGCTTCCTCATCTCCTTGGGGTGCCTGTGTGGCTCAGGTCATGATCTTGGAGTCCTGGGATCAAGTCCCATTTCAGGCTTCCCGTGCTCTGCAGGAAGCCTGCTTCTCCCTCTCCCTCTGCCTCTCCCCCTGCTTGTGCTCTCTCTCTCTCTCATTCTGTCAAATAAATAAATAAGTACCCTAAAAAAAAAAAAGTTTCCTCATCTCCTTAAAAAAAAAAAAATTAAAAAACAATCATCAACAGAAAGAAGAAATAAGAATGCCCTGTGGATCCCTAAATCCTTCAGTGTGCTACAAAAACATAAAATTCTCTAGACAGTCCTTTCCAATTTCTTCTGACAATGCAATGTACTGTTACAGTAATAATCAATGGGATGATGCTTCACAAAGGAAGCCTGATGGATCACCTGTGTCAGAATCACCACAGCAGCTGATTAAAAGAGCAGACCACCAACCTGGCCCCAAACCTTTTGATTCAGAGTGCCTGATGGTAGAGCCAGGAAATGTGCATTTTTAACAAGCTTCTTGACCCCCACAGCTGGTTCCAGGTGATTCTTACCCACAATAATTTTCAAGAACCATGTGGTAAGTCTTAGAGGCAGTCCTCACTGTCTCTTATAATCTGGTCTAGATAGAGTATAGTATAACTAATAAAATGGAACAGAGGTTTCTTTGGGACTCTTCTCTCTCTCCTAGAACAGCACAATAAACTTAAATTTGCAGTAAATATAAATTTAATTAATCTAGAAAGAATGAGGACAGCATAAGTTTCTGCATGAGGTCTCTCACTTTTTGTTTTATATCCATAAAAAACCAATGGTATTGGGACACCTGGGTGGCTCAGTCGTTAAGCATCTGCCTTTGGTTCAGGTCACAATCCCAGGGTCCTGGGATCGAGTCCCACATTGGGCTCCCTATTCAGCAGGAGGCCTGCTTCTCCCTCTCCCACTCCCCCTGCTTGTGTTCCCTCTCTCGCTGTGTCTTTTTCTATCAAATAAATAAATAAAATCTTTAAAAACAAAAACAAAAACCAGTGGTATTCCTTAGATCCCCTGGAGATTCCCCTCTAAAAACTGCCCATGAAACAAACTTTATGTGTCTTCACACTGTCCCAGATAACAGAGTTCCTTTGAAATGTACTCAATCCTGCCCTTGTCTAGCTGTGAACTGAATATTCTATCTTTTGCAAGTTATGGTCAACCTTTACTTCTTAGATATATTCACACAATATTAAACTACACTCTATTAAAAATAAAATAAATAGGGGTGCATGGGTGGCTCAGTAGGTTGAGCATTTGACTCTTGCTTTCAGCTCACGTCATGATCTCAAAGTCAAGAGACTGAGCCCCAAGTGGGACTCCACACTCAACGTAGAGCTGGCTTGTTCCTCTCCCACTGCTTCTCCCCCGATTCATGTTCTCTCTCTTTCTCAAATAAATAAATTTTAAGAATAAAAAAATTGGGGGGGGCGCCTGGGTGGCTCAGTGGGTTAAAGCCTCTGCCTTCGGCTCAGGTCATGATCTCAGGGTTCTGGGATCGAGGCCCACATCAGGCTCTCTGCTCGGCAGAGAGCCTGCATCCTCCTCTCTCTCTGCCTGCCTCTCTGCCTACTTGCGATCTCTCTCTCTGTCAAATAAATAAATAAAATCTTTTAAAAATAAAAATAAAAAAAATAAAAATAAAAAAATAAAAAAAAATTTTAAATACATTTTAAAAATAAAAATAAAAATTTTAAAATAGAAATAAAATAAATAACTTTCTTTGGATGTTAGAAAGTCCTAAAACCTGTGGAGAATAACAAAACCAGAGAAAGAATAGAAAATGCCAGATTAGGGAGTAAAGACTGTAATTTTAAATAGAGTAGTCAGAGAAGGCCCCACTGAGAATGTAACATTTGTAAAATGAAAACGAATAGGATGAAGTCTGAGGTGTGCAGATATTAAAGGTAGAGCTTTCCATACAGAAGGAATAGAAAATGCAAAGTCCCTGAGATCAGCCTGTACCTAGTATTTTTGAAAAACAGGAGAACAATGTAGCTAAGAGGAGTAAGTACAGCTAGAAAAGAGAATGCAAGGACTGAGCCCTTCCCACCCCCCGCGTTGAGAAGTTGGAAAGATGAGGAGGTGCCAAAAAAAGAGACTGAGAAAGGGCAGACAGTGAGGTAAGACAAAGAGAAGAAAAGGCGATCAATGGCGCCCAATGCTCCTGACGAGTCAAAGCAAAGCTGGAGAATTAGCTACTGCATTTAGCAACATGGAGGTTGTTGGTTACCTTCAGAAGAACAGTTTCAGCAGAAGTGCAGGGTGAAAACACATGGCAGTGAGTTAAAGAAGAATGGGAAGAAAGAAACTGGATGCATTTGAGAAGTTTCGCTACAAAGAAACACTCTGAGAGCTTGCTCTATCTCCCCCTGTTCTCTGCCATGTGAAGACGTAGCAAGAAGATGGCCATCCACAAGCCAGGAAGTGGGCTCTCACCAGACTCCAGATCTGCCAGCACCTGGACCTTGGACTTCCCAGCCTCCAGAACTATGAAAAATAAATATTTGTTTTATAAGCCACCCGGTCTATGATAATTTGCTATAACCTAAGGCAGGACAGAAAGGACACCATGTTATTTTATGATGGAATAATTCACAGCAGGGGCAGAACAGATGGCTCAAAAGAGAAGTGAGAAGTGTTGTAGTAGGCCAGAAGAGATCAAGTGCCCTAGTAGAAGTGTTTGCCTTCGGATGGAAGATCAGACAATTCCTCTTTAGGTACAAGAGTGAAAATAGAGGAGATGGTCGCAGAAGTTTGTAGGTAAGAAAACGTGGTGATGGAAACGTGAAAGTTCTCTTCGGATTCCTTCTATTTTCTTGGTGAGAAAGAAAGCCAGGATATCGACTGAAGAGTGCGGTTGGAAGGCAGGCAGTAGGGAGGGGTACGGCAGATTCACCAGCAAATTTTCAAATGTATACTACTCCTGAAATGAGCAAAGAAAAGCCTAGCTTCTTCAGTTTCTATAATTCATTTAATGTTTTTCTATAACTCATTTACTATTTCCTCCTGTTTGGAGGAAATTGAGAGGACAAATTTATCTCAAAACTGCCAATAAACAGTTTCAGTTTAAGCAGACTCTATGATATAAGAAAATTCAATCAACTTAACTTGATAGGGAGTTTAACTCCCTATCAGAACTGTTCTTCTCATCCTCCTCTTCCCAAGCTGGTGCCTGAGTTTCCCGAATTCAGGGGATTCTCCCTGTTATGAAGTCTGCCATCCTTGTTCTGATCTCCACTGTGGGATGGCTGGTGTGACCCTCAGGATACCAAGTTGTGTGACTAAGGAATACAAGGTCTGCCTTCTTGGCTCCGTCGTAGCCTGATGAGACTTCCACCTCCACCTACTCAAGTGGTAGTGACTGAACCCCCGATCCAACCTTGCCTGCTGGGCAGATATCCTCATGGGGTCTGGGGACAGCTCCCATAGATTGTCTAATCTCACCCACCACTGCAGTAAGTTCCCAGCAAGATCCCTTCCAGACAACAGCTGGACTGTGGGAGCCGGGAATGCTGCCTCAGACTCATCCCTCTAGCCAACTTCATCAACCATTCCCGCACTACTGCCTCCCATGGAGACACACAAACCACCCTAAATGGCAAGCCTCATACCAACATATCAAAGGAGAATGGAAAAAAATCTAGTCTATTTTTGGCTGTTTTGTGAATTTATCAGCTGGGAGAAGGACACCTGTGTCTGACTCCCTCTTTCCTTTGTATTCTGAGATCATTAGAAACAGACTTTCTCCTTTCCTTCAGGCAGAGTCTTCCGGAGCACAATGTCCTGCATCTTTTCTTTCAGGTACTGAACTTTACTTCTCAGTCTGAATGGTAGAAGGGTTCTTTTTACTGTTATAGAAGAAAGTATGTGGTCAGAGTCCTCTTGGCCTGGTTCTAAATAATGGAAGCCCCGGGGGAAGTCAGAACTGGGGATTACTAAGATGGAAAATGTATTGGTTGAGTAGACTTGAGGTGTTATCCCTGTCACACCAACAACTATTTTCTACTTGCTCTGTGTAATTTGGAACTATTAAAAATCCCTGACTCTCCTCAATAGTTAAGTCATTAAAAGGGTGACTTTTTCAAACCATTTTTCAGTTCATGATTGTTCTAGGTGTTCACGTTTGTTGTCATCACTGTCAATTTTGCCTTATTTCTACACTGAGGTGATTTCCCAAAAGGTACAATTTTTAAAAACCAAATCAATAAATAAATATGCTTTATTGCCATCTAAACTGTGAACCCAAAATATTATAGCAAGTGATTATGTTGATTATTTATGCATTCGTTCCCTTTTAAAGGTCACTCCTCTAATTGAAGGCTTTCTATCAAACTGACATTACCTGTGCTCTGCTCATCATTGTTTAACCTGTAACAACCTATTTTCCTCTTGGGAGAAGAAAACCTCATTAATTCACATTAATACACACAGGTTTGACAGCCAGTGCTGTTAGGAATTCAGTGCTTATTAATACTTACGTACCATAACCTCACTAAGAACTTTTATTTTCCCAACACACTGAAAACATGGAAGTATTGCTTCACCAAAGAGACTTTCTGGAGACTTAACACTGTACCTAAGGGATCAAAAATATTTACTCTATTGATTGTTCCTCTTCAGTTCAAAATTTAATAGGCTAATTTATTAATCATATAGAGCTGTTTTGTGAAGAAGGAAATCAATCCATTTGCACGAAATGTATTTTTGTGATGTGAGAACATGGGCTCTTTTGGGCTCATCTATAAATATAGTGGAGGTTAGGTAGAATGGTAAGGTGGTAGTATAAATGTTTTATAACAGACAAACAAATTTAAATTTTTTTAGCTTTTAAATTTTATAGTAGGAGAAATTTAATGATATTGGGTCTAATACATCCCAAAATTTTATATTTTGTAGTTTTTATGTTATATCTTATTAGGAGAATTTGTTTATTAACATTTTGTGCTTTATTTTTTTAATATTTTTATTGATTTATTTGAGAGACAGAGAGTGAGAGTACGAGCAGTGGGGAGAGGCAGAAGGAGAGAGAGAAGCAGACCCATGCTGAGCAGGGAGCCTGGGATCATGACCTGAGCTGAAGGTAGACGTTTACCTGACTGAGCCACCCAGGCGCCCCTGTGCTTTATTTTATTTCACATTGAGCAAAGAAAGATTTTAGAAAATATTTTCTAATCTAGGCAGTTGATGGTAAACATATAATGACAATTAAAACTATTTATATTTATTAAGTTCACATCTTCTTATAAATGCCCTAATGAACTCTAAAAATAACTGATGGTTCTTGTCCTCTGATACTCTCCACTTTTAATTTTCTGGGACTAATGGCTCCTACTCAATGGGAGAACATCTTTCAATGTCCTGGATAGTATCCAATTGAGTAGACATTTAGTGAACACCTACTAAAGGCAAGTATTGCTATACTAGCTAATGAATGGGATAGGTTTTTTTAAAAATTGTTTTCAGGGTACCTGGGTGGCTCAGTCAGTTAAGCAACTGCCTTTGGCTGGGGTCACAATCCTGGAGTCCAGGAATGGAGCCCCACATCAGGCTCCCTGCTTAGCAGAAAGTCTGCATCTTCATCTGACCTTCCTCCCCTCATGCTCTCTCCTAAATAAATAAATAAATAAATAAATAAATATTGCTTTCAGTTGTCTTGGAGCTTATAATCTAGCTTCTAAGAAGCCAACACATGTTTAACAGTTAAATAATGACCTAATGCATTCCATTTGAGTACCCTAACTGTCCTTATGGAAATTGTACAGTGGATTTCAAAAACATGTAAGCTATATCCCCCACATCCCCCTGTGGGCACCTGCGAGTGTATCAACACATAAAAACAGATATACTGCATTTAAGCAGCTGCACCAGAGCGTCCTGCCGAGCGAACTTGAAAACCTCCGCTACGAGGAGCATGGGCTTTAGACTCAGTCCTGGGTTTGAATCAAACTACTCCTACTACTTCTATGGCCTAGAGGAGCTGCTTCTCTGTACTCAGTCAATGCCCTTGCCTGAAAAATGGGAATGATTATAGCTAGGTTACTTTATGGATAGTGACAGTATTTGATGAAGTTCCGGACAGCTGATAGATGCTCGGTAAAACACAGGTTAAAAGATTCCATTAAAAATGTTGGCTTGAAAGCTGGATGCAGAGGAAACACAAGGCATTTTGAAGGAATGAGGCATTCTGAGATCGAAGTCTCAGAGGCCAATTGAGTGTGGCGCATCCAGAGTAATTGTTCATAAGCAGTTCTTTCTGCTTCTGAAGAATTAGGGCTCTTGGGAAATAAACTGGAGGACACAAGGCTGGGCCATATTCGAAAGGGGTTTAAAGATTGATTGATTGATTTGAGAGAGAGAGAGAGAGAGCATGAGCAGGAGGAGTGCAGGGAGAGGGAGAGAAAGAATCTCAAGCAGATTCCACACTGAATGGAGAGCCCACAGCAGAGCTCAGTCTCATGACTCTGAGATGAGAACCTGAGCTGAAACCAAGAGTTGGGACTTTCAACCCACTGCACCATCACGTGACCCTTTATCTGAAAGGGTTTTGAATGTGAGGCTGAACATTACCCTTTCCCATAGTTCTCAAATGTTAGTGCACAGCAGAATGATTTGCGTTGCTTTCTAAAAATGCCAATTCCCAGAACCCACGTCCAGAGATTTGATTCCATAGACGTGGGCTGTGCATAGCAAACTGTACCTTCAGCAAGCACTGCAGGTGATTCTGGAGCAGAAGCTCATGCATCATGCAACTACACTTTGAAAAGCTAAGAGCTATGCAAGGTTTTATTTCTTGGGTGAGTAGCATACATGAAAAAAAAAAGTCCCAATTTAAGATCAGTGTTCCAGCATTCAGCCTAGAATGAATGGAAGATACACACAATAAATTAAAGCATATTATATTAATATATTCATGAAATTATCAAGGACTAGATAAGAACAGTCGAAGTGAGACTAGAAGATAATTGGTGGATATTATGGGTATTTCTAGACAAGAGTCAAAAGGACCCTGATTAACTGAATTTTGAAAAAAAAAAGGCAATGGAATAATACCAAAAATAACATCAAAGTATTAGACCTAGAAGAATGGGGGAATGGAATGAAAGAAATTGGTAAGAGTCACTGATTTGCAAAGGAAAGATGAGAGAGCTCCATTTCCAAATGTGTTTTTAGGATAACAGTGGGGACACCTGGTAGAAATAAATATTTGGCAGGAGGACTAGAATTTGAGTGAGTACAAGACCAAAATACAGGAGATAAAGTCAACCATGGGGAGGAAGTGTTTGAATCCCTAAGAATCCGTCTTTCTTCATGGAGAAAAGAGCAAAGTGAAGAAAAGCAGAGGGTCAAGGAACAGAAAAATCAGGTAAGGAGACAGTCAAGCAATTTAAAGACTATAAATGAAACATACTGTTCAAAATAACTAGTTTTATATTTATTCTCTCTAAAACCTTAAGAGTATTAAATAATTTCAGAGAACAAATTTTGTGATGTGTCAAAATACTAAATGGCAAGTAATTCTCTGATGAGCTATCTGAAATCAGAAATAACACCCATTCATTCATTCATTCAACACCTACTCTGCACTATGCACTCTATGAGGAACTGAAGACACTGAGTTAAATAAAACAGTCCCTGACCCAAAACACTAATTCGAATGTTGTTAATAAGGCTACCTATAACCTAAACATAGGTGGGCTTCCGGGAAGCTTATTTCAGCTTATCAACAACAACAAAAAAATTTAAAAAACAAAAACAAAAAAGAAAAAAAGCATTTCCAGAAGCCTTGAAAAACCACATATTTGCCACTGCTTTCCTGACAGGAGCAGTGCAGGTGAGAATTAAGTAGCATATCACACAGAAATTTCCCTAAAATTCCTCTTGATAGTTCTCTCTCCCCCCAGTGCACTGTCATGATTAAACTTTCTCCACATTCCCTGTGCATTTTCAAATTACAAACCTTCTTTCTAACCCCTTAGAGTTTTATGCTCTAGGACGATCACTTTTTTTTCCTTTTTTTTTTTAATTATTATTTGCCCCAGAGGTACAGGTCTGCGAATCATCAGGCTTACACCTTTCACAGAATTCACCAAAGCACAAACCCTCCCCAATGTCCATAACCCATCCACCCTATCCCTACCCTCCCACCCCCCAGTAACCCTCAGTTTGTTTTGTGAGATTAGGAGTCTCTTATGGTTTGTCTCCTTCCCCATCCCATCTTGTTTCATTATTTTTCCCTCCCTACCCCCCATGACCCCCCACCCTGACCCTCAAGTTCCTCATATCAGAGAGATCATATGATAATTGTCTTTCTCTGATTGACTTATTTCACTCAGCATAATACCCTCTAGTTCCATCCACAACGTTGCAAATGGCAAGATTTCGTTTCTTTTGATAGCTGCATAGTATTCCATTGTATATATATACCACATCTTCTTTATCCATTCATCTGTTGATGGACATCTAGGTTCTTTCCATAGTTTGGCTATTGTGGACATTGCTGCTATAAACATTCGGGTGCACGTGCCCCTGAGGAACACTACCTTTGTGTCTTTAGGATAAATACCCAGTAGTGCGATTGCTGGGTCGTAGGGTAGCTCCATTTTCAACTTTTTGAGGAATCTCCATACTGTTTTCCAGAGTGGCTGCACCAGTTTGCATTCCCACCAACAGTGTAGGAGGGTTCCCCTTTCTCCGCAACCTCGCCAACATCTGTCATTTCCTGACTTGTTGATTTTAGCCATTCTGACTGGTGTAAGGTGGTATCTCGCTGTGGTTTTGATTTGTATTTCTCTGATGCCGAGTGATGTTGAGCACTTTCTCATGTGTCTGTTGGCCATTTGGATGTCTTCTTCGGAGAAATATCTGTTCATGTCTTCTGCCCATTTCTTGACTGGGTTATTTGTTCTATGGGTGTTGAGTTTGAGAAGCTCTTTATAGATTTTGGATACAAGCCCTTTATCTGATATGTCATTTGCAAATATCTTCTCCCATTCTGTCAGTTGTCTTCAGGACGATCACTTTTGGTGAGAGACCCGTCCATGAAGATTTCTGCCAAATAAAATCCTTCGTGTATTTCCAAATAAAGGTGTATTAATCATACATCCCACTTGGTTTATAAGGCTTCTGCTCCCAGTTTTGGCTTTGTCTTCAAGACGGACTCACTCAGGTGCTCTGGGCCCTTCTGCACCTCATCAGACTATAACACTTAGATCCTTGCAAATCATGAACCAGACTAGAAGTTCCTAAATCAGAGATACTGTATGATATCAGAGCCATTACAGTTATCACTGGAGTCTATTTGTGTATGTTTTCTAGGCTTGATTTCTTCAAGTGTACTCCTATGAACCGTAGACCCAATTTCACCATCTACAAAATCCTTCCTTCTGAGAGGCACTTTCACTTCAGAAACTAACCACATTAAACAGATTAGGAAGCAACCACTTCAAAATCTCCTTTCCTATGAATTTGTCATTTGCTTTTGATTTCTTTTCTTTTTTAAAAATTTTTATTTATTTGACAGAGAGATAGAGATCACAAGTAGGCAGAGGCAGGCAGAGAAAGAGGAGGAAGCAGGCTCCCCACTGAGCAGAGAGCCTGATGTGGGGCTTGATCCTAGGACCCCGAGATCATGACCTGAGCCGAAGGCAGAGGCTTAACCCACTGACCCACCCAGGCACCCTGCTTTTGATTTCTTAACTGTGAGACCTTTAAATATTCATTTTTAAATTTTCTAAGATATTGTTTACTGTGGAACCATTTATACTTTTTATTGAAAGAAAAAAATTAAAATCTTTTTGAGACTCAACTCTCATTAAAGTCAATGCCTTTTTTGCCTCTGTTACTAAGCAGAATGAGATTAATCATAGTTTCTGTCCAGCATTGCCCAAAGGAGGCTTTGTATTTGGAAGACATGACTGAGCACTATAACTAGGAATATGCATCCTTCTCTAAGAGTCCCAGAATTGCCCAACCCTTTGCCCTGATTTAATTTGCTCCCAAAGAGTAATCAGTGGATTGGAGTTAACTGGAAATTACATAAGTAAATAGATGGATAGATAATATAATATCTATATTGATATCTATAGGTCTACATATGACTTTTTAGTCCTGAAAATTCTGCTTTCTCCAAATGGGTCAGCTGCCACTTACCAGAATTAGAATCTAGTCTCCTTATTACTAATCTGATGATATGAGCTTTCACATAATACCTGATTTTCTATTCTATGCAAATAATTCTCAAACAGGAAAAACAAAAAAGGGGAACACATAAAGGAAGAAAAGATTTCCCGCTTATGTTCCTCAACTGATGTTCCCTTTAAGTGATTTTCATCCTATTATACTGTATATATTTTTAGAAGCTACTTCAAAAGCTTTTTGAAAACGCAGAGTACAAATATAGACATACACTTACATAATATAGTTCTATTTTCTTCTGACGCTTCCCATTCTAATCCCTGTTAGAATATTTTTCCCCATTCCGGAAAAATATCTCTCTAACACAGATTTTTTTTTCTTAAAGGTTAACACAGTATCTGTCAAGCTTCATATAAATATAACTATTTTAGGAGTCTCAAAGATCACTATCTTTAGCAAGATATAAAGGACCTTACAGCTGATTGGTAAGATAATTAGCATTATGCCCAGCAAAGAGCCAAAGCTAAAAAACTTTAAGGAATTTTTTATCATTTTATTTCATTCTATTTTATTTCATCATGTACAAGGATGTTTTTAAAGTTGTATTTCTTTTATATTTCTTTTGTACATATTGCTTTTGTACAGTCACAGAAATGCCAACCTCAAACTACTCTAGCTCTAAAATCACTAAAGGAAGTTGTTTTAGGCCATTTAACAAAATGTACATTTGCTCCTTGAACGGAGCTCTAAGAGCTATTCCTTCTCTCCTGCCTGCTCGCCACTCTCTACCAGCAAGTCTAAGTAGCATTTTGAGTGCACAGATTAGAAAAGGAATAAAATATTTCAAGAACATTAAGATTTATCCAACTCACTAATGAAATTATTTCTTGAAGACCGACCTCTTTATAGTTTTTTTTAAAGGACATAAGCTTTGTAATTTCCCACCAACAGGAAGTCTGCACTTAATTCTAAGAGCTTGCTTACCATTGATTTATATAATATTTAGTACTTATCAGGTACTATCTTAAGCACTTTATATACATTAATTCATTTAATTCTTTCAACAGTCCCACATGATAGACATAATATCATCTCCCAAGATTGTACAGCTTGTGAGTGGAAGAATCTGTCCCCAAAGTCCACACTCTTAATGATTAAGCAGTCTTTGTCTCTGTTTGGGAGACAAGTATTATTTTTAGAAGCATTGCTGAATAGGATGTCTTTTTTATGGAGGTAAGTGATCAAAAGTAAGATGAGGGAGAGATGTGCCTTTGGGAGGAGAAATGACATTTTGTCACCACAAAATTTGTGATACTTAGAATTTAATTACCAGAAAGTCTTTGTAGGGGCACCTGGGTGGCTTAGTCTGTTAAGCTCTGCCTTCAGCTCAGGTCATGATCCCAGGGTCCTGGGATCAAGCCCCACACCAGGCTTCTTGCTCGGCAGGGAGCTTGCTTCTCCCTCTCCCTCTGCCTGCGTGTAGGTCCTCCTGCTTGTGCTCTCTCTCTCTCTCTCTCTCTCTCTCTCTCTCTCTGTCTCTCTATGTCAAATAAATAAATAAAATCTTTGAAAAAAGGGGGAAAAAACGTCTTTTTAACTCTTATTTTTAGTGTCTATATATGTTTCCATGTAAACATACTTTGAGTAACCAAATTGAGTCTTGGCATATTATCAATGATCAATTGTCACAATAATGCTGCTCAATAAGCTATCCAAAAATGTAGAATCTTAAAATAACAACCATTTATTGTTTCCCCTAAGTCTGACAGTCAGCAGTTCTGGTCTCAGCTAGCCTCACTCGTATTTCTGCAGTCAGCTGTGGGTCAGGCAGGAGGTTCTGCTGATCTGGGCTTGAGTTGATTCTAAATACCTGGGATAACTTGGCTTTGTTCTACATTCTCTCTCATCCTCCAATAGGCTCACTCAGGCTTGCTTTTATGGTGATGGCAGGGTTGCAAGAGAGTGAGAAGAGTGCAAGCATTTTAAGGACTAAACTTGGGACTTTTACACTCTCATTTCCATTTATTCCATTGGCCAAAGCAACTCACTAAGCCACCCTAGATTTAGGGGGTAGAGAAAGGAACCCTGCTGTGTAACACAAGGAACTGCCAAGTCACATTGCAAGGGATATGGACATAAAGTAAAGAATTGGGCATTTTGTACAGCAACTTCTTTCAAGACACATCACCAAAGGCAAGGGAAATGAAAGCAAAAATGAACTTTTGGGACTTCATCAAGATAAAAACCTTCTGCACAGCAAAGGAAACAGTCAACAAAACAAAGAGGCAACCCATGGAATGGGAGAAGATATTTTTAAATGACACTACAAACAAAGGGTTGATATCTAAGATCTATGAAGAACTTCTCAAACTCAATACCCAAAAAACAGATAATCAAGTCAAAAAATGAGCAGAAGACATGAACAGACATTTCTCCAATGAAGACATACAAATGGCTAAGAGACAAATGAAAAAATATTCATCATCATTAGCCATCAGGGAAATTCAAATCAAAACCACATTGAGATACCACCTTACACCAGTTTGAATGGCAAAAATTAACAAGGGAAGAAACAACAAATGTTGGAGAGAATGTGGAGAAAGGGGAACCGTCTTACACTGTTGGTGGGAATGCAAGTTGGTGTAGCCACTCTGGAAAACAGTGTGGAGTTTCCTCAAAAATTTAAAAATAGAGCTACCCTATGACTCAACAATTGCACTACTGGGTATTTACCCCAAAGATACAGATGTAGTGAAAAGAAGGGCCATATGCACCCAATGTTCATAGCAGCAATGTCCACAATAGCCAAACTGTGGAAAGACCTGAGATGCCCTTCAAAAGATGAATGGATAAAGAAGACGTATACAATGGAATATTACTCAGCCATCAGAAATGATGAATGGGGTGGGGCGCCTGGGTGGCTCAGTCATTAAGCATCTGCCTTCGGCTCAAGTCATGATCCCAGGGTCCTGGGATTGAGTCCTGCATTGGGCTCCCTGCTTGGTGGAAAGCCTGCTCCTCCCTCTCCCACTCCCCCTGCTTGTGTTCCCTCTCTCACTATGTCTCTCTCTGTCAAATAAATAAATAAAATCTTTAAAAGAAAGAAAGAAAGAAATGATGAATACCTAACTTTTGCATCAACATGGATGGGACTAGAGGAGATTATGCTGAGTGAAATAAATCAAGCAAAGAAAGTCAGTTATCATATGGTTTCACTATTTGTGAAACATAAGGAATAGCATGGAGGACATAAGGAGAAGGAAGGGGAAAATGAAGGGGGGTAAATCAGAGGGGGAGACAAACCATGAGAGACTGTGGACTCCAAGAAGCAAACTGAGGGTTTTAGAGGGGAGGGAGGTGGGGGGATGGGTTGGCCCAGTGATAGGTATTAAGGAGGGCATGTATTGCAAGGAGCATGGGGTGTTATACACAAACAATGAATCATGGAACACTACATCAAAAACTAATGACATACTATATGGTGACTAACATAATAAAAAATAATTAAAAAAGGAATTGGGCATTTTGTGATCTATCATTTTACATGCTATTTCTATTCTGAAACATAAGGTCAATTCCCAACTACTGTATACTTCTGTATACAGCACTTGTGATAAGATAAACCAAACTCAAGGCAATAAAACAAATCTCATCAAATTTAAAACAATATAAATCACAAAAGTACATTTTCAGACCATAACAGAACTAACTAGAAATCATAATAGAAAGTTATCTGAGAAATCCTCAAATACATGACAAGTAAACAACATATGTCTAACTCATAGGCCAAAGAGAAAGTCTCAAGGGAAATTTTTAAATATTTTAAACTAAATGAAAATTAAAATACAATATTTCAAAATTTGTGTAATATAGTTAAAGCAGTGCTTACAGAAAAATGTATAGCATTAAGTGACTATATTAAAAAAGAAGAAAGATTTAAAAATCAATAACTTAACCTCTACCTTAATAAACTAGAAAAAGGGGTGTCTGGCTGGTTCTGTCGGTGGAGCATGTGACTTGTGATCTCAGGATTCTGAGTTTGAACCCCATGTTGGATGTAGAGATTACTTAAAAATAAAGTATTTTTTAAAAAGGAAACCAGAAAAAGAACAAATTAAACGTAAAACAAACAAAAAGAATAATATAATAAATATTATGACAGAAATCAGTGAAATTAAAAATGCAAAAACAATTGAGAAAAACCTATAAAATCAGAGATAGCTCACACTAAATGAAGTTGAAATGAGAACTTCCTTGCGATATTATAAGGCATTGGTTCTCACACTTTTTAGTCTCAAGACCCCTTTACACTCTTAGAAATTACTGGGAATATCTCCCTAAAAACATTTAAACACAAGAATACACAGTTCTATATCCCAAAGCCATCATAGAGATATTATCATTACATGTCATGTAGCCTCTGAAAAATTCCACTGCACATTCATTTAAGAATGGAAAAGGTGATATCTTAGTATTAGCAAAAAAAAAAAAAAAAAACTTGAGCTCACAGATACCCAGAAAGGCTCTCAGCAACTCCCATTGGTCCCCAGACAATACTTTTATGAATTGGAAGAGGAAGATATCCAAGGCGGAGGTAGACTGGGATACCAGAGTGAATTTATCATATAAAACTTGTTCATCTGCCCCCTAACCATATCGTTTGTGAGGGTCTAGAGGACACTCCTTTCATGAAGGTTGTGCAATATACATTCCTATGAGAAGTCCCAGGATCCTCAAAGCTCCATGGTGGCTGTTTTCTGTAAATCAGGAAAGACAGGGGAAACTCCTACCATTGAATCAGGCCCTTGAATTCAATAGAGCAGAGTGATAGGGCCAAGTTCATTGCAAAAGATAAAAGAGGATATGGTCGCCATATGCGTAGTAAAGCCAAAGCAGTAATCAAAATAGTTTGACATAGATTATCTTTGGCACAGGTAAATCATGGTGCCTCTAACACTGAATCAGATGGGCACCCTATTAAAGTCTTTTTTCTTTTAATTCCATTTAGTGAACATACAGTATTATATTATTTTCAGGTGTATGAAGTTTAATTTGTAGAAGTAGAATAGGTCTGACTTGAATCACAACAAAAAGATTGTGGTCGCCCAACAAATTCCCTGAGTAAAGCTTCTAAACTCATGATGAATAAGTTTACATTAAATGTTACAAGCCCTCTGTCTCCTTAATTTATAGCATTTCATAGTACCAACTTTTTTTCCTAAATTAATCATAATATTCATCATTAATATTTCAAAACTTATAGTACTAATTTTCTTTCCTAAATTAATCATAATATTCATCATTAATATTTTAAAAGTTTTAACTTAAATCTGACAATGTTACATTGGGTGGGGGTTTCAGTGGAAATAGGAACTTGCTGCTTTGAGAATCTGCATTATGCTAAAATGAACAGGCTTTATTGATACTTAACAGAATCAATTGCCTTAATGTTTGGTGCAATTTACGATGCATACGTGAATTTAATCTTAGGTAAAGTAAAGTAACTTCATCTTTTTTAGTTTAGAAAGAATTGTCAAAGCAGCATATACATTGTGCCCAGCATTTTACCATTAAAAAAGAGAGAGAGAGAGAGAGAATTACACTCTTGTCTCTCTGGGGACATGGGAATTTCTCCCTAAGAATACTCGCCTAATTCTATCACTTAAGTTCGTTCATTCGTTCTTTCTTTCTCTTTCTTTCTTCCTTTCTTTAAGATTTTTATTTATTTATTTGACAGAGAGAGAGATTACAAGTAGGCAGAGAGACAGGCAGAGAGAGAAAGGAGGAAGCAGGCTCCCTGCTGAGCAGAGAGCCCGATGTGGCCTTGATCCCAGGACCCTGAGATCATGACCTGAGCCAAAGGCAGAGGCTTTAACCCACTGAGCCACCCAGGCGCCCCACTTAAGTTATTTTTTAAAGCTAGTGGCTTCTAGTGCACAGAGTTGGTCAATTTATATTGAAACACAGAAGCACAACAGAGGATTAGCTTCCATTGGTATCCATACTATCCCGAATACAGATAATTTTGAGGAAACCTGTTTTTAGGGACATTCTCTTAGTAACTGCTAAGTTCCATTTTTGGCCTTTCTGCGTGTAGGCCCAGAGGTCCTCCTGATTGGAGAAGCTCTTTGGTCCCACACTGAAGTGTGTTGCCTTGAATGGAAATAGGTTGTATTGAGCCTCTATTCTGTACCAACCCAGGCCTATTCTACTTCTACAAATTAAACTTCATACACCTGAAACTAATATAATTATTATTCTATTTACCGAGTTACTTACTGAGGATTGGTTCATTAAACTCCTGGGGTGTTTCTGCTTGACACAACCAAAATGGAATGCTGTGGAAAATATATCCAAATGTTAAGAAACATTGAAACAGAAGCTTAAAGACCATCTTAGTATCTCTTATCCTTCACTTAATCCTTAGTACTTTATTTCTAACAAGGACTTAGTTTGTGGAAAGAACATGCCAAAAAAGAGGAAAAAAGGAAGTAGAGGATTAAAATTAACTTCAGAGATAATTCAAGTTGGCTTTGCTACAGACAATAGGTATTATTTTTCCCTAAATGAGTGGAATAACTTTAAATTCACTTAATTGTTCCAGATCATATTAATCTGGATTTCTTGGGGGGGTAGGGGCAGACACATATTAATGCTGAAATTCAGAAAATATAAAAGCCTTTTCAAACTACCAAAGTTATGTCACGGATATAAATTACTAGGCTTTCAAGCACCAAAGGTGAAAAGTAATTACCTTAGTGAGAGATTAATTGTAAAAACCACTTGTGTTGTCAGGAGACCACAGAAATCTACATGATTAGTAAAAAGGGCACAAGCTGTATCATACTTCTGTACTAAAAAGTATCCAATGCCTTCCTGTTTCACTCAGAGTGTTTAGTTTTTTATCACTGCTAAATTATTGCTAAATTCAGTGGCTGAAACAGGGCAAAATTTAGTATCTTACAGTTCCCAAAGGTCTGAAGTCTGGAGGCTGGGGGGAGTCTCTGCTTAGAGTCTCAGGAGGCCAAACTCAAGAAGTCAACAAGGATGTGCTTCTTTTCGGAGGCCCTCGGAGAGAATGTTTCCTTGCTCATTGAGGTTGCTGCCAGAATTGAGTTTCTTGCTGGAGGACTGATGTCTCCATTTCCCAGCTGGCTGTCAGCTGAGGACTCTTCTCAAATTCAAGAGACTCTCTGGTTTAGGCAGAGGAGGGCCTCCTCTGAGTTTAAGGGCTGATATGATTAGATAGGGCCCACCTGAATAATCAGAAATAACCTTCCCACCTTGAAGTCATCCCTTTTGGTGTTTGCTTGTTTTTTTTGAGGTACAATTAATATACAGGTTTCAGGTGTACATGATTCAATATTTGAATGTATTATGAAATGATCACCACAGTCACAATTTTTTTTAAGATTTTATTTATTTGACAGAGCACGCCCTCAAGTGTGCACAAGTAGGCAAAATGGCAGGCAGAGGGAGAGGGAGAAGCCGGCTCCCCAGTGAGCAAGGAGCCCAAACTGGGGCTCGATTCCAGGACCCTGGGAAGGCAGACACTTAAGGACTGAGCCACGCAGGTGCCCCTTGATTTGCATTTTTCTGATGATTAGTGATGGTGAGCATCCTTTCATGTACCAGTTGTCAGGGGCCATATACTTAATCATTACTTGCATTGTTATCCTTGCCATGCAATGTAACATTCACACGTTCTGGGGATTAGGACACTGACATCTTTGGGGGCCATTATTCTGCCTACCACAAAAAATAAGTCAAAATCTTTTTTTTTTAAAGATTTTATTTATTTATTTGACACAGAGCGAGAGAGAGATTACAAGTAGGCAGAGAGGCAGGCAGAGAGAGAGGAGGAAGCAGGCTCCCCGCTGAGCAGAGCGCCCGATGCGGGCCTCGATCCCAGGACGCTGAGATCATGACCTGAGCCGAAAGCAGAGGCTTTAACCCACTGAGCCGCCCAGGCGCCCTCAAAATCTTTTTTAAGGTCTAGAAGATCCAATGCAATCTGAGCCTCCATTACCTCTCACCTATTTTCCTACTACTCTCCCCCCTTGCTCACTCAACTCTAGTTTCCTCTTTGCCGTTCCTTTTAAAACACTAAGCAAACTCCTGCCTCTGTTCTTGCTCTTTCCTCTGCCTGGAATGTTCTTCCCTAAATTCCACCCTAACAAACTCATCCTCTTCGTGACTGCTCAAATCTCACCTTATCGATGAGGTCTATCATGAATTGTGTAACGCTCCAATATTTCATTTTTTCCCCATAGCACCTATTATCCTTTACTCTATATGACTTATTTACTATCATTGTTTCCTGTTACCTCTTTCTGCTGGAATGTTAGTTCTGCTGTCTTTATTCCCTCTGATGTAATCCAAGGCTCTAGAACATATTAAGAGCTCAACTATTACTTGACTTGGTTGTTGAAAGTTTCCAAATATTGATTGCTAGGATTTTAAGTACTATGTACTTTTTTGTAGGTCATATACACTGTAGTACAGCTGCTGAAAATACTTAGATCTCCTTGATACTAATTTTTCCTTTTTAAATCAATGACATAACTCGGTGTTTCTGTATTTCAATTCATCAATATTCCTTTTATTCTGGCTCAAAAGAAAACTTTGAAAAATGATCTATTTATACATGTTCATTCCCTCCAAAAATATTTTTGCTCTTTTATGATAAAAGTAAATATGTGCAATAAGACTAACACCAAGGCTCAAAAAAAGGCAGAAAGGACCGAAGATGTAAAGAAGTTGTCAATATTTCCAGAAGCTTAAATTTAGCAATTGCTTTTCATCTGATTTTCCAGCTTGATTTTACTCTAAACTTCATCTCGGACACTTCTGACAAAGACCACAAGATGGAGGTACATCTGCAGTTTGAGCTAAATGTTTCTGAAGTACTTGGAATATGAACGTTATTTCAACCATAAAAATCTATTTAAATTCCACTTCAAAAAGTGTTTGGTGAGAATTAGCAGCTGCTTATAAGAAAAAACCAGTAAGAGACTACATTTATAAAATATGTTCCATGAATTCACCAAGAAATAACCTGATACTTTGTGACCCGAAGGCTCCAAGGAAACCTATTTCACTGACCCATCTTAGAAAAAAGTCCCAAGTCCCTTTCCAGTGTCCATGTCCCACTCCAGCACACAAGGCTGATTTCTCCCAGTTGGCAGAAACTTGGAGCCTTTTTGTGCCAAGAATTCCCCTATGGTAATGCCTAGATAAGTGCTAGCTAGCACAAACAAAATATAAGAACTCAGAAATCATTGATGTTTAAATATTCACATTAACAATTGTGGCAGTGACTTGAGATACTTTGTACATTGTAAATTTTTAGTAACTTTATATGTCCAAAAATAATTCACTTATTTGGTTTTATATTGTTTTATACTTTCTTTTCAAATATTGTTTTACATAGTAGTTGATTCGAGAACTGCAGTTGCAACCCAGGGGACTCATTTAAAACACTTCTCCAGTGCCTCTTAAATTTAAATGACTTAAAAATCAAATAACCTAAATATAAAAAATAAACTGTAATTCATTTAGAATTATATGCAATGCAACAACATTGCATTCTAAAGAATCTGGGTTTCTGCCCTATTCCTATCAGCATATATTTATGTGATCTTAGATGAGACATTTCTTTCTTTTTGAGATTTGAGAGAGTGCTAGTGTGCACACACGAGAGGGGGAGGGGCAGAGAGGGAGAGACAAACTCCAGCAGACTCCCTGCTGAGTGCAGTGTGACCACAACCATGTGGGGCTATTCCCTGGACCATGAGATCAAGACCCAGGCTGAAACCAAGAGTTTGGTGAGCCACCCAGGTGTCCCTTGGGTGAGATATTTATGTGTTCTGTGTTCTCACCTTCTGTTCCAGATGCAGTGTGACCTATCTCCCTAACACTTAGTTTAAAACAACCATTTCATGATATCTCACAATCTCGTGAATTGGGAATTCAAGCAAGGCTTAGCTGGATAATTCTTCTGCTCCACGGGATGTGAATAGGCTCTCAGTAACATGCACCTGGCAGTCGGGCTGTGCTTGAAGGGTCTGTAACGGCCTTATTCACATACTTGGGCGACTGGAAGGTTGGGCTTATCTGGATCCCTCTGCACTCCAGTGGCCTTTTCCTTTTTTTTTTTTTTTTTTAAGATTTTATTTATTTGACAGAGAGAGATCACAAATAGGCAGAGAGGCAGGCAGAGAGAGAGGGAAGCAGTCACCCTGCTGAGCAGAGAATCCGATGCGGGGCTCGATCCCAGGACCCTGAGACCATGACCTGAGCCCGATGGTAGATGCTTAACCATCTGAGCCACCCAGGCGTCCCTCCAGTGGCCTTTTCCATCTCTGTCCTGCAGGGTAAGGGTCTTCTTATGGCGGTGAATCAGGACTTCAAGAGATCAAGTCTGCTAGTCGTCTTTAAAGGCTAGTTGTGGAACTGAGTATACTCCCTGAGTATATTCCCTGTACTATATTGGTTTTATACTAAAAACAAAACAAAAATCAACACAGGAAAGGAGAAATAGATCCGGCCTCTCAGTGGGGAGGAATGTCAAACATTTGAAGGCATCTTTAATCCATCACATACTTTTTTTTAAAAATGAGGCTTATTAGCAAGTGTATTAACTAATCTTGCTAACTACTTAATGATGGTTAATGTTTAATGGGTTCTTAGTACATGCCAGGCATTGTTCTAAACAACTTACATGTATTTATTCATTTAATCCTAACAATGCTATGAAGAAGACACTAACATTATCACTTTACTGATGATGAAGCTGAGGCACAAAAATGTAACTTGTCCAAGGTCATGTAGCTAGTTGATAGGATTTTAAGTTTCACTCCAAAATCCATGCTCTTAATCACTGTAAAAAACAAATTCTAAAATTCCAGTAGCCTTAACTACTAGTTTTTAATTAACCAATTAGCACTACAGTAATCTGAACTGCACACATTATCAGAATGTTTACTAAAATTAATGTATCGACCTTGAGTAAAAAAAATAAGTATTAGAGTTAGATAAAATTTAAAATTATGTCAAATAGATTATTTTCACTTTAAATCATGACCTACTTAAATTGTAAGTTAAAATAATATTGATTCAACTTATTTACTGACCTGAGGAAATTTTGGAAACTGAATCTGAGTTACAACACCCACGCTTTTCCCTCATTAGCATTCAAAAATATTACAATCTCTGAAGAATTTTAACTTCCATCAGCTTCCTACATCAAGTAGAAATCCCAGCTTTTTTTTTTTTTTAAAGATTTTATTTATTTATTTGACAGGGAGAGATCACAAATAGGCAGAGGCAGGCAGAGAGGAGGAAGCAGGCTCCCCGCCGAGCAGAGCCAGATGCAGGGCTCGATCCCAGGACCCGGAGATCATGACCCGAGCTGAAGGCAGAGGCCTTAACCCACTGAGCCACATCGGCACCCTGAGATCCCAGCTCTTTTAATGCCTTCCTAGATCTCCAAAAAATACAGTTGTAGTAGTGTTTAATTTCGTGGGTAAGGAGAGAAGTTGAAATGGGGCATATAGAAACCACAGGTAAAATTCTATTTCTTCATATAGTAGTTACATGATTACTCACCTTAAAATTCATTAAGCTGTATTTTAATTTTCTGTATTTATGTCTTATCTGGCACTTACAATGCTTTTTTTTTTTTAAAGACTTTATTTATTTGACAGAGAGAAATCACAAGTAGGCAAAGAGGCAGGCAGAGAGACAGGGAGAGGAGGAAGCAGGCTCCCTGCTGAGCAGAGAGCCCGATGCGGGCCTCGATCCGAGGACGCTGAGATCATGACCTGAGCCGAAAGCAGAGGCTTTAACCCACTGAGCCACCCAGGGGCCCAGAAGGAATTTTCAATGGCACAGAAAACATATACACTAGCAATTCTCCCAAGTCTTCCTCATTTTTCAAAGTGCACTGAAGGGAAATACCCAGATATTTCAAGAGCTGTTAGATACAAGGTCACAGGTAACGCTGACGAGCCCAAATGCTCTCAGGGTTCCTATTAGAATGGGGCCGTAAAGTAACACTGATGAACCCAAATGTTCTACAGCTCCTGATAAATGGAACCCTGGCCCATGCCCGTGGGCAAATCACAATATATAGTCAGAGAACTCGATCAAATATTGTGCATTGATGGCATCATGTTCATCAAATCTGCAAGAAGTAAGCGGTAAATACTCAGATATCCTGGAAAGGCAAATGTATGCCAGAGGGTGGGAGGTAAAGCACAAAAATTCAGTTTTACCACATTGGTGCAAGTATGAAGTTCTACCACTGGGACATGCCGAGACATCGCTCTCTAAAGGATAAATTATTCCACATTCCTCCTCCCACCACTAAAAGACGCAGAGCACCTGGTAGGCTTCTGGATTGAGACAACACAAAATAAATGGGGAAAATGCTTCAAACTATATTTCTTAGGTGACTTGGAAGATTTTAGTGGGGCCCACAGTGAGACTGGGCACCACAAGTGACTTAGTAACTAAGCATCAATTACATAGTGAATATAACAGGTGACCAGAGTGGCCCATCATAAGATCTGTATCAGATTCACCAGCCACCAGGTCTAGCCAGCACAAGAGCAATTCATGGGACATTGAGGAAGAGGGCCAAGCAGGACCACAGACAGTCAAGTTTCATGTAAAGGTGGCCCAGAATCCTACATCACTTACCCCCAAGATACTAACACCTCTTCTCAATTCACAATCTATAACTTAGAGTCCACTACCATCAGTTAACGGGAGAGAAAAAATACAAGTTTTATTCACAAGATGGATCAGATTGCCATATGCCAAACACCGACTGCTGCCATATTAGACACAGAGTAGACATGAAAGATGGCAATGGAAAATCCACCCAGTGGGTTGAGCTTCAAGCAATGAACTAGTCAGCGCTCTGGTGGCAACATGATGTCAAATTTAATGCTCACCATAGACTTTGCGTCAACATCTTCCTAGTTATATATTCATCTGAGCACATTCTCTGGTCCATTTCCCAAGAAGTGCTCAAGGAAAACATGTCTCCTGAATTCCTGCAAGTTGATCTCTGAGAAGTAATCTTTACACTTCAAAATCAGTTTTGTTAGAAATAAAATATTTTGTTCACATTTTTTTCCCACAAGTATCTTAAATGTATTATTTTCTCCTGGTATACTGCTGCTTCTAAGCCACTTGCTGTTTTTACCTAGAGAGCCAAACCCAAAGTTTTAAATGAGAGAACACTGGCAGGTAGGCAGGGTGTTCTTTCAATATGTAGCTCCAAGTATTTTTTTTTTTAAGCAAAGTATTCCTCATATAATTTATTCTGTATTTATGTTCTTTTTTTAATCTCTAAAATTTGCCATTTTCCCATAAATCCTTTTTATAAAACCATTCTACTTTTTGACATTCTATTTCCCATAAGATATTATCTGCTGTTTGCCTGCTTTTGTGTTTATCCTAGTTTAGTCTTCACTTCCAAATTATTTTTCCTTTTATTTCTAGTACTTTCCCAAGTTTTTGAAATTTTGATTTTTGGTATTCTTTCATACTTTGTATCACTTTCAAAACATCTTAGAAGTCATTTTTAAATATTTTAATATTTAATTTCAAATATTTTAAATAATAGGTCATAGTTCTGACCTATTATGGGCATGCTGTTCTGTCTTTAGAATATTTTGTTCCTTACAATCCATTTTTTATAACAACTTTACATGACTATAGTTTTATGTTTCTTATTTTTGTATGAAATCAGCTTTTCTGAATTTTGAGGAAGAGGCCTGGTTCAGGGTAACTTCTAGCTTCCTCAGTATCCACTTCTGTTGTGATTTGTAATATTGAAAAATATGGCAGTTTGCTTTCTGAGATTTTCCTGGCTCTTTTCTGTTTGCTTTGGTTTTATTGTTGTTTTTACTATTTTTTTAAATTGAGATATAACTGACATATAACATGATACATTCATGTCTTTTCTGGCTCTTTTTAAGTAAATGATGTAATGGATACAAAACAATATTGGGCTTATACAAAATCAACATAGCAAACAAGTATTTTTAGTCAGAAAGCAAACTTCATACTCCATGAAGGTCTGCAGAAATAAAATGCCCTCTCAAAACAAACCAAAAAAACTATAATCTTCTTACAAAAATGCATAAAACACAAATACAAATGCAAGAGTTTAATGGGATTTAGTAGCCAGTTCTACCTTGAAAAACTGAGTTCTGGGGCACATGGGTGGTGGCTCAGTCGTCAAGCATCTATCTGCCTTTGGCTCAGGTCATAATCCCAGGGTCCTGGGATCGAGCCTCTCATCAGGCTCCCTGCCTGGCGGGAGGACTGCTTCTCCCTCTCCTAATCTCCCTGCTTGTGTTCCCTCTCTAACTCTCTCTCTCTGTCAAATAAATAAAACCTTAAAAAAAAAAAAAAAAAGAAAAGAAAAACTGAATTCTTTCTGTATGTAAGATATAAAATACAATCATATTTTAAGTTGGAAGAGAAAGACTTCAATGTTACATATCAGAAGAAAAATACTCTATAAATGTAACAATAAATGGTTTTTACCATGCCAGCATATCCCTTAGTACCACACTTCACCTCAGAGAACTAAACAAATCTTCAGTGGTAGCTTGCTGTGATTTTATTAAAAAGCACATCAATACCTTCCTGTACAGTGTGCTGTTTTATTCTTTATAACGACGTATTAAAGATGAAGATGCAGATTACTCTTAGATATCTGTACTATGATCAAATATTTTTTCAATTAAAAACCTCCTTTTCACTCAAGAGCCAGCTTGATGAGGTTTTACTGGCCAAGGGTGATAATTTGAATAAAAGAATAATGACTACAAGTGACTAAAAACAGTGAATTAAAAAAAAAAGCAGTGTCTAGTACTAAAGGGAAAAACATTTTTTTTTAACTCACTGGACACCAACTAGACTTTCCAGGGCACCAAAAATTACTCTGAAAAATGGTAAGAGGAAAGGATGAAATATTTATCCTGCCATTCTGTTATGAATATATTCCATGTAACCAAATAGCCCTAGTGGTTGGAGCAAGGTTTTTATATATAAAAGAATTCCAGCTAATAAACACAACAGAAGTGATAGATTTGGAAAATCTTCCTTTTGTAAATCTTAATGAAATAACTGACTCAGGCAAATACCATTAATAGACACTCTCAAAAACATAATGCAAAAAAGTTATGGGGAATTTCCCAACAAAGGTGTCAGGATTTTGCCTATGTGCCCAATGGCCAATTTGAGCCTTAAATAAAAGTGAGACAACCAGAATTAAATGCCTCTTGATTAAATATAAGGTGTACCACTATCAAGTATTGCTCAAAAAAAAAAGAAAAAAGAAAAAGACGAAGAGAAATCAGAATCTAATTAACCCTCTCTAGATCCAACTTTTAAGATATGAGATAAATGACAGAACAAGTTAAACACAAGAGCAATCGACCAAATTGAGTCTCTGAGACTCAACCCCCACAGTTCCTTCGAAAAGTCATGGTGTGAAAAGAGCAGAAACTAATTTAGATTTCAAGATACTTTAAAAACAAAACAACCAGGGGTGCCTAGGTGGCTCAGTTGGTTAAGAATCTGACTCAATTCCAGCTCAGGTCATGATCTCAGGGTTCTGGGACTGAGCCCCTCATCAGGATCCCCATTCAGCAAGGAGTTTCCTTGTCTCCCTCACCCTCTGCCGCTCCCTCTGCTCTGTCTCTCTCAAATAAATATATCTAAAAAAACAAAACACGGGCGCCTGGGTGGCTCAGTGGGTTAAGGCCGCTGCCTTCGGCTCAGGTCATGATCCCAGGGTCCTGGGATCGAGGCCCACATCTGGCTCTCTGCTCGGCGGGGAGCCTGCTTCCTCCTCTCTCCTCTCTCTCTGCCTGCCTCTCTGCCTACTTGTAATCTCTCTCTCTGTGTCAAATGAATAAATAAAATCTTTAAAAAAAAAATAAATAAAAAATAAATAAATTAATTAAATTAAATAAAATAAAAATAAAAAAACAAAACACAAAACAACCAAATACACCGTGTACGCCTACTCTAGACATTGATTTAACCATCCATAAATACATCCAACCAACCATAAATACATTTTGGAGATAACTGTGAATTTTTTTTTAAAAGATTTTATTTGAGAGAGAGAGCGTACACACATGAGCGGGAAAAGGGACAAAGGGAAAAACGGACAAGTGGACTCCCTGGTGAGGGCAGAGCCCAACGCAGGGCTCAATCCCAGGACCCTGAGATCATGACCAGAGCTGAAGTCAAAACTTAACCGACTGAACCACCTAAGTGCCCTGATAACTGGGACATTTTTAAATGGACTAGACATTAGATACTAAGAAATTGTTACTAATTCTGTTAGGTATGATACTGATACTATAATTACAAGTGGGATCATTCTTTTTTGATATATCCTCAAGTATTTAGATTAAAATGACATCATATCTGAGACAGGCTTTAAACAAAAGGGGGAGAGAAGAAACAAATGGCAAAATATTAATGGTTACATTGTTATTAAAGCTAGATTACAGGTATGTAGAGATTCATGAAATATTTCCTCTATTTCAGAAAACACTTCAAATTTTTTAAAATAGTTAATAAATCACTTACAAAAAAGGTTCAATATATATAATTGACAAAGTTTATTATCGAGAAACTTTAGTAAGTTTTTAAAAAGACTGTTTTGGTTTTAGAATACTGAAGGATGACAATCCACAACAGGACATACATAAACAAGGATAATTAAAATATTAAATACTATCTAAATTAAAAGACCATAATTCCAATTGTTAATTATAATCTTTGTGTCTTGTCAGAAGGAACTGTACAAGTTACCCTTCATGAAATTCACCCCAACAACTCATAAAGATTATAAGCCTTCACCACAAATTCAATTAGATAATTTACGTAATCAATGCTGAGGTTTGTGCTTAAGCGTGCACTATCACAGAAAGCACAAAATCCTATTTACAGGGATTTTTTGTTTCTTTAAAATGTATCTCAAGCATCTTTTAAAGTGCGAGCTACAAATATGCTGTATCCTTAAAGAAAAAGGCTTCTAAAGAAAGTATGAGATAGCTACCCAATACTGCCTTGAACGGTTATACAACTAACCAAAGGGAAACCAGCAGTACTCTGCTAACTCTGTTTTAGTGTAGCAGCCTCCTCCACAGTAGGTGAGTTCTTAGCTCGTACTATGCTACCAGCCGAACATGTACTCCATTGCTTTGGATACAAGACTTTCATCTTTTTTTGGCGTTTGTCTGTCAGAAATAACCTATTCAAAAAACACACACAATTGTTAGGTTATAGTTTCCTCAGGATCATAGTCAATTCTAGAGTTAATGGCTATTTTAAAAGAGTGAAACAGTTAAATGCATTTGTAGTACTGAACTGTGTATTTAAAGATTAACATATGGATTTAGTTAGAACATCCTTATGCTTTAAAGAAGGACAAAATCTTACTCCTTTGGCAAAATAAATTTCATGTGCTCCTTGTATCAGGAAACTGAACAAACAACGCAAAAGCTACAAGAGATTTTTTTTTTAAGTAGGCTACACACCCAGCATGGAGCCCAATGCAGCAGGGCTTGAACTCCCAACGCTGAGATCAAGACCTGAGCTGAGATCAAAAGTCAGATGCTTGAATGACTGAACCACCCAGGCACCCCAGGAAATGAGGATTTTAAAATACTGATTTAGGGGCACGGTCTGGCTTAGAACATGTGACTTTTTTTTTTTAAAGATTTTATTTATTTATTTGACACAGAGAGAGAGAGAGAGAGAGAGAGAGAGAGAGAGATCAGATCACAAGTAGGCAGAGAGGCAGGCAGAGAGAGAGGAGGAAGCAGACTCCCTGCTGAGCAGGGAGCCCGATGCAGGCTTCGATCTCAGGACCCTGAGATCATGACCTGAGCCGAAGGCAGAGGCTTTAACCCACTGAGCCACCCAGGCGCCCAGAACATGTGACTCTTGATCTCAGGATTGTAAGTTTTAAGCCCCACACTGGGTGTGGAGTCTACTTTAAAAATAAAAAAAAATAAAGAATAAGATACTGGTTTAAAAGAAGAAACTTAAGGAAGAAAAAAAAAACAGTTCTAGTCTCGAAATTTCAAGGGAAATCAGAAGACTAAATTGTCACTACCTATCTTACTAAAGCATAAAGTATTTTATTTGCTATTTCAGGACCAATGTCTGTGGCTAGACAAGTTCAGAACCTGGTTAATTTAGTAAGGGACAATAATAACATACTGAATGAGAGTCATAATACTTTTATCATTCTTCAGTGAATATAATGAACTTTTCCTTTAAACTTTTTGAAATGAGAAATTTTGAAATGGGAGCTGGTCTGTAGTTTCTCTGATACCCACAGCTACTCCAACCTGAGGGTCTTCATTTGTGATGCCATCAGATTTAGTCACCAGTTTAACAGGGTTTTAAAGATTTCCTCATGCCAGAGATGTTCACAAGAGAAACTTTTAATACATCCAAATATAACTTAGAGAAAACTAAAACTCTCAAAATGCTTTAAATAATGCTAAAGAAATTTTTTAAAAATGCAACATGAGTTTTCAATTGGCCAAAATTCTAATTTTTAAAATAGGAAATTTAAGAATGCAAAGTTTATAGGTATTTCTTCAAGGCAATCACTTCAGTAAGAAATATTAAATGGCATACAAATCAATCCAATAAGAAAGTTAAACATGCTAGGCACTTCACCCTTTAAAGTATATCTTTTAATAATAAATACATAAATAAAGTATATCTTTTTCATCCAATTCTTAAAATACCTGATAGTCACTAGTAGAAGCTTTGTATGCTGTAGCAAGAGGTCTCATGGTAGAAATCCTAGGAGTACTTCCAGGTTGGGTTGGTGTACCTAAGGTTTTGATTGGTGGTGTAAAGGCTAGAGATGGAGATGATAAAGCACACCTGTCATTGTTTTCCATAACACTCTGGAGAAATAAAGATAAAGAACTTCTCTGTTTATAAACATAATATGTTATCACTCACTATTATATCCTACTTAAAAAGAAAACTTTATTACAAGGAGCATAATTTCTTTGATCTAATTAATCTTTCAAACTATCTTAGCCTTGATAACACAATATATGCTTTTTAGCTAGTATTTGAGATACAATGCTCAGCCACAAAGTTCACTTCAATGATCTGAAAAATGATCAAGACAACTAGAGACTCACAAGAGTAAAAATCTCCTAACAAATACTGTGCGGGGGGAAAAAAACACACAAGGAAGAAAAAGCAGAATCTTGAGGAAATCCTGGGGTGGAGGAAGGATTAAAATCCAGTGTTACTAAGTAGCCAGGAATCCCAGATTCTCCTCTAGCCTCTACAAACATCTGCTACAGCATAATATAATAATTAGATAACTACATGACAACCACAGATTGTAAGAACAGGAGCCATGTCTGCTTTTGTGCATTAATGTGTATGTACAAGCACCAAGCACAGTAGAGATAGTAGATAGTAGAGAAGTTCATGCATAATTATTTAAGAATGATCATGATTTTTTAAGCCACAAAGGAAAGTATAAATTGTGTTAAATATTATTTTATAGGTATATAAATATATAAGCTTTAAAGTACTTTAAAATTAAAATGACTAATAAAAAGCTTCAGCCATTTAATAGTTAACCCTGTAACCATTCCTCTGAAATCTTTTGTTATGAAACAGCAGCATTCTTTTAAAGTATTTAAAGAATTGATGTTGCTTTGCACAAAAGAATGAGAAGAGACCTAAAATCTAGGTCTCACCTTTAACCACTCTGTAAGTTACTTAAGAACCCTTGGCCTCTTTATTTGTAAAATGAAGGGGTTGGTAAGGATTATCTCTAAATTCTAAAGTCTTGTGACTACATCTTTGGCTTCCCATGAAAACAGTACTATAACATCATCACATTTCGCAAGAAAAAGGAGCACAGTGAAGCAAAGTGACGTAACCGTCAGTCAGTGCTTAGATTCGTGCTCTTCATATAGATTAAGTTATTTTCCTTACATCAACAATAACTTACTTTATCTATACATGGTTTTACACCAATCATGATGGACTCTCCAAAAATCCTCCCATCTTTGCTTAAGGCTTTCCGGGCCTGCAGTTTAGATTGATAACGAATATGCATCCAATTTCCTGTGTTAGACATCTGCAAAGAATGAAGTTGTCTCTTAAAACATAAAATACATAAGATCTAGAAAATGAATTCTATTAGAAGATACAAATATATGAAGATATAGGGGCACCTGGGTGGCTCAGTCAGTTACGTGTCTGCCTTCGGCTTGGGTCATGATCCCAGGCTCCTGGAATAGAGCCCTACTTTGGGCTCCCTGCTCAGTGGGGAGTCTGCTTCTCCCGCTCACTCTTCCTCTGTGATCTCTCCCTCTCTCTCTCAAATGAATAAATAAAATCTTAAAAAAAAAAAAAAAAGAAATACCTGCTTCCATTTGAAGCCCCGTAACAAGCTGTATGCTAGGATTCAACAAAAACCCTATTGAACAATTTATTTTTTTTTTTATGATTTTATTTATTTGAGAGTGAGTGAGTGAGAGACAGCACAGGCAGTGGGATGGAGGAGGAGGGGTAGAGAGAGAAGCGGGCTCCCTGCTGAGCAGGGAGGCTGACACAGAGCTTGATCCCAGGACCCCAGGATCATGACCGGAGGGCCTAAGGAAGACACTTAACCGAACAAGCCACCCAGGCACCCCGTTATTAAACAATTTCAGTAATTTCTACCTAACTCCCAATTCTCTACTATAAAGAATATGTGGCAAATATTGGGGTGCCAGAGTGCCTCAGTCAATTAAGCATCCAACTCTTGATTTTGGCTCTGGTCATGACCTCAGGGTCCTAAGATGAAGTCCCATGTGGGGCTTGACACTCAGCAAGGAGTCTGCTCGTCCCTCTCCTTCTACTCCTTCCCCAGCTCGTGCTCTCTCAGTCTCTAAAATAAATATATAAATAAAATCTTAAAAAAAAAGGATATGTTGCAAATGTCTCTGAAAGTAAAGTAATTCTCAAAAGATAATTGTTCCTTGCAAATAAGTCTTATTAACTCACTATCAAGTTTTTAAAAATTCTATTCATCAATCTTATTTTCTGTAGGAATTAAAGTCAATCCCTGGTAATAGAAAAAAGATTTATTTATAACTTGTTACAGATAAAGTAAAGCAAGGTAAGATACTTTTTCAAAAAAGCTCTCTACAATCTAAAAATGCCCTAAGAACTCTGTAAATCAGGAATTTCACTCTTTTCCTTTATCTCCAATAAAACAAGCTCATACTGCAAGAGAGTGATATATTTCCCATAATTTTTAAGAAACTGTGAACTATTAAAAAAAAAAGTAGGAGATGGAGCCTGAAATTCTCACTCTCCAGCTTATCTTCTCTTTATCCCTTTTTATCAACTACTATGCAATTTCTAGCCTTCTAGACTCACAGACATATTCAATGAAAACCTAAAAAAAAAAAAAAGCTTTAAGATTGGAAAAAGTAGACAATATTCAGTAGCAGTTTCCCTCAATTCACAGCTTATTTTTCTTCAGACTAAGTCTTGAACTGAAAAGAAGTAAGCCTTACCACATGTTTTAAGATATTCCCATACTGTGCAAATTGTAATAATATATAGGAAGCAGATGCTTGAGGAAACCTGAAAAAAGAGTTGTCCAAACAGTCAACTTCCATAATAAATACAAATGCAAATTACCATATTTATAAGTTGTTTCAAGGTAAGTTACCCCTAACAGACTAGAATATTAATAGGAAATCCCTGATCATGTTTCCCCCTATATAAGCTAAATCTATTATTGCTTATCACCCAAAAGGAAGTATGTTAAAATTAATTTTAACTCAGCCATTCTCCATCCCGAGTCCATCTATGAAATCTCTAAAATTCTATTCTCACTGTCATTACCACACCCACAAGAAAGAACTATGATGTTGCAGCTCTGTATATATTTTGTAAGAGTGTGTGAGCATGTGTATGTGTGTGTGAAATACTGAAGTATACTACAGTTATTAAAAGGAAAAGAATTTTAAATTATATAGTCATATTATACACTGAGCACCAACTGAGGATTCAGAAATTTAGTTCTGAAACAAAAATGAAAGTCAGTAGCAATATCAATAGTATAGAAACATTTAAAAGGATAGTTACCAAGGTTTTAATAGCCAAAAATCTCTGAGAAAATTGTGATTTTTATTTTCTTCTTTATAAAGTTCTGTATGGTTTAAATATTTTATCAGACATTACTTTCATAGTCCAAACACTAAAGGTATTTTAAATTGAAAACCTGGAGTTTCCTTAACTAGTAACTTCAGTTATTGAAAACCTGGATTAGAAAGGAAAAAAAATCTGAGTCACAAAAATAAATGAGAAAGTCCACATATTAAAATGTATGTGAGTAAAAGACTGCATTCAGGACTGAAATTTTATTTTATGTTATATATGTTTGTGTATAAGATTTCTTTCCTTAAAGAAAAGCAACAAATAAGGCAAAGTGCCTACAAAGCAGAATTGAAAATAAAAATGAAAGAAAACTAACGGTTGCAAGTGAGGGAGGTACTTGAAAAATAAAATAAAATTCTAAGATTCTAGGACCACTGTGAATGGAAACATTCCAATATCCTGTAAAAGAACCACCCTAAAACAATGAATGATATTTCATAACCCTGAGTCAACAGGAAAAGAGTTAAATTATCAAAGAAAGAACTTACATATTTTAGATGTACTACCTTATAAATGATCAAAATATTTTATCCCTTAAAAGAAAACGTTTCAATTCTTGCAGCCAAACTTATATAGAGGGTTACTAAAACATAAAACAAACAGAGACGGGAAAGTGTTTATCTTAAAAATGAAAAAGATTAGCAGAAGAATTTCAAGTAATTTATCCAATTTCTGAGGAATCTTAAAACTGACACCATTACTACTGAGCCTCAAAAACAGACTTGGGAGTGGACATCCAAGTTCAAAAACATAGCCATGTCATGAGAGAATATGAAAATTTAAACATAAAAAAGAAAAAAAAATCAAGAAGCTATCCAATAGCTATGAGGTAAGTATGGGCTTTCTGGAGAATGAGATGA
Organism: Ailurus styani; assembly: GCA_002007465.1. Classification (NCBI taxonomy): domain Eukaryota; kingdom Metazoa; phylum Chordata; class Mammalia; order Carnivora; family Ailuridae; genus Ailurus; species Ailurus styani. Next base: position 3,646,182 of record LNAC01000004.1, on the reverse strand, counting down.
TCCCGATTTTTTACCTAAACAGGATCAATAACACATAGAATCTCTGGAAAGTTACACAAAAAACAGGTGGTAAATTTTGCCTTAAAGGGGAGAAAAATTGTAGCTGGGGACAGAAGTGGAAAGGAAAAGTTTTCACTGTAGATTCTTACATATTCCTTTGAATATTTTAATTTTAAATAAATTGAATATATAACACTAACATTTACTGTGCATTGTTCTTCAAGAAGCTCATGTGTTATTTTTATACTTTTTACTCCAAAACTAAATACAGTAAGACCCAATATCAGTATGACATACCACACTTTCAGAAACAAACTTTACGTAGTATGTTACTAACAATAACACCTTAAAAATCAAAGGACCTAAAGTTTTTTGCTGACACTTTACTAATAACTAGATGTAAACCTCTGAGTAAATCACTTAATCTAAAACCTCAGTTTTCTCATCTGTAGATGATGCAGTATAATCTCCAAAATGCCTTAAAGTACACTTTTTTAATCTAAAAACCTATTTAAAATGCATCTAGGGCTGTCACATACGATTTTTATTAATACTCAATATCCTGTAACTATAAAGTATCATCCTTGTGACACAGTATGTACATATACAAATGAAATTCAATTTGGTAATTCCAAACTGGTTAAGTCTAACATATGCAGAGTAATAACCACTACAATGAAAGGAGCTTCCTAAGTCTAAAGAGGCAATCCTGTTCCATTATCCAGCAAATATGCTTAAAATAAAAGAATAAGAGAAGCAGCAAACAGATAAACGATTTAAAAAAAACTATACACAAATACTGAACACTAATTAATAATGTGCATGCTGGAGGCACCTGGGAGGCTCAGTCGGTTAAGTGCCTGACTCTTGATTTTGGCTCAGTCAGTTCATGATCTCAGGGTTGAGATGGAGCCTTGCATCGGGCTCTGCGCTGAGCATGGAGTCTGCTTAAGATTCTCTCTCTCCCCCTCTCCCCCTGCCCCTCCCTCTTCCTCTCTAAAAAAAAAAAATAATAATAATAATATATATTCTGAAGTGTCAGGGTGATTAATTTGTAGTGAAGTGTGCAACTTACTGTGAAATGTACCAACAAAAAAGATGAATCAACGGAAGATAAAATGAATGTAAATAAAATATTAACAACTGTAGAAGCCAGGTGTGTATGAGTGTTTGCTGTGCAAGCTTTTTTTTTTTTTTTGGTATGCTTATTATAAATGCTGAAGAGTTTTTTTTTTTCTCCTTTTTTTTGGAAAGGTAAATGATACTGAAACCTTACCCGAACACAGTCACCCAAGTGTCATCGAGGTGATCCTCAGAAGTCAGAGAATCTCCTTGAGTATAAAAAGGATCCAACTGTGCAGGAGATAATGTTGTCTTTCGTGGTTGACCAATGCTTGCTGGACTAAACATACTTTGTCCTATATTAGTATATTTAGTAAGTTAGTTACCAATAAAAACTTCTTGGCTTATTTTAAATCAAAGCTCTCAGTTTTAAATGAAAAAAATACATTGAAACCTGGTAATTGCATATATAGTTCAGAATACAAAACTATAATCAAATGATAATTTTATATTACCATACAATTTCAAAGCTCGTTAATAATTGAGCATAACTTATGATTTTATAAAAGTTTTACTATAAATTTGCTAATGTTTTAATTTCCAGTTAAGCCCAGACCAGAAGGATCTCAAATCAACCTCAAGGACTTATACTTGGATTCATCTTCCAAACCTACCACTTTCATCACAGCACCTCTGCCTTAAAAATATGCAATAACTCATGACTTATAGAAAAATCCAAACGCCTTGGCCTCCACAATATAGTTTCAACCTTATTTTTTCAATATTCCCCTAAAAAGTACCTGCCCTAGCTCCTGAGATGTAAATGCAGTTTTCTTTTATACTCAGGTCATTTCTATCTGAAATGTCTAGTTCTGTTCTTCCTCTGCTTATCCTTTAATAACAACCACCAATTAATGAGTACTGCTACATGTTCGAAATGCCAAGCCAAATGCTTTACACGTTCATTTTATTTCAAAAGCACTGTCTGACTGAGACCACACATTTCTAAGAAGCAGAGATTATTCTTTCATCTTTGGAGTAGTAATGATTCACTCAAACAAAAATATTTTTTCAGAAAAACTAGGTGGCTCAGTCAGTTAAGCATCGGGTCATGATCTCAGGGTGGTGTTTTTCCGCCATGAGAAGAGGGAAATCCTGCCATTTGCAAAACAAGGATAGACCCTGAGGGCATGATGTGCATGATGTTAAGTGAAAGAAGTCAGACAAAGAAAAAGACAAATACTGTATGATCTAACTTTTATGTGGAATGTAAAAAAGCCCAAGTCAGAGTAAGAGAGTAGTGGTTACTATGGCCCGGGGGCTGCAGAACATGAGGAGATTGTTAGTCAAAGGGTACAAACTTCCAGTCACAGTATGAGTAAGTTCTGGGAAGGTAAAGAACACCATGGTGATTATTGTTAATATCGTATTATATATTTGAAAGCTTACACCATAGTCATTCTATAATATATGTATGTCAAGTAAAGACACTTATACCTTAAACTTATACGTTTTATGTCAACTGTAACTCAAACTCCTAACAAAGGCCTCCCTTAGTTATTATATCCATAAGACTTAACTGTTACTCCAATACTAAATGGAACAGTGGTAGATAAGAACTCAGAAAAAGTTAACTGTTTTAACAATAAAGAACTTCAATATAAAAGATGTACTTGGTACGATTATTCTTTTACACCAAAGGCACAAATATATTCAGAGTCAAGACTAAAAGACTTCCAGGAATGATGTCCAACTCTTTACTCCAGATGGTACCAAACCAAAACTATATCCTCAACAGGATCAAAAGTTAAAGGCATCAATTAATAAAAACTATAATGCAACCATGTGATTCTAGCTAAAGAGAAAAAGATATGGTCACCTAAAGATTTGAAAATTCTTAACTTTTTAGTATGCCATACAACTTGAATCCATATACTTCATTTGTACTCAAATTTAGAAACCCATAATTAATCTAATTTAACCTAGTAACACGTAGCCTTTCTTTCAGAAAAAAACAGGTTTCAGATCACCTTAGATCTGTAGGCATTATTTAAGCATCTACTTAATTCAGAACACTGTCTTAGACACCACTAGAAAACAAGGAAAGATGCTTAAGACTGACTGCTTATGTTCTGTCTTCAAGTAACCAGGTTAACAAAAAAAAAAACTCGGCAGCTAGAAAGCTTGAAAAATGAATATTCAAATATCTTTTATAAAAGCAATCAGGCAAGTGAAGATATGTAATCATTATTAACTCTAGAGAAAACAAAAAGGTATACAAGAAGGAAATGGAATCTCAGTATATTACATGGGTCAGTCTTACAGATTTGTCTTTTAAAACGAAATTCATGCTTAAGAAACAATTTATTGAAAAAATCAAACTGCACATATGACATGATACATTCAACAATTATTTTTTTTTAAAAAAGATTTTATTTATTTATATGATACAGAGAGAGATTACAAGTAGGCAGAGAGGCAGGCAGAGAGAGAGAGGAGGAAGCAGGCTCCCTACCGAGCAGGGAGCCCGATGTGGGCCTCGATCCCAGGACCCTGAGATCATGACCTGAGCCAAAGGCAGAGGCTTTAACCCACTGAACCACCCAGGTGCCCTCAACAATTATTCTTTTCCCTCATCAACGCAGATGCATTTAGTAAGTACAACATATTTTTAAAATGAGGACAATTTAAAATGGAACATGATACTTTGACAACTGCCTGCTTATCAACTAACTTATCAACTATCCCTTTAGGAAACAAGCAAAAGCACACAAAAGATACTCTTTTTTTTTTTTTAAGATTTTATTTATTTATTTGACACAGAGAGAGAGATCACAAGTAGGCAAAGAGGCAGGCAGAGAGGAGGAAGCAGGCTCCCTGCTGAGCAGGGAGCCCAATGCGGGCCTCGATCCCAGGACCCTGAGATCATAACCTGGGCCGAAGGCAGAGGCTTTAACCCACTGAGCCACCCAGGCGCCCCACAAAAGATACTCTTAAATAAATTTAGTTCTTACTAAAAAGACATGCCTTTAACGTACAAAAGATAGTAAAAGGCATTTTAATATAAAATCTGAAGCCAATTCCAATTTTTTATGTTGTGTATTACCATTAAAAAGGTTCATTTAGTAATGCTACATCATGTAATAACCTTCAAGCAAGAAATTAAATGAAGGCTCAAAATGAGACAACCATTATGACCTTTAAAAATAAAACAAATCAAAATTAAGTCTCAAACGAATAAGCAATCTAATTTTTGCCCTGTCAACTACTCTAAAAAATGTAATTACCTATACATAATCTAAAACTATTTACATAACTTTAGCATAATTGCCCCCCACCTTGTTAATGTTTAATTGCTCCACTGATTTTACTTCCTTTCAATCAGACTTCTGGTACCCACATGCTAAGCTTTATCAGATGAAAATAAAGTGCACCTATCAAACCACATCAAACTGGACTGTAATGTGTCTCCCCTGGTAAATCATTATTCAAACACCCTCCATAAGATCAAATTAGAGTAGAGGGCAAAAGATCTTATTACCCTTTATAAAATGTCTTCAATTAAATAATAGATTCAATTATTTCAAAATAGGCCACTAACGTAAATGAAAACAAGAGCTAAAAAGAGTGGCAAATTTTAAACAGATATATGGCATATCAAACTTGGGAAAAAGAGATTCCTGGCAGTGTAACCACCTTTTTACCATGAAACAAAACAGCACAATGTGTACTAAAGAATTTGGCCTCAGACCAAAGAGAGGTCTGGCCTTTGTTCAGGTTTTTGGAAGTAACCTCCAAACCCTACGAATCTTCCCAGAGACAGGAATGTTTCTGTTATTCATGCACGCCTCCCAAGTAAGTGCATTTGATAGTTTATGCTAACAAGGTGGCTCAGGCTAGGGACAGATCACACCATAAAGACCAACCATGTGATTCTGGTTGGAGCTTTGAGCCACATGTTATCATCCCACTTGTAGGCAGAGGAGGGGACTGGAGATTGATTTTAGCTACTTGATCAATGACTCGATCAATCATGTTCATGTAATGAAACTCCAATAAAAACCCTGGACATGAAGGCTTCAGTGATCTTGCCTAGCTGGCAATATTGCATGTATAAGCAGCACATAATAATGTTGGGAGAGTAACACGTCATGGAAGCTTCATGTTTGGAACTCTCCTAGACTTTGCCCTATGCATCTTTCTTTGGCTCTAATTTATACTGTTTTGCTATAATAAAACTATAACCTTAAACATAGCACTTTCCATGGGTTCTGAGTCTTTCTAGTGAATTATCAAACCTTAAAAGAGGTTTGAGAAACCCCTGCATTTGTAGCCAATTGGTCTGAACTGAGGGCAGCCTTGGGGACCTCCAAATTTGCAACTGGCATCTGAAGTAAAGGCAATCTTGGGGAGAATGTTTCCTCAGACTTTTTAGATAACAAACTCATTTGTTTGAGTATAAACCCAAAAGTATACTGAACAATGGATATAAAAACACCCAATCGAACACTGCGAAATGAACACTTGTATTCATCTCTAAGCCCTGTCAGACACCCAATGATAGTCATTCTATAAAGTCTCAGGTTTTGAGAACACAGGAACTATGGAAGGTTGAAAGAGGATGCTGGCTGAAATCAAGGAAAACTTGTTTAAAATGTCTATAAAAGGAATGATATCGTAGGCCCTTCCTCATCTTAGGCAGCCAGATGACTACCTTTCAGCCACTTTATTCCCAAGAGACCAGGAATTTACTATCTGAAGAAAGGGAACCTGACTGGCTCAGGACCCAGTGAGTCCAATCACAGTAGAGAACTGTATGGAAACTGAGTAAGTGAAAGCCTGCATATTGATAAGGGGACTTCTCCCCTTTATATATTCAGAATACCTGCTTAGACATAAAGACTGAATGTAAAGAACTCTTCTTTGAGAAAATTTAAATTCGAAGGAAAAAAAGACCTACGTATGCTGAAATCAGAGACTTTCCTAACAAAAATCTAGCTGACTGTTCATTCCTCTTACAGTAAAGCCCAGTAAGAGACAAAACAGAGCCACCAATTCCACCTTCCAGCCAATGTTGATATGCATACATGCACAGATTCCAAGTACATTTTGAGTGTCTCGTTCAATTAAATATACCCCCACCAAGAAAGAAAGAATACTGGGAAAAAAAAAAAAAGAACTAGAAGGAAAAAGGCAATATGACCAGGAATTTAAAAAACCAACATTAATCTCACTGCTAAGATATTTTACCCATAAAACAAGAAAAGGATACTATGTTTTTAAGTACATTTAGAGAACTAAAACAACAAAAATGTTCTTGGAAATTTAAAATGGCAAAATAGGGCACCTGGATGGCTCAGATGGTTGAACATCTGCCTTCGGCTCAGGTTGTGATCCCGGGGTCCTAAGATCAAGTCCCGCATCGGGCTCCCTGCTTGGCGGGGAGCCTGCTTCTGCTTCTCTGCCTCTGCCTCTCTCTCTCTCTCTCTCTCTCTCTCTCTCTCTCATGAATAAATAAATAAAATCTTTAAAAAAATAAATTAAAAAAATAAATAAAATGGCAAAATAAAAAACTATTACAAAAGTTGGAAATTGAGATTTAAGACATGTCCCTGAAAGTAGAATATATATATATATAAGACAATGTAAGGGAGAAAAAGTAGAAAATTAGAAATCTCTACAGAGCTCACAAACAAAAGGAATTCCAGAAGAAACAACAACAAAAAAACAGAAGAAGAGCAATTACCAAACACAGGGAAATTTCCCAGAACTATAGGTAAGTGTCTTGTTTTAAAGGCTCTGTCAATTAATTCCCCAGGAAAACATATGAAGAAGTTCCCCCACCAAAGCACAGTTGTGAAATTGAGGACACTAGCCATAGAAAGATGTTAAATTTCTCAAAACCAGGCCACATACAAAGTTTAATAAGACATCATCACCACATGGGACTTCCACAAAACACTAGAAACATAAAAAAACATGTAATGATGGCTCCAAAATTCTGAACTAAAATACTGTATTTGGCCAAACCAGCAATCCAGTGTAAAGACAGGGGGGAAAAAAAAGCACTTCAAATAGGAGGTCTTAAATTTCATTTTTCTCACAAGCTTTCTTAGAAAGCTACTCAAAATATGTTCCTCACCAAAATGAGGAAATAAACTAAGAAAGAAGCAAGCATATTATCTAGGGGAAAAGCTCAACTCTAGAAATTTGCTAAGATAAGTCCTAGGGTGATAGCTGTATATCATGCTGAAACAGGAAACAGCCAAAAGAGAGGTTAAGTAAGAGAGAGAAGTTCTCAGTTTAAAGCAAAACTAAAAAGTATTTGAAACTATCTTTGAGCATTTTTAAAAAGGCAGATATGTATCTTAGCAACAACACTTGCTTAAAATAAAGGGAGCAGATGGCACAGAAAAAAATCAGACAAATGGGGGGAAAATTATTAACTTAAAGAGAAATAAAAATTTTAGAGAAAGGATAAATGATACTATTTGGTTCAGCATAAAAGTGTTTATATAGTCACAAACACTGACAAGGGAATAAAGTCTGATATAATTATATTCAGTAATGTGTGGGAAAGAAGATAGTCTCCAATTACCTTAAAATAAATATGCCAATATTGAAAACTGAAAATCAATTAGCAACACAATCATATACGGTTGACTGAGTAATGGACCTCCAACATGACTACATCCTAATACCTGGAACCTGTGAATATTTACCTTACATGGCGAAAGGGACTCTGCAGATGTGATTCACAATCTTGAAATGGGAAGATTATCCAAGATTATTCAGATGACTTGGGCTCTCAATATATCCACTAGTGCCCTTATAAAAGGGAAGGGGAGGAAGATTTTAACTATAGAGGTGATGTGATGATGGAAATAGAAACTGGAGTGATACACTTGAAGATAAAAGGTGCCACAAATCAAAGAATACAGGTAACTGCTAGAAGCTGGGAGTGGGGGAAAAAAAAAAAAAGAATTCTCCCCAGAACCTCCAAAAGAAACTGGTTCTATCAACACTTTGACTTTAGCCCAATGATTCTGGACTTCTGACTTCTAGAACTAACAGAGAATAAATCCGTGTTATTTTAAGCCACTATATTTATGGTAATCTGTTACAGAAGCAATAGGAAACTAATACAGCATCTCATTTAGATAAATGGAGGTAAATTCCAAAAAAATAGCTCAAAGATCTAGACTGATTGGTTCGGGAGGAATAGAGTAAAGAATGCTACACCTCATTATAAGTACTTAAGTACTGTTTGATTTTTAAAAACTATTTGCTTTTAAATTGTTTTGACTAAAATATAAAATATCATCTGCAACATAACTAGATGCCACCCAATGGTACTACAGTTAGTCTGGCATGAAAGTAAATAAATTTTAGTGACTAGTTTTTAAAAAGTCAATATGGTAGGCAGAAAATGGTCTCCCAAAGATGCTCACATCCTAATATCCAGAAACTGTGAGTACATTACATTACATAGTAAAAAGAAATAAGGGATGTAGATAGCATTAAGACTGCTAATCATCTGGGGCGCCTGGTTGGCTCAGTGGGTTAAAGCCTCTGCCTTTGGCTCAGGTCATGATCCCAGGGTCCTGGGATCGAGGCCCACATCGGGCTCTCTGCTCAGCAGGGAGCCTGCTTCCTCCTCTCTGCCTACTTGTAATCTCTCTCTCTGTGTCAAATGAATAAATAAAATCTTTAAAAAAAAAAAAAAAGACTGCTAATCATCTGATCTTAAATGAGAAGATTATCCTGGACTAACCTAGTAGGTCCACATAATCACAAGGTTCCTTAAATGGGAAAGGAAAAGAGTGATACAAAAAAGGTCCAACTGGCTAGTATAGGCTTCAAAGGTGGCAGGATACCATGAGCCAAGGAATACAGACAACTCTAGGGCTGGAAAAGAGAGGAAAAAAAAAAAAGGACTCACCCCAAGAACCTCCAGAAAAGAATACAGAAAAGAAAAAGAACCTACCAATGCCCTGATTTTAGCACACTGAGACAACATTTTTAGACTTCTGACCTCCAGAATTTTTTTTTTAAAGATTTTATTTATTCATTTGACACAGAGAGAGAGATCACAAGTAGGCAGAGAGGCAGGCAGAGAGAGGAGAGAGGAGGAAGCAGGCTCCCTGCTGAGCAGAGAGCCCGATGTGGGCCTCGATCCCAGGACCCTGGGATCATGACCTGAGCCGAAGGCAGAGGCTTTAACCCACTGAGCCACCCAGGCGCCCAGACCTCCAGAATTTTAATATAATAAATTTGAGTTGTTTTAAGCCACAAATATGTGATCATTTGTTTCAAAAGCATCTGAAATTAATGCACTCTGGAATAAGATTACTGTTTATTCTAAATACACACACACACACACATATACACATATATGTGTGTGTGTGTGTGTGTATATATATATATATATATATATAAAAGATTTTTATTTTTTTATTTATTTGACAGAGAGAGAACAGCAGAGGCAGCAACAGAGAGGGAGAAGCAGGTTCTCTGCTGAGCAGGGAGCCCAACGAGGGGCTTGATCCCAGGATCCTGGGATCATAACCTGAGCTGAAAGCAAACACTTAACTGACTAAACCACCCAGGCACCCCTAATTATATTTTTTAAAAACTATGCCATGCCAAGTTGCACACAAATATTCCAATCCTCCTTTTGGTATTGGGATGTCACTGCCTCCAAACATTATATACATATATATTGGTTCCCTATGTCTCCTATAACAAATTACCACATATTGGGTGACTTAAAACAACAGAAATTTATCCTCTCACAGTTCTGGAGGCCAGAAGTCCAAGACAGATCAAGTTTTCAGCAGGGTCAAATGTATGCCAAAGGCACTAAGAGAAGACCCACTGCTTGTCTCTCCTAGCTTCTGGTTACTACTGCTGGCATGTTTTGATGTTCACTGGTTTGTAGTGACAACACTCTAATCTTTGCCTCAGTCTTTTTTTTTTTAAAGATTTTATTTATTTTGACACAGAGAGAGAAACTACAAGTAGGCACAGAGAGAGGAGGAAGCAGGCTCCCCGCTGAGCAGAGAGCCTGATGCAGGCCTCGATCCCACGACGCTGAGATCATGACCTGAGCCGAAAGCAGAGGCTTTAACCCACTGAGCCACCCAGGCGCCCTTTGCCTCAGTCTTTACATCACCTTATCCTCTGTATGTGTCTCAGGTCTGTGCCAAATCTCTCTCCTGTTCAGGACACTAGGAACTGGATTTAGGGAATACCTAGGTAATTACCAGGATTACCTTCTCCCCACTCTTCTCTCTCCTTAACTCCTCAGCTTTCCTTGGGAGCTCCTCCTCCCAAGACCTTAGCCATTTGTTTTAATCACAGAGGTACTGGGGATTAGGACATGGACATTTCATTTCGCAGCCACCACTCAATTTATTACAATTTACATCCATCAATCTAATCAGTCAACAAATATTTACTGACATCCCTTTATAACCAGCTCTGTGATGGGTATATAATGAAAAAACAGAAGGAATCTCTGTCCTGAGGAATTCATAATCCAGTAATGGAGAAAGATAGGAGCTGAGCAGAGGAAGCTGTAAAGGAGCACATACAAGGAGCCACCAACCCAGAACAGAAAAAGAAGTGTCACGCAAAGGTCCCTCACAGATAAATTAGTCCTTTTCCTTCCTTTCTGAGAACACTAGCAGAACTCTGAGCTCCTAGCATCAACAAAACCAGTCAGAAAGTACTATAGTCTGAATATCACACAATCTGTTAATAATATGCTAAAATAAGGATTCTAATTCAGTAGATAAAATTGGTATACCATATGAGAAGACAACTGATACAGGAAAGAACCTCTCAAAAAAAATTAAGAAAAATTTAAAAGAGTGTAAAAAGCAGAGGAATATTTAAATAGTAGCAGAAGAAAACTGAGGGGTGAGGAAGGGGAAATAGCGCAAACATATTCAGGGCAATAATAGGCCATGGTTGAAAAGAGTTTCTGAAATTCTCTAATCTAGAGTTATCATTCTGTCATATGACCAAGGTTTCCCTGCACCAGAAATAAGATTTTTAAAAAGATTTTAACAGCTACAAAATTAAAAAAAACTCCTTACTAGACAAACACCTAAGCATAAAACAAGTCACACCATTAAATCCCATGACATCTCATTATAAAAGTTGCCAACCTCAGAAAGTTAAAATTTACAAATTATGTAAGAAATTTTCATTATAGGAGCTTAAAAAAAAAAAAAGCTCTAATAAAAAGTCTGTTTTCCCTTCAACTTTCTCAACTCCTTCTCCCAATTCTTGCTTATTATTGAACATGGATGATAGATCCTCATGCCCATCACAGCTTTTCAAAAATATTCTTTTTTACTTAAGCCCCATTAAGACTTTCTATAAACTCTTTAACCTCAAAATAGAAGCAGCAGTGGCTCCCAGTGGCCAATTTATGATACAAATATTTTCCTACCATGGTTCTTGTATTTTCACATATAATTTCTTAAAATATAAGAACCTCATAGAAGTTATACTATTAGAAAATATAAGATAACAAAAGGATGTTTAATTAACTTTAATCATGTGCTCTTCCATTTGACAATATTATAACGTATGCTCTTCAAACAACTAAAAGATCCCTTAAACCATAAAATACATTACTTAACATTATGTGTTTTTGCATTTTCAATGTCCCTGGGATCATTTATTGACTCAGTTAAATTACCGAAGAGTCCCTACTGTAGCAACTAGTCAAGTAGCAGCACCGTCATCTACCTATATTTGTATGATCAGATTACGACTGTTAACTTCCCCAGAACATTCCACCTCACATATGTAACTGAAACTGAGGTAACAAACCTAGATTTTCACTATGATATAGGTGGCAGACAGAAATCTAAAGATATTCCCTCAAAGTTTCTGTCCCCTGGTTTGACTGGTAATTCAAACACTAATCCAGGTACTAGGAAGAAGTGACTTCGAAGATAGAATGAAGGTTATTAATTAGTTAGATCTTAAAATAAGGAATTACCCTGGATTATTCCAGTGGGCCCAGTGTAATCAAAAGAACCCTTAACAGCAGCCAATCACAGAAAAGTTAGAGATACAACCTAAGAGGGAGGTCAGAGAGACTGAAGTATAAAAAAGATCTTGATCTGCTACAGCTGTCTTTGAAGATGGAAAGGGAGCCACAGGCCAAATAAGGACAGCCTCTAGAAGCTGAGAAGTACCTCCGAGCAACAACTAGCAAACAAACAGGAACCTCAGTCCTACCTTCACATGGAAGTAAATTCAGCCAACAACCTGAATGAGCTTGGAAGTGGATTCATCCCCAGAACCTCAAGAAGAGAACACAGCCCTGCTGACACCTGAGCTCTAAAGCAAAGAAACAATCTGTGCTCATACATCTGACCTATAGAAACTGTAAGATAATAAACTTTGTTTTAAAATCTTAAAAAGGGGGGGGAAGGGAGCACCTGGCTGGCTCAACTGGTAAAGCATTAGACTCTTGATGTCACAGTTTTAAGTTTGAGACCCACACTGGGTGTAGAGATTACTTAAAAATAAAATCTTTAAAAAAAATAGTAAGTTTGTATTGTTTTAAGCTACTAAATCTGTGATAATTTGTTAAAGCAGCAAATTAAAACTAACACAGATTCAGATACAAAGGGGATGCTGCTGTAACAAATGCCTAAAAACATGGGAGTGGCTTTGGAACCAGTCAGTGGGTGGATCCTAGAAGAAATCTGAGGTACGTAACAGAAAAAGCCTAATAGCTTTGATCAAACTGGTAGTAGAAATCTACCTACAAGTGACTGACTATAAGGACAATGCCACCAATGAAGATATAGACTGCTAGAAAAAACCTGGACCTAGATAAAAAGATCTAACTTGTCCTTGGATATTGCTTTTGTTATCCATTCTGATGACCTCTGCCTTTTGCAGCAGAGTTCAGTACACTTAGCTTTTTAACAATTATAGATTTGGTTCATTTTTAATCTACTGTCTTGCTATTGTTTCTTCTGTTCCATCTTTGTTGTTGTTCCTTTTTTTCTCCTTTCCCAACTTGCTTTGTCCCTCATTTGGATTAATGTAGTAGTAGCCTCTTACCTGGTCTCCTTGCTTCTACCCTGCCTCTCACCCCAAAGTCTGTAAACACCACAGCAGCAGTCTCATCCTATTTATTTTCCACCTTTTCTGAGTAAAAATCAGTTGATATGTGAATACAAGCCCCTGTACTAGGGGTCCCCCATTATCTTCCTGATCTCATTTCCTACTATTCTACCCTTCACTCGCTCCATTTCACACTAGCCTCCTTGAACACCCCAGACACACTCCCACCTCAGAGCCTCTGTACTTGCTATTTCCTCTTTCTAGAACATTGTCCCTACCTCCCTTACTTATTAGTTCAGGTTTCTGAGCAAATGTTACTTTTCCTCTACCTTTCTATAGGAAGCAGAGTAATGGCCTCCAGAGATGTCCATGTTCTTATCTCTGGAACCTGGGAATAAGCAATGTTACATGGCAAAGGAGAATTAAGGTTGTAGATGGAATTAAGGCTGCTAATCAGCTGACCTTTAAATAAGGAGATTATCCTGGATTATCCAGAAGGATCCAATGTACTCATAAAGGTATTTAAAAGAAGGGGGAGAGCAGAAAAATGATGAGACACATGCAAAGTTTTGCTAGCTCTGAAGAGGAAGGCGGTCACAAGCAAAGAAATATATGGGTAGCCTCAAGAAGATGGAAAAGGCAAAAAAGAACAGACTGTCCCCCAGAGCCTCCATAAACTAAACAGAGCCCTGCCGATACCTTGATTTCAGCCCACTGAGACCCATTTCAGACTTCTCACCTCTAGAACTATTGTTTAAGCCACTTTTAAGTTTGTAGTAATTTGTTATGGCAGCAAGAGAAAACTAATATACTACCTTATTTAAATCTATAAGCCCTGACGCCCCTTTTCCCCCTTTGCTGCTTAATTTTCCTCTATAAAATGCTTACCTTCTACCAAACTTTACAATTTAATTATTTTATCTATAAATGTAAATTCTGTAAATAAATGCAAGCTCCAGAGGCAAGGATTATCTATTTTGTTCAGTTTCCCAGGTCCCATGAATATATGTACTCATATATTTGCTGAATGAACATTTGACAGATTATATGAATATGTAAGAAAAGTGTGCTAATGATGATGTTGATGGTGATAAAAATACCATTAATCTTAAAGAAAAACTACATGTAATCAGTAGCTGTTTGTAGTTAATGACATTTAGATTTAGAGGTATGCATTAACAGCTTTCAAAACACCTTTATTCCTCAATCTCTGTATTCCTTTTCTTCCCAATTGCAACATCTCTTTTTTAAATTATAGTTTTTAGTAATTCAGGAGACACTATTGAGTATGTACTTTGGTGGGGCACCTGGGTGGCTGACTCTTGATTTCAGCTCAGGTCATGATCTCAGGGTCATGGGATCAAGCTCCACAAAAGGTTCCATGCATGGAGTCTGCTTGAGATTCTCTCTCTCTCTCCTTCTCCCTCTGTTCCTTCCCCACTCCCCGCTCTTGTGTACACTCTCTCTAAATAAATAAAAAATCTTAAAAAACAAACAAAAAAACTATGTACTTTAAAAACTTTTAATATTTTGAGACTATCCATCCTACCTAAATTCAGAAAAAAAAAAAACCACCCAATATACAAAGTATTTCTTCTCTGAAACATTTGAGAAAGTCTACTAGTTTGACATATAAAAGAAAACATTTCGGCAATTAGCAACAAAGTCTTCTATTATCTCAAAGAAGAGAGAAGAGTCTTTGATGTTAAACAGCATTATTTACCTGTTCCAGGAGTAGGAGTAGTTGTCATAACTCCGACAAGAGGACTCTGCATTACGGAAATGTTTGGCTACATGAAAATAGAATAAAGTGTTAAAGTAAAAGCACAAAGTTCTTACCATAGCCGTAACACAGTAATTGTTGAAAGGTCTCATTCAACAGACAACTGCATGTCTATCAAGTACTACGGATGCCTCTAGTTAGTTCACAATCTAAGAGTACTTCAACTTTTTTCCTTTTTAAGTTGAGCAGTATTAATCTAAAATATGCTAGACCCTTTAGCACATTCTTTGTTTAAAATAAGTTACATCAGATAAAGACACTATTTTTAGTAGAAAGTAACTTTGCTATTTGTTTTTAGTTCCTAAGGTACAGTATTTGAAATAACAGAGAACATGGTGATTTGAAGAATCACAAGCTCACACAGAAAAACAGAAAGATGGCAGAATCCTATTTTTGAGCAGACATTTACAAACCATGAAATAATATAGATTCAAATCAGTCTGTATAATAAAGACAGCATATCTCTGTCTCTACTAGTAGAAAGCAGGAAAATTATCAATACTAATTCCTTTAAATGTGAGAAAATTAAAGATTAAACAATTAAAAGTCCTTCCAAAAACAAAGACAATATCTAATCAAGAATAAGAATAGACTCTTTCTCTAGAAGTAAATATACAAATATAGATTCTTTTGGAAAAAACTGATTAAACTAAGGAAATCTAAAATCTGGCTATTATCTAGCAACTAGAACCAAATGTTGAAATAATGTTAAGAGAGATACAAATTATATTATTGTTCAATTCTTAATGCCAGTTTCTTTCATGATTAGAAAGAGGTTGAGCAAAGCCTCAGGGAGCAAAACTAATTTGGGCTTTGATAATAACATTCTTACCAACCTTTAAGTCAAAAACATTCCCTACATATTATGACACAAGGCTCTTAAATATTTTGAACATAGCAATAACTGTAAACTACCTTTGTTTTCATTGATCATCAGAGAAGTAATGAAAACCAGCATGAATTTGTGTGTCATCCTTGCGCAGGGGCCATGCTAATCTTCTCTGTATCGTTCCAATTTTAGTACATGTGCTGCCGAAGCGAGCACATCCAGCATGAATTTATAAGCCAGTGGTTCTCATACCAAACTAAACATCAGATTTACTTATCAACCTTTCGAAAGCTATCCCAGGCCAGAATATTCTGATTTAGTTAGACTACCACTGTCCAAATATAACACAAGCAATATAAGTAATTTTAAATTTTATAGTAGACATATTAAGAAAGTAAAAACAAGTATAGTTTACTTAATCTAGTATATCCAAAATATTATCACTTTCAATATGTAAATAACGTAAAGTAAGTGACATAGTTCATTCTTTCTAAGTCTTCAAAATCTGGTGTGTATTTTACACTTAAGTATATCTCAATTAAGTATAGGACTGACCACATTTCAAGTGTTAACAGCCACACTTGGGCAGTGGCTACTGTGTGGGGACAGCAGAGCAGTTATAAAAGTGTTGGAAAGAGAAGGTAATGTGTTTAATACAATGAATTAATTTTGCTTTGCTTAACAAGTAGGCCTAGTATGCTAGGCATATCAAGCCCATAAATAGTCAAAATTTACTGAAAGATGTTTCTTACCATTCTTAAACTTTCCAATAACTATGCTATATTTGGTTTAGGGAAAGACAAAACATTTCTCCAAACCAAACAGCAGAAATGCCTTTATTCAAATAACTTATCAGTTTAACTAACGCACTGTTTTAAGTCCTGCTAAGCACAATAGTGATAGAAAACTTGTGACTATATAGGCCACTAAAATTCATACTTAAAAGAAAAATCCATCCTACCTTTCAACTAACAATTAAGAGTTAACCACAGTAGTGTTAGCACAGCATGGCTGTTATAAACACTAGCTCTAGACTGAAGACTGCCTGGGATTATAGCCTGGCTCCACTAGACTAGCTGACAAATTACTGAAGCTTTCTGTGTCCTAGTTTCCTCAATGATAAAATGAAATTCATAATAGCTACTTTGCAAATTTACCTTGAGGATCAACTGAAGTAAGATGATCGGAACCGATAAACCATAGAATTACTGGTATGAGAAAATAATCTGGTGTTCTATTACATTTTTAAGTACATTACAAGAGAAACACAATTTAAGTAGATTCTATGATAAATGTCCTTAATGCTTATTCTTTGCAACACAGTCACACTAAGACCTCTAAGACTAAGTCACACACAGACCTCAGAAAAACACTTTAAATTATTGATCCTCGCTGTGCATCCACATAAAAACATGAAATTATTATGAATCATAAACAGGGGTATGTTTGTCACCTGTCTTCTTGAAGTTAAAGGTGTTGATCCAAGTCCTGGGCTGGAAATATCATCATAGATACTTCTAACTGGTGGAGCTCCACTTTTATCTTTATGAGCTGGTACAACTGGTTGTGGTGGTGACCCACCTACAGTGTACAAAAAAAAACCTCAAGTGAGAAAAAATCTTCCACCTTTCTGGTAAGATTCTTTTTCATTTATATTTTTTAAATACTGACTTAAACTCTTGTTTCATAGGGCTTCTCAAACTTTAATACACTTAGAATCACCTGGGAATCCTGTTAAAATTCAGATTCTGATTCAGATCATGTGAAGTGCAGCTTGAGATTATGAATTTCTAACAAGCTTCCAATTATGCCAATGCTAGTGATTCACAGACTGTACACAAATAAAAGGTTTCAGAAAAAGAAAACAGAAATTTTAGTTTTTAGTAAATACATGTAGCTTTTGCATTCTCCACAAAATCCTTAACATTTCAATACAAAACTTGACCTTATTTCTCACTCAGCAGTAGGTAAACAGTTCCAGCTTGTATACACTTGAATAATTATAATGCCCTAATGTGGAATTTGACTGCCAAAATTAAATAGATTCCATTCATGTTTCTCATAAAAGTATACTTAAGTACATAATAAATATATAGGAAAAGGATCAACTTTAGGGGACATAAAGATGTCTTTATAAGTCAGAGAATCAGCAATGTGAAACAGTGAAACAATCCAGACTCTGTTATGACTTAATGTGTGAGCTTAAACAGTATAAGTTATTTAAGAGTACAGGCTATAAAACAAGACTGACCTAGGCTTTAACCTCCTGCTCTGTCACTTATTAACAGGTAGGTTTAAGCAAGTTCTTTATTGCATCTAGTTTGTTTCCTATTTTGAAAATCAGGGATACTACTACCTATCCTTTAAGATTGACAAAAGAATGAAAGCAACATATAAAATGCTTGGCATACTGTGTGGCTCCTAAGTGCTCAATATATGATAGCTAAAATAAAAATACATTTTTAAAAAAGATTTTATTTATTTATTTGACAGAGAGAGAGATGGCGAGAGAAGGAACACAAGCAGAGGAAGTGAGTGGGAGAGGGAGAAGCAGGCTTCCTGCTGGGCAGGGAGCCCAACACGGGGCTCAATCCCAGGACTCTGGAATCATGACTTCAGCTGAAGGCAGACGCTTAGCCGACCGAGCCACCCAGGTGCCCCAAAAATACATTTAAAATATACATTTGACCCTTGAATAACATAAGTTTGAACTGTACAGGTCCCCCTATACACAGACTTTTTATAGGATAGTACTGCAAATGTATTTTCTCTTATGGTTTTTTTTAAAGATACATTTATTTAATTTAGAGATAGAAAGGGAGAAAGTGTGTAAGCATGGGGGAGGGAGAGAAGGAGAGGGAGAAAGACTCCTCAAGCGGACTCCCCACTGAGCAGAGAGCCCAAGAAGGGGCTCAATTCCAGAATTGTGAGATCATGACCTGAGCAGAAATCAAGAGTTGGGCAGCCAACCGACTGAGCCACACAGGTGCCCCATCTTCCTTATGATTTTCCTAATAACCTTTTCTTTTCTTTAGCTTACTTTATTGTATGGATAGTTTATAATATATATAACATACAAAGTATGTGTTAATCGACTATGTTATTGACAAGGCTTCTAGTCAATAGTAGGCTATTAGTAGTTAAGTTTTTGGGGAGTCAAAATTATGCAAGAATTTAAGTGTCCAGGGGGTCAGTTCTCCCAATCCCTTTGTTCAAGGGCCAACTGTATAAAAAACAAAAACCTATCCAGAATGTGGTTAAGTCAATTACTTCAAATATAATTTATATTATCTCTGATCAATCTTAAAATAATAATAAAACACTTTAAACCAAACAATACCTTAAGGACAATCAAAGGGAGATGTCCATTTAAACATCCATTAAAAGGATATTAGCTCACATTTGGAATTCGACCATTGTTGTACCTAATTCTCACTACTCATAGTCAAAACTTCAGTTATCTTTTAAATTCTTTCTTTGCTAAAGAAGTCGTGTAAGATACATGCTGTATTTAGGTAATAATATTTTGTGCTCATAATTGCAAATTCTGTGTAAAAAACTTTCCCATAGTGTGTAGAGTAAATCCTTTAATAAGGTGAGAATCTTAATCACTGTTACTAGAAGTAGAATTCATATCTACAAATTTCAAATTACACTTATTGTCACAAATGACAATGTCTCATTCTTTTTATGGCTGAGTAATATTCCATTGTGTACATATACCACATCTTCTTTATCCATTCATCTATCAAGGTCCTAGAGGGTACTGTGCTAAGTGAAGTAAGTCAGAGAAAGACAAATACCATGATTTCACATATACATGGAATCTAAAAAACCAACCAAACAAAATAAACCAGACTCTTGAATACAAAGAACTGGTGGTTACCAGAGGGGAGGTGAGTGAGAAGATGGGCAAGATAAAGGGGATCAAGAGGAACAAGGTTCCAGTTAAAAAATAAGCAAGCCACGGAGATGAAAAGTACAGCATAGGGAATATAGTCAATAATATTGTAATAACACTGTATGGTAGTCAGATGGTGACTTACACTTACTGTGAGCACTATTATGTAGAACTGTCAAGTCAATATGCCATACCCTGAAACTAATACAGCACTGTATGCTGATTATCCTTTAATAAAAAAAAATTACAGTTCTTTTGACTAAATATTTGATATTATATTATTTAAGACAAGTTATTTAAATGCATTAAATTATTCAGTTAAAGTTAAATGACCGTATTTCTTCTCCAGCCCCCTGCACTTTATCATCTTTGATAGGGATAATTTACAAAAAATGGTATCTTGGCATTGTATCATATTTAGTGCTTTTCTTTCTCAGTGGCACTTTAAATAATAGTGAGTTTTACAATCAAGGGCATCTTAAATTGGATGAAATGTAGTACACATAGTTTTAATGAGTGGTTCCTGGAATTATAGTAGCTTATACTACTTATGGCTCTATTCCAAGAATCTAACAATTAAAAAGAGGCACTGCTTAATTTTTTAAATTAATAAATGTGTTAATAAGGGCGAATGTTGTATCATTACTCTTTTTAAAATTCTAATACATGCATTAATAATACTATAAAATTATTTTAAACAATTTACCTACCTGCAAGTAAAGGTGATCTCATTTCCATTACTCCTACTGAAGGGCCACTGATTGATCGAGGTTGTGGAGTTACTGGAGCTGGCAAATCCCCCATTAAAAATCCAGGTAAGAACTGGGCATTAACCCCTGGCTTTGGAGATGTTGGTGAACCTAGCATCATTGGTTCAGATCCTAAATGAAGCAAAAAAATAAAACAAAGGACCTTAAAGTTACAATATCTAACAAAAAGATGCAAAAATCTACCATAAATAATTTTGAGAATTTAATCAAAACTTACATATTACAGAAGCATAGTTGAATTTATTTTAAAAAACCGATAAAAATTATTTCTATAAAAATGTGAAAGTATTTTTATTAACAATATTAATTTGTCAGTTGTTTACATTATTTCACAAGTTTAAGAATCAAAGCTATTTTTAAATGGCAAAATCTTGGGTTATCTTTAAAAAATTCTTACTACATACAGAAGAATTTCTTTCCAGTTCTGGGTCGGCTCCTACTATGCAACCACCAAAAACAAGAGCAGGGTGTGCTAGTTACTTACACAAAGTCTCAGCAAATCAAACACAATGGGTTTAGCTTGCTATATGTCCCATTTTTTTCTTTCCCACAAACAAAAACTGTAAATCATTTTTGTAATAAAGTAAAATCATGCACACATTAGGGCACATATGAAATAATAGTAATGACTAGCATCCCAACTAAGAAACATTGAAAAATTTGGGAAGTTTATTTTTTGGATCATTCTTTAAAATAATTTTAACATTAGGAATAATCAACAAGTCTCCCCAACATAAAACCAATTTAAAGAGAGCTGATATTTCACAACCATCAATTCAAAATTAATTTTCACAATTTAGAGGGTAGGTATTATTATCCCCACCATGAAGATAAGGAGGCTATAACCTACTCTAATTTCAGAGCAAAATAGCACAGTAAGGAAAACATGGGCCCTGGAGTCAGAGACCTGGGTTCAAGTCTCTCGGCAAAAAGGGCATAAACATAGCACTCAAGTCACAGAGCTTTGCTTACAATTACAACAAATATAGCACTTGACCCAGTACCTAATATACGGTAAGTGCTCAACATTAGTTTTTATTATTATTCTAAGGGTATTTTAGAGTAGCAAAAAGTGACTAAAATGTAAATGCAGAGTTTGCGATTTCTGCTTATGAAAATTTAAGTTTTTAACTATGTGACAAGCCTGAATGTAATTCATGTCACTCAGAAAGGTCAAATAGTTGATGTATTATTTATAATGGTTAACTACTCCTTGATTTCTAAGCAGCCTCAAAAACTTGTTTCTTGCTATCCAAATGCAGTCAATTATTTATCCTTCCTCATTACAGTAGACCTAGTATTAACAATGCCAATGGAAGTGTATAAAAGAGAAAAAAGGCAAAGTAATTCAGGAAAAAATAAAGCAAATTATGAAATAAGTTGCTAAGAGCTGTAACTACATTGTAATTATTTTAAAGTGCTATGTTACTATGTAACTATTACATATTTCCAAAGAACATACACACCAAAAATCTAAACAAAAGCATATTCTGAACAGATCTTTAGAAATCTATAGTAGTAAAAACAAAGTTTTAGGTACCATTAACTACCTCATTCTCCCAATGCCTGAAAGAAAAAAACATATGGCAATTGTAATAAGAATTAAGTCAAGAAAAGTTCTGATATATACTGTGATACACTAGAAAGCACCAGATTGAGGAGGGTAGGAAGGAGTCTTAATCCACTGTTACTAACCACCCCCTCAGTCTCAATTTCACTTGGAGAGCTCTAAGAATGGATCGTGCAAGTCCTAAATTCCATTTCATGGTCTGTACATCTAAAATGGTAAGTCCTAGCTCTTACTAAGCTAGCACCGTTTGCTGAAGTAACCCTTAATTATAATACAACATTAGGTGCTGGGGAAATTATTGATTCTTGACCTGTAATACCTGCAATATTGAACTTGAACAATTAATACCAGCAAATATCAGATTTCTAACCAGGCAATAAACAGGGACAAGTTTATTCACATTTGCAGCCCCAAGAACTATGCACTCCAAAATGTTTGGTTGAGTAGAAAACTTCAGAACTGGAAATGAATGGTCTCCTGTTCTCTAAAATAGTACAAAACATAAATTACCTAGACCAACAACTGTACATAAGTTTAAAGGTAGCAGAGCAACTGCACTGACATTATGCATTTAGTTTTTTATGACTAATACTAAAACAGCTGAAGTTACTCCAGTCTCAAAAGGCATATTTTGCACAAAGCACGACAAGCACTAAACACCCTTCAAATCTTAAAAACAAACCAAAAAACAAAAAACTCATTCTACAAACATGTATCGCGCTTGCTCTCTTTTCCAAGCTCAGATGCTGTAGCCTAATTTTCAAGTGCGTCTCGACGACAGCAGACAATTTTCTACTCTAAAAATGTTGACGGTTCTCACAAGTGCCAAAAGTCGGCAAAGAAAAACCGACATCCCGTTCATCAAAACATCCCGGTTTTTTTCCCAACGACAACACTTTCAACAAAGTTCTCCGTTAAGCAACAGTAATTTTTAAAAAATTCATTACGTGACTGATAGAGGAAAAGACCTCCTACAAAGTCACTTCCCCAAGATAAAGGCGGGAAAATAATGGTACGAACTGCTGGCTTCCTATTAACGCCAATATCTCCATAGCTATCATCAATGGGTTAAATGTCGCACTATGCCAGTTTCTATTAATAACAGATTCCTTTTACGAGGCCAAGGACAGGGAAAGAATCAAACAGAAACCAAAAGCCCAGGTGACCAAAGAACGGTAAACGGAAACCACATTCCAGGGCCCCGCCCACCCACGTGGACGCCGGTCAGTTCCTGCCCACCAAAGCCTCCCCGGCCCCGGAAACCCAGCATCCCGTCCCCAGCACTGGGAGGGTCTCAGGTATGGGCAGGTCGAGCTCGGCCCGCGTGTGGGGGGAACAAAACAGCGCAGTAACCACTCGGCAGTCATTTCCACACCCTACCCAGAGCCCGCAGCTTCCCGGAGCCGCCTTGCTGGCTGCAGGGTGGCGACGCCCTGAGCAAGGGGACAACTAGAAACTTGGGGGTGAACTAGGCGCTCGTCCCCGCGACTGAAACTAGCAAAGAGCCTGATGACTACCGGCTTTCAGTCTTGCTTGCTCCCAGATCTACGGCGTGGATCGCAGCGCCAGCGAAAAAAAAGCAGTTTTTCACTCACCCAACGTGGGCGCCTGGGGTTCCACAGCAAAGGCTGCCATCGCAGCGGTAACTACACTTGGCCCCAGATCTTCCCGATTTTCAAAAATGGCGGAAACTCTCCCCACCGGTAGAGGCGCGCTGCTTTATGAGGTTGCGTAACTTCCGGACTTGCGCCGTACGTGTAGTGTGGGCGCCGCAGCCGTCATTTTGGAATGGGGCAAACGTCTTTGCGCAGACTCTGCATTTCCAACAAGAATTTAACAGGGAATGTGATATACCACAGTGGAAACGATGCTTCTGGGAATGCGTTTGCGGACGCTGTGCGCCTCCTGAATTGTTGGTGCTTGACTTTCATGGAAGTTGCTTTTACTCACAGTTTTATAATCAGCGTGAATTTACTTAGTGCCCTGTCATCTGACAGCTTTTCCAAGTAACACCTGGAAGAATTACCTTAATGAAGCAGTTGGTGCCGCTTTCCAATATTGATTTCCGGCTTAGTGTAGGAGTCCCATTCTCAAAGTATATTTCCTACCGTCTCTACGCCATTAAAAAACAAAACAAAACAACAAAAACGTTGTTATAGAGGCACAATTTAACATGAAGTATAATGCATATACCGTTTTATTACATGTTAATACATAGAAAAGATTTTAAACAATGTAGGCTAATAATGAACACACGTGAATCCACCACACTGGAGAATCCTGTGAGCTCCTTCCTTCCTCCCCCTACTTTGCTGCTTTTCGTTAGAGGGCCTTCGAAGGTGGGTTACATACACTCGCATTCTAGATTTATATATCCAAAAATATATTTAGTTTTGTTAACTTTATGAAAATGATATGCTACATGAATATATTTTGAGATGCTCTCTGTTCCATAACAAACTCATTATCCTCTAAATACCCACCCATCCTCCCTCCCTGTTTCCTCTGGGATTTCCTGAAAGCCCAAATCCAGCAAGCATGTTGTAATTGAGTGAGGCAATAACAATTCCAGCATTACTTAATTTCTGGAAAGTTCCCAGAAACCGAACTTAAAACCAATTTACATTTTTTTTTAACAGGTGTGTGGGTTGAATTGTGTCCCTCAAAATGGTATGTTCAAGGTCTAACCTTCAGGACATATTTATGTGACCTTATTTGGAAATAAGGTTTTTCTAGAGGTTACCAAGTTCAGATGAGGCCATTCCACATTAAGACAAATTTGGCAGCTCAAACCAGCAAAAATTTATCTTTTATAGTTCTGAGGCCACAAATTTGAAATGAGTCTTATGGGGCCAAAATCAAGGTGTCAGCTAGATTGGTTTCTTCTGGAGACTTCAGGGGAAAATCTTTTTCCTTGGGCTCATAGTTCCTTCTTCACCCTTCAAAGCCAGTGGCATACCAACTTCTGTCTCCCTGACACTGCTTCTCTCTGCTTCTGGCATCAAATGTACTTCTGTAATAAACTCTCCCTGTCCCTTCCTCTTGTAAAGACATTTGTGATTATATTTAGGGTCCACTGAGACAATCCAGGAAAATCTTCTCACTTCAATATCCAGTTGTACTGAGTGAGTCAAAAGTCATATCTGCAAAGCACCTTTTGCTATGTAAGGTAACATTCATAGGTTCCAGAGATTAGAGTGAAGATATCTTCCGGGGCTATCATTCAGCCCAACACACTCACCAGTCGCCTTTTTAAAATGAAGGTACCAAGAAAGCTGCATAAATAAAAGAATTTCTGTATAAATTGTGATCTAGCCAAACAAAATATTATGCATCTGTTAAAAAGCATGAGATATATTTCATGAGTGTGAAAACCTTCTAGGTTTTCCTGATTGAAAAACCTTCTAGGTGATATACTGATGTGATTGATATTCTGATGATTGATATTCTGAAAGAAGCAATTTGAAAAAATGTATATGTCACCATTTTATTTCTTTAAAAAAAATATCTGGATACATATGCAAAGGGGTGGGGGAATGCTTATTTAATAAGGAATTCCTTATTTAAATAAAGGAAGAAGTTGGAAAACATTTGTGCTAAACTATTAACAGGGAAGATGGAATAGGAGAGGGGTTTGCAGATTAGAGTGCTTAAGAAGGGCCTTTAACTTATTCTATATAACTTTTTATTGGTTGACTATAGGTATTATTTACTATTGTTATTGTTCTTCCAATTAAAAACTTTGTTAAAGAAAAAGTCATTTTCCTTTCTTCACTTGCATTTCAATCTTCTACCCTTTCAACTGGCTCCTTCCTTATCAAGTTATAAAGATGCTCAGTTTACCCTATCAAAAAACCTTCTCTAGACCTTGCTCCTTCTTCTAGACACCATGAACTAATTTCACTCACATTCTTCTCTTTTTTTCAAGATCTCAAAAGAAGGGTCTACAGATTTTAGTAGATGATCTCTTTCCCTAACGTCTCCATCTTGTTTTTTAATTCATTACACACTGGCCCCTGTGTAAATCCTCTTTTGAAACCACTGACCCCACTCTTTCTAGTAATTGCCAAGTCAAGGCCTGTTTCTTTGACATCTGCACTATTAACAGCTTTAACAAAATCTTTTCCTCAATACAAGTGTCTTTTTCCTATTTTGGTGATGCTACACTTCCTATTTCTCTTTACAACGTTCTCCTCTTTCCCTAACTTCCATACCTGATTCCATTTCATTCTAACCTGAAATTATTATTAGTCAAAACTTGGTCCTCTCTCTCTTCTCATCTAGCAGTTAATGTGCCACACTCTCTAAGGCCAAATGGTATTTTTCTCTTTTTTTTTTTAAAGACTTTATTTATTTATTTGACAGAGAGAGAGCACAAGCAGGGGAAGCCGCAGGCAGAAGGAGAAGCAGGCTCCCCGCCTCTGAGCAGGGAGCCCGATGCGTGGCTCCATCCCAGGACCCCAGGATCACGACTCATGCCAAAAGCAGACGCTTAATGACTAAGCCACCCAGGCACCCCCAAATGCTACTTTTCTAGATTCTTGCTGAACAATCGACCAGCATATCAAACCTCTAAAACAAATTCATCTTACCCCTAAAACCAGCCTCATTGCATTTGTCCCTTTTTTTTTTTAGTTTCTTAGAAACCCAAAATTAAAATCATAACATGTTAAAGCAGAATTTAAGGTCAAACAGATTGGAATTCATAGCCAACTTGCCCACTTAAATTCTGTATTACTTGGATTTGTATTGAATATCTCCAGATTTTATTTTCTGTAAAATAGAAACGATACCTTAAAAAGGTGGTTATGCTTAATACAGGTGCCTGGTCCACTTTGCTTTTTTCTGGCTTCCACTTTCCCTGCCATCAAACATTCAGATACCAACTCTTATTTTTTCTGCCTCCTCAATTCTTAGACAACTGTAGTCAACACTTAACATTTCCTTACCTTCAGTCTCTCCCACCAAATCTAACATATCACTAATCAGTACTCTCTTTTTGTACATCTTACCCAGATGTTCAAAAGCTCTGACTTCCTATTCCCTATAGCAACACCCTTATACTCAAATCCATAAGTTTCACATTTGCACCACATACCAACCAATACATACATTCTCACCAGGGCAGAAAGGGAAAGAGGAAACCAGAACCTCAGGGAGTAAGGTACTATAGGCTGAAAGTTTTTCTCCCCCACCCCCCAAATTCAAATGTTGAGATCCTAACCCTCAATCTGATCATTTTTGGAAGTGAGCCATTGGGAAGTGATCAGGTCATGGGATGGAGCCTTCATGGATAAGATTCCTAGTCTTATAAAAAGGGACCCCATAGAGTTCTCCATGCCTCCCTATCTCTGCCTTGTGAGGATATAGTGACAAAGGGACTGCCATCTGTGAACCATGAAGCAGCCTCTCACCAGACACCAAATCTGCTAGTGCCTTGATCTCAGACTTCCCAGCCTCCACAACTGTGAGAAATAAATGTGTATTCTGTAAGTCACACAGTCTATGGTATGCTATTAAAACAGACCAAATAGACTAAGACAGGAGGGTAGGAGCATCTCTTTTAGAGGTTGCAATAGGCACCCTTAGAAGAAATACACATTGTCATCCTAATTTCACCTGAAAGTGGTTGAGAACTCTGGCTTCAAAAATCAGGTCCCTTTCTCCTAAATTTTGTTGTTGTTGTTGTTGTTGTTGTTGTTATTGTTGACAGAGAGAGACAGTGAGAGAGGGAACTCAAGCAGGGGGAGTGGGAGAGGGAGAGGGCGTGGGAGAGGGAGAGGGAGAAGCAGACTCCCTGCTCGGCAGGAGGAAGCAGGCTTCCTGCTGAGCAGGGAGCCTGATGTGGGGCTCAATCCCAGGACCCTGGGATCATGACCTGAGCTGAAGGCAGATGCTTAACCACTGAGCCACCCAAGTGCCCCTATTCTAAATTTTCTAAGTCAGTTCTCCCTTGACAAACCTTCAACCTCTTGTGAAAGATATTCGCACTCTATTCCTGGATCACAGCAATCCCTCTTTAGTTTCCACCCCAACTTACAAAGTCCTGTCCTTTCTGCAAGTAGCAACCCAACCCTCTCTTCCACCATGACGCTTGCCCCAGGCCGTGCCAGCCTTCAGTCATCATTCCATTTCAGAATGTCCAATACATTATTTCTGCAACTCAATTGCTGTAAGATACTTGTTTTTTAAGTTTTCTTTTCAGGGCGCCTGGGTGGCTCAGTAGGTTAAAGCCTCTGCCTTCGGCTCAGGTCATGATCTCAGGGTCCTGGGATGGAGCCCCGC
>LNAC01000004.1:3551864-3617814 GCA_002007465.1 Ailurus styani | reverse complement strand
CTCTCTCTCTCTCTCTCTCTCTCTCTCTCTCTCTCTGTCAAATAAATAAATAAAATCTTTAAAAATAAAAGTTTTCTTTTCAGTCCCACCCACTAGATGGATTTTCTCAAAGGTAGGGACCATAACTTTTTCTTTTCTGTATTTCCATCAATTTTCAGTAAATATATATCAAAAAGAAAATGAGTAATATATTAAAAGAGTAAATGAGTGAATGAGCTCTAAATAAATAAACATTAAATAAAGGTTAATTGTCTGACATTTTGATAAATTTTGTAAGATTTCAGATTTTTTAAATCATAATTTTGCACATTAAGTCTATTACATAAGTGCTTATTATTTATATTATAAAATGAAGTTTATAGTTCTAATTAACCTTTTTTGATAAAATGAAATTACCATAACTTAGATTATCTTGAATGAAAAACTTGTGTGGCATGATTTTACTTTTTTATATTTCTTACTAAACTACAATCTTTAATAATATTGCATGTGTCACCATATTCTTCTATACATGAATATTACTATCTTAATTACAATACTTGTTTTCCTACTTTCCTTTCTGAACATATTACATAAAATTTCACAGAAAGTGGAACACCTATTCCCTATTTCTATTCTAGATTCATGGTTCCCTGAGGTCTCCCTCTGATGACATAAGACTTCATCAAAGTACTATTTTTATAGACTACTGATATTCAAATTTATATGAGGAACCCTTTCTTTAAACAAAGTATTGTGCAGATACTTACTACATACAACAGAACCGCTCTCGTTGGGAAAAAAAATGGGAAGACTATGCGATCCACTAACTCAGGCTCTTGTGCCCTAAACTGTCTATAGACTATCACACTTCCAAGTGACCTCTGAAACCCTTGGGTGGAGAACCTGGGCATTATGTATATTTCAACTTTCTTCTAAAGTCAAAACAAATTTTTTAGAAGTCAGAAATGTGTGAAATCTCAAAATTTGTGCTCAATATATTTGATACATTCACAGCCAAACTGCTTGTGTATATATCATATATACTCAATACTCAGTACCTACTTATGTTCATCAATATGCAGAATTTATATATAAGCATAAACCCATTTTCCTAAAAGCCCGAGGAAAAAAGATATCTACCTTTAGGAAAACTTTAAGAATAGGACAGTTGATCACCTTCAGAAGGAAAGCAAAGAGAGGAGGCATCTTATCACTCATGTTCTCATCTCAACCTTTGGCAGTTGGTGTAACATGGTCTGCCAGTCACTTAGACTGTGACTGTGATGTCACATAAAGCACACAGAGAAACCATGACTATGTAGGGGCCAAGGACAAGTGATCCCCAAGAGACTTTTGTGATGTTTAAGATGTAGAGAACATGTCTAGAAAAATACAAATCTGTTAGTTACTATTTGCATTAACTGATTTCTATAAATTATAACCAAAGACATGTCTTTATAAATTAAAAATAAATGATTACATATAGGAATGTATGAGTTTTGTTTTATCATTTCATCACAATAAACAACTGACAGAAAGCAGGCAAATGTCAGGAAACATCAGTTTAGCTGATTCACCTGTTGTTTTTAAAACAATTAAATGGTTCTTTGCATCTGTTGGAAGTGAAAAAGTAACATCAAAATTTACATAACTTTGAGAGAGAGGGATGCATAGGTGTGACACAGAGGACTTTTAGGGCAGTGAAACTACCCTGTATGATACATAATAGTGGATACATGTCATTACAAATTTGTTCAAACCACAGAATATACAACAGGAAGAGTGAACCCTAACATAAACGATGAATTTTAGGTGATAATGATGTGTCAGTGTAGGTTCACCAGTCATAAGAAATGTACCATTCTGGTAGGAGATGGTGGGGAGGGCAGCACAGGCAAAAGGTATATGGGAAATTCGCTGTGAATTTAAAACTGCTCTAAAAAATAAGGTATATTTTAAAAAAAACCTCATATAAACTTTCAGTTGCAATTTTATTCCCTGCTTTTATATTTGAACTATCATATAGATTGAATCAGATATTTGAAAGCCCTGTGGAAATTTATAGCAGGCAAAACAGACAGCTTTGAAAAAAAAATAGGATTGATTTTAGAAAGAGCTTTGTCTGGGATTTGCCTTGAAATAATCTGTTGGGGCAGTGAGGGCAGGAGCAGGGAAGGAGCATAATGGCTAAAGGTATCTTTTAAACAAGAAAAGCCATGGGATGATAATTACTGATGGGTAATTGATTATGCTATTCTCTACAATTTTGTGTATGTTTGACATTTTCCCTAATTAAATTTTTTTATTCAATAAGCCTAAATTGTAAGATGTTTGAAGGTCATACATTTTGCCCCAGTTTATGCAAAAAACGGTGCACACGCACAAAAAAAATCAATGGAAAAATAAATCTTTTCTTACCTGGCAGTGTCTTCATTTAGAGAAGCAGCATTTTGTTGTGGACAGGAGCAAATCTCGATTTTAAATAATAGTATGTGATATTAAAATCTCTAAAAGTTAGTTCTTTTATCTGAATAGTGGAAATAATAGTAACTACCTCATATGTAATATTAGTGATAGATGTATAAAGTATATATTCAATAACTGAAATTTATCCTAATGTTCTTATCTGTCATTCAGCATATTACACATATTTTAATAAACTAATTTGGCTTCTTTCCCTATTAACCCACCGAACAGCTCTTGCCGGGGTCACCAAAGATCTCCATGAAACTGAATCCAAGACATGTTCAGTCCTCATCTTAAATAAATCTCAACAACATTACTTCACATTAAATACTCTTTGAAATTCTCCTTAGCTTCTTTCATATTATACTCTCTTGGTTTTCCTCCTACCTCTCAGATCATATGGTTAAGTTTCTTTTCTTGACTCATCCTTCCCTATCCAGGCTTTAAGTGTTGTTGTTCCCCAAGTTTGAATCTTGTGGTCTGATCTTTTTTTTTTTTTAAGATTTTATTTATTTGTTTGAAAAAGAGAGAGAGCAGGAGTAGGGGGAGGGGCAGAAGGAGAGACAGACTTTCCACTGAGCAGGGAGCCCAACACGGGGCTTGATCCTGGAACCCAGGATCATGACTTGAGCAGAAGGCAGACACTTAACCAACTGAGCCACCCAGTGTCCCTTTGTGATCTAGTCTTACTCAAAACTTTTTCCCTGTGGGATGTCACCTGTCTGTGTCCATTCCCTCAGCAACTCTCAATTCATATCACCAACCCAGATCATTCTTTTAGGTCCAAATTTATATATCCAATTGCCTCTATGAAATCTGCACCTAGATATTTCAAAGGCACCCCAAAGTCAAATATAAAAACCCAAAGTCAAGATCTTTTCTGTAAAACATGAATATTTATCTCAGAGAAAGACACTGTTCAGCTGGAAAAGCCTGAAACCTTGGCATAGTCTTGACAACCTCTTTCCAATACCAATGCAGTGTCGGATCCTATGAATTCTGCCTTTAAATCCCTTTCAAATATATCCAGGTCTTTCTGTTTTTACTGCTATAACCAAATCCCAGCTTTATCATCTGATACCTGGACTTAGCTTCCTGACTGCTCTTGCTTTTTCTCCCTAATCCATTCTCCACAATGCAGTGAGAGTGCCCTTTTAAAAATAACATTCAGAGCAAGTGGCTCTCCTGCTTAAAACATTTCAGGTGTTTCCACTGCTCTAAAAAACCAGAATCTGAAAGCTGCTTGCTTACAAGCTTCTACTTGACTGGCCTAATGGCTCAGCTTCATCAAACACCGTCTCATCTCCTCTTGGTCACTGCTCTGGCCACTCAGCCTCCTGTCCATTAATGTACCATGCTTCTTCCCTTTTCTGGGTCTTTACATGTGTTCCCTCAGTTCTGGAAGATCCTCAACAACCCACTCCCCCTCAATAAGTTAACACCTACTTACCTTTTAGAGCTGATCTCAAATGTCACTAACACAAGTTAGGAAATCTTTCCTGTATAACTAGACAAGACCACACTTTGAGTTATACACTTCTGTAAGCTTAAAATAATATCTATCCCCCAGATAGACTGTAACTCCATGAGATCAAGTACTTTGGCTTTTTGTTAATGTTTTTTAAATGAGATTTTTATTTCAAAATACTTGCAGAGTCACAGGAAGTTGTAACAAGTAATGCAGAGAGATCCCATATATGCTATACCCAGTTTACCTCAATGGTAACATCGGCCAAACTATAGTACAATGCCACAACCAGGATATTTTTTTTTTTTAAGATTTTATTTATTTATTTGACAGAGAGAGATTACAAGTAGGCAGAGAGGCAGGCAGAGAGAGAGTAGGAAGCAGGATCCCTGCCAAGCAGGGAGCCCGATGCGGGCCTCGATCCCAGGACCCTGAGATCATGACCTGAGCCGAAGGCAGAGGCTTTAACCCACTGAGCCACCCAGGCGCCCCACAACCAGGATATTGAACGTTGATACATCAAGACACAAGATATTTCCAGTTCCAGGAGGTTCTGTCATGTTGCCCTTTTATAACCACAGCCACTTCCCTCTGCTGCCACCAACTTCTTTATCTCTGCCAACCACTAATCTGTTCTCTGTTTCTATCATTTTGTCATTTTGAGAATGTTATATTAAAGGAATAATACAGTGTTCAACATGTGAGGATTGGCTTTTCACTCAGCATAACTCTTGGGAGGTTCCCCCAGGTTGTTGTAGGTGTCAGTTGTGGATTTTGTTTCATTGCTTTGTAGTGTTCCATGGTATGGAAGCTCTACCACCATGGTGTTTGGCTCACCATTTATTCACTGATGAACATCTATCTAGGTTGTTTCCAGTTTGGGCTATTATAAATAAAGCTGCACTAAACATTCATGTACAGGTTTTTGTGCTAATGCACATTGTCTTTTCTCAGAGAAAAATGACCAGGATTACCATTTTGAGGTTTTGTGGTAGTTCCATGTTTAGCTTTTTGAGAAACTGCCAAAGGGTTTTCCAGAGTGGCTGGACCATTTTACAGTTCCACCAGCAACATGTAAGTGATCCAGTTTCTTCACATCCCTGCCAGAATTCATGTTGTCACTATTTTTTATTTTAACCATTCCGATAGGGAGGTGGTGATATCTCATTGTATTTCTAACTTGCATTTCCCTGATGGCTAATGATGTTGAACATCTTATGTGCTTATTTACCATACGTATATCCTCTTCAGTAAAATATCTCTTTATATCTTTTGTCCATTTTCTAATTTCATGGATTTTTTTCTACTGACTTTTGAGAGTTCTTTATATATTCCATATACTAGTCTTTTGTTGGTTATATGGTTTGCAAATATTTACTTCTATTTTCCTTTTATGAATCTTAAGTTTGGTGGCAAGTCTAAGAACATTTCGCCTAGCTCTAGATCCCAAAGATTCTCTTCTACTCTTTTCTAGAATTTTTGAAGTTTAACATTTAAGTTTGTGCTCCATTTTGAATTGATTTTGTTGAAAATACTAGACTACATCAAAGTTCATTTTTTTCAACTATGGAAAACTAGATATCCAATTGCTCTAGCACCATTTGTTGAAGAGGCTATCTTTCTTTGTTTTAATTGCTTTTGTTAAAAGTCAGTTGAGTGTGTTTGTGTGGGTCTATTTCCAAGGTTCTCAGTTCTTTTTTGTTCTCTGGATCAATGTGTCTATCTCTCTGCCAATACCACACAATCTTGATTATTGTTGTATAGTTTTATAATAAGTTTTATGGCTATATGATAAGTACTGATATCGCTATAGAATAAACATATTCTTTTTCAGAATTATTGTAGCTATTCTTGTTCCTTGCCTTTCCACATACATTTTAGAATAATTTTATTTATATCTATAAAAATGCTTGCTGAGATTTTGATAAGAATTACATAAAACCTGTATATCAACCAGGGGGAAATTGACATCTTTCCTATGGTGAATCTTCCAATCAGTGAACACAGTATATTTCTACATTTATTTAGATATTCAGTTTCTTTCATTAGCATTCTGAGATTTTGAGCATAGAAGTCCTATACATATTTTGTTAGATTTATATCTAAGTATTTTTCTATCTGTCTTTCTCTCTCTCCCTCTCTCTCCCTCTCTCTTTTTTTGAGTGATTATAAATGGCATTGCCTTTTAAATTTTGTTGACCAAGTGTTCATTTCTAGTATGTAGAAATACAGTTAACTTTAGATATTTATCTGGTATGCCACCACCTTGCTAAACTTTAACTTATTCTAGAATTTTTGTAGATTCTTTGGAATTTTTTATGTAGACAGCAGTGCTGGCTGAAAAATAAAGACGTATTTCTTCTTCTCTGATCTGTAAACCTTTTATTTCTTTTTCCTGATTTATTGCGCTGGCTAGAAATTGAAGCAATATATTGAAGAAGAGTGGTGAGAATGCACGTCCTTGCCTTGTTCCCAATTAAAAAAAAAAGCAGCATGCAGACTTTCACCATTAAGTATGTTAGCTATAGATTTTTTTGTAGCTCCTCTTTATCAAGTTGAGCAGATTCTCCATTTTTCTTATTTTTCTGGGAGGATACTGAGTCAGTGTTGAAGTTTGTCAAATACTTTTTCTGCACTGATTGACATGATCATGTCATTTTTCTTCTTTGCCTGGTAATCTGGTGGAATATACTGATTGACTCTCAAATGTTCAACCAGGTTTGTATACTGAAATAAACCCCACTCCATCATGGTGTATAATTCATTTTTTATATAGCTGAATTCTATTTGCTAATATTTTGTCAAGGATTTTTGCATTTATATTTCAGGAGTGATATTGGCTGTAGTTTTCTTTCTTTTTTTCCCACTGTCCTTGTCTGGTTTTGGTATGAGACTAATACGAGCTCCATAAGATGAATTGGGAAGTGTTCTCCCCTCTTCTATTTTCTGGAAGAAATTGTGTAGAGTTATTGTTAATCCCTTTTAAACACTCAGTAGAATTCTCCAGTGAAGTTTTATAAGAAAATCTGATCTTGGAGGGGTACCTGGGTGGCTCACTTGGTTAAGCCTCTGCCTTTGGCTCAAGTCGTGATCCCAGAGTCTGCGATTGAGTCTGGTGGAGTCTCTTGTTGGGCTCAATGCTCACCAGGGGGTCTGCTTCTCCCTCTGCCCTTCCCCCTGCTTGTGCTTCTTCTCCCACACACTCCCTCTTTCTTTCTCTCTCACAAAAATAGATTTAAAAATTAAAAAAAAAAGAATATCTGATCTTGGAGACTTCTCTTTTTAGCAGCTTTTGGATTGTTAATTCAATTTACCTAATGGTTTATAGACTTATTCAAATTATCTAGTTATGTTGGGGGAGTTGTGCTGGTTTGTGTTTTCAAGGAGGTGGTCCGTATTTTGTCTAAGTTGTCAAGTTTATATGTGTAGAGTTGTCCATAGTATCTCTTGTCCTTTTGATGTCTGCAGCTTGATATTCCATTTAACTCCTGATATTGGTAATTTGTATTTTCTCTCTTTTTTCTTTGTCAATCTTATAAGTGGTTTGTTAATTTTATTGGTCTTTTAAATCATTGATTTTCTCAATTATTTTTGTTTTCAATTTCATTGATTTCTTTTCTTTCATCTTTTTGTTATTTGCACTTATTCTGCTTTTCTTTTTCTAGGTTCTTGAAGTAAGGGCTTAGATTATTGATTTGAGGCTTTTCCTTTTCTCTAATGTATGCACTTCATTTCTCCTATAAATTTCCCTTTCAGCACTGTTTTAGTTATGTCCCACACATTTTCCTATGATTATTTTTATTTTCATTCAGTTCAGAGTATTTTTTTTTTGTTTCTCTGAAATATTTGCCTTATTTGCCCAATGGATTATTTTGAAGCGTGCTGCTTAAATTCCAAGTGATTGAGAATTTTCTTGGTGTTACATATTACTGATTTGTAGTATCATTGCAGTGTGGTCAAAAAATACATTCCAAATGATTTCAATTCCTTTACATTTGTTAGGGTTT
Source organism: Ailurus styani (assembly GCA_002007465.1). Classification (NCBI taxonomy): domain Eukaryota; kingdom Metazoa; phylum Chordata; class Mammalia; order Carnivora; family Ailuridae; genus Ailurus; species Ailurus styani. Next base: position 3,609,891 of record LNAC01000004.1, on the reverse strand, counting down.
GGTTTATAGCCCAGGGTATGGTCTATCTTGATATATGTTCCGTGGGCACTTGAAAAAATGAATATTCTGCTGCAGTTGGGTGGACTATTCTATAAATGTTGACTCGATCCTACGGGTTGATGGTATTGAGTTCTTCTATATCCTTGCTGGTTTTTTGTACATCTGTCCTATAAGTTGGTAAGAAAGAAGTAAAATGTCTGAGTATGATTGTAAATTTGCCTATTTGCTCTTTCAGTTCTGTGAGTTTTTGCTTTCCATATTTTGCATCTGTATTGTTTGGTACATATGCATTTAGGAGTTCTACGTCTTGTTGGTCTGATTAATCTGTCAGTTTATTTTTTTTGTCCATATTTGTGGCATGTTCAGGCATTCCTTCTTCAAGTACTTTTTTAGCCTTGAGTGGGGGGTGGACTAGATGGGTGATGAGGCTTAAGGAGGGCACTTGTCATGATGAGCACCGGGTGTTATATGTAAGTGTTGAATCACTAAATTCTGCTCCTGAAACTAATATTACACTAGAGTTAACACATAGATGTTAACTAATTAGAATTTAAATTAAAATTTGAAACAAACAAACAAAACTATGATTTTTAGGGATCTTTTCTTACAATGAAAAGAATACACAGTTGGTGTCTGTAGACAAAATTTTTCCTGGTGATGATAACCAGGAAATTGCTTTCTTTAAACTTTTTTTTCATTGTTAATTGATATTACCATTGTAAGAAGATGCTGGTAAGGAGGAGTTTTTTTGTATTTCTTCTCAAGGCTGCTATTTACTTCAACAGGACCAGAAATAATTGTATTCCGAGATCCTTAGAAAATCCTGCCCTTTCAGACCAAGACTTTTGACAATTTGTCTACTTCTCCTAAGAAAAAGGGGTCCATGTTTCAAGCATTTTAAAATAGGAAAAAAATGGGTGCCTGGGTGGCTCAGTGGGTTAAAGCCTCTGCTTTCGGCTCAGGTCATGATCTCAGGGTCCTGGGATCAAGGCCCGCATCGGGCTCTCTGTTCAGCAGGGAGCCTGCTTCCTCCTCTCCCTCTCTGCCTGCCTCTCTGCCTACTTGTAATCTCTCTCTCTCTCTGTCAAATAAATAAATAAAATCTTTAAAAAAATAAAAAATAAAATAGGAAAAAAATCTCACCAGCAGAAGGCTAAGAGATCAATGTAGATAATATCTGATTATTACCTAACAGTATTACTTTGAACGCAAGCTCCACAGGGGCAGGAATTTTTGTTTTGCTCACCATTGTGTCCCCAGTGCCTTGAACAGTGTCTGACATGTGATAGATGACCAATAAATATTTGTTCCGTGAAAAAATAGAGTCTACAGGGGAGCTTCTAACACGAACTGGGTTCTTTTTACATGTTGAAAAAGAACTGAGAAAAACTGCTAATAATGTACCCAAAGTCAGCTCAGTCATATTTGAGGCATGCTGTGAAAGTGCCATACAGCTGAAGATAGGCAATTATTATCTCAGTTTATTTATTTATTTATTTATTTATTTATTTGGTTAGTTTAGATGGGGGGAGGGGGAGGGCAAAGGAAGAGGAAGAGAGAATTCCAAGCAGACTCCTGCTGAGTCTGGAGCCTGACTCAGGGCTCTATCTCATGACCTGAGATCACATAAGCTGAAACCAAGACTCAGAGGCTTAACTGACTTCACCAGCCAGGCATACCTATCATACCAGTTTTTCAAAAAAAAGTTCAATAATGCTGTAAATTATACATAAAAAGCTATTGTTATGGGAAATTATACATTTCCGAATCCTGGGGAAAATTTATAAATCTTTTTGCTTCTGAGCACTTAGTAAAAGGATACACTAGAGAAAGTTTTGGTTTATGAAGTCATGACTGATAAAGAGTCACTTCTTTCGGTGATGGGATTACTAGGTTGCTGGATGGAGAAAAGTTAGGCAAAGGAGAAAAAAAAAAACCACGCTAGCCTTGTACACGGTGCAAAAGAATTTACTTAGGGGATGGATTACAATTATGTAAATGGTTGATTAACTTGAAAAGGAAAATTCAACTAAGACAGCTATGTCTAATGATAAGTAGTAATATGAATAATTGCTCTATCCTAGGCAGTGCAACCATTTTGTCACTAACCTGAATAAAGACAGACATGGCATTCTTACCAAGTTCACAGATTTTATCAAACCAAAAATAATAATATGGTGGGTGGCAGAATCAGGATCCCAAATGATTTGCAGTGTTTAGTATGCTAGATATTCTCTCTTGGATCCTACAGATTTTCTATCTTTTTCTGTTCTGCCGTGTACCTCGAGAGATCTATATATAAAGATTGTGTCATCTTGGGTTCCGCTGACTTCCTCTTTCCAGCTGAGTCTGGCCAATTAAAGTCACAGGGAAGAGATGGGAGGAGGGGAGGAAAGAGAAGTACAGGTACGCATTTCCAGGGCTCCCTCCCTGTCAGGCCTGTTTGGCAATGGCTGTGTGCCTCTACCTAAGGCCACACTGCTCCCTCCTATTCAGCAGTAACTCTCCACGGCGACAAATTTTCCAGTGTTCTGGTAAATTCTCTTACCCACCCCACTTTCTGTTCAAGAGGTTTCAATGGCTGTCTACTATTGCTAGATTCAAGGTGGTTTTCCATCTCCTGAATGTTCCCTCTGTCCACACCTTTGTAAATTGACCCTTTATTAAATTATCTTTAATTCCTTTTGGAGTAAGCCATCTTCCCCCCTAGTTTTAAAGGTTGGGGGAAGGCAAAAAAAAAAAAAAAGCAAGATGGAGATGCGCAAAAAAAAAAAGCAGGATCAAAAATATTATTTTAATTAATTAAAAGTGCAATATGAGACTCCAAATAATGTGATGAGGCTCCTGATAAGCATTTAACTTTGAGTTGCCCTAGTGCATCTATCAGTAACCAAAACAAGAGAAGTCATACGCACATATACCTGGAACTGTTGTTCTGTGCTCTATGCCACTGATCTATTTGTCTCTTTTTGTGTGAAAATCACACTACTGAATGTTGCTAATTACTACTGGGAGCATTTGGGCAAATGAGTTTGTGTTTTTAATGGTGGGGGTAGAGGAAATGTTCCTGCATTCTCAGTAGCTATCTGCCTCGCCAGGCAAAGCACTTACATCCCTGTTTTAACCAGTGGCTAAAGGCCTCCACTGCTAATTTTTTAGCAAAAGTGGGAAGGAGCTGGCCAAATGCCCAACTCACCTCCAGCCCATGCCAACACAGCGTCCCCAGCCAATATCCGTCCATAGTCTCAGTTTAGAGCAATTTTGGAATGACTCCATCTCCAAAGAAATCCTAAGTATACATGATTTGTGGTTCCTTTTATCCTTAATCAGAAAATTGCTCAAAATTTTTACTCCACTAGTGACATTGTTTCTTGCTTTCCTGTGCTCTTGAAGACTTATGTATTTATCTATCTTTCTAGTCCTTTCTAAGGGAGTAGGTTTATCAGATGAGGCTGCCACCTGGATCCAACCCCAGTAACTATTATACTTTTACTACTTTAATAATAGTAACTAATACTTATTGAGAACGATGTGCCAGGTACTGTGCAAAAGATTAGCTTATATTATCTCCATCTTTAAAACAACTTAATGAAGAGGCCTAGAGATGTTAACTTACCCATGTAAGCAATGGAGTAGAAATTAAATTAAGACAATCTGACTTCAGAGCTCAGGCCCTTATTTCAGAAAACACACATTTGCTTTTATAGAAAGTATATATACACAAATCTCTAGTGGCAAGGCACTGTTTTCATTTACCCCTCAGAGTTCATGAAGTTACACAGCAGTAATTACAATGATTATTAAGTAACTCACAAGTTTAGAAGAATTGAAAGAGGGGAATAGGAGCTTAGAGAATGCAAGCAATGGGAGACATTTCCTCTCCTGCTGATATGCAAGTGGAAGAGTGGGTAAGAAACAAGAATAAATGCAAACTGTACTACTTATGGGTTTTTCTAGCTGAAGAATTCATCACTCTGTAGATAATAAGCATTAACAAAATCAGGTCATTGTATATATATTCTTACATTGGACACCATTTATATTGATAGAATTAAACCCTCAAAAATATTCCAACATTAATTACAATTTGAGCTGTTATTATAATCTGCATGATTGTAACAACTTGAACTGTTAAAATACTCCACAAGAACCATTACTAAAATAATTGTACACTATAGGCTAGATCAGCCTGGATCCAATCAGTAGAGATAAACCACAACTAATTTCAACAGGGAAAGTTTAATAAAGGTTTATTAACTATAACAGGATTGGAGTAATGAGGGATTATTTAGAAGTAAGCCTAAACAATATAGGAATAGTGGATATAAAAGAGCAGCCACCACCCCTGGGGTTGAGAGTTCAAGGAAGAACACTCCCAGGGTTGCAATCTGAATGTTGTTGCAGAGTGAAGCCATGGCTCACTGGATGGCAGAGATAGTGCTGTGATGTTGCCTGGAAGAACTTGCTGGGAGGTCACCCTCTAGAATGCCAGATAAAGCTGTCAACAGGGAGATGTCTCACCACAGGAACTACTACAAAACCACTGCAGGGAATTATCTGGGAGGCTGCTGGCCATCGGCTATTACAGGAGCCAAGCACTGAAGAAGCCACCCGCACCACATGACCAGGTGGTGGAGAAGCCACGAGCACCATAGGACCCTGGCTGTACCCCCAGAAAACAGTCCGGAATGTAGGAGGCTACCTCGGGAGCAGACCAGACTTTGCTCCTGAAAGATCTCTTCAGCACAGTGCCTTCCACTGACAAAACTCAGCATCATAGCAGTTGTCAAAGGAAAAAAAAAAAAATCCTTCAGTGGCCCATCCTTTTTGCAGAAGCAATGAAGGGTGGGTTTAGAGCGGAGAGACAGTAATTTGATAATTGGCACATAAACCATTGTTTTCATATCATGAGTGAATGCAAAATACCATATAGTGAATACACTTGCTGATGACTTGATTTCTAAATAATGTGGGGAGAAGAATTTACCTTAGGTAAAAGGCACTCACATTTGCTGCTGCTCAGAGTCCTATGTGGATCCTGGTTCAGACCTATCATTCCAAACTGTCACCCTCATGCACTATTGGATGTGGCTACCGATGTAGTGTGGACCATTTGCCAGAGTTTGAACTGCAACCTGCAGCGGCTAGTATTAAACTGCCACAACAACATGCATCACTTTGACCCCCTTCCTCCCTCCCTCCCTTTCTTCTAACAAGCAATTTTTGAAAGACTACCGTGGGATACACACTGGTATAAACAACTTGGTAAAAATCTCTACCCTGTTCAGGAGCCCAAGTTTTGATGGGAAAAACAACAAAGTAAAATATATAGAATGTTGGTGATAATTAGGACATGCAGTAAATAAAACAAGAAAGGGAGAAAAAATGTTAAGGAAGGGGGCAATTTTGAATAAGGTGATCCGAGAAGACTTAATAGGAGCTTAATAAGGCTTAATAAGAACACAGATCTGATGTTTCTGGGGAAAGGTATTGTATACGTAGAGGGAAATGCTGGTAATGGAATCTTGATTACGCATTTTCAATGAACAGCAGAGGCCGGGGTGGTTGAAACAGAGTGAGGGAGAAAGCAGCAGCAATGAGGTCAGAGAAGTAATGTGTGAACATGGGAGGTAGGAGCCAGACTGTGTCCAAATAATCTCAGTGCTGTCTAGAATATTCAGTAGTTTAAGAGCAATTTAGCATATTCTCTTGATTTAAAATATTAGAATGTCCTGTTGAATTCTCACTGCCAATTTATCCACAGTAATGTCAATTATAAGATCTTACTTTATGTTTTCATTTCTCGAAGTGGCTGATACAACAAATCTCCATAGACTTTTAATTAAGTTACATTCCAAAATGTATGATTTTGTGTCTTGCCAACAGGTTTAACCCAGAATTTGACAACAAATAAATAATAAATCTTTTAAAACAAATAGCCTCAAAGAAATACAGATATTAATAGGGGAAAATAGTAAATGTATTATTTTTTATTAAAGTATATCAATACCTAGAAACAATAAAGGGTACATTATAAGTATGGATACAAAATAAGTAGGTCAAAGAGTCACTTGAAATAGAAAACTTTCAGTTATTTTTAAAAGTATATCAATGGAAACAAACCACAAATTTGTCAACTTTAAATGCCACTATATGTATTTTAAGAATATAAAACTTTAAAATCTTCTTGTTTAAATTCTTAAATAACTACAGAATGACTAAATATGTTCAGGATCCTTTGGGCATAAAAATTAATTATTTAGAGTCATCTAGCAAACCAAATACAGTTGACCTTTGAACAAAATGGGTTTAAACTACACAGGCCCTCTTACAAGCAGACTTTTTTGCAGTCCAGTGCGATAAATGTATTTTCTCTTCATTATGATTTTAATAATATTTTTTCTCTAGATTACTTTATTGTTAGAATACAGTACATAATGTATCACCTGTTTACATTATCAGTAATATGGCTTCTGGTCCACTGTAGGCTTCCAGTAGTTAAGTTTTGGGGGAGTCAAAAGTTATACATGGATTTTTGACTATGTGGGGAGTTGAGGCCCCTAAGCTGTGTTGTTCAAGAATCAACTATAACTCATTATGCTGAATTTCTGTTGTGTTAAAATGTACCATCATTTTGCTTATAAAGGTGTTAATTCATTAACTCACAGAGTACTACCGTAAAACAATACACTGACTTGTATTTGCTACATTTTGAATATTTGGAGAAATTACTTTTGAGCGGGACTTTATACATTTGAACCATTTGAGTTACTAATAATCACACTGACAAATTCAGAAAATCTCCCCACCACCACAGAAATTATGCATCAGAATCACAGTAGGTTCTCTATGTCACATGCAAAAAGATTTCCAAGTTCTATATCCATAAATTTTCACTCAGGTTCAAAAGGGAAGAAGGGATGCAAAAGTAAAACTCCAATAACAACTTTAAATTCCATACTCCATTTTCCCTGAATCTTTGTCTTTGAGTTAGTATAATGGTCTAAATTTTGCCCAAAAGAAACTAAGAAAAATATTTCTTCAATTTTCCAAAAATTTAAATACTTCCTGGGTTTTCGACTCAAATTATATGTAATCACAAACCTATAATAAAGCACAAAGTTAGCAAAACATTTAAAAAATATTAACCTCAAATAAATAAAATTTTATCTTGTGTTCCAGTACCTTTATTCTACTCATTTTTTTTTCAGCTTGCTAGGAAGGCTCTAGATTTCTTTTCAATGTTTAAAAGCAAATTTCCATTTTCATTTCCTCTTCCCTTTGAAAATGGTAGAAAAATCTATTTTAAAATAGAGGCAAAAGCTCCTTGAAACATTTTTCATCGCCTCAAAACAGACCTATATTTGTTATACATTTTTTACATTTTTAAAATGGGAAACAGAGGATCATAATGAAACAATTTTATTTTTATAAATAACTAGGTCTGACAGTGACATATCCATGGGACACACAAGAAAAATACTGTGTATTATATATATATAATATATTTTTATATATATATATCTGTGACACACCATTGCTTTATATAGTACTCCTAATTAAAAAGACTGAATTACATTCATTTATCTATTTATCTATTTTAGATACAGCAAATTACTATCATTTAAGATAAAACAATAGTGATGTTCAAAGTATTTCTGCAGCTGATACGGCAGATATGTTTGCCCCATAACCAGATAACTACAAGCAACAACTAAGCACACAAACCAGAAACATAAATAATATGCTATCCATTACGAACAAGTTCTAGTCAAGGCTTCACGTCACATTTAATGGCTAAAAACTAAAGAGCACCTAGCAAAAGAAAACATACTTAAATAAATGCTTTCATGTGAATCGAAGAGGTTCACTTAGCAAACCCTCAGCAATACTGACCATAAAGACAACATTGCACATAGTCTCATACTTAAGATTCTATCTCCTTGTTCTGCTTCGAAGAGCTCACCGTTGGTTGATTACATACATTTATGCTGTTTCTCAACAGAAGCAAAGTTCATAGCTTTGCATGTGATGGCATCTTGTCAGGATATGACCAATCTCAAAACATAATATGCATTTCTCATTTCTACTTTTTGATCATGACAGCATTAAGAAAGCCTGCCCTCTCAAATACACAGAGGTACTCAGTGTGCACTTTCCAACTTACACATAGGAATGTGCTTGCGCTCTATAATGTGTATTTAAGAACTCAAGACTTTCTTAATAAAATCTTGATGGCAATGAAATTTTCTAGGTCAGGAAAGACTATTTGACAGCTATTAAGTAAATTCTATCCTAATTACTATAATTAAGTATACTTTATTCTGAATAATTCAAATAATATCTTTAAGCAAATTTATAATGTACAGAGTTTAGCCTTGCCAATACGCAAACTTAATTTAAAAAAAAGAGAAAAAAAAGAAAACTATTCAAAGCCTCTGTAAATGATTTTAGGCTTTCTAACAAAGTATTTAAATTTTCTTACAAAACCATAACTCTTCTTTCCTTAAAAATAAAGTCTCTAGTGGAATACCAAACTAGAAAAGAGATCTGAACAAATCAAACCTAAAGCATGATCTTTCTTTCTTTCTTTTTTTTTTTAAAGATTTTATTTATTTATTTGACAAAGAGAGAGATCACAAGCAGGCAGAGAGGCAGGCAGAGAGAGAGGAGGAAGCAGGCTCCCTGCAGAGCAGAGAGCCTGATGCGGGCCTCGATCCCAGGACCCTGGGATCATGACACGAGCCAAAGGCAGAGGCTCTAACCCACTGAGCCACCCAGGCGCCCAGCATGATCTTTCAATGTAAAATATTTTCCCACAAATCTAAGGAGACCAAAAACTATGACATGTAACTCAAAAACAGAAGGCTAGGGACCCAGGATACGAAAAACATACTGTAAGAGGCCAGATCACCCAAAGAACCATAAGCTTACAATCACATAAGAGAGAACATTTATACAAAAGTTTTAAAAATAAAAAATAAATACAGGCAATAGAATTAAGTTAAAAATAAAAGTGAAAAGTCAGGGAAAAAAAAGTGAAAAGTCAGTACATTTTCATGAAAAGAAATAAAAACTTTGTGAATACTGTTACCACTATATAAATACAGGCCTGCCCCAGAGATATTGTGGGTTCAGTTCCAGACCACTACAAAAAGCAGATATTACAACAGTGAGTTAAATGAATTTTGTGGCTTCCCACAAAAATTACATTTTATACTATACAGTATACATTTATACTATAAAAATTACATTTATATTATACAGTAGTCTATTAAGTGTGCAATAGCATTATATTTTAAAGAAACAATGTATATATCTTAATTTAAAAATACTTTATTGCTAAAAAATACTAACCATCATCTGAGCTTTCAGCAAGCCGTAATTTTTTTGCTGGTGGAGGGTCTTGCCTTGATGTTGATGGTTGCTGACTGATCAAGGTGGTGGCTGCTGAAGGTTGGGGTGGTTCTGGCAACTTCTTAAAATAAGACAATAATGAAATTGGCCGCACTGATGGACTCTTCCTTTCACGAACAATTTCTCTGTAGCATGAAATACTGTTTGATAGCATTTTACCCACAGTAGAACTTCTTTCAAAGTTAGAGTCAATCCTCTCAAACCCTGCTGCTGCTTTATCAACTAAATTTATGTAGTATTCTAAATCCTTTGTTGTCATTTCAACAATCTTTACATCATCTTCACCAGGAGCAGATTCCATTTCAAGAAACCACTTTCTCTGCTCATCCATAGGAAGCAACTCCTCATCCGTTACAGTTTTATCATGAGATTGCAGCAATTCAGTCACATCTTCAGGCTCCACTTCCAATTCTAATTCTTTCGCTATTTTTACCACATCTGCAGTTACTTCCTCCACTGAAGTCTTGAACCCCTCAAAGTCATCCATGAGGCCTGGAATCAACTTCTTCCAAACCCCTGTTAATGTTGACATTTTGACTTCTTCCCATGAATCGCGAATGTTCTTAATGGCATCTAGAATGGTGAATCCTTTCCAGAAGGTATTCAATTTACTTTGCCCAGATCCATCAGAGGAATCACTATCTATGGCAGCGATAGCCTTACGAAATGTATTTCTTAAATAATAAGACTTGAAAGTTGAAATGACTCCTTGGTCCATGGGTTGCAGAACAGATGTTGAGTTAGCAGGCATGAAAACAACATTAATCTCATTGTACATCTCCATCAGAGCTCTTGGGTGACCAGGTGCATTGTCAATGAGCAGTAATATTTTGAAAGGAATTTTTTTTTCTGAGCAGTAGGTCTCAACTGTGGGTTTAAAATATTCAGTAAACCATGTTGTAAACAGATGTGCTGTCATGCAGGCTCTGTTATTCCATTTATAGAGGACAGGCAGAGTAGATTTAGCATAATTCTTAAGAGCTCTAGGATTTTCAGAATGGTAAATGAGCATTGGCTTCAACTTAAAGTCACCAGCTGCATTAGCCCCTAACAAGAGAGTCAACCTGTCTTTTGAAGCTTTGAAGCCAGGCATTGACCTCTCCTCTCTAGCTATAAAAGTCCTAGATGGCATCTTCTTCCAATATAAGGCTGTTTCATCTACATTGAAAATCTGTTGTTTAGTGTAGCCACCTTCATTAATTATCCTAGCTAGATCTTCTGGATAACTTGCTGCAGTTTCCACATTAGCACTTGCTGCTTCACCTTGCACTTTTATGTTATAGAGACGGCTTCTTTCCTTAAACCTCATGAACCAACCTCTGCTAGCTTCAAACTTTTCTTCTGCAGCCTCCTCACCTCTCTCAGCCTTCATAGAATTGAAGAGAGTTAGGGCCTTGCTCTGTATTAGGCTTTGGCTCAAGGGAATGTTGTGGCTGGTTTGATCTTCTATCCAGACCACTAAAACTTTCTCCATATCAGCAATAAGGCTGTTTCGCTTTCTTATCATTCTTGTGTTCACTGGAGTACCACTTTTAATTTCCTTCAAGAACTTATCCTTTGCATTTACAACTTGGCTGACTGTTTGGCGCAAGAGGCCTAGCTTCCGACCTATCTCTGCTTTTGACATGCCTTCCTCACTAAGCTTAATCATTTCTAGCTTTTGATTTAATGTGAGAGACATGCGACTCTTCCTTTCATTTGTGCACTTAGAGGCCATTGTAGGATTATTAATTGGCCTAATTTCAATATTGTTGTGTCTCAGGGAGTAGAGAGGCCCGAGGAGAGGGAGGGATGGGGAAGGGCCAACTGGTAAAACAGTCACAACACATGCACTATTTATCAATTAAGTTCACTGTTACATGGGTCTGGTTCGCGGCACCCCAAACAATTACAATAGTAACATCAAAGATCACTGATCGCAGACCACTGATCGCATAACAAATACAATTATAATGAACAAGTTTAAAAGACTGTGAGAATTACCAAAATGTGACACAGCGACACAAAGTGAGCAAATGCTCTCAGGAAAAAATGGTGCCAATAGACCTCCTTCATGCAGGAGTGCCACCTTTGATTTGTACAACACATAACATCTGTGAAGCACAATAAAGTAAAGTGCAACAAAACGAGGTATGTCTATACTGTATCAACCTTCAGATTTGGGTTATCTCTTTTAGGAGGTTTAAGGTATTCATTTTTAATCTCAAATTCTTTACAAAGAAATTTACCTCCCTCTGAAATAGTAAGTCAAGTAGCACTTCAAGTTTTTTCCTTCATGGGAATAGTTGCTGGAATAGAAAAAAATCCTTTCATGCTCTAATAAAGATTTTGAATATAAATCTTTTTCTTCTACAGAAATCAATTATTGGTAATACATTTTCTTCTCTTAGCAAATTAAAGAAGCATTCAATTTAATACCAAAAGAAAACATGATATAATTCAATGTGTTTATACACTAGCTTGAGACAATCAATTAACCTCCATTTCCACTTGAAAAACACAAGACAAAATCAAGTTTTTACTACTCTACTCTTCAAAAAAGGGGACTGGTGGCTATAGGGGGTAATTCAGAAATCACAGTTGTCCTTTATCTGTTGGAATGTAACTCATGAACTGTCACCCCTTTCTAATTCCTGTATGTTGCCACACTTATTGCTTTCTTTGCCCTCTTGGTATATACGAAGCTGCTCCATGAAGCCAGCATTTGGACATATGGAAGGCCTTGCATTTTTCACCAAAGAGAAAGCACTGGTAAATGAGATTTCTTCAGAATTCATCAGGAAACCTATTACAATTGCAGCAGCCCTGGAAACTCCTGCATTACAATGAACAAGAACCACTCCATCCTGCAATAAAATCAATCAAAGATCTCCATTATTCACTTAGAAAGGTTATTAAATCACGTGTACATTCTTATACTACTTGAAATTATAAAAATATTCATTTTATCAATTTGTTTGATTCAATGTATTCAATTACTAAAATACAATTCCTTGTAAGCAATGAAAGGAAAAAAATCAATCAGTTAATCAAACAACTTCTCTTCCTACCCGCCAGGGACTGAAATGTTTGATAATGGATTTGGAATTTTGAAAAAGTATCTTCTATCAAACTGAAGTAATCTAGTGAAGTACATATAAAAGCCTAGTAAACTTAGGAGATACACATCCATAAGTAAGAGAAAAATCACAGGTAATATATAGAGGAACAAATAAAACCATAATCATAACACTAAACAGAAAGACTGAAACATCATAGGTACACACAGTGTTCCTATAAAGAAACTAGTGTCACTGGCTTGGTAATCTATGTGTAAAATGACCAGCAAGGAAAAAATTTTCTACCCTTGGATGTACTTTATTCTGGAAGGGAGTAACTTAAAAAACAGTTACAGTTAGGGGCGCCTGGGTGGCTCAGTGGGTTAAAGCCTCTGCCTTCGGCTCAGGTCATGATCTCAAGGTCCTGGGATCGAGCCCCGCATCAGGATCCCTGCTTGGCAGGGAGCCTGCTTCCTCCTCTGTCTACCTCTCTGCCTACTTATGATCTATCAAATAAATAAAATCTTTAAACAAACAAACAAACAAAAAAACAGTTACAGTTATGAGGTAGTAAAATGATGATACAAACACCTCATGACAATGTGAAGTAGAAAAGGCAATTAGATACCTTAGCATCAGGTCAATAAATGAAAAATGTTTCAGGTAACTTGCAAATGATACTTTACAAGTGAAAAGGGACACAGTGCAAGACCAATGCAGATGGGGGTAATATTGCATTAATAATGAGATGATGGAGCTGACGGAAAAGCACTGATACAGGTTGACTTATCTCAGGCTTTTAAAAAGTTAATGATCTAAATGAAATGAAGTGAACTGGGAGTACACCTTACAGAATTAGACATTTTAGTTACTTCATTTCCTGATTCTTCTTTTGGTACAACACAGAAGAAAGATGGGAACAGGGGAAGGAGGACAAAATAAAACCTAAACTGAGAACTCTCTACCCAAAGCATATATTAACAATACTGTATTTATGACTCAATGAATCGTTTCACTTTTGTAAGGTAGTTTTCTCACAGTTATAAATCTATTGAAAATCCCTTTCCTAATCTATTGTAATAAATTTGCAAATGCTTCTCATTTCAAGAAAACCAAATGATTCACAATAAAATTAGTTAATATTTTGAAAATCCTCATATCAAAAAGACAATTTCAATTGTTTCCTTATATATATGACCATTCCCAAATTTTAACTGTTTCTGTACAGGATGTACATACATACTCACTATACATACATGCAACTTTCTCACTTTGTATAATAGCTCATTTTATGAGATTAAAGGCATTTAAAAATCATATTACAGTAAATTACGAAAACAAGTACAGACCTTCTTTTATCTCAAAACAAATCAGATATCCAAAAGAAACCTGAAACTGTCAGCTAAATAAGAGATACCATTGAATGTCATTTTTAATATTTCCTGACTACATACTAGTCATCTGTTTTGAGTCACAATATGCCTTTGCAAATGAAACTAGCTTTATTTTCAGGCTTATAAGAATTATCATATGATCATTCTGATATGAGGAATTTGAGAGGCAGGGCAGTGGGTGATGGGGGATAGAGAGGGAGAAAATGAAACAAAATGGGACCAGGGAGGGAGACAAACCATAAGAGACTCTTAATCTCAGGAAACAAACTGAAGGCTGCTGGGGTGGGGGGTGGGGGGAGTGGGTAGGGATAGGGTGGCTGGGTGATGGACATTGGGGAGGGTATGTGCTATGGTGAGAGCTGTAAGTTGTGTAAGACTGATGATTCACAGACCTGTACCCCTGAAGCAAATAATACATTATATGTTAATAAAAAATAAAATAAAAATAGAAAAACATTTTCAGGGCACCTGGGTGGCTCAGTTGGTTTAGCAACTGCCTTCAGCTTAGGTCATGATCCCGGAGTCCCAGGATCGAGTCTCACATCAGACTCCCAGTTCCAATGGGGAGTCTGCTTCTCCCCCTGAACCTCTCCCCTCTCATGCTCTCTCTCACTCTCTCTCTCTCAAATAAATAAATAAAATCTTTAAAAAAAACTTTTTTTTAATTTTAATTAATTTTTTAAAAATTAAAAAAAAATTTTTTTCAATCTTATATACTATGTATACAGGGTTAGCTCATGTTTAATAATGTTAGTATTTTCTTCTTTCTTCTTATCTTGTATATAACAGCTACCTTTCTGTTGCTTTCTATAGCCTCTGAATTGACTTATCTTTTATTATTCTTTGGGTATCATATTGTCCTTGAGAGTATTGTCAGAGGGACTCCTGGGTGGCTCAGTGGGTTAAGTATCTGACTCTTGGTTTCCACTTAGGTCATGATCTCAGGGTCGTGAGATGGAGCCCCATCCTGGACTCTGTGCTCAGTGGGGAGTTGGCTTGAGATTCTCTCTCACTCTCCTTCTACCCCTTCCTGCCTCTCTCTCTAAAATAAATAAATAAATCTTAAATTAAAAAGGAGAGAAAGTATTCTCAGGAAAGTTATTGGCTTTCTATCCCCTTTCCAGAACTCAAAATAGTAATAATTTAAAAATTTATAAAGGAACTTTTTCTTTTGCACTAGCTGCTGTCCTCTACCTGGAAGGCCTTTGCTCTGCTTCTTGGTCCAGCTAACATTGGCTTCTGTTCTAAGAAGTCTATCTCTCCCTGAGTGAGATGGGGTCGGGGGAATATCTTAGCCATCTTCGTATGCTATGTCCTTAGTGCAATTTTAGGCACATAATAGATATTCCATAAATGTTAGCCAAGCAAATAAATTAAGTTTTTCTCCATTTCCAAGGAGAAAATGTTCTCTTAAAAATTTGAATCACCATTTTGCTCTGGGCAGACAGAAGTCATGTTAAAGTATTTCCAGTTTATCAAGCATTCTTTGTTCTCACGCTGTTGTGAGTAACTTTTCAACTAGACTGCAAGCTCCTTGAGGGTAGCAGTATGTATGTTTCCCTCAAATCTTCTCAGAGTAAGTAATTAGTATTTTTTGACAGATTAACTGAGCCAAGTTTAGGTCTTTTTTAAATGAGTCTTTTGATATATTAAAAAAATATCAAAATGTTACCAGTAGTTATGTCTAAATGGTGTAAGGACGGTTAATTTTTACTTATTTGTACTTTTCAATTTTTTTACAATGACATAGTTTACTTACATCATGTTTTTAAAATCACATCACATAAAATGAGTAATAAAGTGTGGAATATCAAATACACCTTTTCATAGTAACAAAACCTTTTGCACATAAAAATAGGGAGTCAAGTAAATTTCCATAAAAGAACTCTTAAGACTATAGAAGTTACCTTACTACTTTCTTCTCATGTGTATTTGTCTCTTAATGCAAAAACCTAACAAATAATGCGTGAGGCAGAGATAGAGGAAAGTCAGAGAAACCAAACAACAGGGTTTTACAAGTATAGAGAACAATGAGAAAAGACATGGGAAAATAGAAGAGATTCCTTCTGTCAGCTGAATATGAAAAGATAAAACAAAAAAGTGTAGGGCCTAGAAAGGTAGTTTTGAGACACTCAATTCACTGAGCAATCACATTTAATAAAACCTGTACATACAACAGAGAAAGTTATGAAAAGATCTTTTCTAGAAAAAATGAAGAAAATTCAAGAATTCTATTGCTAAAACTAAGTATGTAATCATCTGAAGAATAAAGAGTTTTCAGGGGAAGGAAATACTGGCTGAGGTTAGGATTGCAGCAGAAGACGTAATGTTTGAGAAAATTAGAACAGATTATGGAATTCTAATACATCTTATAGCAGAAACATTTTAGGTACCTCCTCAGATTCTCTTGGTGCCATCATCTCATGGGCCCTAAATTTCTCCACCTCAGCCTCCACTTCTTGGCCAATTGCTCCCCTTAGGCCTGATGAGTTTTGCTTGTCTAAGAAGGCCTGGCTCTTCCCCTGTGGCCGGCTTTCTGCATAAACAAGTACACCCTGAATTCTGGATTCTCCTGCTGCTTCATCTCCTACTGATTCATCCAATGTGGATGAAAAGTCAGACCACAGGCTACTGAGTTTGGCTTCAAGGCAGCTGCTAAAGGAGTGGAGTGCTATCACCTGGAGTTGTGGGATTAGTGACCCCACGGGTAAAGTTTGATCTGTGTAAAACAAGAGCGGACAGAGAGCCAGACAGATGAATTCTCTCTTCCCTCCCTCTCAAAGTCTGTACAGAGGTGCAGTTTCTTTGTCCTCCCTGCTGGATTGCCTGAAGTAGTAAAGGGGGTACACCTGCTGAGGACCCAACTATTTCACCGTCAGCTCACTGTGCAGGTGTGCTGAGCAGGGGAAACGCATCATCTCACTCGGGTTCCCATCCTTTCCTGAGTCACTTCCCTTTCTTCCCACTCTCACTGCCCATGGATTCCATCTTTCAAATGAAGCACCAGCTCTTAATCTTTGTCTCGAGATGTTTTTTTTTAAACCCAAGCAAAGGAAACTTGTAATTCACTATTACCCTTTCCACTCTTTACTTGCAACCTGTACATATCTTCAAATATGAATATACATATGGACGATGCCTACATTTTTCTTTTACCATTTAAGGTATATCCCACATCTCCCTAGAGAAGCAGCTAATATAGAAACATGATCATGTTTATTTTTAACACTATCACAACTGGCACAAACACGGGCCAATATTAGGCCTTGAATTAGAATCCGTCTTCCTCCTCTTTTAACTAAATATCTGTTATTAAATAAAGCTGAATGGTAGAGTTGAACAGTTCTATATTTTCCAGACAGTCTAAAGGAAAGCACCTAGAACAGTGCTGGGCATGTAAGGTGTTCAGTAAATTTTACTAAATAAAAGGAAGGAAGGGCGAGGGAAGGAAAAAGGAAAGGAGAAAAGGTAGAAGGGAAATCATTAGCCAGAATTCAACTAAGCTGGATTCTAATGTTAAGTGTCATTAATTGTTAGGTGTTCTAGGAGAGTTAACTTTTCTCTGTAAGTGCTTCTACATTCCCATCTATTTATCTCACATAAATTTTGTAAGAATTATATACTAACTAAAAATGATATCATTTCTGCTTCTCCCTCTGACTTTCTCCCCTCTCATGCTCTCTTTCTCAAAAAAAAAAAAAAAAAGGGTGCCTGGGTGACTCAGTTGGTTGGGCAATTGCCTTTGGCTCAGGTCATGACCCCAGAGCCCCAGGATCAAGTCCCAGCTCCGCGGGGAGTCTGCTTTTCTCTCTGACCTTCTCCCCTCTCATGCTCTCTCTCTCTCTCTCAGATAAATAAATAAAATCTTTAAAAAAAAACCAACAAAAAATAAATTAAAAAATAAAAAATAAAAATGATATCATTTCAAGGTATAATTACTGGTAACAGCCAACCTAAAAGCCCAGTGTTGACTTGGATCTATTACCAAAGTTGAAGTAGGATATTATCTGTTGGTCTTTTAAATTCAAAGAACCAATAGACAGCTTCTGATCAGCATTTTCATACAATCTCAGTAAAGCAAAACACATTTAATCCTTAGAGCACCCTATAATTTTCTATTGTTAAAAATGCATAAATTCACTCTCCCTACCACAGCCATAAAAATGCAAATTAATCTTCATAAATACATTAAAAGGACTACAGCAGCATCCATCCCATACTCCATCTGATTTTTTTGCAAAGTGGTCAGAGGACAGGTGGTTATAAACCATCAAAGGAAATCTAAGTACATATAAACACAGGAAAATTCAGTAAGTGGAGAATTTTATCTCCTACAATTTCTCAGGAAGCTATAGGAAGATGAGAAATAAATGTTAAAAGTAAATATCTCATTGAGGGGCACCTGGCTGGCTCAGTCAAAAGTGTAACTTTTGACCTCAGCGTTGTGAGTTTGAGCCCCACATTGGGCACAGAGATTACTTAACAACAAAAACAGTATGTATCTCATTGAGAAAAAAAAATTGGACAACTAAATAGTAGNCTCTGCCTGCCTCTCTGCCTCCTTGTGATCTCTCTCCCTCTGTGAAATAAAAAAANCAGTCAAAAGTGTAACTTTTGACCTCAGCGTTGTGAGTTTGAGCCCCACATTGGGCACAGAGATTACTTAACAACAAAAACAGTATGTATCTCATTGAGAAAAAAAAATTGGACAACTAAATAGTAGCAGGAGTTCACGAAAGATTGTTGGAGGGGAAATTTCATAGTGGTTCTCTATGTATTCATTACAAAAAGAATCAAGATTGGATAATGGACTTGTATTTTAAAATTTCTGCCTTTGAAGAACTATGGATCAAAATAAAACTTACCTTCATTTTCGCCTGTTCAATAAATTCAAAACACTCTGGAAAATAAGACAGGATATTGGTTTCAGGCAGATCCAATATAGAAATGCTCTTATATATAAAGTCACTGAGGAAAGCATTTTCAACTCCATACGCAACATTGAGAATATGAGTCACCTTAAAGAGAAAAAAAAGATGATTTTTAAAAATTATCTAATGAATTAATATTAGGCTAATTAAAAAGAGAATGGGATGTTGAGATTTGCAACAAGAATAAACAATTTAAGCAAAACTCATTGAATAATACTTGCAGGGAGCCTTCCCTGATGCCCAATCCCTCACCAGAAGTGCTCATTCTATACATACAACAGCACCCTCTACCTGCCCTAATTATAGTTCTCCCCACTTTGAGATTATTTGTCTCTCTCATGGTACTAGAAACTCCATGAAGGTAGGGACCATGTTTGGTTTATTCACTGTTACAAGTAAGCACTGTAAGTGAGCAGTGACCTGATCACAGAAAGTACCTAAAATATTTGTTGGAAAATCAATGAATATCTATATAAAAAACTTGAATAAGTGAAGTATATCAATAACACAAACTTCCCTTTCAATAATTATTTCCCAATTTCCCTTCATATTCATTATTAATACGATGGTTGTCAAGTGTGGCTGCACATTTGAATCACTCAGTGAGGTTTTAAAAGATGTCAATGCCACAGGGCCTCAAACCCAGAGATTCCAATGAATGAGTCTGGTTGAAAGAATGGTCATGAAAGATTTTCTTTCAAATGGTACACAAAAGCATCCTTCTACTCCATCTGTGCATTTGAGTTCCTCTCCTACAGTCTACCAAGCATATGGAAGGAGCCATGTGGAAAGTCAATTAAAAGAATCCAAAAGCAAAATGGATCAGGAAAATAAGTCACTGTTTCTTATTACGACATGCCTCACTGTACTTATTCTCTCTCTCTTTTTTTTTTTTAAAGATTTTATTTATTTATATGACAGAGAGAGAGATCACAAGTAGGCAGAGAGACAGGCAAAGAGAGAGGGGGAAGCGGGCTCCCTGCCGAGCAGAGAGCCCGATGCAGAGCTCGATCCCAGGACCCTGAGATCATGACCTGAGCCGAAGGCAGAGGCTTTAACCCACTGAGCCACCCAGGCGCCCTACTTATTCTCTCTCTTAACATGGGTGTTAGGTTTTGCCTGATCCGTATTTTCATTTACTTCACATATATTTTAGAGTCTGTCCAGCTCTGCCTCTCTTGCCCCTACTACCCTCATAGATATGACTCTGGCAGTGCCCTACTCCTCCACCTCATACAGCTGACAGGATTCAGGCAGACACGTGACTTAAACAAGACTGATCAAATTATCTTTAGAGATTTTCAAAATGGGTGTGCAAGACAGCTAGAATGATCCACAAACTTGAGAGCTTTAAGACAGTCATTTTCTATTAAGTGCTCAAAGAAGCTGAAAATTTTCTGCTCCCAAATAAGAATAGAGTAGATGTGCAGAGAGGGGCCATGACCCCAGTGGGAGAGAAGCACCATCTTGGATGGCGTTCTATTCTCCAGTATAGCTACTCTCTGCCCTCAGATTCCAGAGATCCCCCTAAAGCATTATACACATTCTCTTTCCTTGCTCGGGTTTCTGTGCTTCCCAACCCAGGAGTTAGGCCTTATGAAGACGGAGCCATTGGCCATTTACTGACCTAACTGCCTCGTGGAAGAAAGACAACAGAAAACACCTCAAATATCTATTCAGGAAAGACTCTTAAATAGAGGAGATGGGAGAAACTAGAAAGAAAGGTAAGAATATTTTTAGAAGATGAAGTCTGAAATGTCCTTCTGTTTTCCCCAGTGAAGTCTTAGCTATGTCAAGTCACTCACTGCAAGTGTACTTCTGACCAGGATTGTATTATGATTCTGCCCTTAATTATATAACATCTTCTAATGTTTTACATTATTGATATGCTCACCTTGTCTTTACAACTGTATTTTACATTCCCAAAAGACGAGAAATGAGGAATTTTATATACAGATGTATTCATGTGCATATATATATGCATACACACACACACACACATCTCTCTATCTATAGATCTTCACAGGATTATGGAGAAAACCAAATGACAATCTTGGGAAAACCTGTTGAAAGGTAAAAGTGCTTTATAAATATTGTGGATTACCAATGCCTGGGGAGTTTAGCTGTTGGGAAATGCAGTTTACATGTGCATTGATTGGTCCTGATTAAAAAGAATTATACTGAGTCCCAGGTGGTGGTGGTGATGGCATCCAGACTAAAACCCTTTCTTTTTTTTTTTTTTTTTATTTTATTTTTATTATTTGCCCAAGGGGTACAGGTCTGTGAATCATCAGGCTTACATCTTTCACAGCATTCACCAAAGCACAAACCCTCCCCAATGTCCATAACCCATCCACCCTATCCCTACCCTCCCACCCCCCAGTAACCCTCAGTTTGTTTTATGAGATTAGAAGTCTCTTATGGTTTGTCTCCTTCCCCATAAAACCCTTTCTAAGCATACTTCCAAAGTGTAGTTACAGAGGTCCTAACAATGATTGCCCTTGGGAGGCCATTTGTAATAGGCCAGGCCATTTGTAATAGGGCTAAAAATAGCCCCTGATTGAGAACATTTTTTTTTCCTGATTGAGAACTTAGTATGTGCTAGGCATATAAGTTATCTCACTTAATTCTCACATTTAGGCATTATTATTTCCAATTTTAATAACTTTTATATTTTGAAACTGGTTAAAAAATCAGAACATTATAAAAAAGAAACTTTAAGAAATTTTGCTCTCACCATGTCCCTATCTACTGTATTACCCCCCGACCTAATGGTAACCACCTTTGTTGGTTTCCTGTATGTTCTTTTATAGCATCTTTAGGCAAATAATTTATCCCCTTTCTTACATAAAGATAACACCTTGGGTTCCCCTCTTACTTAAATATGTCCTGAAGATATTTTCATATCAGTATTTACAGACCCTTCTTCTGGTATTCTCTCTTATAGCTAATACAGTATTCTATGGTGTGAGTATACTCGTTTATTTATTTATTTATTAAAGATTTTATTCATTTATTTGACAGAGAGAGAGAGATCACAAATAGGCAGAGAGGCAGGCAGAGAGAGAGAGGAGGAAGCAGGCTCCCCATTAAACAGAGAGCCCGATGTGGGGCTGGATCCCAGGACCCTGAGATCATGACCTGGGCCGAAGGCAGAAGCTTTCACCCACTGAGCCACCCAGGTGCCCTACTCTTGTTTATTTAAATAGTTCCCTATTGATGAATATGTGGGTTGTTTCCAATGATTTGCTATTATGAACAATTCAGCAATAAGTAACTTGGAACATTTTATGTTATACTCAGTTTTCTATCTTTCACAGTGCTTTATAGGGTACACAACAGGCACTTGGATACCTTATTAATAAAGCAACTACTATTACTGTACCCAAACATTAAAATTCCTATTGAAATTTCTGAAATGATCCTCCACAAGAGAATTTCTATTAATTATAGCACTTTACTTAAGTCCTAGGATATCCCTTTAAAATGTGCTATGCACTTAAATCAATAATCTAGTTTTGCCAAATCACTAAATTTTTCAATAAACCCAC
The DNA here is from genome assembly GCA_002007465.1 of Ailurus styani. Taxonomy (NCBI): domain Eukaryota; kingdom Metazoa; phylum Chordata; class Mammalia; order Carnivora; family Ailuridae; genus Ailurus; species Ailurus styani. The sequence goes on along the minus strand of LNAC01000004.1, from coordinate 3,587,560 downwards.
TACTCAGCTATTCAGTTTACCTTTGCTTCTTTTAGGCCTCTAACAGGGTCACATGTACAGAGACAGAGGGATCTTTCATTTATTTTTTTTTTTAAGATTTTAATTAATTTATTTATTTGACAGAGTGATAGAGAGTACAAGTAGGCAGAGCGGCAAGCAGAGGGAAAGGAAGAAGTAGGGAGCCCAATATGGGGCTCGACCCCAGGATCCTGGGATCATGACCTGAGCAGAAGGCAGCTGCTTAACCGACTGAGCCAACCAGGTGCCCCCAGAGGGATCTTTTACACAGCTGCTTGAGTCACATCACCAGGATGAAAGCAAATTTGGACTGGTGTATCCTAAGGGGATAAATAATGAAACACTTGCCAATGAATGAATTTATCAGTTTTTCTATTTTTCATTTTTTCCTTGAGAAATATTAACTTATTAGTGTAAGCAAGACTTTGAAAATTATTCTACTTAGGTTAAAATATTAATCTAAGATGGATCCTACTAGGAGATATAGTCATTCTCATAACCTTATGCAATTCCAGGCCATTATCTCTTATTGTCAGGCAGTTACAATGGTTACTGCAACTGCCTCCTAACTAGTCTCCCCACGCGAGTTTGTGCAACACTCCATTTATTTTCCACACTGCCTCTGACAGGCAATCTTTCAAACTGCAAATCTGATCCTGTTACTCCCCTGAGTAAAGCATTTCAAAGACTTTTGGATAAAGTCCAAAGTGCTTACTCTGGCTTACATGGACTTCTGTGATCTTACTCTTGCTTACATGTCTGGCCTTGTTTCTTGGTCTCCTCCTTTCTCACTCACTAATTCCTGGGTTACTGAACTTTTTTTTTTTTTCCTGTCTCTGAAAGCACTGGCCTTTCTCTCTCTTCTGGCCCTCCATTCAAACCATTTCTCCTAACTGAACACCTTTCTGTCTGCTCCCTCCCCATCCCATTCCAATCAAACTTCAGATCATTTCCTCCAGGAAGACTTCCCTGATCTTGTTTTTGTTTTTTGTGGTTTTTTTTAAGATNTTTCTGTCTGCTCCCTCCCCATCCCATTCCAATCAAACTTCAGATCATTTCCTCCAGGAAGATTTCCCTGATCTTGTTTTTGTTTTTTGTGGTTTTTTTAAAGATTTTANCCATCCCATTCCAATCAAACTTCAGATCATTTCCTCCAGGAAGACTTCCCTGATCTTGTTTTTGTTTTTTGTGGTTTTTTTTAAGATTTTATTTATTTATTTAAAAGAGAGAGATCAGATCACAAGTAGGCAGAGAGGCAGGCAGAGAGAGGAGGAAGCAGGCTCCCTGCTGAGCAGAGAGCCCGATGCAGGACTCGATCCCAGGACCCTGAGATCATGACCTGAGCCGAAGGCAAAGGCTTTAACCCACTGAACCACCTAGGCGCCCCGATTTCCCTGATCTTACAATCCCTAACTCAATCCAAACAAACATGGGCGAAGGACATCATCTCATATGCTCTCCAACAGCACCTGCATTTCCCCATCAAAGCACATAATACACTGGATTGAAGCTGCTTATTTGTCTTTAGCCCCTATGCCCCTCAGATCATAAGCTTCATGTGACTAAAAACCTCTTATGTTCCACAAACCATAGCAAGTCCATGATGCTAAAATATTGTGTGACAAAATGGATGGCTGGAATTTTTTTAGTAAATACTGAAATAAGTAATAAATCACATAGTTGAGGGTGGGAGAAGATGGCTTTGGGGAAGAAGTGATATGTGAGTTGGGACTCAGGCATGGGTAGGTCTTGGACAAGAAAAGAAGAAGAAAGTCTATCCCACACAAAGGAACTACATAAGCAGAGGCAATAAAACATGCTTCAAAGTCAGGTTTATAAAGATGCATGAAGGAAGACAGAATATAAAATTGAAAAGATTAATTACATATCCACATATTTTAATTAGGTACAATAACTTTTACAATTTTATTAAAATGACAGCCAAAAATGTTATCAATTAAACTCTGAAATGGGGGCCCCTGGGTGGTGCAGTCGATTAAGTGTCCAACTCTTGGGTTTCAGCTGAGGTCACGATCTCAGGGTCTTGAGATAAAGCCCCACATCCAAGCTCAGTGAGGAATCTGCTAAGGTTTCTCTCCCTCTCCCTCTGCCCCTCCCTGTGCTCTCTTTCTCTAAAAATAAATAAATAAATCTAAAAAAAACCCCAACAAACTCTGAAATCGACTAATAGTTTCCTAAATAAATGTAACAATTAAAATACTTCCTATACATGGTGCCAGATCTGAAGCATTTTTTTACCTTGTACTTTTTCAGGGTATCCAGATCATGAGCAGCATCTTGTGACCCTATAAGAAATAAATCATATCACCTTGAACATACAAATAATCATTCTAACATTTTACTCTAATTTTTGCAGCACTTTTATTATTTATTTATTTAAAAATACAACTTGGAATAACCTCAATCCAACCTTCTAAAAGACAATTTTGAAATATTCACTAAAAAATGTTTATCTTGTGGGGTGCCTGGATGGTTCAGTTAGTTAAGTGTCTGCCTTCATCTCAGGCCATGATCCTGGGGTCCTGGGATAGAGCCCCATGTCATCAGGCTCCTTGCTCAGCAGGGAGCCTGCTTCTCCCTCTCCCTCTGACACTCCCCCTGCTTGTGATCGCTCTCTCAGTTAAATAAATAAAATATTTTTTAAAAATTAAAAAAGTATAAAATGAGAATGCACAGGCACCTGGCTGGCTCAGTGGGTAGAGCATGTTACTCTTGATCTCAGAGTCATGGGATTGACCTCTACGTTGGGGGTAGAGTTTACTTAAAAAAAACAAGACAAGACAATGAGAATGCAGAAGAGTGTCTATGGCATGGAAATACATTCTCTATATATTAGGTGATGAAACCATTAGGTTACAAAATCCATTTTTATAAAAACAAAAAATATTTATATGCCTAAAAATGGACAGGAAGTATACAGAACAAAATGTTTATAGTGGGATTACAGGTAATTTTTTTCTTTATGTTGATTTGTGTTTTTTACCAAAAAAATTATCTATTTCTTTTGTAACTTAAAAAAGGATATTAAAAAATAAATCCACAAAATAACTTAGTGCCATTTGGTTTGGGAATACCCAATACCTTAAAGCAAACACTGTTGGTTTATGAATTCTACCCACATTCCATGTACCAACAGGGCTATCCCCTTTTACCATTTCTTCCTGACAAAGCTGACTCTCCAGATCTACCAAACCTGGAAAATGACTCTAGCTAATAAGCAAGTCTAAATAGGAGACAACCAGTTAAAATAAAGTGAGTTAAACAATTTGAAACAAATTGAAAAAGTAGGGCATTTATTATTTAAAGATTTCAAGTATTTTACTTTCCTATATTAGGATCCATTTCCATCCACAATGTTTTTCTTACCTTACCTATCTAGGGAATCTGCCAGCTTTTANTATTAGGATCCATTTCCATCCACAATGTTTTTCTTACCTTACCTATCTAGGGAATCTGCCAGTTTTTATTATGTGACGTTAAGTAGCTGAAAAGTCAGCAAGTACACTGGTTGGCCAATATTTTCCTCATAACCTGAAATTCACAGCTTCCTTACTGACTGAGCCTACATTTAACTTTATTCCTTTTTTTTTTTAAGATTTTATTTATTTATTTCACAGAGGGAGAGAGATCACAAGGAGGCAGAGAGGCAGGCAGAGAGAGGAGGAAGCAGGCTCCCCGCTGAGCAGGGAGCCCGATGCGGGCCTCGATCCCAGGACCCTGAGATCATGACCTGAGCCGAAAGCAGAGGCTTTAACCCACTGAGCCACCCAGGCGCCCTTAACTTTATTCCTAAAAGTTAGTCTATGAAAATATTATCTGTTAAAAGCTGGATGGTGAATATGTAATTACCTATACCTTTGAAATATTTCATAATTAAAAAATAATTTTTCAATTTTCTGCAGGAAGTTCTAACCATCTCAAGGGGGGAAATGGCTTCAAATAAATTAAATGCAAATCATCTCTTAAATAATAATACATTCTACACTGCCTATTTCTTAAAAGAGCAAAACAAAATGAAGGATGCATGAATGGAATTCTTTCTTTTTTTTTTTTTAAGATTTTATTTATTTATTTCACAGAGGGAGAGAGATCACAAGGAGACAGAGAGGCAGGCAGACAGAGAGAGGGGGAAGCATGCTCCCCGCTGAGCAGGGAGCCCGATGCGGGCCTCAATCCCAGGACCCTGAGATCATGACCTGAGCCGAAAGCAGAGGCTTTAACCCACTGAGCCACCCAGGCGCCCTTTCTTTTAACACTAGATTGCCACTGTCATATTTATCAAAGCTGGATACTTTGATCACTTCCATTAAATACACACACCAAACACCACAGGTTGTTTTTATTTCAGAACTGCCTGCTACATTTTGAAAGTCACTTCCAGAATATGAACTCTATTGAAACAAAATTAGTATCCTCGAGACCAAATAAATGCAATTGGTATGCTCTGCCTTTTCAAACAATAAGAAAATTATATGAGTGTTAATAGGTGGGGAAACAATTTTAGTCAGCTTAAATGGATTTCAGGTAATTGGCTTGTATGTTCCATTTATTACTTGGTAGTATTACGGTTCAAGTTAATTCTCTCTAAATTCTAAATATAAACATCAGCTTTTCTCCAATTTTAAGTGACTGCTTTGTGTTACAGTCATGTGTTAAACTTTTATTGGAAAGACACATTATTAAAAGAAATAAACACTGTAAATAGTATATCATGACAATGTGTTATTTTTTTTTCCAAGATTTTATTTATTTGACAGAAAGAAAGTACAAGCACAAGCAGGGGGAGCTACAGGCAGAGGGAGAGGGAGAAGCAGACTCCCCACAGAGCAGGGAGCCTGATGTGGGGATTGATCCCAGGACCCTGGGATCACGACCTGAGCCCAAGGCAGAGCCCACCCAGGTGTCCCCACCCACTGAGTCACCCAGGTGTCCTGACAATGTGTTATTTAAACCTTCATTTTGAAAAAGCAGAATATTATCCTTTTATAAACTATTTTGAGATTGAAAAACAAACATCAATTTTAAGAATTTTACTATTTAAGTGGCTACATGAATCATAATTGTGTTAAAACACATAGAACTAAATACCAAGTACTTCACTGTATGAATAGTTTTGAAAATAATTAAAAAGTTGATGAATAGGGAAACAATTAAACAAAGAGGGCTAATAACAATTTACAGTTATTTTTACATTGATAGTTATAAGCCACTAACATTCATTATTTGGCCAAGGATTATTATGGATATATAAAGGTGAGGTATTTTCAGTATTTTGCCATCATAATTTGTATCATAAAAAATAGCTATATAAGATCTCCAGAATTCTGTTTCTGCTAAGAGATTCTTTTTATGAAAATACTAATTATTGTATAAATTCTGATGTAGTACGTCTTAATTTATAAATTGCTATTTTCATCACAAAAACAAACCATTATTGAAATGGAAAATAAATGATATTCAAAAGAGAAATGTTTTATTTGAGAAAATTTGTGGGAGTGAACATTCATAAATGAATAAAAACAGGAGCATAAATTACTATGAGGGTAAAGTAACAGAATATTTGTGGAAGAATTGCACAAAATAAAGAGCTATACAAATTTAATGTATCACCTCCCAAGAATATTGGGCTTCCTAGATATTAGAAATTCTCCATAACCTTATAAAGGATCCCAAGATTTTTGCTTAGAATTGAAGCGAGGATCTCAAATATCACCAGTTACGACTTCTTAACAGAACATATTTATGACAAATAATACATGTACCTTTCAACAACTGAAGAGAAATGGAATTTTCTACTTTAACAAAGTAAGTTGGTTTTAAGAAAAGTCCTAGTGATTTTGTTGTAAAAATATAATTTTCAAAGCCCAGGACAAAAATGCTAAGATCTTTTGGTCAACCTGTTAGATAGTTCAAGACCTATGTAAGATTTTTGATATGCAGAAGCTGGTTTGCATTTATGAGCTAACTGGAAAAGATTACAGTTTTATTGCTTCATTTTCTTTATTCCTTACCAAAAACAAAAATTAATTTCATATGGTGCTAGGTGGGAGTTGTGCTGCTTTGAAGAGACAAAGGAAGCTCTTTGAAGCAACCTGGAAACAATCCCCCCATGTCCAGAGAGAAACTCGGTCTGGTTAGAAAGAACCCCTGCATCATTCATGTGGAAGAACTTAAGATGTAATCATTCATGGGTCCCTCAGGAATAAGGTATTTGTAACTAGGCAGAAGAAGGTCCATCTACCTCTCACAGGAAAGGAAGCTGTACCTGATAAAAATATCCCCTTTCCTGGTCCAGAGAGGAGACCATATAAGGTCTAGTTTCAGAAGTCTCTCTCAGAACTCTCCCAGGATCCTGGGAAGGGTTCCAATGCCAATCTGAGAATACTACCTTGATCAACTCACTTTTGGTAAGTCTAGATTAAAAAAATCACAAGCAAAGTACATGAGAGTGAAATGATATTTTAAATTTTTACCATAGAATTTTTTTTTTTAAGATTTTATTTATTTACTTGACAGAGAGATCGAGAGAGCACAAGCAGGGCAAGCAGTAGAGGGAGAGGGAGAAGCAGGCTCCCTGCTGGGAGGCCCAATGTGGGGCTCAATCCCAGCACCCTGGGATCATGACCTGAGACTAAGGCAGACGCTTAACCATCTGAGCCACCCAGATACCCCTTACCTTAGAATTTTAAATCATTATTACTACAATGGAAGCCAAATAACTGAAAAATGTGGCTGGGCGTATCTTCTTTCCTAGAAATGGTGTGCAAGTCCTGGGTGAACCTTTTAGACTAGCTAAATGATCCCTTGATTTTGCACTGGGCTTCAGAAACTAGCAGGAGATATTTATTTGAAGTGATAGCTCATGTAGCAATTCATGTAATACACAATCTAATAACAACTCATATGTATACTTGTAATTAATTTGTTTCAAAAACTTTTCAAACCCCAGGATAACCCTATGAGAGAAACAGATACCTTTACTTTAGTTTTACAGGTGGTTTCTTGGAGGACCAGAGAGAACAAAGGACTTGTGCTAGTTCATTTACTAAGAAGAAGGGCAGGACTGAAAACCTGGACTCCCTGAGGAAGTCTAAATGACAGTGTAGAGCGGAGTGGATCAGACTTGAGCTTGAGGTCCAGCTCTGTTATTTACTAGGTGTGTTATCTCATGCAAATTACTTGACCATTGTTAAATACAGGTCCCATCTGTGAAATGGAGCTGGTGATCTCTACTTCAGAGAGCTTTTTATTTTATTTTATTTTTCAGTGTTCCAAGATTTATTGTTTATGCACCACACCCAGTGCAGAGAGCTTTTTAAAAGGAGATGATACTATGTGCACTTCACAACAGAACCTGGCTATTTCTGACTCCCAGTTCAGTGTTCTTTCAAGAATGGCTTGGCTGCATAAATACTGGCAAATCATTAATCTTTCCAAGTCTTAATTTCTCTATTCACAAATGAAAAATAATTCAAATCTATGTGAACACTTTTTTTTTAAAGAATACCATGCCATATTCTTGCCAAGCTAACAAGTTTGTACTTTTCATAACGTCTTCATTTACTATTTGCGGACCATGCTTTATATAGGGAAACAATATTCTCCCTAATACAAGAAATCAAAAAATGATCAAATTCATAGCTATGAAACGAAAACACGATTTCTCCTTAACACTCCAAAAACAGGCATTTGACAGCTGTGACTATAGGAGGCATGCATTCCATATGATTTTTAACAGCAGAGGCGGCAAACAAGCACTTGGCAATTTCAAGTACTAACTTTTCTATAACCTTAACCCTTGTTTCTTACAATTTTACCTAATAAAGCATTCTTTCTAATTTGATGATTTTAAAGGCTATACCCATTAATAACCCAAGAAAATACAACGTTAACATGCTATCCTCCAGAGAAGTAAAAACAAAACAAAACAAAACAAAAACAACCAGGATGAAAAGTTGTTCTAAAATCCAAATGCCAGGTGCCATGTGCTACTGGACTCTATGCTTCTGGTGGGTATATTGTGGGGCAGAAACATCACTGGCCAGCTAATGGAAGCTCCAAATCTAAAAAAGGAAACATTTCAGCTTTCCAGCAGGATAGCCGATAGAACAGAATATTACATATTCTGGAAAAAAACGAGAAATCAATATTGCTAAAAGGAATCAATGAGTTAGTGCCAAATCGATATACTCACCCAGGAGCAACCATGGCTTAACAACACCAATATGCAGGTCCAAGCTAAGGTCCTGCACATAACCACAACTACCCCCACTGCTCGGCTCTACTTCTTCCACGACATGAATTCTGGCATCTTTCCATGTTTCTATAATTTTCTTTCCAGTTAGCGTTGTCACCCTGGTGCATTGCTTCCTGAGCTTATTCCGGGAGAACGCTTTAATTTCCTGGTTAAGGGAGTGCATTACATGAGCAGTGGCTGAGAACAAAATACAAGCAAATCTAGCCAAGACTGGCAAAGGCTGGAACTGCTAGTCCCTTAACCCTCAGATTAAAAAAAAAAAAAATAGAGCCTCAGGTGTGCAATCCCCTCCCAAGGGCTAGCAGCCACACACCGGAGACAAAGAGTTCCAGGTCCGTTTTCCTCAGCACCACCAAGTAAGGCGACGTTTGATTGGCCATTGAGAACCGAGCCCCGATTGGATGCTGTTTCTTCTTCCGGCCAGCCGAAAACCTGCGTTATTTCTGCGGACTCCGGGAATCTGCTAAGAGTTTGTTACGGTTGCTGCTTAAATCTAGCTTTATTATTCATGCGAGACGGGAAAATAGAAGACTTCATTGGAGGGGCGACTGATATTTCCTCGCTCTTTAAATGACTGATTTTCTGGCTATGTTGGATTGGTGTCACTTGTGACCATAACCAAACGGGTTGAAGGAGGTATAGCTGCTGCTTTTAGGGAGTGAGTGAAGATGGATGGTAAACCGTCTTCGCAGAGCCTTCGCTTTCTTAAGACTGATTCAGTGGTGCTGTAGAGATCAGGAGTAAATCTACACCTGTGTTTTTTACATTTTAAGCTATCCGTGCTAACCGGGGGCATGTTGTTTCGTCAGTGCTGCTTTGTAAGTTTGAGAGGTAAATCTACAAAACATGCTTTTTAATTTTTGTAAGTTCTTACATAGAGATTAAGAGGAGCTTGGAACATGTTTTCTAATTCTTTTGTTTTTGTTTTTGCCGTCATTTGAGTTTTTTATGCATATATGTCTGTTGTAAGGCGTTTTTTCAAGTCTTCCATACATAGTTTCAGACAGAGGAAGGGGTACGCAGACATAAAAATTTATGAAACAGATCAGTTATGGAATGATGATTCTGCTTACAAAAGAATGGTTTGGTTTGCAAAAGAAGTCACAAGACTAAATAGGAATTTTCCTTATCCCACTTAAAAAGCAATTTTAAATGGTCTTACCCACAATGTATACTTACACATGTATAAAGAGTTGCACTACATATCAAAAATTTTGTTGTTGTTGTTGCTGTTTTGAAGTTTTCTGGTGTAGAATTAAAATAAACCAAATTTCTCCCTGTTGAACAGTGAGATATAAGCCCAGGCTATCTACAAGGCACTCTAAAATGAGGAACTGAAGAAATGATCTGCACCATTCAATCACAGGTTCATCAAAGTCAGTTCTAACTACACAATATTCCATATGTACAACAATAAAAACTATCAACTATTGAGCACTTCCTACTTGCTAGGAACTGTGCTTGCAGGAGTTTTTAGATTATTAGTGCTATCCATCAGGTGCTTAATGATGCTTTACACACATTATCACATTTGATCTCACCACAAATCTATTATGAATATAGTATTATAATCATCTACATTTTACAACTGAGCAAGCTCAGATGCAGAGAAAGCAAATAACATATACTTCACAGCTCCTAAGTTTATAAACTACAAATAAAACCTAGATTTGTTTTAGTCCAATGCCTTAGCTCTTACTTTCTTCAAAATAGTGCTCCCGCTCCCCAAAAATTATAGCTAATGAGTATTTACTGAGTATCTGCTATTTGCCAGGCACTGTCACAGTCACTGGGGATATAGCACTGAGTAAATAAAAGTCCCCTCTTTCATGGAGCCTTGTATCCAAGTGGAGGGAGCAGATGGACAGACAATAAATAAATATATAACCATGTTAGGTCACGATTTAAGTGCTAAAAAGAAAAAATGAGTGAAATAAGGGAACAAAGCGAAAGGGCAATGCGCTATTTGCTATGGGTCAGTGAGAGAAGGCCCCTCTGATAAATTGAAATTTGAGCAGAGATTTGAATAAAGTTCAAGAGCCAGACCCTCCCAGCCATCTGGGAGAAGAGCTTTGCAGATGGAAGAAATAGCAAGTGCTGAAACAGAATTGTACTGGTGGGAGGAAAGAGATGGAGATACACAAGAAACTTAACAGGTGGCTAATGTGGCTTTTAGGGGTGAGTAAAGGGAAGAGAGGTAAGAGGTGAAGTCAAGAGAAAAATGATAAAGACTTTGGGTTTATTCCGAGTGACATGGGAAGCCACTGGGGGAAGGAAATGGGTGGAGAAGAGGTGGATCCTGTGTGGTGCTGCCCGGATGACCCTTCAGTGAATGCCTGTTGTCTGGGAGTGCTTTTCACAGTCCCTTTCTGGACTACCTCAACTGCAGAGGGCTGCCTTGCCTTCAGTTGTGCCTTTCACAGGATAGACCACATCCATGACTGATTGATGAGGAAACATCGAGGCCTGGCCATCTTCGCCCAATCTGAAACAAGAAGGACACTGTAGTTCTAAAGTCCAACATGTAGTTCTCCAATCCTGCGATTGGAAATGCATAACCTCTTGACTTCTCTGTCTGCCCAATCCTGATCCTTCCCTTCCCTTCCACAAATGTCCATACCAAGGACAATTCTTAAAAAAGTCCAGCATGAATGATGTGGATGGAATTAGAGGGTATTATGCTAAGCGAAATAAGTCAATCAGAAAAAGACAATTATCATACAATCTCTCTGATATGAGGAATTTGAGGGACAGGGCGGGGGGTCATGGGGGCAGGGAGGGAAAAAAGAAACAAGATGGGATCAGGAAGGAGACAAACCATAAGAGACTCTTTTTTTTTTTTTTTTAAGATTTTATTTATTTATTTCACAGAGGGAGAGAGATCACAAGGAGGCAGAGAGGCAGGCAGAGAGAGAGAGAGGGAAGCAGGCTCCCCGCTGAGCAGGGAGCCCGATGCGGGCCTCGATCCCAGGACCCTGAGATCATGACCTGAGCCGAAAGCAGAGGCATTAACCCACTGAGCCACCCAGGCGCCCCCATAAGAGACTCTTAATCTCATGAAACAAACTGAGGGTTACTGGGGGGTGGGAGGGTAGGAATAGGGTGGCTGGGTTATGGACATTGGGGAAGGTTTGTGCTATGGGGAGTGCTGTGAAAGGTGTAAGCCTGATGATTCACAGACCTGTACTCCTGGGGCAAATAATATTAAAAAAAAAAAAAGTCCTGCATACCAGAACCCTACCTCAGTCTGTTTCCAGGGAAACCCTATCAATGACAAATGACATGAAATTATGCTTATTCTGCGAAATAAGTCAATCAGAGAAAGACAATTATCATATGATCTCAGTGATATGAGGAATTTGAGAAACAAGACTGAAGATCATAGGGGAAGGGAGGGAAAAATGAAACCAGATGAAACCAGAGAGGGAGACAAACTGTAAGAGACTCTTAATCTCAGGAAGCAAACTGAGGGTTGCTGGAGGGGAGGGTGGTGCGAGGGATGGGGTAGTTGGGTGATGGACATTGGGGCGGGTATGTGCTATGGTGAGAGCTGTGAATTGTGTAAGACTGATGAATCACAGACCTGTACCCCTGAAACAAATAATACGTTATATGTTAATTTTTAAAAAAAGAAATTATGCTTATGCTGCAGAAGGATCTTTCTGGCTGCTGTGAGGAGGGGGGTAAAGTGGAGGCAGGGAGCTTTTTTAGTAGACTACTGCAGTGGTCTACGTGGGAGAAAACAGTTGCCTGGGCTAGAATGGCAGCGGAAGGAGAAGTAACAGGTAGTCAGATCCTAGATATATATGAGAACCAACTCAAGAGGTTTTATTAGCAGATTAATGTGGAGGAGATTAGGATAATTACAAGGATTTTTGGCCTGAGCAACTAAAGAGAAGATTTGCCATTTACCACATATGGGGTGATGTGGAGATGAAAAGTTTACTTTGGGACATGTTAAGTTTAATATACCTATTAACCAACTAAATAGATATGTCAAGTGCACAGCTGCACATATGAATCTGGACTTCATAGAAAGGATCTCTGCCAGAGGTGTAAATTTGGGAGTAATCAGCTGAAAGATGCCTTTTAAAGCCATGAGACTAAACATGATGATTTAGTAGTGAAAACTGATAGAGAAGCCTGATGTGTGCCCTCACTCAGGGTTGAGGAAGATGAGGAAGATCCAGCAAAGGAGACTAAGAAGGAGCGGTCTGAAGATAAGAAGGAAAAAGGGAGAAGTCAGAGAGTACAGATGAAGAAAGTGTTTCAAGGAGGAGAGTGTGATCATCTGTCACATGCTGCTGATAGTGTTGATTAAGATGAAGACTGAGCACTGTTACTGGATTTAAAGGCCCCCTCAACAGGAACAGATGCTATGTCCCAGCACTGTATAAATAATATCTGATTCAATCCTCATGACAACCCAACGAGGTAGATAATATCTAGTACATTTTTAAAGAAAATTACATTTAATTTGGAACTTAAGGACCTAGCGTTTCGTCACAGAGTTTGGGTTTGTTTATAAGATTCTAACAACAACAATGAATACAATTCCATCTTACACCAAAGCCCATGCTCTTTGCATCACATCAGTCTATAGAGGATGGGTAGAATTGTTGGTTACTCATGGGTAGCTCTGGTCTCTGCTGATTATACTGTAATACTAACATGCCGGCAGTAGGTTTGGACCCTTACACACTGATTCTATTCATTGACTCTACCCAACTCAACCCTTCTTTTCACAGAACAGCAAACAAGGTCCAGAGAAGAAAACTGATCTTTCTAATGGCACACCACTCAAGATCCCAGGTCTCTCGACTCAATATTTAATGCTTGTTCTACTTCACTACATGGTTTTCCAAAAAGACCTTTAAAGGGAAATCTCACACTTAAGGGCTCACATAGCTAGCCTGAATGCAAAGGGATTGGGAGAAGCACCACCTTTCAGGACTGGAGTGTTGGCAGAAGACATAGAAGAGGCAAAATGTTATGAGACCCAGGCCAGAGCAAGAAGGCAGCAACTCATCCATGGAGGAAGCGTTGCCTTTCCTGGGACAGGAATGATAATTACCCTGAAAGAGGGGGCACATCCTTACAGGGGCTAAGGGGTCCTGGGCTGGGCAAAAGGGGAAGATGTGATGTGAATACACACTGGAATACGTTCCTGTGCCCCCCCACCGGTACAATTTCCCTCTTCTAACAGATTTAGAGTATATATGCCAAGCGCTATACTAGGCATTTTCCAAGTATTATCTCCAGTCTTCACAAAAATCGCATTTTTAGATGAAATGCAAAGAACTAGTAAGCGGTGGATCTGGTATTCAGTCTCAGGTCCATTGGATCCCAATGCCCACTTTCATCCCACTACATTTCACATTCAGGCGTATTACATAATAAAATCATCACGGGAATATGTAATCTTAATTAATTCAGATATGACTTACATGAGTAAAAGCATCGATAAATAATGAAAAAGCTACTTTCCATTATAGTGTGGGGCTTGAGTTAATTGTCTCAATTCTGCACTTGCCTGAGAATGTGCAGACATAAGCTGAAATAAATACAGAGAAAAATCAAACTTTTCTTGTGATTATGGCACTGTTCCCTGTGCAAGCTTTTTAAAGATATTTTTAAAAAATCAGTTCAACTAAAACAAGTTTGAATGCAAATTTTCATTATGCATAAAATGCCTATTATATGAATTTGTTACTGAAGCATTTTGATTACATAACATTTTTTGTTTATATATGCATGGTTATAGTGATGATACAATTGTTAAGGATCTCACATGGTCCAAAACAAGTGAGATCTTTTCAAAGCCTGGAGAAAGAGAGTTTAGGATGTAATTTAGAAATTTAGAGTTCAGTTCTTTGTAATACACCTTTTTTCTATCATCTTAAACTTATTTTTGCACATTTATATTTGTCGATGACAGACAGAAATAAAGAATATCACATTTCTGTACACTTTTGTAAATGCCTTTCAGTACTCAAATTCTTCCTACATTATATGGAATTAATCTGTCACTATTTTAATAACTTCTTTTTTAACTTAAATTCAATTAATTAACATATAATGTATTATTTGTTTCAGGGGTACAGGTCTGTGATTCATCAATTTCTTTTCTCCCCTCAAAAAACAAATGGTTTTTGTTTTAATTTTTGAAATCAGTAACATGGTAGGAATGTGGGTTCTCTTTATTGCAGCCACTATTGTGGTTCAAAACCATATTACTAGGAAACAAATCAACCAACAAGCATTTATGGCATATCTGCAATGAGTCTAATACTACTGTATTAGGGCTGTGAAAGTAAAAAATATAAGTAAATAAAAATAATAAATAATAAATATGTTTATTTTTAAATTGAGTGTTTATAATATATTATTTATATTATATTTATAATGTATTTGTTTTAATAATATATATTTATATTTACTATGACATATATTTAATATGTAACAAATATATTAATATATTATAAATATTATTTGTTTATTATTTATTAGTATAATACATAATATGATATAAATATATTATTAAAATAAATAATTAATTAAAAATAAAAGTAAAAATATTTAAGATATTTATTTATTTATTTGACAGAGAGAGATCAGATCACAAGTAGGCAGAGAGGCAGGCAGAGAGAGAGGAGGAAGCAGGCTCCCCATTAAGCAGAGAGCCCGATGTGGGGCTGGATCCCAGGACCCTGAGATCATGATCTGGGCCGAAGGCAGAGGCTTTCACCCTCTGAGCTACCCAGGAGCCCTAAAAAAAATTTTTTAAGTAAAAAATAAATAATAAAAAAAACCAAAATTGATATTGGATTGCATTTAAGATACTAATGAATATACACTGTTATTTTGTGTACCACCAGGAGAGAATAAATTCTGCCAATTAAACTTGTATAATGTTTAAGATGTCAACTTTATTATAAGATGCTTCTTGACTTTGGGGAAGTTGATAATATGAAAAACTATGCATTTTAGAATTGATAAAATTCAACAACTAGAAATAGGTTCTGGTTTCCAAGAGCTTACAATTCCATTTTTGAAGGGGGAAATCAACCAAGAAAAAACAAATTACAGAATAGGAAAAACAGTATTTGCAAAAATATAGAAGTTAAAAAAACTTCTTTAATTACATTATATATATATAAAATATGTATACATTGGATATATATACATTATATATAATTATACATATTTTTAAAAGATTTTATTTATTTGAGAGAGAGAGAGAAAGGGCATAAGCAGGGGTAGGGGCAGAGGGAGAGGGAGATAGAATCTCAAGTCGACTGTGCACTGAGTGTGGAGCCTGAGGCAGAGCTTGATCCCAGGACCCTGAGATCATGACCTGAGCTGAAACCAAGAGTTGGATGTCTAACTGACTGAGCCACCCAGGCTCCCCTATAATTATACCTATTGTGTGTGTGTGTGTGTGTGTGTGTGTGTGTGTGTGTCTATGTGTGTATGTTATTTTTATTTAAAATTATAGAGGGCGCCTGGGTGGCTCAGTGGGTTAAAGCCTCTGCCTTCGGTTCAGGTCATGATCTCAGGGTCCTGGGATTGAGGCCTGCATTGGGCTCTCTGCTCAGCAGGGAGCCTGCTTCCTCCTCTCTCTCTGCCTGCCTCTCTGCCTACTTGTGATCTCTCTCTCTGTCAAATAAATAAATAAAAATCTTAAAAAAATATATAAAAAAATAAAACTATAGAAATGGAGAAGAGAAACTGTGAATAAATTATTCAAAAAGTTAGGAATAGTATAGATAATGTTAACTAAGTTAATAAAAGCCTAAGATATTAAAAAATACTAGGGAATGTATCTTGAAGCTTAAAGGAACAGATGTCAACCAAAAGAACATGGAGGGGTCACCTGGGTGGCTCAGTCAGTTAAGCATCTGTCTTAGGCTCACCCCAAGGGTCCTGGAATAGAGCCCCTCATCAAGCTCTCTGTTCAGTAGGGAGCCTGCTTCTCCCTCTCCCTCTGCCTGCCACTCTGCCACTCTGCTGTGCTCTCTCACTCTCCCTTTGTCAAACAAATAAAATCTTAAAAAAAAATAAAGAAGAAGAACATGGTTGGTAGTAATGTTAATTGAGTATGTTGTCTAAAGCACTGGAATAAGCAAACAAAATAATAATGGTTAAGAAGTTTAGGGGCGCCTGGGTGGCTCAGTCGTTAAGCATCTGCCTTCGGCTCAGAACATGATCCCAGTGTCCTGGGATGGAGCCCTGCATCAGGCTTCCTGCTCAGAGGGAAGCCTGCTTCTTCCTCTCCCACTCCTCCTGCTTGTGTTCCCTCTCTTGCTGTCTCTCTCTCTCTGTCATAAATAAATAAAATCTTTTTTTAAAAGATTTTATTTATTCATTTGACACAGAGAGAGAGAGAGATCACAAGTAGGCAGAGAGGCAGGCAGAGAGAGGAGAGAGGAGGAAGCAGGCTCCCTGCTGAGCAGAGAGCCCAACATGGGCCTCGATCCCAGGACCCTGGGATCATGACCTGAGCCGAAGGCAGTGGCTTTAACCCACTGAGCCACCCAGGCGCCCAATAAATAAAATCTTTTTAAAAAAAGTTTAGAAAATGTTTGGATCATACATCAACTGATCTAATCCATTAAGAAAACCGTCTATATTTCTGGATTTTAGATGGATGAATTAGAAAGCCATAGTGCTTTCCTTCAAAATGTGTCTCTGTGTCGTGGGTGGAATAGGTGATGAGAATTAAAAAGAGTACATTTATCATGATGAGCACTGAGTAATGCATAGAATTGTTGAATCACTACATTGTATGGCTGAAACTAATATAACATTGTATGTTAACTATACTAGAATTAAAATTAAAAATTTCAAAAATGTGTCTTGGTGTCAACATTCAGCTGGATGACCACTTGGTCCAATGCAATATGACATTTCTTCTGTTTTTATCTTCAATCTTCTCAACTGAGTCAGGAGTTCATAGTGACTTTTGTTTCTCTGGAAATATTCCTAAGGAACAATATACTTCTCTGGAAATCTCTAAAAATATCCTATGAGGATGAATAGGAAAAGCTAGAATCACTAGAGCCAAGCATATAGAAGAAAGCATTCATTCTTTTCAAAAATTGGTTATTTAAGTGCTCATATTGGCAGCATACATACTAAAATTGGAACGATACAGAGAAGATTAGCATGGTCCCCATACAAGGATGACTTGCACATTTGTGAAGTAGTTCATATTTTTAAAAAGTTGTTATTTAAAACTATATTAATTAATTTGGGATGAGATTATGTAGAGTAAAAGGATTTTTTTCTTTTTTAAAAAATTTTATTTATTTGACAGAGAGAGAGATCACAAGTAGGCTGAGAGGCAGGCAGAGAGAAAGGAGGAAGCAGGCTCCCTGCTGAACAGAGAGCTCGATGTGGGGCTCAATCCCAGGACCCTGAGATCATGATCTGAGCCAAAGGCAAAGGCTTTAACCCACTGAGGCACCCAGGCGCCCGAAAGGATTTTTTTCTGATATCTGAGAGGTCACTCATTTGACGATAGTTAAGTCTTTTACTTCCTAATGCTTAGATTTAAAAGACCAAGATCGAAAGACTTCAGATTTTAAAGATTTGGATTTACATATATTGATAAATAAATATTTAGCATGAAGAGAGTAAGGCATATTGGATCAATGAATTTAGGGGAAAAAATGCAAATTTCACAACTCTTTCCATGCTGAAATTCTAGGAAGCAGACTGCAAGAATGGTGATGGGAAAGTCAGGGAATAAAGGTTATATTGGATTTTGTGTTGATCTCAGTTTTGGATTTTATTAATTTTTCAAATGAAGAATATACATCAGCTCTAAAACTACATGATGCCTCAGTTTGAAAAGAACAACAAATAGTGAGAAACTTTATATGACTATTTTTATGGAAAGACTGTAAAATATGATGTGCTGTTCCATAGTTGTACTACACAACTTTTGTGTACACTTTTAGCAAGTATAGAATATTCGTCTATTAATCAAATATGTTAAAATTGCTGCCTTGGGGAAAAAAGCAAAAACACATTTTGGTTTTGTTTATTTAATGTATATTTCTTGTGTTTCTATAAAACAAATCAAGATTCATTCCTTCCTTTAAATATACTTTTAAATACATATGCACTAATTAGTCTAAGAAATGTAACTATGCTGCATAAGAAAAGATTTCTTTTTATGTAAGAAAGCATCCAGGAATGCCTAGGTGGCTCAGTTAGTTAGGCATCTGCCTTCAGCTCAGGTTGTGATCTCAGAGTGTTGGCATAGAGCCCCACATTGGGCTCCCTGTTCTGTGGGGATCCTGCTTCTCCCTCTCCTCTGCCCCTCTCCCTTGCTTGTGCTCTCTCTCTCGCTCTTTCTCTTTTTCTGTTCAATAAATAAATAAAATCTTTACTGAAAAAAAAAAAAGTCCAGCAGTGCTTCAAAGCTAAATGTGGCTAAATCATCAGTGTATTCAATGTTTGAATGTTCAAGGAAGACTTATTATCCTAGTTCTAATCATTCTTACTTATACTACCGGATTTAACATCTCATGTTGTACCCTATTCACAAAGAGATCTTTGAAGTTTCCAAGAAAAATGTAAAAAAATCTAATTATGGAGGGAAAAGTTTTCTTGTTGGCTAATGGAATTGATTTAAAATGATGGAGGAAGAAGGGTTATAAATCAAACAGAATTATCTGTATGTCAGTAAGTACTGAAGTTGGGTTTTGGGTATGTGGGAGATGGGTTAATTTCACTATCCTTTCTCCTACTATTTGAAAATTTGAAGATATCCATTACGGAAAAGTAAACAAATAAGTAAAATAAATAAAAACAAGTTAACTCTAATCAAAATATATACCTATGTGGGGAGCCTGTGTGGCTAGTTAAGTTTCTGAGTCTTGATTTTGGCTCAGGTCTTGATCTCGGGGTTATGAGATTGAGCCCCATGTCAGGCTCCACACCATGGAGCCTGCATTAGATTCTGTCTCTCCCTCTCCCTTTGCCCCTTCCCCACTTTCTCTGTCTCTCTAAAAAAAAAAAAATATATATATATATATATATATACATATATATACACATATATATGTATACACACACACACACACACACACACACACACCCCTTTGTGATCTCCTGATATTGGCCTGTGTTTTGGGAATTTAAGCATTTTACAAATTATATTTATTGAAGGAAAAGCAAATGCAAAAAAAAAAGGAAACAAATGAAAAAAAAAGGAGAGGTAGGGAAAGACTAGACAGAAAATTCTGTCCTAATATTATTAATACTATCAATAATTATTATTAATATCAACAACAACCAATAAATAATTATAATATTAATACACAATAAGTAATAAATATAATAACAAATCATAAAATATTAATATATTATTAATATTAATAAAAGTGAATGGTTTGGGGAAATAGCTTTTAATAACTTTTTAATAATATACTCTGGTTTTTTTACTTTCTTATTTAAACATATATATACTTAAAAATATATATATACATATATATATATATATATATTTTTTTTTTTTAAGTAAGCTCTATGTCCAACATGGAGCTTGAATTCATGACCCCAAGAGTCACGTGCTCTACTGACCAAGGCAGCCAGGCACCCCATTGTACTTCCTTATTTTTGCATTTCTACTTTAAAGAGGAGTGATATCTAGGAGGTATGTCCTCTAATTTGTTTTACATATTAAGTATGTTATTAACCTTTAAGCTTGATTCAGTCTACTGCTACGTTTTTAAAAAAGTGATTTTAGGGCACCTGGGTGGCTCAGTGGGTTAAAGCCTCTGTCTTCGGCTGGGGTCATGACCTCAGGGTCCTGGGATTGAGGCCCGCATCGGGATCCCTGCTAGGCGGGGAGCCTGCTTCCTCCTCTCTCTCTCTGCCTGCCTCTATGCCTACTTGTGATCTGATCTCTCTCTGTGACAAATAAATAAATAAAATCTTAAAAAAAAGTGATTTTATGTCTTTATACAGTATAACATTTTAAAATGTCTAGAGTTTGCAGGTCCTTTCACCATCAGAGATCAGGACTGCATGGAGTTTTATTATTTTACAAAAAGAGAGGAACAATATAACTTAATCGTGCATGTGTGCATGGGCTGGTGTGCATATGTGTGTATGTATGGCTATTTATGTCTTAGTAGCATAGATGACTTGTAACTCACAAGCTGTAGAGTCATACAACGTGTGCTCATCTCCATGGTAACCATTTCTAAGATAAATGCACTTCTGAACAATGATCCTAAAATAGTCTATTACCCATTTTTGTAGATTTCCATTGTAGCAGCAAAAAATAATTTTGAAAAATTTTGATCCATTCCTTAACCAACAAAAATAAAGACAACAAACATATATCCAAATCTTTGGAGAAACTATAGTTAAGTGCAATAACAATTTCTATAACAAACTCAAGATTTTGTTTGGTCTCATTTTCATTTTACCGGTTATCTGTACTTATTGCTTCTCCTGCAACTTTTTGGCTTCCTACATTTTAGCCATTGATTCTTTTTGGATATATGGATATCCTTTTTGGATATATGGCTATCCTATCTTAGGTATAAAATGAAGAGGAAGAAATGATCGATCTTGCAGGTCTCTCTTAGCTCTAAGATTTTATGATTTTATGATTTCTCTCCTCAACTTGAAACATTATGAGAACATCAGCTTGGAAAATAAAAACAATTGAAACTTAAGTCAGGGGCGCCTGGGTGGCTCAGTGGGTTAAAGCCTCTGCTTTCGGCTCAGGTCATGATCTCAGGGTCCTGGGATCGAGGCCCGCATTGGGCTCCCTGCTCGGCGGGGAGCCTGCTTCCTCCTCTCTCTCTCTGCCTGCCTCTCTGCCTACTTGTGATCTGATCTCTCTGTGTGTCAAATAAATAAATAAAATCTTAAAAAAAAAAAAAGAAACTTAAGTCAGGCAATTTTTTCTCCCTACTAGGTTAGTTAAAGAAGAGGGTTTATTTTTGTTTTGTTTTGTTTTGTTTTTAATAGTATTCTTTATTAGCAATGCATATGTATGCGTGTGTGTGTGTGTGTGTGTGTGTGTGTGTGTGTGTGTATTTTTTTTAAGTAGGTTCCATGCCCAACATGGGGCTTGAATTCATGACCCTGAGATCAAGAGCTGTATGCTCTACTGACTGAGCCAGCCAGGCACCTCTCTATAAAGGAGAGTTTTAAAACTATTTACCATAATGACTGGACTGCTGCTCCTATAAATTCCAAATTTTTAGTTTTTTTTCCTGTGTAAGTTGTCTACATTTTCTTAACCTTTATTAGAATACCTTAATTTTCTAAAATGTGGACTAGTTGAATGAACTTCTTACATTGGGGAAAATCTTTTCTATAGTTTTAAAGATGCTTATTTCACACATACTCCTTCCCATTTTCTCTGTCGGCATTTCAATATCTGAGTCCTCCGAGGGACTGGGAAAGTCTCTGTGACCCTCAGATGGGCTGGGTCAGAATATATGTCAATGGAGAGAATGGTAAAAAGCAAGGCTGATTCCAACCCACTTTCAGTTCTTGGGAAATGGAAGGGCTAATTCCTCGGGTTTTAGTTTCTCTACCACTCCTTCCGTACCCCAACAACCTCCAGGGCCAGTACATTCTCTATCCTCCAAAATTTGTATGGATATGGAAAAGGCAGTTTTCCTAAACTTTCATTCAGAGCAGCCTGGGGCAGAATTGTAACACCATACTTGTCCTTTGAGAACAATTCTTACTCTGGGCCTGACTCCTTTAGAATTCCTTTTAAATAGTTTCTTTCCTTTGGAGTATCACGTCTTCTCTCAGTGCTCATCTGAATGCTGATACGTCCTCCTCTGCTGCTTTCTTCAGTGAGAGGAAACTTCTCTTACCAGGGCATAGGTGCTTCTAACAGCACACTCCTTGCTCAGTGGGGAGCCTGTTTCTCCCTCTGCCTCCCCCCTCCCTGCTTGTTCTCTCTCTCTCCCTCTCTGACAAATAAATAAAACCTTAAAAAAAAAAAAAGAAATTTCTTGGTATGGATATGCTATAATTCCTGTAACTGTAAGAATTTTGGTTGTATCTAATCTATGTAGTTATAAATAGTATCCTTACACACACAATTTTTTAATTTTTTTCCCTAGGGAATATTTCCAGGACTCAAATATTCAATTTGTGAATATATATCTATAGATATGGATATATCTATAGATATATCTGTATTTAAAAGTGTTAGATATTTTAAATGATTTTCACACATATGTCAAAATTGATCTCCAAAAGGGTTACAGCACTGTATAAAAGTGGTCTTTAAAAAAAAAAGTGGTCTTTTTACTGCAAAACCAGCTTATTTTTTTTTTAATTTTTTAATTATTTGCCCCAGGGGTACAGCTCTGTGAATCATCAGGCTTACACCTTTCACAGCACTCACCATAGCACAAACCCTCCCCAATGTCCATAACCCATCCACCCTATCCCTACCCTCCCACCCCAGTAACCCTCAGTTTGTTTCATGAGATTAAGAGTCTCTTATGGTTTGTCTCCTAAAACCAGCTTATTTTTATTTTTTATTTTTATTTTTTATTTTTTTAAAAGATTTTATTTATTTATTTGACACAGAGAGAGAGAGATCACAAGTAGGCAGAGAGGCAGAGAGAGATGAGGAAGCAGGCACCCTGCCGAGCAGGGAGCCCGATGCGGGCCTCGATCCCAGGACCCTGAGATCATGACCTGAGCTGAAGGCAGAGGCTTTAACCCACTGAGCCACCCAGGTGCCCACCAGCTTATTTTTAAACTTAATTTTTCTTGTTTTCCAAAGTAGTCTCAACGCTCTAAATTTTGGAGATCTTCTTTTTTTTTTCCTGTATTATAAATTCATGAAGAAAATGCAGTTTGGATTTTTTTGTGATATAGAGAGGAAAAGGCATTTGATATGAACAACACAAAATTATAAAGATTAATATTTCTCTATTTTGTTTTAGCTCTTTTTCTTACAATGAATCTTTTTTTTTAAAGATTTTATTTATTTATTTGACAGAGAGATTACAAGTAGGCAGAGAGGCAGGCAGGGAGAGAGGAGTAAGCAGGCTCCCTGCCAAGCAGGGAGCCTGATGAGGGGCTCAATCCCAGGACCCTGAGATCATGACCTGAGCCGAAGGCAGAGGCTTTAACCCACTGAGCCACCCAGGTGCCCCTCTTACAATGAATCTTAGGCTTAACTTAAAATTTACTGAACAAAAAATAAATGAAGAGTATATTTATCAAGCTTGTCAATATAATAAATTAAACTTCCCAAAGCTATAACCAATATTGCCAGCAAAATTGGTATTCCATCGTTTTTTTGGAGATGAAAAAAGGAAACTTTTCTTAGACCAAGTTAGTCAAAATGATTTTGTAATTTCCTTGTCAATTAGTGTAAATACCTAGCAAATGTTTAACACTAACCTAAAAAGACTTTGATGAATAAAAAAACTTTGCTATGATTCTGAATATAACCAGATTTAAAAAAAAATTTTTTTTTAGTTACACCTATGTGCTAGCCAGAGAGCTTTTTACATAAGCAAATTCTCATAATCAAAGTTGTCTGAGATCAAAATTTAAGAACATTAATTTTAAAGAACATTAAAACAAGAGTATTATCTTAGACAGGACAGGTAACAAAAGGCCTGGAAGCTTTACATCTGCTGATTCTCAAAGACTTGTAAATCACTTAGAAGAAAAATATGTCATTGTTCAGTAGGTGGTTTATCTTTCTTCCAACCCAGTGACTCAGCACAATGAATGTACTCGGTGCATTCTTTATTTGCTTTCTGATCAAACCAAGATTTAGGGAGCACTACTCAGATAGCTGTGATATCACATGCTGTTAGTTTAGCTTCAGTTTGATAAAGAGATACGTATTTAACTGATCTTAGCTAAGTTTTACCACTTGGTTTGGCTATCACTAGGCATGCCACTTTGATATTTATCCTCACAGTCTCCTCTTTTAAAAATCTGTCTAAACATTACCACTAAAAAACATGAAAATCAAATTAACCCCATTTTAAGAATACTGTTTATATTCAGGTACTTCCTGAAGGAGCAAGAATTATGTCTTTTTTTTTTTTTAAGATTTTATTATTAAGTAATCTCTACATCCAACATGGGCCTTGAACTCACAACCCCAAGATCAGCATCATATGCTCCACCAACTAAGCCACCCAGGTGCCCCTAAATAGTTACCTTTTAAAAAATAATTCAAAGTGGGGGGATGGGGTAACTGGGTGATGGGCATTAAGGAGGGCATTTAATGGAATGAGCACTGGGTGTTGTATGCAACTGATGAATCACTAAATTCTACCTCTGAAACTAAAAATGCACTAAATGTTAATTAAATTGAATTTAAATTTTAAAAAAAGAAAAGAAATAATTCAAAGTGATCTCTTTAAGAGTTCCTAATTATTTATTATTTATATTATAATCACTTATTATTTATCAAATTAAAAAATTCTGGTTTAGATTATAGACAAATTAAAACCCTTTACATTTAAGTTTTGGAAAATGTTGTGTCAAACCTGGGTAATGGGTACATTGGAGATTATTATACCTTTTCTACTCTTTTTATGTTTGCAACCATTTGTAATAAGAAGTTAAAACTTGGAAAAAACTTCCCTTTGAATAAATACCTCTTGAAATATCTCTTGAGATAAAAGAGACATAAAAGAAAAATAAATCTTTCAAATGAATTAAATTATTCTGTTTCTCATGGAGGGAGGGGAAAAAATCCCTTAATCCTAGTATTTGATTATATTTTTACATGACATGAAAGAATTTGAGGCACGTTACCTAACTCTGATAACTGTAGTCAAGTCCATTGCTTTGTGTCAAACTGTTATTTAATGTTAAATGATGCTGATAGTGATGGCGGTTGCATTTACTTTATATTTACATTTTGCTTACCTGGAAAAGCATTAGCAGCATGGAACATAGGGCCAATTATAAGCTGGTAGATTGGGAATTTGCCACCTGGCATAGAATTCCAGAGAGGGATTATTTCATTCAAACTCATGTTAATGTCCAGTTATTTGAAAACCAGCCAACTCTAGATTTTCTTAGAATTCATTGCTTCTTCCATTTTTGTGAGCCTTTCATGTGTCCTATGTCCCTTTCTTTCTCAAGTTATGTTTGTGAAGTCTTACTTCTTATGAATAGAGTATGAATAGGGGGTATCAGCAACAGATTTCCAAATGTGCTACTTTATACAGAGCAGCTTTGAAAACTGAAAAGCTGGCTGAGTCTGCTTTAAGCAGCAGGTTTCTGAGACTAAATTTACAATTTTTCTGCAATCATTCCAAGGCCGACTAACTATGGTTTATGTAATGTGCAGAAGCCACAGGATCTCTTTAAAGCACTGCACATTTCATTAAGGAGGCAGCCAACCCTGTATTACATATAACAATAGGAGAAAGAGATATGTAGGCAAATGTAACTTGTATACAATTCAAAGACTTAGTGCTAAAACAGTAGTTTCCATCTTTTCCTTGCACTAAACTCTTTAGTCCAGGTATTCAGCTGAAAGCAAAACAAAACAACTTGAGTATCCTGCTTTCAGTTCTCCTTCCCACTTGCTGTTGGAGGTGCCAAAGTTCTGGCAACCAGAGGAGGCAGATAAAGAGAGAACCTGAGTCATCCATCTGTAGTGGGATATTTAGTCCCAATATTAGCCTGATAAGATTACAAAGGCTACACTATGATGTCTATGGAAAAATTATCATGGAGTTGGTTATAATGCATCGAACTGACAAGGAAAAATACTTTTTAGGAGTGCCTGGGTGGCTCAGTAGGTTGGGTGTCCTACTCTTGATCCTGCTCAGGTCTTAATCTCTGGGTGGTGAGTTTGAGCCCTGTGTTGGGCTCCATGTTGGGCTCTGTACTGAGCATGCGGACTACTTAAAAAAAAAAAAAAAGGAAAATTACTTTTTACATCTCTGGACAATGGTATAAAAAGTTTGTCTTTTAACATTTATGTCAAGTTAAACCCAGACACTTAGCCACATTTTTACTTGGGTATACAATTGCTCCTGTTGTGCCTTTTCAGGTGGAGTCATTATAATTCAGAATGATTTTGAATCTTGGGTCTATGAAGCTGTATAGAGACTTTAATGAGACCATGCACTCTTTAAAATTGTACTAAAAATTTGTATTTTTTCTGGCTAGGATGCATAGCTTCATTAGATTTACAAAGGGGTCTAGGATACAAAGTTAATTAGGAACTAAGTTAGAAACAAGAATTAATTTGGTCTATAAACACCAAAATATAAAGAAAAATGGATTGCAGCCTTTTTTTTTTTTTTTTCTGTTTCAACTCCTTGGAGCACATGACTAAAAATGAGTTGCTCACTTCATTCCTTTCTTCTGATTTAATTCATGGGCTTTAAGTCTATCTCATCCTCTCTTAAAGCAAGAGAGTGACCCAGACTAATGCCGTTATTTCCAGAATTGATTACGCAGCCAAGGTTCTCTTCCGACGTTTAGAAGTTCTCTAGTTTATAATTGAGTGTTTGCCTTTTTAGCCGATACATTAGATATCAGAACTATCATAACTATTTTCTATTTAAATCAACTTACAAATGTTTACTGTAGCGTCAAACTATTCTATTATTGAAATCTGACACAAGTATTTATACAATACATGTATTGTGAAAGTTTGCTTTAATATGCTCCTAATTTTTTAAATGCGGAAACTACTGTATAAAATAAGTGATAATATGAAACTAGTTAGAAGTGGTTTTCCTTTCTTTATAAACTGAAAGTTAATTTCTTATCCTATCATTTCAAATATGGCACAAATAAAGACCATTAGGAATGGGAGAAATACAAAAAGTGTGAAAAAATTTTGAATAAATTCTGATTCTAAAGTTTTGTTGTGGAAATAGTAATCAGTTGAAGTAATTACAAATAATAGAAGAAATGGTAACACTTTAACATGCAAACAGTCTAGGTGGGGCGGCTGTATATTCATAGTTTTAAAGCAGAAAAAAAAAGAAGGATTTGACAATAGCAGCTTAGTTTTAATGATAGTGGTTAAGTAACATTGGATTTGAATTTAAGTGCAAATACAAACTTGAATTTAAGCATCAGAGAGCACGTGACTTATTGTAAACATTTAGACTTAGTGATGTTTTAACGGGCAAAGAAATCATCTTATAATGAGTTTATAATATGTTAGCCTAATGTATGTTTTATAATAAAACAAATTTGAAGTCCTTAACATTTGCACATAATCAACACTTAGAAGCTTAATGATTATGGTGTGTGTCTAACCTGAAATAGTGAAAATATCATTTTCAGAAATTATTGCTTTGAAATAGGAATTTGTCAAGCAAAGCAATGTTAATATAATTAGGTAGGCTTTTCATTTTTCTTCGAATGCTAAAGCACAATGAGTTAGCTATATTATTCCCTAACTACTTCTCTCCACTCCTTTGCTACTTTCTCTCTCCTTTGCACTCACCTAAAAAAAGAGAAACCCACAACATTCCATCTTTTTTGTGCCATTACCCATATAGAAAATTACACAACTGAGCAGGCTGGGGCAATAATAATACGAGCCATAATAGTAGTAATGACCAGCAACATTTATTCTCACTGAATTGTATAAGGTACAGTGCTAAAAATTATTTCATGCATTCCTCACAACAATCTAGTGAGGTAGGTACAATTATACCAACTTAAGGTGAAAAACTGAGATTTAGAGAGATTTAGTCACATGTTCAACGTCACATTGCTATATGTGGCAAAGGCAGGATCCAACTTGATCACGCTGACCTCCAAGCTAAGGTTTTCTTCTGCTAACCATTTAAATACATAACACCAAACTCAAATGAACATTTAACATTTTTTGACACATGACCTTCCATTTAGGCTAATGAACTATTTGTTATGAATATGAATCACATTAATGCCTGAAAAGCACTTGGAATAGAACATGACACATTGCAAGTACCCAGTAAATGTTAACTAATATCATTATCATGTCTCTCCCTACAACACCCAATCAAATATCAGTCTGGCTCTATATCATCTGCTTCCCCAACATCTCTTTCCTTCCTGTTCTATCAAAGCTTCTGTTTTTGTTTTGTTTTTTTTAAGATTTTATTTATGTATTTATTTATTTATTTATTTATTTATTTATTTATTTATTTATTTATTTATCTGAGAGAGTGAGAGCAAGCATGCGCATGTGTCAGACCAGGGCAGGAAGGGGTAGCGGGGTAGAGGGAGAGAGAATCTATCTCAAGCAGACTCCATGCTGAGTGGGAGGTGGGGGGCAAGGGCAGGGGGCACATCAGGGCCCGATCCCTGGACTCTGAGATCAAGACCTAAGGAGAAACTTAAGAGTTGGATGCTTACCCAAATGAGCCACCTATGCTCCCCATAGCTTCTGCTCTTTTGATTATCCTATCTCTCTGCACTGAGTTATAATATCTCTTTCTACAGGATAATTTGGCAACTATCTACTGAAAATAAACAAAAAGCCCTCTCTTAATCTCTCTGGGTACTGCCCCAGTCTCTGATCCCTTTCACAATTTTATTCGGTCTCAGTTTGCTACCTCTCGATTCTTAAAAGTTGGAGTTCCTAAGGGCTTCAGACTAGGCTTTATTTTCCTTTTTAAAATACTTGCTCCAAAAATGATCTCGTCTATTCCCATGGTTTCAAATAACATCCATATTCTGATGATCCCAAGTTTGTATCTATAGTCTAGGCCATTCCTTGGATGTCCGGTTCAGTATATTCAATATCCTTCCATTTTTTTGAAAGACTGTTTACTTTTGGGGTTGACTAAATGTAAATATTTTGGGTCTTACATGTTCACCTGGAACTTGAGTATCATAATAGGCTTATCCCATATTCTAATTCAAGTTTTGTTCTACCATTGACTTTGCCAATTTCCATGCATTCTCAAATTTAAAGAAGACTTAAGATTAAACTAAAAAGATCCACTGATATTTGTATACACTGATTTGTATTTCATCATCCATTATTTAAGTGTAAGTCTAAGTGTAACACATATCTAAAACTAAACCAAAAAATTCACAAATACTTTGTACTGTGAAAATAACCAAGAAGAACTAAAATCAATCATAAAATAAAATTTTTCATTACATTAGAATTTTTCTACAGGGAAAACTGAAGTTCTTTGGAAAGACATTATATCAATAGTTTTGCAGAATGGAAGCAAATAAACATGTGTGAAGTGCATTATCAAAGATCTGGAAAGACAAAAGATGAATCTAATTGGATATGAATGGTCTAGTTGATATGAATGGTCAAGGTCAAGACTGTAACTAATTTTTTTATTTTTATTTATTTAGTTTTAAAGATTTTATTTATCTAATTGACAGAGAGAGAGAGAGAGAGAGATCACAAGTAGCCAGAGAGGCAGGCAAACAGAGAGGGGGGAAGCAGGCTCCCACTGAGCAGAGAGCCCGATGTGGGGCTCCATCCCAGGACCCTGAGATCATGACCTAAGCCAAAGGCAGAGGCTTAACCCACTGAGCCACCCAGGTGCCCCTGTAACAAAATTTTTCATTGTTTCCTTTTTGAACTTATCGGATCACTTCTATTTCTGGCTTCTCTTCTGCTGACCTGGAGACATCTTATGTTTCATTTAGGTCTGTCTTTGTTACACCTTTGCTATACCAAGTTGCAATCTCTGGCTAAGTCTTAACTCCTTACTTCATTTACTACAGATACTGGGATACTGTTGCTCCATCTTTTTCCTATTCTCTTTCCTAATTATTTGCTAGTGGAGTAAATTTTCATACCTGGTTGTTTTTGGATGTAGGGGAACAGAACTTGAAGTATTGACTTAGCATGTATATTATTGTCTATCTTTTCTATGACCATTGTTAAACAACAGTGAAATCTCCTGTTGTCTCTCTCCACACTTCTTTATTCAGAGTTGATTCCTCTGTTTGCATTATGGTCCAGTTACTTGTAGTCTTTGAAACAATTTTTCTAAAATGATAATTCTTTGCAAAATTCCATTGATTTCTTCTTTCTCTTTCTTTCTTTCTTTCTTTCTTTCTTTCTTTCTTTCTTTCTTTCTTTCTTGTTTTCTTTCCTTCTTTCTTTCCCTTCCTTCCTTCCTTCCTTCCTTCCTTTCTTTTTTTTAAAGATTTTATTTATTTATTTGACAGCGAGAGAGAACACAAGCAGAAGGAGCGGCAGACAGAGCGAGAGGGAGAAGCAGGCTCCTGCTGAGCAGGGAGCCCGATGCAGAACTTGATCCCAGAACCCTGGGATCATGAGCTAAACTGAAGGCAGACACTTAACTGACTGAGCCACCCAGGTGCCTGATTTCTTTTCCTTTTTTAAGGTTTTGTTTGTCAGAGAGAGAGTACAAGCAGGAGAAGTGGCAGGCAGAGGGAGAGGCAGGCTCCCTGCTGAGCCAGGAGCCCCATGTGGGACTTGATCCCAGCACCCTGGGATCATGACCCAAGCTAAAGGCCGACACTTAACCAACTGAGTCACCCAGGCGTCCCCATTAATTTCTATTTTATATGTGTCTGACCCTTCCCATCACCTGACTCACTTTTCTCTTTCTGAACTCAATTATGTCAGAATGTAGCTGTTTCCCTAAAGAAGGGATGGAGGATGGAAAAACTAATATATATCTGCTGCACAATTCTCAGGTTGTGAGAAATCTATTTCTGAAGTCTGATGGGGAAAAAAATTGTTGCATCTGTCTTTAAAAATAAGTGGAACATTTTCTTTGACAAGAACCATCCTAATCAGAAGGCTTTATCCCAAGAACTCAAAAAGATGGCTTTCGTTAATTTTTCTCTCTTTTTGCTTTAAGTAGGGAGGCTGGATCACATAAGTGATTTAAAAAAGTAAACCAAAATATTCCTCATGATTAGCAAAAAGCAATACAGAAATAATTTTCATTCTATTTTCTGGAGAAAACAAAGCTAAAGAAAACTAAAAAAGCTGGTATATTAGGGAAAATATGACAGAGTCTAGGTGTTATTTGAAGAAAATTTAAAGGTTTGGGCACAGTTAAGGCACTTTACAAGTAACTGTAGAATCATGTTCATGGGGATACATGACAAATTTATGCCATCAAACTGATCTCCAGTGACATCACAGTAATTAAGAGTATGCGTGAATTTTGGTCAGACTGATAAAGGATTCAATACCAGTGTTAACACTTTCTATGGCAATTTAAAAAACCTATCTGCATTCCTGTTTCTTCATTTGTAAAATGAAGATGATAATATCTCAAAGGATCGTTGAGACAGATGAGAAAATGTAACTCAAATAGTAACACCTAACACATAGTGCAAAAACACTTGAATGTTAAATTTTATTAGTATTCCTTATTTGATACCTAGTAGAGATATAATACTGGCCATAAAAACTGTAAATATTTAGGATCATGTGTGGCTGTAATAAAAAAAAATAAAAGAAGTTTAAATAAAAGCTTCTCTTTCACAAAAATCCAGATCAGGATAGACAAGGTTTGGCATGGCGATTCTGCTTTAAAAGCCCATATATATCTTCCATGTCCATTTTTGCCATCCTTTGTATGTGGCCATTGTCTTCCTGGTCCATAATAGTGGTCTTTGCATCCTTGTTTCCTGTGGCAGAATGAAGGAAGTGTAGAAGAACTGGCAAAAGGAAAGTTGCAGCCGTCTATTAAGGAAGGTTCTTGAAAGCTTATATCCTATTGGCCAGAACATCAGTCATATGGCCACAGTGGGCTGCATGAGAGGCTGGGAAATATAGTCTTTATTTTATTTCTAGGAAAGGAAGAGACCACAGATATTGAAGGATAATCTGTAATCCTTGTCACAGTCAGCAACTCTTTCAAACTATCTTTATCATCCACAAGTTCCCCAAAGTTACCTTTTGTTCTCCCATTTTTTTCTTTCTTCTTCTCCATTGAGTTTTTTCCTGCCTTAGCATTCATAAGCCTATATGTTTTCTGTTCCACTTTTCTTTCAAAATTTATTTGTCATTGTGTCCTTTGTGTATGTAATGAGCATTCCTATTATTTTCCTGCTATTTTGCATTTACTAAGGTTGAACTTTGTGTATAGAATGTCATTTTCTACAGGTTCATAAGTCCAAGACTTTGCTCTCATTCAAAGGTCAAATGTAAGTTATTTGGAAAAGGGCTCGTAGAAGCTTCAGTTTGAAATTGTTCTCTCCAGGTCTTCTGCAGCCTTGTACCTCAGGCTCCCTCATATTAGATCTCCTTATGCATATTTCTATTCTCATCAGGATTTGAGTTCAAGGAGATCAAAATCTGTATCTTATACAACTTCTTATCTCCTTCTGTAGAATGGTACTCTGCACATTTTAAGTATTTGATTAGTTAGTATTATACAGAACTGGATAATATTCTTTAAATCCATCCACAATTGCTAAGTGTAAGTGATCAAATATTTTATACCTATATAAAAAGCTGTGTGCTGTAGATAGTTTCTGAAATTTTATGAGAACTTTATAATTGAATCATTGTAAAATATATTTGGAGACAACACATTATAATTCTAACATAAATTCTTCTGTAGAGCCAACTTCCTCCGATTTTAATATTTTCCAGTTTGGATTTCCAAATGCTTACCTTCCTTAGAGTGAGTACCATTATACTTGCCTCAAAAAACAATTTTTCAAATGTAGATGTATAACTTTTTAAGAATCAGATTTATTGAGATAACTTATACAGAATAAAATCCACACGTTCTTAGGCATACTGATCTCTACTAGGTAATTTCACTAGTTAATTTTCTAGATTACTAGATTTGAAGCTATTTACTTTCTACATCTCTGAAGGCTTATAATTTTAATGATCTCTGAATATGTTCTAGGGACAAAACAGTAGAAATCTCTTAACTGAAGGGAAACTACTTGGAAATCTTTAGTACCAAATGAACTGTTAAAACTATGCTTTATGTGATGAGGGAAATAACATCTCTAATAATGCTTTTAAAACTTAGTTTCCTAATCATTTTTAAAATTTTATGCTTTTCCAGAAAGCTATGGTAGGAAAAAACCACAACAGGCACAATTTTTTGTAATAGCTTTGTAGGCTGATTAACATGGTATAACATATTTTCAATGACCGAAGAACTGCAAGAAAATATAAAATGATATATACTAACTGCAAATGTCATAAAATTATATGTACATGGCAAAATATATAATTACCTTAGCTCTGATAGTATGCTTTTTATGCATATAGGCAAATACTGAAAGGGTTGAATCTTAATAACAAGATGATTTTTGATCAAAACGTAGAAAAAAATGCAAGAATTATGAGTCTTCCTCTAGATCTAATCTCTTTTACTTAAATAGGCATATTCCATTCAGTCTAGGGTCAATATGTCTAGAAATTATAATAAAAACTGGTTACTGGACTAGTGTCTAAAGAGTCTCCCTCTATTGTGTATTCTGAATTATAAGCAGGTACAAGTGTTTAAGTTCATATGGAAACATGATCGTGGCTTTTCACCAGGAGTAATAGTTGTGTTTAAATTAAAATATGGTACCATTTTTTTGTTCTCTTTACACAGCACTTCTGAAAAACTAGAAAATGATGTAAACTTTCATTGGTATGACTCTGCAGTTCCGCTTCTCGCTAAATTTGTTTGTGGTCCCCTGAAAGAGCACATCTTTCCGGCAAAGTTCACCATCTTTCTGTTTTCTTATCTCGCCATCCCAACCCCCTTTTGCAGCTTTGCTTTTCCCAGGTCTGCTCTCACTGTGGCAGGCTGCAGATACTTGCCTCCTCTAAATTAAAAATTTTAACTATCAGGTTGGAAAGTAACCAGATAAATCAAATCCCCCAACGTGTTACTGGGTAAAATAGCTCAAGAGGTCATCTCCCTGAGGTGTTTGAATAAAAAAAAAAATTAAAAATAACGGACTCTTTAGGTACAAAGCCTTCATTCAGGTATGATTGACTTTGTGCCGGATGTTGGACTTCTTTAACGTTCCTTAAGTCAAATGCACTCAGTCCACTCCCTTCTTCTTGTCAGGATATTAAAAAAAAGGTTTCTGTAGGAATAGTACACACCCCAACTTTAAATTTTTTTAAAAAGATTTTATTTATTTGAGAGAGCATGAGCAGTGGAGAGGAGCAGAGGGAAAGGGAGAAGCAGGCTCCTTGCTGAGAATGAGTCCAAGGGTGGGGGCTCTATCCCGGGACCCTGAGATTGTGACCTTCGCTGAAGGCAGAGGCTAACCACTGAGCCACCCAGAGGGCCCTTAAATTTTTTTTAAAAGCTATTCATCACAATTTCCTTTTCATAGAACGTTTTGATCAATCCCAGGATAGCTTATTTACTCTTAGAATTTTTCTGAAGGTGGTTGAACATTTTGTCATTCACTCTTACAATTAATGAATATAATAGAAAGATTAACACATGGAAGGAAATTAAGGGCAGAAATTATCAAAGCAGTGTGAATCCTCTTGGCTAGAACTCCTCAAGCCAATTACCTAAGTCCTTGATTCGTTCACTTTTGGAACCAAGTCTGTCTAATAGATTGGTCTAGAGGGAGCAGTCTTGGAGTGTGGCCAGGAAGAAACTGATCAGGAAAAAAAACAATGAGGTGGAAAAGTAGAAGGTTTCCAAGAAAGGGTGGGATTCGGGGTGGAGGCCAGAAAAAAACGGGATCGTTTCTTCATTCACCGAACGTTTATTTTTTGCTTCCCTCACGCCAGGGCCTATTTAGAGTCTTCTCCGGATGGGTGCCGCTAGTCAACAAATTCCGGATTCCGATTATCTCACGAACTTGAGTTGCCCTCCCTTCCGACCTCCTCTCTCACAAACTGCCTTGAGGCAGGGGAGTAGGGATGGGATGGGGAGGACGGGAGAGGCGATACCCGCCTCGCGGAGCACAACATCTGCTGTGTTCAGCCGGGAGCGTCTGTCAAGTAGTGGGAGGAAAAAGAGCTTGGAGCCACCGGCCCACTCTCGGGCGAAAGTCGCCTGGAATGCTCCCTTCCCGCCCTCCGGGCTTCTGCTGGTTTCTTTAGGGAGCTGGTGCGGAAAGGCAACTTTTGGGAACTTGCAGGAGAGGGGTGGGGGCCGAAGAGGGACGAGCATGGAAAAGCGACCTCACTGGGTCCCGGCTTAGGACTCCCATGTCGGGATCAGGCGCCGAGGGCGCTCAGGGCCGGGTCTGGGGCGGGAGTCCCGTCCCGAGCGGTGGCGGCCGCGGCAGTGGCAGCGGCGGCCAGGCCGGGCGGGGCGGGCTAGGGCCCCCCCAGGCGCAGTTCCCCGTCCGGCCTCGCGGGGGCGCCGGCGCGGCGGATCAGGTGACCGAGCGCTCGTCCGGGGCTGCGGGAAGCTGCCTCGTTCTCAGCCGCCGGAGACGCCGCCGCCGCCGCCACACCTAGTGGAGGAGCCGGGGAAGGCGGCTCGGGGGGGGC
>LNAC01000004.1:3495600-3551467 GCA_002007465.1 Ailurus styani | reverse complement strand
GGGCGGCGCCCACGGCAGAAATCACGGCAGTGCCGCGTCAGGCCCGGCCCGGGGTCGCTGAGATGCGCCGCGGCCTAATGCGGGGCCCCGGCGCCTCCCCGCGCGGCTGGCGGGCCGGCCGGAGGCACAGAGAAGCCATTTCCCCGCTCCCAGCGTGGGGATCTGGCCGGGCAGGCACAGGGTACGGGGCGACCCCCGCCGCCCCCTCCTCGGCGCCCCCGCCCCCGGAACGGGGTCAACAGGAAAGGGAGGGTAGAGGGTACGCAAGATGGGGGCGGGGAGAGCACAGGCAAACTTGGGTGTTCCATAACTCAGGCTGAATGGTAGGGTTCTGGCGGAGATGGTAGCAATTTTTTCTCAATTTTTTGGTGTGTGTATGTGGGAAGGGAATTGTTAATCAGGATGAACCCCGCATCTCCTCCGCTTGCCACTTTATTTTAGATTGCTAAATAAAAGTCGTTTGAGAGCATGCTGACAATTTGAAATTATTTCATTTTGAGGGTGGAGAGGAGGGGGAAGTGAGGGTGGAACCAGTTTTCTTCTGAAATACTTCTGGGCTGTGAGTCACTAGAACAGGAATAACAACCTTCTCTCCCATCCCTCTTTACTCCTCCTCATCTTAGTTTTTCCAACCTTGTCTAGTAGTACCTAAACACCATTTCTTAAAGTTCTATGTCGGTACAAAATTAAAACTGTAAATATGTTGCAATTATTACTGGTTTATAACATATAAGGAAAATTTGTAGTTGTAGCTAATAGGCTCATTGAAAGTCTTTAAATGGCTTCAGCAGATTAAGAAATGGAAGGCTGAGTTGGAGTTAAGAAAAATAGATGTAAAGATAGAATAAATACTAATTTCTCCTAAGAGAAAACAAACCAATTTTTTTTTCCTTTTAAGGCAAGGTTAGTAAGTTTCAAAGAACTCGTTAAAGAGAAAATTAAAGAGATTTTTGGGTATAATCTACATCCTTTGAGTTTCCAGTGTGTATTTGATGTCATGTCTTCATAATTATTTTTGTTGGCTTTTTAATTAATCATGAATATTTCCTTTAGCTTGACCATAGTAGAATTGTGATGTGTGTAAATTAGGGCTGCTGAAGAAATAATATATTTTTTGAAGTCCATATGATGAGGTTCAAGTATAAAACTGATTTATTCCAACAATTTGATGTAGATATTGTAATTTTATATTTTTTAAAGATTTATTTATTTCACAGAGAGAGAGAGAGATCATAAGTAGGCAGAGAGGCAGGCAGAGGTGGGGGGGCGGCCGCAGGCTCCCTGCTGAGCAGGGAGCTTGATGCGGGCCTCGATCCCAGGACCCTGAGATCATGACCTGAGCTGAAGGCAGAGGCTTAACCCACTGAGCCACCCAGGCACCCGACATTGTAATTTTAAAGAAGACTGTCCTGGTTTAATAGTGATAAATTTTGTAGAAGGATGGTTTATGTCCCTGTTGCTTACCTGGATGCGAGGTTAGTTTGCCTCTAACCACAGTAA
The DNA here is from genome assembly GCA_002007465.1 of Ailurus styani. NCBI lineage: Eukaryota > Metazoa > Chordata > Mammalia > Carnivora > Ailuridae > Ailurus > Ailurus styani. The sequence continues at coordinate 3,549,967 of LNAC01000004.1, read as the reverse complement.
AATCTGCGGAGTAATTGCAGCATGTCTATTCAGTTTGTTACATCTTACGTGGCAGGAACTCAGTATCATTACGAAGAAGCCCTCTGCATTTACCAAAGAGCCTTGATTATAAATTTATGTAGTTGCAAAGAATTTAATTTTGATAGTATTACTTACAGGTTGTATTGACCTAAACTTTTTGCGAGATAATGCTTCTTAACAAACTCTGAAATTGGTTTCTATATGAACTTTGTTCAAAAAAAAGAGCAAGGCAAGCAATACTAAAAATTACTAGACCTGTGGTATTGTGGTTAAAGGAAATGGTTATGATGGTTTTCAGAAGAGGAAGTGAGAGTAACATCAAAAGTGATTTGAGTATTTCGGCACAATACCTTTTTAACTATGCATTTGAACATTTTTATGGTATAATTACAACCAAACTTTATTCCACTTTCATAAAGTATATAAGGTTAAGCTAAATTTTAAGCATTTCAACTTATTATTTCAGTTCACTGCCTTAAAAGCATATTTTTTCACTTCCTGTTTTGAGAAACTTCAGGCTTTTGTATTACTGAACTAGTGAAATTTTTAAAAATGAGTTGAATGTGATTATTACATCCAAGTGTCAAATATTTTGAGTTATTGAAATGTTATATTTCAGCACTTCATTGATAAATATTTTGTCTACCTTACCTGATTGTGAATTCCCTCTGGGCAGGAAGAGTGTTACTCATTTTTCAATTACTAGTACTTAGGGCCTTACCTGGTCCACAAAGTCTTTTTCAGTTAAGTCTTGTTGAATGGATGAGTACAAAAATTAATGTTCTATTATATGTGTGTATTTAATATATGAGTATGTGTCTAATCTTGCTGTAGTTTTAATAATATCTTTTGGTTTGCTCTCCTTGTGTAATTTAGCATGCAAATGCATCAAATAGATTTTGAATCTTTTAGCCTATAGAGTTGTCTATAAGACTGGCATGTCTTCCTGGCTGGCTAGGAATTGAAACATTTGTTCAAAAATCTTGCCAAAAAAAGTGAGTAAGATTTGTTCACCATGTGTTTATAAGGTTCATGCAGTCTACATTTTTATGATAGTATGAGCTACCTAATCTTTTCAATCCCAATCTCTTACAGTCCTCAAAAAAAAAAACAAAAACAAAAACAAAAAAACCCACAACAAACCTTCTACTATGTAATACATATCTACCAATCAGTTATCACATTTTTATTAATTCATGTGTGCATTGTATTGTCAGATTTGATTGCTCAATTGGAAGTCTGCATGGAAATATAGTGAGCATACACAATGAAAATACTTAAATGACCTGAGTAAAATAACTTCATAAGTTACTATAATAAAAAATAATATGCTTTAATGCTTATTACAGGAATATTACATGATTATTGAAATTGTTTTGCTTTTTAAAAAAAAACTCATCAGTTGAAAAATTTTTGAGATCTTAATATGTACAGATTATGGAAATTTTAAGGAACCTGTAGACTAGTCAGGGATCTGAGAACACATGAAGGAGGATTTTAGGGAAAAGACAGGAAGGTGGTAGGTAGTATAACATTTAAATTTGTTTCTTGAATCCTTAAAAATTCTGGTTTTTATTGAAAATATGTCTTTTTCCAGACCTGATAATACTACTCACTTATATATTGATTTTTAACATTTTCCAAGCTCCTTTTATATCTGTTACTGTGGCATGGCAGGCAGTGTGGCTGTGGAAGTTGAGTACTGGACCAGGATTTAGGAGACCTGCATTACAGTCTTCAGTTTGTCACTGAGTTTTGTAACATTTGGAGGTCTCTTGACTTCCCTGAACTTCATTTTTTCCTCATCTGTAAAACAGGGGAAAATTGACTGTAAAAGAAATGCTAAAGTCCATTCCAGCTCTGATTATCTTATCTTTATAAGTAGAAGTCATAGCCCATTTTAAACGGTAACTGAACTCAGTTTAGTTTTCTATAATACAGAGATGGTAATCCATTCTCTGCCTACATCACGGCATTGTTTATGAAGGTAAAAGACATTAACAATGTGAAAATAGTTTAAAACCTCTGTGAATGTAAAATAGTATTTATATAGGAGTCTCATCAACTTTTTCTTTCAACATTTGTTGTTTTTTCAAAATTTTACTGCTGTTAGCAAACACATTCGCAAATACCAAAACATTTTTTTGCTGAGTTCAGATAATACATCTATTTTGTTTTTTGTTTACTTTCCTTTCCTACCTGTCACCAACATGAACTTGATAATTGGGTACCAAAAGGTCTCAGTTGACAAATTGCATAATTTTGTTACATTACTGCCTTAATTCTAAAGGATGGAAAAGAAGACCCACCCAACTATTGCAAACTTTTTTTTTTGAATGGCATCTGTTTGCAGATTTCAATGCACTTTCACTTGCTTTAAAAATTTTTTTCTTGGGCGCTTGGGTGGCTCAGTCGTTAAGTGTCTGCCTTCGGCTTAGGTCATGATCCCAGTGTCCTGGGATCAAGCCCCATATCGGGCTCCCTACTCAGCGGGAAGCCTGCTTCTCCCTCTCCTACTCCCCCTGCTGGCGTTCCCTCTCTCGCTGTATCTCTCTGTCAAATAAATAAATAAAATCTTAAAACAAAACAAAACAAAACTTGACTTTAAAAAAATTGTTTTTTTCTTACTAGAGGCTATTTTTCTTTTTTTTCCATAGTCTTTCCCCATGATTTTGGATATATTTATTTTATGAGGAAAAATGAGTAGAATAGGGCGCCTGGGTGGCTCAGTGGGTTAATGCCTCTGCTTTCGGCTCAGGTCATGATCTCAGGGTCCTGGGATCGAGGCCCGCATCGGGCTCCCTGCTCAGCGGGGAGCCTGCTTCCCCCTCTCTCTCTCTGCCTGCCTCTCTGCCTCCTTGTGATCTCTCTCCCTCTGTGAAATAAATAAATAAAATCTTTAAAAAAAAAAATGAGTAGAATAGCAGTGTAAAAAAATTGAAAGTCTTCAGCTGGTATCTGCTTATTTAATAGAAAAAGAAAGAGTGCATGGGAAGGGTGTAGTACAAGATAAAGGGAGGGAACCAGCTTTAGTTTTCTCTTTCAGTGTTATGTTTCTCTTTATTTAGGGCGTTTATTTTCTATGTTCCTCAATCAGGAGCAGAAACATGCTCCAAAAGATTGGTTTGTAGCAAATTGTAGACTAATAAGTATTATTAGTATGAGATTATTTACCCCCTGGTGGGGTTTCATTATTAAGAGCTTTAAACACGGTAAGAAGGAAACATCTCTCCATAAATCTGAATTAAATAATATATATTATTTATTTAAACAGATCCTGTCATGTCCATTTGTAACTTTTTCAGGAAAGCTGTTTGTAAAAGTGAGGATTTGATCATTTTTTTTCTTGTTATGTTGGATGGTAAGCTGAGGAGATAAAGATCACTAAAAAATACTTAAGAAAAACTTATTTTTATTTTTTCAAGTGGCAGTGATAGATTATCCTTTGTGGACTAAAGTAAACATTAAACATTTTTTATGATTACAAAAAGAATACATGTTTATTATCAGAAACTCGAACATAAGAGAATTGTGTCACTTCAGAAATTCTTTGCCTGCCCTTCTCCCACTTTTAAAAATAAGCCTTATACTTACACCCTTTTCTATACCAATGCTAACATATGTGCATGCATATTTTATTATATTTTGATTAAATTAGACTTCACAAAAATAAAATTGAAGCAGCATGCTGCAGTTTACATATAAATGAAATTAGGATTCTTAATCTATTGCTTGTATACTTACACTGTAAGAAAGTGTTAAAGGAATGAACATACTTAGCTAGCTATATCCAATATGTAAAAAATGAGGAACCCCAGATGAAAAAGTATGTCAGGGTCAAAATTTCTTGTCTTTACTGGTTGGGATGATTGAAAAGCTACTCCATATTTTTGTTTGATAATTTCCTAGGAGTTGTTTGCATTAAATTAAATTACAGCAGTAATTTTGGGTCAGCTCTAGTAGTTGTACACTTTATATGTTACTAGAACTAAAACGTTTCATCTCTTTGTTTATTTTTTTGAAGATTTTATTTATTTATTTGACACAGAGAGAGAGATCATATCACAAGTAGGCAGAGAGGCAGGCAGAGAGAGAGAAGGAAGCAGGCTCCCCGCTGAGCAGGGAGCCCCGTGCAGGCCTCGATCCCAGGACCCTGAGATCGTGACCTGAGCCAAAGGCAGAGGCTTTAACCCACTGAGCCACCCAGGCACCCGTTTTATCTCTTTATTGTCCAGTAAAAATAATGTGTAATGAAATTAATGCTAGCTGCCATTTTATTGAGACTTTATGCTGTTTGTATTTTTTTAATTTGTCCTTAGGTCTATGATGTACTTACTTATCTATAGTTAAAGCAGTTGAATTTGGAGAGATTAAATAATTTACTCAATTCCCTTTTTTTAAAGTTTATTTACGTTTTAGTAATTTCTTCAACCAATGTGGGACTCTAATTCATGATCCTCAGATCAAGAGTTTCATGCTTCTCTGACTGAGCCAGCCGGGTGCCTGCCCAATTCTTATTCTGGAAAATAAGAATTTAGCTTGGCGCCTTTTTTTTTTTTTTTAACTGAACCAAAAGTATGGTTTTTGGTTTAATTATTTTTGCCATTAGATTTATAGTCAATACTGACATTCTTGTGGTAGATATAATTTGATTTTGAACACACAGTAACCTTAAAGAAATATGCAGTTATACTACAGAAATAATTTTTGTTTTTACTGTAGATTACTTTTGTATGAACTTTCTATGGATTTGCATGAAAAGAGCATTGAGATCATACTATCCCTGTACCAGAATGATTATTATTTTTTTAAAAAAATATTTATTTGAGAGAGAGAGTGCATGGGGCATAGGGAGAGGGGGAGAGAATCTTAAGCAGACTCCATGCTGAGCATGGAGCCCCACGTGGGGCTCCATCTCAGGACCATCTCAGGACCTGAGCTGAAACCAAGAGTTGGCCGCTTAATTGACTGCACCATCCAGGTACCCACCCAGAGTGATTATTAATGGAGACTTCTGTTTAGCTTCATAATGTATTAAAATTAGAAATAGTTTAGAATTAGGAATTTTAAAATTTATTCAAAATTTTTGGGAGAAATATATTTTGTATTAGCTTTTCATGTTGTTCATTTTTTCTTTGTGATTATTTCTAAAATTTAGTCCCTGCAATTAAAATATAAAAATTGAAAAGACTAAGCATATAAATAATACTAAAGAAATAGGAAATTTTGTTTAAATTGGGGGAAGAGTATTTATAAAGCAGAAAGGAAAAGTGTAAACTAAAAGAAACAATGAGTGGCGCCTGGGTGGCTCAGTGGGTTAAAGCCTCTGCCTTCGACTCAGGTCATGATCTCAGGGTCCTGGGATCGAGCACCACATCCGGCTCCCTGCTTAGCAGGGAGCCTGCTTCCTCCTCTCTCTCTCTGCCTACCTCTGCCTACTTGTGATCTCTCTCCCTCTCTGTGTCAAATAAATAAATAAAATCTTAAAAATAAAAAAAAAATAAAAGAAACAATGAAGTAGCATTTGTCTTCCCCAATTTTAAGAACACGTGCAGTCATTTTCCCACTTGAAGGTATATTTTGTTCCAAATTAAATTTGGATTTTTATTTTTTATTTTTAGAGAGTAAGTATACAGGATTGGGGGGGGAGTGGGGAGAGACAGAGGGGGAGAGAGAATTTTAAGCAGGCTCCCCACCCAGTCTAGAGCCCCAAACATATTTATTTGAGAGAGAGAGAGAGAGTTTGGGGAGGGGCAAAGGGAGAGAGAGAGAATCTTAAGTAGACTTCCCGCTGAGTGAAGAGCACACTAGGGCTCTATCCCAGGACCCTGAGATCATGACATGAGCTGAAATCAAGAGTGGGATGCTTAACTGACTGAGCCACCCAGGGGCTCCTAAATTTGAAATTTCTAAAGTACTGTTTCATTTTAAATTTTAATAAAGCTAAATGGTAACATTCTCACATTGGAAATTTTGTAACATGAAATCTAAGAAATGCAATTAAGAAAGTCCAGTAAGTTTGTTTTTTTCTCTTTTGGGGAGAAATTAGTAATTAGTAAATTAGTAGTACTGTTTTCTAGTCTCAAAATGTTTTTTGTTGTTGGCGGTTTTTACTATCACCTTTATCAGTAAATGTAGTAAAATCTTTTGATCCTTTTAGGAATTTGCAGTACTATAATTAGACTTTGGTAGATCTTTTTACTTAATCTGACAATGATAAGACAATCTCCTCGTTAATCATTTCTTCAAATAATATTGTGCTGGAATGTTTTACTTAAATAAGTTAACAAACAACATAAGCTCTTGAATTGCTAATTTGTTTTTTAATTAACATATAATGTATTATTTGCCCCAGGGGTACAGGTCTGTGACTCATCAGGCTTACATATTTCACAGCACTCATCATAGCACATACCCTCCCCAATGTCCATAACCCAGCCACTCTATCCCTACCTCCGCACCCCACAGCATCCCTCAGTTTGTTTTGTGAAACTCATCTTGTTTCATTTTTTCCCTCCCTACCCCCCACGACCCCCACTCTGCCTCTCAAATTCCTCATATCAGAGATATCATATGATAATTCTTTCTCTGATTGACTTATTTCGCTTAGCATAATACCCTCCAGTTCCATCTGTCATTGCAAATGGCGAGATTTCATGTTTTTTGATGGCTGCATAGTATTCCAGTGTGTGTGTGTGTGTGTGTGCGTGTGCGCGCACGCGTGTGCACGCGCGCATATATATACCACATCTTTATCCATTGAGTTGCTAATTTGTAAGTAGGGTTGTACATGTGCCAATTTCAAAGGACTCTCTTCTTTTAAGTAAAAGCCTGTTTTGGAAAATACTTTCTTATTGCATAGTTGATTATTTTAGATACTTGACAGTAATAAAACTGCATTTTAGAAAGTATTTTATACATCGTATGAACTATTCTTTTAGTTCCAGATTTTGAGGGTTTCTTTTTCATTCCTTTATTTAGTCTTCATTTACTGTCTTCACAGACACTGGGGAGAGATAAATTAAGATGCAGTCTCCAATGCCAAGAAATTCACATTTTAGTAGGTTGAGAGATTTACAGGTATTTATCTAAAATGTATTGTAAGTGTGCTTATGAGAGTCTTGAGAAGGGCATTGAAGATTCCATTCTAGGGAAGAAGAGATAGTGACTTTTCTGCTTGATTTTAAAGTATGAATAGAAGCTTCGGGTAGGCAGTGACAAGGTGTAGCCAGTCATTATTTAAGATTCTGTAACTTTTGTTCAGCAGGATATATAGAGATATAAAATATATAAGGTTATAAAAACCCTAGTAATGTCTAATACCCTCTTTGCTGGCATACAGGCTCTAAACTTCTCTGTTGTTTTCCATACTTGTAATATATTCTGTGGCTTGAGAGAGCTAGCTTCTAGATAAAGCTTGATTCTAGATAAAGCTCTGATACTATCTTTTAAACTTTGGACAAGTTATTAAACTGTTCTGGATTATAGTTTCTTTATAAATTGAGGAGACCAGTGGTTGTTAGCCAGGGATACACAATATAATCATTTTAAAAGATTTTTAAAAATACATCTGTATCTTGATCCAAACCTGCCGAGTAAGAAAAAGCCCCTGAATGATTCTGATGTTAAGAACCACTGAAATAAGTAAAATGTAAGTTTTCAATACCTCTGATTTCTTTCTTAGGCAGTTATTCACAGTAGTGATGTAATTTTGTTTTCTGGGGTAAAACTAAATTTCTCGAATGCTGCGCTGCACATAGACTTTCTAGTAGTAAAACCATCTACAGAGTACTTATTTCTTCTCAGCTTCTGTTATGCTCTAAGCTGTACATTTTTGTTTTCTAAGCCATGTTAATCTTTTTTATTCTAATTTTTGAAATTTATATAAATATTCCAGTTCTCCCATGTCTGTGGAATACTCCTTAGTTAACCTTAGAAGGTTGAGTGAGTTAATTCATCTAAGGTGCTAGTGCAGTGCCTTACACGGGAGTAAGAGATGATTAAGTTTAGGCTATTGTTATTAAATCTATTTTCTGGGGCATGAAACAAAGTGGACATTTAATAAGTTCATTTTTTTTTTCCCCTATTAAATCCAGCTCAGGACCACCTCTGGGAAACATTTCTTAACTTTTCCTTTTTTACTCTCTGACATTATAGTTTGATATCTATTTATTGCTAGTGCAAAATAAGTATTTTTATTTAAGGAGTGTATTCTCCAGTGGGCCTTTTAAGAGCAGCTTTATTTTATTTATTTATTTATTTATTTATTTATTTATTTATTTATTTAATGAAGTGGAGCCCAACATGGGGTTTGAACTCATGACCCTGAAATCAATACCTGAGCTTAGAACAGGAGTCGGGTGCTTAATTGCCTGAGCCACCCAGGCGCCCCAAGAGCAGCTTCTTTAAAACAGTAAAAATGTGGCCACATAGAATACTTGAAATAAACCTATAGAGCACCTTTTTTTTTTTAAATAAATTGAGGTGTTTCTCCCTATTGCAAGCTGAAAAATGTTTTAAGAGCAAGCTTAACATATACCTCTTCTTGTGAATTGAATAGTAATTAGTAACTCATTTGAATCACTAAAATTTTTAAAAATGAATTTTGGAATATATAATGCATTGAAATATTTCTTAAGTTTGTGATTTTCCCAGAATTTGTGCTTAGAAAACAATAACCATAATTATATATTTTTAAGTTGGCTATTATTGGCTCCAAGTAATGGGTAGTTATTGATAAATTTGCATTAATTTTAAAGCATTTCCAATAATCCTAGTATATATTCCTATGAAGCCTCTTAATCTAAATTTTATCAGTGAATTGCTTGTTTTTTCACCTATACAAGCTCAAGGGGACGTTCAAAGCAGATCGTTTGGCCAAAATATAGGTGATACATATGAAAAAACAAAATAATTGAAAACAAAGCCACTAATATGAGACTTTAAGTCTTGTTTTGCTTTTGATAGATTTTCCAGTATTTATTGAAACTTTTCATTGTATTACTTTCATTTTTAAAATTAGAAAATAAAAGAATGATAGGTAAATTGTTTTCTCTAGTCCATGATTTTAGGTCATGTCTGTCTTTACTCCAGGCATTATTGTCAGTTAATTTCCTTGAAGACTCAAGGGAGAATATTGGTCCTGGTATGCTTTTAATTTTGCAAAATGTGCTTTAAAAACTATGGTTTTTCTTATTTATTGAGTAAAAATTAAATTCCTGTTTCTAGCATAAATTGGTCACATTTTACATTTTTCTCTTCTTCCCTGACATATTCAGACAGGGCCATTTTCTTGTACTCTCACAGATAGCATTCTTACTCAGAACTCTGGGATTTTGTTCATGGTTTTTCATTTACCTTATTGTATTTAAAAAATTGGTTTGTTCTACGGTGTTTTGGCAAAGGAATGTGTTTTATTGCTGAGTTAGACTAGGACTTAAAAAATAAAACTGATGAAACTAAGCAGATTTTTCCTGATAGTAATTACTCCATTGAAAGTTTTGAGCAGTTGAGGTGTTGAAAGGATGGAACATTTTTTTTTTTTATCATCTTTCTGTGCTGATATTTTTAGGTAAGCATTTTTAGTGCTTTGGAATCTTTAGGTACTCACAGCTAAACCTTGAGCAAGTCACTTAATTTTTCTGATGTTCTTTCCTCTCTGTTGAGTGATGCTTTAGAGAGTTTCAAAAGCATAGATGTTTTTACACACAACAAGTGTCCAGTAAATATTCTTTTTACTCCCCACTCTTGGGTCTTTGTTTTCTTTTTCTTGATTGTTGCTTAATCTCTTATGAATACATTGAGGACTATTTCTGTATTTGATTTTTGTAACATCATGGTAGGTTTTTGGAAGAATATGTGTCATTAACCATGTAAAGTTAATCTGTAGTATGTAATCTTATACTGTGACACAGTCTGAGGAAAGGACTTGGGGGAAAGGGTTTTCGTGGTAGATTGGCAGAAAAATTTGTTTTAAAGTTGCACTTTGAAATCCCACAAAGTCTGGTCTTGAGGTTTCTGGTCACAGATGTTTATTTTGTGGCCTGAATAAAATATTATGTGGTTTTCTAAAACATCTCTGTTCTTTATTTTTGGTAATAATATTATATTTATGTTTTGTGAAAAAAATGAACTTGGAGATGTTGATTGATAATACTGAGCTAGAATTGGTTAAATGGAAAATTTTACTTTGATAATTGGGAACTCCCTATAGATATTCCTGTGTTTTGAGAAGTTTTACTTTAAAAAATAGAAGATGATTATTTAGAACATATTTATTAGGCTTTTATGTACCAGTCATTGGAATAAGCACTTCGTATGCATTTTATCTTTTAAAAAATCTGAACAATCTACTCTGCAAAGTAGATAGTATTAGTACTCTTAATTTTATGAATTAGAGAACTGAGGTTTAGAGATTAAACAACTTGCCAGGAAGTCATATGGGCTGTGCTCTTTGACTCAGAGACAGATTTCTTAATTATTATATTTAAGTATTCCCTTTAACATTAGTGCAATTTTATCTTCCGCATTAAATAGTCATAACTTTGTTGAATTTAAAGATAAGTAGAATATTCATAGAAAATAAAGTTGCAATTACAAGAACTGGAAATTTAAGTACATAAATATTTAAATTTCCTTTAGGTCTTCTGGAATTTTAAATTACAGTATTTTATGCATTATGAAAGCATGCTGAGTCAAGATAAAGTAAAATACACGGTTTTGGGTTTGTTTTTTTTTTAAGTTCTCTGGCTCAGAAATGGCTTCCTTTTTGTCTAGTGAAATAGCCCTCTTAGTCAATTATGCAAAAAAAGTTTTTGGTAGGGCTGTAAGGTTCAGTTGTTTAGGTACAATTTTGCCTTGTACTCACCTTTTCTTTCTCTCTTTTTCTTTTTTGTTGTGGGGGAGGTAGAAGTATTCAGAAATTTTATTTGATTTAGGCCTTCTGGTAAGCCTTTCTGACACGATATCAGTCTAAAATTTGTTAGCAACTAAGTATAGTAGTATATGTCATTTTCTTAAGTGGGCACTTCAAAGGGTGATACTTTTGAGAGTGAAAAATTAGTTTTGTGTAATATAGTTACAGTAGAATATAGTAGTTTCAGATGTACCAACTGCAGACACTCTTTTTGAAATACAGGTTGTTATTTTTATGATTTCTTTGTCCTCTGTGTCCTGAAAATGAAATGCTTTGAGTGAGGGTGGAGAAGAATATTAATTTTTATAAACTGAGACTATCTGATTAGTTGGAATTATGCTGTACTGCTTTGGTATGGGAGGAAACCCTTTTTAACTGAATTATTAAGTGTGGCTTTTTGTCAGATGTTAATTACTTAGATGTTAGCTTTTAAAAAGTCAACTCATTGGTTTTTTTTCCTTGTACTTTTTCTTTTTTGCCTGAGTGTTCCTTACACAGCGTCTGTGTTGGTATTAAGTAAATAAATCAAGCAGGTCGATTTCAGAAAAGATGAAATGGGGGCTTGTATTTCTGTATAGCATCTATGAGCCATGTATGTTTTATTGGCATTTTTTAATGCTTATTGTATTCTGGATATCTATGTCAACTGCACAAGCACATGCATGCACACACATAATGGGCCTAAAAACTTTTTAGGGTAAATTGCAGTTATTAACCTATTTAATGGATGGAAAAACTGAGACACAGAGGAGTAAAATCACTTGCTTATGGTTATGCAGTTAAGAAGTGATGGAATTAGGATATGAACATAGACAGCCTATCTTAGAACTCATGTTCTAAACTACTAGGCTAAACTCTTTCTATAAGTATAACATATTTGGCATTTAGAGGACAAATGAAGGAAATGTGTGATTGGAAAAGGGAATTGTCATTATTCTATATACTATGATAAAGACTATTTTGCAATTACTATTCATATGAAATTTACTTGGGTATTATAATTATTGAGGCTGTTATTGACAACAGCTCACCTTTTTAGAGCATTTTAGAGCACACATATGCTAGCCCTTCTGCTAAATATTATACATGGTTTATCTGTCTCTTTTCTAATCCTCATAATGACCCTATGAGGTAAGTACTAATTTCCCCATTTAAACATGTAGAAACAGACTAGGAGATATTTTGTAATCTGTTCAAGGTCTTATGGATCGATCATAAGTGGCGAAGATTGAAATCTAGTGAGTCTTATTCTAGAGTCTGTTCGGCCTCGTTTAGATATGGCTCATTGAGCAGTGTGGAAAAAGGTCAGTCAATTCCAAGGGAAGATTATACAACCATTTATTTTTCCATTGAAATGAAATTTCATTCTTTTTGTTTTCAGTGTAAGAAGGAAGAGTTCCTCATATATATACATGCATCTGTATATATGAGAATACACATATGTTTTCAGATTTTTGATTAAATTCTTATACAGTAAAATTTGTGATCATGGGAAATGCATATGGTAGTCTATCATATTTTCATTATTTGATAGTCACTAATGTTAGAATGGATAGCTAATTTTTAAATATTAGAATATAGAAGATAAAATATAACAGTAAAAAAATGAATGTGATAAAAAATAAAAAACTGAATGTCATTTGGAATCACTTTAGGATTTTGCACCACCTCAGGCATATTTAGGGAACTTGATTTTCATTTTATTATCGGTATAAGGAAATGCTAATCTGTAGGTATTTCTATTTGGACAAATTCTTAGTATGTGGTTCTTAGTCATTCTTATTATATATAGTAGAATTTTTTTGGAAGTGGATTAATTGGCAAATTGGTTTATGAGAAATAATATTTTAAATAATAGTCTGAGGAAAAGTCAGATGTATTTTAGTATTTATCATATTGAAATGGAATTTGCAAAAAAAAAATGGAATTTGCGTAGTTGCCTTGTGTCAATCTGGTTAAGGATTATGAAGTTCTAAATTTCTTAAGTTAATTTTATCTACTTATGTTTGACCAATAAGAGAATTCTTACTGCATTCCTATTTCTATTTGGAAAATACAGGAATGTTTGCGTTGATTTTTATACTTTGACTTGGAAGGGAGTTAGGTGATATTTGAAAAGTAGTTTCAATTTGAGCTGAAGTGCAAAAGTCATCCAATAACGATTTATTTTTATTCTTGGCTACCGTTTCTTTTTAAGGTATGTAAAATTTCACTGATGGTTTTCCTCCTATTTTTATACTTGCATGTAGTCTTCATTTTTCCTTCTAGTATTATTTAAAGTTTATTTAGAAAGAGCACCAAGAAACTGACATGGTTGTACACTTACACAGTAGTATTTAAATATATATGAATAGTATAAACTCTATAAATCTATTGTATACTAAACTCGCTACTTAGAATACCTTTAAAATTGTAGCACCATATAGTTCTAATCTTGTTTTGTTATTCATAGTCTGCGGTGCATAAGTTCTCTACTGAAACGTATATCATAGTTTGACAATCATTGTTTACACGTACTTTTCTCTCTTTTTATTACAATGCTTCCCCAGCAAGGACAAGTTTGGAAGGTTTGCAAAGCTTTTCACCTTCCCTCTGCCCGCTTGCCCGCTTTCAGATCAGTTTCATGTTTCATAACTTCTCTTTCTGCAATTCACAACATAGCCATAGTAAACAATGAAAAAAACATTAAATTGCAATATGATATTTCCTCACACATAGTAGAGAGATAAAACTTTTTCAGACTTACATTTAAAAAAATGCAATGAGAAGTTAAATAACAATGTTATTATTTTAGTAATTCCCTAAGAAATAACATCGCATTAACATGCAGTTCATTAAATGTCACGTAGCAAAATAAATAGTATTGATTGTATTTGGTATTGCTAATAGTTCAGATAAAAAGTTCTTTCTGATAATAGTACTTGACATTTGTATAATGCTTTACAGTTTACTACAGAGAATGCTGTATGGCTGATGTGGTCAAAATGTAAACATTCCCATTTATTCTGTGCTTATGAGATATAGAACAGATGTAGATTCATTGTATGAAGTGCTGCTGGTATGATGGAAAAATACTGTTGTAACTCAGATGTTCAGAGGAATAGTCAACACACTTAAGTGATATAAGACAATTTTAGCAGCTTCCAGTTCTTTTGAACTAGGGCTCTTGTATTAAAATGTTTAAAGTGAATGAGGAAAACATTTTGGAAAAGACATTTAAACATAAGCTTTTATTTTATAACACTTAGAAAGAAACATTTCCAGTACTCTTCTGAATATTTAATTTTGTAATATTTTATTACCTTCAAATGAATACAATCCTACCTCAAACCAAGACTTTTTTTTTCTTTTTCTTTTTTTTTAGGTTTGAGCTTTTTCCTTCACTGCTGTTCTGCGCTAACTGCTTTGAAACTTTCCATGCATTTTTTTCAGTAGAAGAACATCTCTGTACTGTCTCCCATTGCATATTTCAGCTGTGACAATCCCTGCACTTTGCCTATTCATTTTATCACCTGCTCACCAAAAACAATAAATATCTTTAATTTCTGATTACAGATTTGCTATTACTTGGTTTTAGAACAAGGATGCATTTCACTTTTTTATTACTGTTGTCTTATAGGCATGTGGAGATCCCAAGGCAAAACCATCCTACCTAATTGATAAAAACCTGGAATCTGCTGTGAAATTCATAGTCAGAAAGTTCCCTGCTGTAGAAACTCGCAACAACAATGTAAGTCGTAGAAATTTTTTGTATTGCTTGATTTAGCAATCTGTAGGGAAAGTAATGGTTACTTCTTATTTGTCTAATTCTTTATATTTTGATATGCCAGTTATGTACGTTGATTAAGGGCTTTTAGGAACAATATTCTTTAAACTGGCAAAAATGACTGAACTACATCACCATTTTATTATAGAAAACATAAAATCTTAATTTCTTACACACGTCTTTTCTTTCAAGTTGGGACAGAAAGTAAGGTAATAGAAATGTATATATTCCAAATATTTGCATGACTACTTGGGGAGTTTTTCCTTATAGTCATAAACTTTATTTTGAAATTAGTAAATGTCTTCATAGAACTTGTATTGTTTTTAGTAATTAGCTGTGTTTATTCTAAAACACATTTGTTTCTTTAGTATTTTTATAAGTAAGAAAAACATTTCTGAAAAATAATATAACAGGGTGATGGTGTAGGATCTTTATTTTTCCATATTACTTTCTTCAGATGGGGTAGTTTTTCTTAGTATATAAAATATAGTCATATCCAGAGTTTTCCTCATATGTTTACATAATCTTTTGGTAGTTCTTTATAATAATTTCTATAAATAACTAATTTTAGAAAATTAGAGCTAATTTTATCTCACAATGGTCTTTTCATATAAATTTCGTTGACTTGGAATCTTTCTGCATGTCTTCTCTTTTTAAATTTTTTTCTTTTGTAGTCTCATATTATAATCTTTACTTTCTTTTTCTTTATGTACAAACTTAGTCTAGAAATTTCCTCTTATATATGGTCTCCGTACTTTCAAGAAATGGTTTAAAAAATATTTTGTCATCTTTTTAGTTTCCTCAAATCATGTATAGTTATTAAAGGTTAATATTTTACCTGTTGATACCACCTTTACATAAAAATATTATAATGTACAAGGAGAACACCGATCAGAATTAATGGTCTGGTAAAGTGCTGTTTAAAGAATTAAAAAAAGTCTTTGTTTCTTGTGAGTACGGGTTAATAGAGGTCTTTCTTTGTTTCATAGAAGATTGTGTTTTATAATTGTTATATTAAGGTATCACAATTAGTTTCTGATTACAAAATGGGTGATTCAAAGTATACGCTTCTTAATACCATTATTTGTGTGGAGAATTCTTTTTTAGTTATTGACATTAATTAGCTGACTCATTAGACAGATAATATACCCACTGTGAATGAGAGATATAAAATGAAAATCTGTCCTACATTTGGTTTCATGTATACTTTTTTTTCTCCTGACTCATAAAATCTTTGTGATATGAGCTCTTCAGAGAATCATTTAAGTTTAATTTGTGTGTGTGAGTATGTGGTGTGTGTTTGTGTGTGTTAAAGTTCCATTTGAAAATAAGCATAGATCCTAAATTTGAGGTCTTTTTTTTTTTTTAGAAAATTAGCAAAGTCTGATTAAATACTTGTTCACTGTTTTTGTAACAGTAACATTTTTGTTGAAGAGTAAATTAAGAATCTTTGCTCTTCCTGATTTGTGGGGCAAACTTTATAATAATGCTGCTGTTTTTTTTTTAATAATTTTACTTCCCTTCTTAATTTCTGCAGCACAAAATTGACTTTTTAAAATAACAGTTTTATTGAAGTATAATTCACATACTTATAGTTTACTCACTTAAAGTATACAATTCAGTGGGGTTTTAGTACATCCACACAGATGCGCATCCAGTACCACAATCTATTTTAGAATATTTTCATCACCCCCAAAAGAAACCCCAGACTTATTAACATTCACTCCTGCCAATGGCCCATCCCTAAATAAACACTAATCTACTTTCTTTCTGTATGCCTATTTTGGAGCATTCATATAAATAGAATCATATAACATGTGGTCTTTTTTGACTGGCTTCTTTTTATTTAGCATAATGTTTTTAAGGTTTATGCAAGTTGTAGCACATATTGGTACTTCCTTTCTTTTTATTGCCAAAAAATAGTCCATTGTGTGGATATATCATTTTATTTATCCATTCATCAATTGATAGGTGTTTGAGTTGTTTCTGCTTTTTTTTTTTTTACTATTATGTATAATGCTGCTGTGAACATGTATGTAAAAGTTGTTGTGTGAACTTATGTTTTCATTTCTCTTGTATGTGTATACTTAGAGGTTGAATTGCTGGGTCATGTGGTAATTTTTTGTTTAACTTGTGAAATCAGTTATATAGTATTGTTGAATATTATGCTGCTTGTAGAATTTACTCTGGTGGTTTTGTTTGCGAAGTCCAAGTTTTGTCATACAGCCTTTACAACTATTCTGTGTAATGCTATTCTGTTGTTTTTTTTGCCTACTGAAGTATTATGTACTAGGTATTTATGAAATTTTGTGATCTCAGTTTTGATCTGAGCCTGCTAAAATCCTGGTGAGAAGTTCCTGCTAAAATCCTGGTGAGAAGTTCCTGGTAAACTTGGGTTAGGAAATGAAAAATGAGTTCATTTTTTTTAATTAAAAAAAATTTTTTTTATTTCATAGAATTAGTTAATGGAGGTTTAAGGACTAGCAACAGTCCTTAGTAGCATCTGGGAATGATAGAAACTTGCAGATTTCTGGTTGTTAGGTATACTGAAGAAATGGTATCGATATCATAGTCGGGATTTTTCCTTCGTGTTTGGGTCTTTGAGTGATTGTATAAATATGTGCTACAAAGGGGCGCCTGGGTGGCTCAGGTCGTGATCCCAGGGTCCTAGGATCAAGCCCCGCATGGGGCTCCGTGCTCGGCGGGAAGCCTCTCCCACTCCCTCTGCTTTTGTTCCCTCTCTCACAGTCTCTCTCTGTCAAATAAATAAATAAAATCTTAAAAAAAAAATATGTGCCACAGAGCATGCTTACTTTATCTTATGGATCAGGGAGAATTACTGGTTTAACACTGTTTCTTTCTGTTTTGATTCCGGTAAGCACCACTTGTCCCCAGTTTCAGAAAAGGCTATCATAAAAATATTGTTTTGATGAAAATAAAGCACAAATTTATTTTGAAGTTTCCATGATTAGCTTCTTACAAAAAGGCTACTTAAGTCCTCACAGATAGCTGATTATCTGGTATTCTAACAAAGGGAGGACACTACTATCAGATCTAGCCAGATTGGTGCCTAACATAGCTTTAACAGTGATGAGCTCTGTTGCTCTATTGAGTCAGTTTTATTGTCTTCCTCAGGCCCCTGCGTAACCTGGTAGAAACTTTTGTACTCTCCCAATTCTGGAGTCAGGGAAAGTCTGGATTAAGGAATGGTTTTTTGTTTCGTTTTGTTTTGTTTTTTTGTTTTTTTTGTTTCTGAGTCATGATTTTTAACTAGATGCGCCACAGGTTTCAAAGCAGGTTGATTAGGTAAAAGTCAACTGAATAAAAGTGTTACCAGTTTTATAATTATAGCAGCATTTACTGAGTGATATGTGCCAGGCTATGTATTTTAATTGTTATTTTTCTTATTTATTTTTAGATTAAAGAAAATATTTCTGAGCTGAGAGATCATCTAATTTATCTATAACATCATATCTTTTAGTATTTTGAAAGTGACTGCCAGATGGGTTTATAATTTGTTTCCCATAAGTTTCTTATGAGCATATAGAGGGAAATCTGTTACTTTCCTAGATAAAATAGTAGAAACTTCTTATATTTTTAACAGGTAAAAATTGTTTTGTTCAAGAAATTCTGAGGGGCATTTTAAGGAAATGTTCAGGTGTATATATGTTAAAACATTTCTTTTGAAATATTTTTCCTAAAATATTTTAATTTCCCCCCCTTTGTTCTGATGTTGAGTTTCCATCAAAGCTACTTTGTGTTTTTTATTTTTTTATTTTATTTATTTATTTATTTTTTATTTTTTTAAAAGATTTTATTTATTTATTTGACACAGAGAGAGGGATTACAAGTAGGCAGAGAGACAGGCAGAGAGAGAGGAGAGAGGAGGAAGCAGGCTCCCTGCTGAGCAGAGAGCCTGATGTGGGCCTCGATCCCAGGACCCTGAGATCATGACCTGAGCTGGAGGCAGACTTTAACCCACTGAGCCACCCAGGCGCCCTACTTTGTGTTTTTTAAAACAGTAAAAATATCTGACACAAAGATGCCATTATAAAATTTGTCTACTTACTGTATATTTTAGTATAAAATTTTTTATTTGATTCTCAATGGGAAAGTGATATAAATTACTGCCTTGTACATGTTGAATTAGGTCTTAATTCCCTAAGAATGAAGGCATTGTTGGTGAGGAGAGTGCCATAAGAACCATACCGGGATTCTGGACTGAGATACAGGCCATTATTGAAATAATTAGAAAATTAAGTTTTCAAACTTAGGAATATTTTGTGTTATAGGTATTAATTATCTCCTCTCTTAAGGAACGCAGTATTACAGGATACTATGTAATAGATTTTTTAAGTAGCATCACTTAAGAAAAGACAAAGTAAAGCAACTCTAATAGTGTTGGTTGTGAGACATATCTTTAGAATATGTTTTTTTAAAATAATTTTTTTAGAAGATTTTATTTATTTGAGAGAGAGTGAAAGGGCACAAGCAGGGGGAGCGTCAGAGAGAGAGGGAGAACCAGGCTCCCCGCTGAACAGGGAGCCCTATGCAGGACTAGATCCCAGGACCTTGGGATCATGACCTGAGCCCTAGGCAGACGCTTAATGACTGAGCCACCCAGGCTCTGTTTTTATTTATTTTTTATTTTTTTAAAGATTTTATTTATTTATTTGACACAGAGTGAGAGAGAGATTACAAGTAGGCAGAGAGGCAGGCAGACAGGGAGAGGAGGAAGCAGGCTCCCCGCTGAGCAGGGAGCCTGATGTGGGCCTCGATCCCAGGACGCTGAGATCATGACCTGAGCCAAAAGCAGAGGCTTTAACCCACTGAGCCACCCAGGCTCCCAGGCTCTGTTTTTAAACACCATTTTATCCCTAGTGCTTGATACATAAGAGGCAATAAATAAATGTTTGATGAGAGAATAAAATTTCCTTTATTCAGCCATTGTTTTAAATTTATGGCAGAACCCAAATTTAGCAATAATTTTTTTTTTTAAGATNCCTTTATTCAGCCATTGTTTTAAATTTATGGCAGAACCCAAATTTAGCAATAATTTTTTTTTAAAGATTTTTATTTTATTTATTTCACAGAGAGAGAGAGAGAGAGATCACAAGGAGGCAGAGAGGCAGGCAGAGAGAGAGGGGGGGAAGCAGGCTCCCCGCCGAGCAGGGAGCCCGATGCGGGCCTCGATCCCAGGACCCTGAGATCATGACCTGAACCGAAAGCAGAGGCTTTAACCCACTGAGCCACCCAGGCGCCCTAGCAATAATTTTTTAACTTCATTATATTATTAGCTAAAATATAACCGTCTTTTTTAGTAGAGCTACACAAATACATCTCATTAATAATACTACTGAGAGTAAACTGGAATAAGAATAGGAGTCCCAGCTTCTTAAAAACATAAATATGTTTTGGGAGCGGGGTGCTAGTATCAAGGATGGGCGTAGGGAAGCTCTAACACATGCATCATGCACTGTGGTTTAGTTAGAAGGAAAGGGTAAGGAAACTTAATTGTTTCTAGCTAATCTCTAAGAGGGCATTTGTTGTCTTGGCATGGTTTCCATTATGATGTGGTAGTTAAGAGGATGGACTTTGGAGTCAGTAAACCAGAATTTGAGTTCTAGCTGAATGATTTGGGGAAAGTCATTTCACATCTTTTTTTAAAAGATTTTATTTGAGGGCGCCTGGGTGGCTCAGTGGGTTAAAGCCTCTGCTTTCGGCTCAGGTCATGATCTCAGCGTCCTGGGATCGAGGCCCGCATCGGACTCTCTGCTCAGCGGGGAGCCTGCTTCCTCCTCTCCCTGTCTCTCTGCCTGCCTCTCTGCCTACTTGTAATCTCTCTCTCTGTGTCAAATAAATAAATAAAATCTTAAAAAAAAGAATAAAAGATTTTATTTGAGAGACAGTGAGTGAGCGAGCAAGAGCACAAGCTTCTGGAAGGGCGAAGGGAATGGGGAGAAGTAGATTCCTTGCTGAACAGGGAGCCCATCTGGGGCTGGATTCTGGAACCCTGGGATTGTGACTTGAGTTGAAGGCAGACGCTTAACTGACTGAGCCACCCCACGTCATTTCACATCTTACATTTTCTTTGTTCTTATCTCTAAAATGATGGTAATACCAATTCTCAAGAATCAGTTTAGTATCTCCTAAGTACTTCACAGATTTGTTTGACAAATTGCTTTTGAAAAATGAAGCTGTTACTTAATATCATCTAACTGGCTTTTTGGTCTGCTTCACTGGTTTTTCTTTTAGCTGCCCTTCAAATGTGGGTATTTCTAAGTGACTTCCTGCTCTCCTTCCCCCTACACCCTTGCCTGCAGTATATATGTATGAAGCATGGCTTCAGCTAAGTAATATACTGTCTTCTGTTTTCTGGGTTCTGGATCTGAATTCCATCTACCTTTTGGACAGCTTCACAAGTTAAACAGCAAACTTTGTATCTAGGCTTGAACACATGGTTATCCTCCATTTTGTTTCTCTTCTATGTTTTTTGTCTTGAGCCATTATCTTCCACTTGGTTACCTAAACTAGAATTTTCAGAAACCCCTTTGACTTTTAGAAAATGTCAAGTTAGTCATTTAGGGCTTGTCAGTTTTAATGCTTGTCAGTTTTAATAATGTTTTGAATTTATCCCCCCCCTTCAGGTCTGCATCTCCTGTTGGGAGAAATCCTGTGATAATCCAAACACTGCTTTTCATGCCTTCCAGTCTTTCCTCCTGTTGCCACCCACCTATCCCCCACACTAGGGGAGGTGAAACAAAACAAAACGAATCTGTTTCTCTGTGGTAACTCACATTTCTGTTTTCCTGGCCCAAGTACTCATCTTTGAATCCTGTTGACTAGGAAATAGTAGGCCAACAAATAATACTTTGGTTTTAAAAGGAATTATCTTATAATAAAATAATGTAACAGAATTTTTTTACCTTTTTTTTTTTTTAAAGATTTTATTTGTCAGAGAGAGAGTGATAGCACAAGCAGGGGGAGCGGCAGGCAGAGGGAGAAGCAGGCTTCCCACTGAACAAGGCCTCATGTGGATCTTGATTCCAGGACCCTGGGATCATGACCTGAGCCAGAGGCAGACGCTGAACAGATTGAGCCACCCAGCCGTCCCATTGTAACAGTATTTTGATGGTGTATTTTGTCATTAGTTTATATCTCTCTCTATATGTATATACCTGAATGGAAGCTTAAAGAAATATTGGGTCTTGACCGATTCAACTTTGTCAAAATTGAAAAACTGGGAACTAAAGTGTCTATTCTTTTAAAAAAGGTATCATCAGCATTCATTTAATATCTCTTCTACATGTAATAGTCTTTAATTCTAGCTTGAATAAACAGAGTAAATAAAAGAATGAACCTCTGATTACCAGATACAAGTAAGCCATGCTTTGATACATTTGAAAAGTATTTGAAATAGGTCAAGTACTGGCAGGGAATTGCATTAGTACTAATGACCTACCTAAACTGGTTTAAATTAGCTTTTAATTTTTACCAAAAATAATATGAATGCATGGTAATGAGTCAAATAGTTCAGAAGAATTTAGGATGAAAAGTGATTATATCTCCAATTCCACTCTCTCCCACCCCAGTCATATTTCTCAGAAGGAACTTGTATAAGGGATATGCTTATTCTTTTTCTTTTATAAATTCACTTACCAATATTAGACAATGTCTATTATAAACTTTGCTACAAAAGGTAAGAGTTTAGGTCATTCAATTTCTTCCTCCTTACTCACTCTCTCCCCTCTTCTTGATATTTAGTAGGGTTTTTTTTTTTTAAATATTTTTGGATCATTGATTANATTTCTTCCTCCTTACTCACTCTCTCCCCTCTTCTTGATATTTAGTAGGGTTTTTTTTTTTTTAAATATTTTTGGATCATTGATTACTTTTTTTTTTTAAAGATTTTATTTATTTATTTCACAGAGGGAGAGAGATCACAGGAGGCAGAGAGGCAGGCAGAGAGGGGGGGGGAAGCAGGCTCCCCGCTGAGCAGGGAGTCCGATGCGGGCCTCGATCCCAGGACCCTGAGGTCATGACCTGAGCCGAAAGCAGAGGCTTTAACCCACTGAGCCACCCAGGCGCTCATTGATTACTTTTTAAACTTTAAATGTTATAGTTCTCTATTTTTATAGCCTCATCTTTGGTCATTTATACTTTAATGCTGTCAAAATTGTTAGTGCTTTCTTTTGTTTTTGAAATCATAAAGTGTTCTGAGATTGAATTATGTGCTGATTCTAAAAATTAAAACTAGTAAAGACCTGAGTGGTCAGTTTCCATTGCTTCAGTCCACTGTCACACTGGACTTAGAATAATTTATATTACATACATTTATTTATGTTTATACATGTAATATATATAGCATTAAAATGAAATGGATTCTTCCAGAATTATTTCATAGTTAAATTTGTTTCATAGGTGCATCATGATTTTCTGGACTTGCAGTTATATATGCCTTGATAGAATTCTTAAATTTATCTGTCCTAATAATCATATCGATCAGCTTTCCTTTTTTTAATGGAACCCACTCCTTTATAACCTCCTCTATAACTTCCCTCTGGACAGTTTGCTTATGTCTGCTACATAGCTTTCATCCTGGGAAATCTTCTTTTTGTTGTCCCACCAGGGCTTTCACATGGAGTTTTCATAAGGTTTGGGCATGCCTTGAAATTGTGTACAGACATTGAGTGGGAATCTATTTTTCAGCTTTCATTGTATTCTCAGGGATGATTCTTATGATCCCAAAACACATCTGTTTTGAAATCACTATCTTATATACTGTATATTCTCATTATACTAAACTGCAATCATAACCTCTTTAACTCATTGATGCTGTTTTCCTGCAAATGAGACTGCCAATGGACATTATACTGGGGTTTTATAGTATAGCCTCTAGCATAGCCCCCAGGGAGATACATTCTTGGCATTTGCAATCATCTTTCTATTTTCCTCAAATTTCCTAAAGTTATATCTTGCTTTTAGTGATAGTTTTTCAGCTGTCTTTCAAAGAGTCCCTTTGGCTGCAATGGTAATTATGATCCCCCAAATAATAACAAAGGATGTTACTAATACCTAATAACTTGTTGATTTTTAATTTTTATTTTCTTGGTAGTTTGTTTAAAGGGGGCTCTAGCCTCTTTTAGCCTGGTACCCTTCGAGTATCCTTAGCATGGTATTTTACTGCTTATCATGGCAGGTCTGGTCTTACCTTTGGTCAGATCAGAAGTTATTTGCCAAGATCCAAAGTAAAAGACAACAGAAGAAATTACAATGGAGTAAATGAGAGATGTTGCAAAAATACTTATTTTTCTTTATCCTCCTAGCATTGATCTTGGCTAAAAATGTTTTAAATATGTATACCAATGGTCTTTGGCCAAAAATAAATAGGATAGTATACTATGTTAGTCCACTATCTAGTGTTGCGTAGAATTAGAACACGGGAAAATTTATTTAATTGCTTATATATTTTTAAAATTTTTATTTATTTGAGAAGGAGTGTGAGTGTATGAGTGGGGGGAGGGACAGAAGGAGGGAGATAGAGAATCTTAAGTGGACTCCACATTGAACATGGAGCCCCACGTGGGACTTGATCTTATGACCCTGAGATCATGACCTGAGCTGAAATCAAGAGTCAAGATGCTTAACCAAAAAAAAAAAAAAAAAAAAAAAGATGCTTAACCAACTGAGCCACCCAGGCATCCCTTAATTGCTTATTTTTTAAAGAGTATTTTGTTTTGGGAGAGTGTGTTTATACTTTTCATGGCACAAATGGCCATGCTTTCTTTTGCCTCTAGGCCTTTCATTATTGCTGTTTTTACTATCTGGCAAAATATTTTTCTCCCATATTCTTTCACTAGGCTAACTGGTACTTGTCTTTTGGGTTTATGCTTAGATGTCACCATTTCAGAGAAGCTTTCTTTAACCCTTCCAGTTCGGTTATGTGCTGCATGTATAGTTCCCTCCATTTATCACTTACTCACTTTATTCAATTATTTGAAAGGTTTGTTGAGTGATGTCTGTGAGCCAAGATGTGTTTGTAATGTGAGAGCGGATCCAGCAGTGAATAAACAAACCAAAATACTGCCCCCTGTAGAGCTTATATTCTGTTGGGTAGAAATAGGAAAGAATATGAATGTAATACCAGGTAGAGATGAGTTCAGAGAAGAACAGAGCAGAGTGATAGTGGGGAGATACATACTTACTTTAAGGTGACCAGAGAATGCCATTCTGAGGAGGATGAAATTTGCAGTCATTGAGATGAGAGCTGATAGTGACTTGAGCTAGAATGGTAGAGATGAAAAATGTTCAGATTCTGAATTATTTTGAAGACTAAGCCATGATATGTTCAGATTCTGGAAATGTATTTTGAAGATAGAATCTGCAGTAATTTGCTGGTGCATTGATAGGAGGGGGTATATGAGACAATGAGAAATAAGATCCCAAGATTTTGGCTTGAACAGATATCAAGCTTTACTTGGGTGAGGACGCAAGAGGAACACTTTTGGGGTGAGGATATAGAAGGGGTGGTACTCCCCAGCTCATTATTAGATATGTTAAATTTGAGGGGCCTACTAGAAATCTGAGTGGAGATTTTGAGTAGCCAGTTTGCACAAGGGGACTTTTTGGGATAATGAAAATTTTCTAAAGTAATCAGGTTGGTGGTTGCACAACTGTAAATTTACACAAATTATTTAATTGTTCATTTATCATGGGTGAGTTTTATGGTTGGTAAATTGTACCACAATAAAGCTATGAAAAACAAGTAATTTTGAGCAGCCAGAAGTGGTATTTTAGAAAAAATGAAGTTTATTCACAAATAAGCTTTTTGGTTCTCACTATGTCAAGCTTGTTGAGTGAGTTTACTTAGGCAAAATTGTAATGAGTCTATTTTCTAATGCACTGTACATTAAAGGTACTCTCATCAGGAGCAAATGATAATTGACAGGAAGAGAAATAGAAACTTTAAAAAATAAAAAGTATAGCCAGCAAGGACTATTTAATGTTGTCTGATTACCTTGTATATGTCAGTAGCACCTGAGGTCATCGTGACATGAATAGCTCAGTGTAATTATTGATTATAGTGATGACATCTTATCAGTAAGAAAAGCTTGGTTTATTTCTTTGTCCCCAGGCTATGAAAGCAAGGTAATCACATATTAGAAAAATTTGTAAAAATTAGCTATTAAACTTCAATGTAAAGGAACTAGCTTCATTTGTATTTTTACTTATATTGTAAAATAGTGCCATTATTTGAGGTAAATTGTATTATTAACACAGTGTGCTGTCTTTTATATAAACCTGTTATGCCTGACTAACCACACTATACTAGGATCTGTAATTAGTGATTTTCCTAGTAGTAATGATAAAATTACACTAGTTTCATCAGTTCGCATTAATTTTGACCATCTTATACCCAGAAATCTTTTTTTTTTTTTTTTTTTTAAAGATTTTATTTATTTATTTCACAGAGGGAGAGAGATCACAAGGAGGCAGACAGGCAGGCAGAGAGAGAGGGGGAAGCAGGCTCCCTGCTGAGCAGAGAGCCCGATGCGGGCCTCGATCCCAGGACCCTGAGATCATGACCTGAGCCGAAAGCAGAGGCTTTAACCCACTGAGCCACCCAGGCGCCCTACCCAGAAATCTTAAACTTTCAGGATTCTTTCTGATGCAAGTTAACGCACTGAGGTGGTAAAATAGAGATTATTTTAATATACTACATAACAGACCACCCAAATCTTAATGAGCTCAAAACATAGCTTATTTCTTATCATTCTGTGGGTAGACGGGGTAGTTCTTGTGCTTGTCTCACCAGCCTTACATCACAGCTGCATTTAGCAGGTAGGGTTGGTTAGGGGATAGGCCTAGCTGGGCTTATTAGCAAGATGCTTGAGCTTCTTCCTTCCACATGATATGATATTTGAGGCTTCTTCACCCATGGCACTTTAGGGCAGTGCTCCCAAAAGAGCAAAATCAGAAGCTGTAAAGCCTCAAGTTAAGAGTGCCATATCTGTGGCTTTTTGTTGGTCAAAGCAAGTCACAAGACCAGCTGAGATTGTAAGTGTGGGAAAGTAGACTACAACTCTTGATGGGAGGAGAAGTCAAGTCCTATTACAAAAGAGGCATACATATAATCTTTAATTTTTTTTTACCTTTCTTTTCTTTAAAATAAGATTCCGCTTTTCAGAATTGAACAGGTGACTATCAATATAAACTGGAAAAACTTTGCTTTTATATATAAAATGGAGAGGTTGAATTAGAGAAATTCTTGGAAGCTTCAGTGTGATGAGGCTACAAATAAATACAAGTGTTTTCTGAAAATAGCTTTAGCTTTGCTTGTTCCTTTACTAATTTTGTGTCATTGTAGGGCAACCTGAATGTCGAAGTGTATTGAAGAGGTGTTTTGAGCTTTGAAATTTGACCTGTATTGGCATTTTACCCTTTTATGGTCTATTTCTATATCTGGAAAGTGAGTATAAAAATATACCTGGATTGGGAAATAGAAAAAAGTTCTGGAGGCAAATGGGAGTGATGGCTGCACAACTATGTTAGTATTTATATTTTTAGTATGTAACTAAACCTAGCACAACTATGTTAGTATATATATTTTTAAGATTTTATTCATTTAGAGAAAGAGCACAGCTGTGGGTTGGGGGGTGGACAGGATAGAGTGGGAGGGATTAGGGTTACTTTCACTAAAACTTATTTACTCTTTGCTCAGAAAAATGCATTTCTGAAATATTGACTACCAGTAGAATCATTTTGTATATGATAAAAGGAGAATCCTACAAAATCCTATGAACCTTTTTTTAAAATTGTGTACTCCTTGTGTAAATTTGGATTTTCAGGTAATCTTAAGAGATTTGCTTATATTGGATAGGATATGTCATTCTCTCCAGATGTTTCACATTTCCTTTATGGTTTCTTATCCTAGAAAGACATAATGAAATATTTTGCCCAACTTTGGGGATTTGTTCAAAGGGTTAAATCACCACTCTGTTAGGATACATAAACTCATTTGACACATGAGTTGATGCCTGATACTGCATTCATTTACAGTTAGCAGTGCAATTTGAAAATTGACTTCATGATTTTTATGTTGAGAATCTTGAGGATTGGTAATCGATTGATTGTCTATCTATGTGCTATTTCCATCTCAATGCTGGAGATACAGCAGAGAATGATACAAGTGTCCTTGCTCTTGTGGATTTAAGTTCCAAGTTGAGATTTTAGACAACAAACAACAGAAATAAATACAGACTTTGATTGGAGATAAGTCGTGGATAAGGAGTTAGAGAGTAATGAGGAAGAGGAGACTATTTTAGAGAAAAAGGCTTAACAGTGGCTTCTCTGAAGAGAAGTGTGAGAGTGAGCTATGCAAAGAAGTGGCGAAGAGCATCCCAGACTTGAGAAAGAGCAAGTGCAAAGGCTCTGTGGTAGAGCCAAACTTGGTGAAGTTGATTAACAGAGCAGGAAGAAGATCAATATGAAAACTACTAAGTGAGCCTAGGGGAGTATGAAAGGAGATAAGGTCTTTTTTTTTTTAAGATTTTATTTATTTATTTGTCAGAGAGAGACACAGTGAGAGAGAATAAAGACAAGCAGGGGGAGAGGGAGAAGCAGGCTCCCCGCTGAGCAGGGAGCCCGATGTGGGGCTCGAACCCAGGACCTCGGGATCATGACCTGAGCCGAAGACAGAGGCTTTAACCCACTGAGCCACCGAGGTGCCCGGGACTTTGTATTTTAAGTGTTATGGGAAACCATTAGAATTTTTTAAAAACCTTTTATTTTGAAATAATATTAGACTTAAAAAAATTGCAAAAATAATGCAGAGTTCCCATATACTCTTTAACCAGTATTAATATCTTGCATATTATATATTATTGGAATCAGTTTTTTGAGGTAGTGTGTTACTTTAAAATTCTCACTTTCCTGCTTGTATGTGGAGAAGACTGAAGAGGCAAGAGATGAAGTATGGAGTCCAGTTTGGAGACTAGTGTAGTGATCTAGATGAGAGTTGATGAGGGTGGTAGCTGACAGTTCCTTAAGAGGTTTATCCAAATAGCTTCTTGGGACTCGTATTTTTAAAAGCCTGGTTTAGAATATCATACTAAGGGGCGCCTGGGTGGCTCAGTGGGTTAAAGCCGCTGCCTTCGGCTCAGGTCATGATCCCAGGGTCCTGGGATCGAGGCCCACATCGGGCTCTCTGCTTGGCGGGGAGCCTGCTTCCCCCTCTCTCCTCTCTCTCTGCCTGCCTCTCTGCCTACTTGTGATCTCTCTCTCTGTGTCAAATGAATAAATAAAATCTTTAAAAAAAAAAAAAAGAATATCATACTAAGAAACTCTGCAAAGCTTTCCCTGAGACCAAACTTCTGTACGTGGTTATTTATTTATTTATTTTTGGTTTCTTATTACTCTATTTTAGTAGTATTGTTTCACGAAGGTGCTCAAGGAGCTGCTTAAAAATGTGGAACGCTTCACGAATTTGTGTGTCATCCTTGCACAGGAGCCATGCTAATCTTCTTTGTATCGTTTCGATTTTAGTATATGTGCTGCCGAAGCGAGCACTGTATGTGGTTGTCTTTTAAGAGGAACAAAATACTAGCATAATTTAGACGAAGAAAAACATTGTGTATAATCAACTTTGTTAATGAAAGAAGGTAATGATTGAAATAGGAGAATAAAGAACTATAGCCACATTTCTTTGTGTTGAAAATCAGTGAGGGGAGCCTGGGTGGCTCAGTGGGTTAAAGCCTCTGCCTTCAGCTCAGGTCATGATCTCAGGGTCCTGGAATCGAGGCCTACATCAGGCTCCATGCTCAGCAGGGAGCCTGCCTCCTCCTCTCTCTCTGCCTGCCTCTCAGCCTACTTGTAATCTCTCTCTCTGTCAAATAAATGAATAAAATCTTAAAAAAAATCAGTGAGTTGCTCTCTTAGGCATTGGTTCCGTGTTCTAAGTTGCCAGTAATTTTTCTTTGAGAGAATGAAGACTAGTATATACTATATTTCAATTTTTTAGATACTTTGTGTGGAAAATGCTTCTTAATTTGACAAAGATTAATTACCAAGATTTTTCAATGCAAAGGTACAATCTTACTTTATGATCTGTGTGGCTACTCTTTATCCTATTTATTTTTAGTTTTTACATATTTTACTTGAATGGTAAGAATAATGATCCATAGTTTGAAATTTTAATGAAAGCATTGTATAACTATATACTTTGCAAATGTATATAGTTAATCTATATATCAGTGATATGACTTTCAAGTGTTAATGAATAGAATGCATTCTTCTCAAAATTGTACTTTTCTAATGTTCTGTTCTGTAACATCAAACAATTTATTATTAATTTATTTTTTATTTTTTTTAAAGATTTATTTATTTATTTTGACAGAGAGAGAGAGAGAGAGATATCACAAGTAGGCAGAGAGGCAGGCAGAGAGAGAGGAGGAAGCAGGCTCCCCACTGAGCAGGGAGCCCGATGTGGGCCTCGATCCCAGGACCCTGAGATCATGACCTGAGCTGAAGGCAGAGACTTAACCCACTGAGCCACCCGGGCACCCTTATTACTAATTAATGTACTTAAACTATTTCCTGCTTTTTGTTTGCTGTAAAACAATGAGGTGATGAATTAAGAAAACTTTGTTCTGGATGTTGAACCTAAAATTAAGTACTTTTTGGTAGTATCTACTCTCTTTCACTTTAAGAACTAAATGGTAGGGGCGCCTGGGTGGCTCAGTGGGTTAAAGCCTCTGCTTTCGGCTCAGGTCATGATCTCAGGGTCCTGGGATTGAGCCCCGCATTGGGCTCCCTGCTTGCCGGGGAGCCTGCTTCCTCCTCTCTGTGCCTGCCTCTCTGCCTACTTGTAATCTCTCTCTCTCTGTCAAATAAATAAATAAAATTAAAAAAAAAAGGAACTAAATGGTAGCAATTTTTGTGGTCGAAGTCTGAAAGTTGTAGACACTTTTGTTCTTTGTTATAATTGAACTCTTTAATGCGTAGCTTTATGGAATTTATTGTCATTACATAGGTAACATAATTGAGATGGTGGAGTAAGATACTTGTAGAATATTTGGAACAATGCCTAGCAAGGAGTANAAATAAATAAAATTAAAAAAAAAAGGAACTAAATGGTAGCAATTTTTGTGGTCGAAGTCTGAAAGTTGTAGACACTTTTGTTCTTTGTTATAATTGAACTCTTTAATGCGTAGCTTTATGGAATTTATTGTCATTACATAGGTAACATAATTGAGATGTGGAGTAAGATACTTGTAGAATATTTGGAACAATGCCTAGCAAGGAGTGCATGCTCACTTAATATTTTACTTAATATTAGGAAGTACTGTAAGTACTAATGGGATGATTTAAAATAGCCTTATTTTTTGCTTGTTTTGAAGAAGTGGTCTGTGAGCCTCCTTTGTTACTTACCTAATATTTAATGGGTGACTTCTGGATGTCAGGCACTGTCAGATGTTCTTATGTAGATTATTTTGGCTCATGATGAGAGTATTAGGCTCTGAGAGGTGAAGTCATATAGTCATGGTTGTGCAATAACAGGTAGGCTTTCTAACAAAACTACCCAAACCTGTCCCCTGTCATCGACATATAAAGACCTTGTAAATGACTCCTCTGGTAGATGTTTATATTGGATACTTTCTTATGTGTAGAGCTATATGATATAGGTTGTGGAGATTGAAGAAATGAGTTTCATACACTGTCTTATAGTGTTGGAGATAGTTGTGATACAAGGAAGAAAATGATATTATTAGAAATTATACACATTTAGAGGACGGAGATGTTGTTTGCATTCAGGGAAGAAGGTTAATCGGATTTTTTTCTTAAGATTTATTTATTTATTTATTTGAGAGAGAAAGAGAGTCAGTGTGAACGGCAAGAGAATCTGGAGCAAACTCTCCCCTGTGTGTGGAGCCCATTGTGGGGCTTGATTGCAGGTGACCTGAGACTAAATCAAGAGTCTGACATTTGTTTAACCAGCTGAGCCAATGAGGTTCCCCCAGGGATGGTTTCTTGAAAATAGGTTAACATTTAAACTGATATGGGAGTAGTGGGATTTGGACATCTCAGTAGAGGAAACAATAATGGAAACAAGAGATAGTATAGAAAATAATGAATAGTTTGTTTTGGCTACTGTTTGTGAATGAATGTAGGGGAAATTTTAGATTGGAAAGGTAAACTAAATTTAGGACCAAATTGTGTAGGGCCTTGAAAACTTGACTATTTCGAATTCATACATTCATTAGTTGAGTGAATTTCTTTTAGTCATCATAGAAGCTAGTTGCATATGGTTTGGGGGAAATAAAATTGAATGAGAAATTTAGACCACAGTGAGATTTTGTTATTAAAAAGGGAAATCGTTGGGCATTCAGAATGGTAGAAAGAGCACTTTATTACGAGTGAGGAAATGAGATTTCCAATTCTGGCCGTGCCATGAAGTAGTTATATAACTTTGGAACAGTTCTTTTACATTCTGTGTGCATTAGGTTCTCAATATGTAAAATGAGGTTTGTATAAAAGATCATTAAAGCCGTAATGAGATGGTGACTGTCTTTTTTTTGTTCAAATAGGGTACTGAAATTGAAAGGAGATACTATTAATAATTAAGCCCAGTAGCAACTGAATTATATTCTTGCTTATCTTAATGAGTCTTTCACCTATTATGTTTCAAAACTCAAATTTAAAATACTGAAAGCAAGAAAAAGGACTAAGACATTAATCATAAATGTTTAATATTAAACAAGGTGAAGGTAGTATAATCTGAGGAAATAGAACCTCTTAAAAATTATTTATTTTTAATTGAAGTGTAGTTGACACACAGCATTACATTAGTTTCAGGGTACGTGACATAGTGATTCTATAAGTTTATATGTTAATACTATGCTTACCGCAAGAGTAGCTACCATCTGTCACAATACAGTGCTATTGTAACACCACAGGCTTTATTCCCTGTGCTACACCTTTTATTCCCATGACTTAAACTCATTCCATCACTGGAAGCATGTGCCTCCTACTCCCCTTCACCCATTTTTACCATCTGCCACACCCGGGAAATAGAATCACTTTTAAATAATTAATCTGCTTGACGTTATGAGTGGTAATGATTAACAATATGCATATGAACATGGAATTGTTTTGAAACAGATATATTCTTCAAAATAAAGGCAGTTACTCTCGTAGATAAAGCTAAAAACAGTTACACATCACTATAAGTATACACTTTAATATGTCTGGCATTTAGAGGAAGTAATGAGGTACTTCATTTGCACATGTTTTCTAGACAGAATTCTTTAAACGTCTTCAGGGATTGAAGTCTTGGGGTAGTTTACCCTCTATTAGCTGGGTCTACCGGATTGCTGTGCTTGCTGTTTTAAATTAGTCTTATTACAGTTTTTTTGTTTGTTTTTTTAAATCTTCCCTTGATGTTATACTCACTGCTGTAAATTTTCTGGCTTATCATAATGGTTCAGTACAATTATATAGAGAGGCGTCTTTCCCCTCAACCTTCCTGTATAAGTAAGAACTGCACGAGAGCATCAAAATTATGTGCATTTGGTAGCAAGTTTGTTATTTCAAGCCACTTTTCCTATATTTTCTAGTTTTCTCATATTCTAGATAAGTGATTCTCAAACATTTAATGTACATTCAGATCTCCTGGGTATTTTATTAGATCTGCCATGGGCCTGAGAATCTGCTATTCTAATAAGCTATCCTAAATGATGTGGAGTTGCTGTTCTGTAGACTACAATCAGTATTGAAAGTTCTAGAAAGTTTATTGGAATTCACATTTATTGGATACACAGGGCATTAAATATGGCTGGATTCTTTCAGAACTTACATTGATAGTTTAAAAAAAAAGTAGGACTTTTGTAAATCTAGTACTACAGTTGATTGAATAATATTTATCTTTTGTATTCACATTTCCCTCTTTCATGTTTACCAGTGTCTTAACCCTAGTTTTGCTTCTTTCTCATTTCTTTTTTGTTGTGGTTTTTGCTTTTGTTTAATGTATTATTGTGTTTTGTGGATCTGGTCAGGGAACCGTTACTGTATTTTATGTTTGTATCTACATTTTATTTTGCATGCGTAACGTGGCTTTGCCTGGATGTTCTTTTTGGTAAGTTCCAAATTTAAAGCATATTTTTTTTTGTAGTGTAAGTTACAGTGTTTTTCATCTTTTTTTTCCCCTCTCACTTCTAGTAATGTGATCATGCTCATGAGTTGTTTTTAATTTTTTTAAAGAGTTCATTTGATATTTTTTTCCTAACATTTCCCAACTTTCCTTAATAGTAGTGCAGTTTGATACTAATCTGCTTTGATTGGTTTTATAGCCTCACACTCTCAGTTGCTGATCACTATTAGCAGTTGCTGTCTCAAGTATTTTGGTTTTTTAAAAAAGCCTTAATCATCTAGAGATATTGCTCTAAGAGCTTGTGCTTCCATATAGCAATCATAAAAGAAGATAGTTTGTAGTAAAATTAAATATTTGTTGGGAATGAATAATGCATTCTAATTTTGTTTTTACAGCAACAGCTTGCACAGCTACAGAAAGAAAAATCAGAGATTCTGAAAAATCTGGCATTATACTACTTCACATTTGTAGATGTTATGGAATTTAAGGTAATATATTTTAATATGTAGAATTTAACATGGAATTATGTTTGTTAATTGTATAAATTGCTTTATCACTTTATAGATAACAAAATTTGAATTCTTCTAGAACTAAGATTTAAAGTACATTTTATTTGTGTATGTTTTCTGAATTTAGTGTCACTTATATAGGTAAGAGATTAAAATAAGCTTTATTTCCAGGAC
Organism: Ailurus styani; assembly: GCA_002007465.1. Lineage (NCBI taxonomy): Eukaryota > Metazoa > Chordata > Mammalia > Carnivora > Ailuridae > Ailurus > Ailurus styani. The sequence goes on along the minus strand of LNAC01000004.1, from coordinate 3,515,435 downwards.
CATGTTTGTGAATTGCTGAATACTATTGATGTTTGCCAAGTCTTCTTTGATATTGTAAGTATTATTTTCAGAAAAATTTCCGATTCTCTTCTGTCTGATTTTCTAATAGAACTAGAGGGACTGAATATTTTTCTTCAGAAAAAAGATCTATGTGACTAGTGTGTGAAATTTTAGCATTGTTAAATTGGCGTATTTTGTAGCACTTTTTTAAGGTAAGGAGTTAAAATGCATTCTCTGTTTTCACTTGCTTATTTGTCACTGCATATAAGTCTTGCACATATTGGGAAATAGTAGTTAATTTTAGTATTTTATTTTAGAAGTATTTTATTTTATTTATTTTTTATTTTTCAATTAAAAAAAGTTAAGTGAATAATATTTTTCTCTGTGAAAGATATACTTGATGGAATCTTTCTTAGGTAAGATAATTTCTAGATACAGGAAGTCAAAGTGAAAAATCTCTCCATTGACAATTTACTTATTCAGTGAATTTTATTACTTATTTGTATAATACTCCTTTTTCTTAGTGAGATTGGCTGCATATTCCTTTTTATTCTGGTTTTGTTTATCCCTTTAAACTGTCATCTGTTAAGGCAATAACAAACTTTTTTTCATCTATAAAATTGTGTCACCAACACAAAAGTTACATGTAAGTTCCAAAACTTGGGTATATTTTTGGTGAAAGGAATTAGAATCTTAGAAATGGGGATCAAATAAATATAGAAAATTATTGGCTTTCAGTAGCTGCCATGAAGATTTGTGTGTGTGCTTAAAAGTTTGTAAAATAAGGATTTAAACTTGATTTTTGTTTTCTAGACTGTAAACTTTGATTTAACAAAAAACTACTTAGATTTGATCATAACCTATACAACACTAATGATACTGCTGTCTCGAATTGAAGAAAGGAAGGCAATCATTGGATTATACAACTATGCTCATGAAATGACCCATGGAGCAAGGTAGATCTGCATTATACAAATCTTTGTGAAGTTCTCAGTTTGATGGCTATCACCTCACTGAAATTTGATATGTTTTTTTTAAGTGACCGAGAATACCCACGCCTTGGTCAGATGATTGTGGATTATGAAAACCCTTTAAAGAAGATGATGGAAGAATTTGTACCCCACAGCAAGGTAAGATCTGGTTTTTTATTTTATTTATTTATTTATTTAAACATATACTATATTATTTGCCCCAGTGGTATAGGTCTGTGCATCATCAGTCTTACACATTTCATAGCACTCCCCAATGTCCAAAACCCAGCCACCCTATCCCTATCCTCCCACCCCCCAGTAACCCTCTGTTTCGAGAGATTAAGAGTCTCTTATGGCTTGTCTCTTTCCCGATCCCATCTTGTTTCGTTTTTTCCCTCCCTAGCCCACACAACCCCCTGCCCTGCCAAGACCTGGTTTTTAGATACACTTAGTAGGCATGTGAGATACAGGGTCAGGAAATAGAGCCCCGTGCTGAACCCATGTGGTGCTTGCTTAAGATTCTCTCTCTTCCCACCCTCTCTCACTTGTGTGTGTGTACTCTCTTGCCCGTTCTCCAATAAATAAATAAATAAATAGGCATAAGAGATGGCATAAGGGTAAATAGAGTGATAAACTTCTTTTATGAAAAACATAATGGGATGTGAATAATAGCTATGTATGGTTTCATCCAGTTGTGAACCAGAGAACTCATTAGTTAGATTCCAAATAGTATTTGGAGACTCAAGGATCATTCATTATAGTTTTTAGATTTGGTATAGGATATAGAGGTAGTGAAATTTAGTATTTGATAATGTCTCCTCTCATACCAGACTTACCTGGGTTCTAATCCCAACTCTGCCAATTACTGAATATGTAATACTGGATATGTTACTTAACCAACTTCATTGTATCTCAGTTTTCTTATCTGTAAAAATGGAATAATAGTACCTACCTCATATGATTGTGAGGATGATTAAATGAGTTATTTCATAAAAAGTATTTGGATACCTCGTATTTTATACATTTTAGCTGTATTATTAATAAAATCTCTTAATGAGAAAAAAACTTAGTTTTGTGAAAATAATTTGGATGTCTGTCTTTTATTATATATTAAAAAAATAGTTCTTAATGAAACAATTTTGGTTCAAAGGAGTCTTCCCATATGGCTTCTTTGCAGTAGGGCTGATTCAGATGTTCCTAAGCACATCAAGGAAATGTATAGGTATCTCATATATCCTTTTTATAGATAAGGAAAATTGAGGGCTGGAGAAGTGACACAATTAGTCATTTGGCAGTAATAGTGGCAAAACTAGAGCTAAAGCCCAAGATTTCAGGATCTTGGTTCATTCTCTGAATGATGAGAGTAGACATTTTAATAATATACTGTTTTGTATGAACCTGTTAACGCCAAGAATTTTCCTTCAGTTTTCTTACTCCTGTGAAAATTCTAAAGATGCATTTACAGAAGGTGTGTTTGCGATTTAATTTTTTATATAGCTGTATTGTCCCACAAATTTATATAGGTGTAATGTTTTGAAGTTAGTTGGATCACTAGTTAGAAAGAAGCTAATGGATGGTATCAGTTTTGAAGTAAAAATCAGCATTGTAGGTGGAAGTGTCAGGATTCCTCAGAGTGCTGAGCATATCATAGTCATCTGTCTCTGATTTTGGTAGTGCTTTTTCCTCACCTAGAACTGTCTTCCCTGCTCCTCCCATGTTTTCTCCATGGATCCATTTCTGAGTTTTTGCCAATCATGTATGGTCTTGTTTTTATTTACCTACTTCAGATTTATTTCTTTTCTTACTTAGGTGGTGAAAATTTTCTTAAAGGCTGTTGGATCTCTTTTTAAGTTCTCCATATCATTCACATATACTAGACTATTAAATTGCTTGAGAATTGTCCATTTGGATTAGACTGTTTATTTCCTAATCATGATTTTTCTGATGTTCCATGATATTCCAGTTTTTTTTTTGAAAGATTTCCTTCCTTCCCTCCTTCCTTCCTTCCTTCCTTCCTTCCTTCCTTCCTTCCTTCCTTCCTTCCGAGTGTGAATGTGGGGAGGGGCAGAGGGAGAGAGAGAAAATCTCAAGCAGACTCTGAGCTGAGTGCAGAGCCCAACAGAGGGCTCAATCCCATGGCCCTGAGATGGTGACCTGAGCTGAAATCAAGTCAGATGCTTAACTGACTGAGCCACCTAGGCGCACCAGTATCCCAGGTTTTGGTAGAAATTCTATCCTGTATTTGCTAAGGTTTGTTAAAATTAACTTAATTAAAAAACAAATTCAAAATCACTTGGTAGAGTATAATAAAAATACAGATTTCTGGGGTCTACTTCCAGAGGTTCTGGTTTACTAAATTTTAGATAGAACCCTGGTTTCTGTTTTCTGAACAAATCCCATGGTAGTTCATGTGCAGCCAGATTAAAGAATCACTCTTGCAGGCGACTGGGTGGCTCAGTTGGTGAAGTATCTGCCTTTGGCTAAGGTCATGATCCCAGGGTCCTGGGATTGAGCCCTGCCTCAGCCTCCCTCCTCAGTGGGGAGCCTGCTTTCCCCTCTGCCATTCCCCGCCTTGAGCTCCCTGGCTGTATGTCTGTCAAATAAATAAATAAAATCTTAAAAATATATAATTAAAAAAAAATCACTTGTACAGAAATTTTAAGCAGAGATGAGTACCAAAGCCCAGTTAAAAGCAAACAAGAAGCAGATGAGAAGAAACGTTAAATACCTTGACGATAAAGCTGTACTTAACAGACCAAATGGCAAATAGAAGTTAAGTAATTTATTCAGATAGAGTACTTTTTTTATAAGGCATTCTTTGGAGAAATATGAAATACGTTGGGTTCTATTAACACTTAGTCATATAACCCTAATGTTCTGTTATTTCAGTGAGAACTATCGGAGTACAAAAGAGTGAAACTAGGCTTCCTACCCCTTTAGAAATAAAGATCCCAAGATTGTCATTTTATTTTATTTTATTTTATTTTTTATTTTTTAAAGATTTTATTTATTTATTTGACACAGAGAGAGAGATTACAAGTAGGCAGAGAGGCAGGCAGAGAGACAGGGAGAGGAGGAAGCAGGCTCCCCGCTGAGCAGAGAGTCCGATGCGGGCCTCGATCCCAGGACGCTGAGATCATGACCTGAGCCGAAAGCAGAGGCTTTAACCCACTGAGCCACTCAGGTGCCCAAACATTTTAATTTCTAAGGAAGTAACATGATTTTCTGAGCCAAGGTCTTGCCCAGGAGTGCAGAATCTATGATGCTTTTATGAAATTAAAAAAAAAACTTGAGATAGCCAGACCCACCTCAGATATTATATAGAGCATAGTTATAATTAGGCTTTGTTGTTTTAGGATGATATAGTTAGAAACACACAGCAGTTAAAGCTGAAATTTAAATGGATAAAAAAATTTATTCCTCAACTTCCTTTTTTCCTATTTTAGTCTCTTTCAGATGCACTCATTTCTCTTCAGATGGTATATCCTCGAAGGAATCTTTCAGCTGACCAGTGGAGAAATGCCCAACTATTGAGTCTCATCAGTGCACCTAGTACAATGCTTAATCCTGCACAGTCTGACACCGTATGGTTCTCTTTTTCCTTTTTTGAATGAAAATAGTAAAGTTGATTTTTTTTAAAATACCAGTTTTGCAGTGTTGTAGTTTTTCTTCTAATTGATATTAGCATATCAGTAAAATTTATTGTAAAATTCTCAGTAAGTTATACTGTTGAATTTTTTATTTCTAAATTTTGATGCTGAGTTAATACAATTAGTGTTAAGTATTTTCTTTAAAATTTAAATGTTTGTTTTATTCTGTTATAGTAGAAAATTTGGAAAATGCAGAAGATTTTAAAGAAAAAAACAGAATCTTCACTTCAATCTTCACTGACTATAGAATATCATTATTACATTCTTTCACACAGTGGACCCTTGAACAACATAGGTTTGAACTGTGCGGGTCCACATATACCTAGATTGTTTTGATAAATACTGTAAATTGTTTTGATAAATACTGTAAAAACCTTTCCTTAAGATTTTCTTAATATTTTCTATAGCTTAATTTACTGTAAGAGTACATTGTATAATATGTATAACATGCAAAATATGTTAATTGACTTCATGTCATTGGTAAGGCTTCTGGTCAATAGTAGACTATTAGTAGTTAAGTTTTTAAGAGTCAGAAGTTTTAGATGAATTTTCAACTACATGGGGAGGGTGTTTGGCACTCCTCACCCTCATGTTATTCAAGGGTCGACTGTATTTTCAGTCTTTTCTCTGTGTATATGAACATAGATGTTCTGCAAATGGAGAATATACACACATAATTATTGATTTGGGTGAGACTGCATCTATGTACATAAATCATTTTTAACTTGATTAATAAATTATCCTTTGGAATATTATAAGCTCTGAAATAGACTTGGGAAATTTAGAATAGACTTTTAGAAATTTATCATTTACCAGATTGAAGGCAGTTTAGCAGAATACTATTTTAAGGGCGCCTGGGTGGCTCAGTGGGTTAAAGCCTCTGCTTTCAGCTCAGGTCGTGATCTCAGCGTCCTGGGATCAAGGCCCACATCGGGCTCTCTGCTCAGCAGGGAGCCTGCTTCCTCCTCTCCCTGTCTCTCTGTCTGCCTCTCTGCCTACTTGTAATCTCTCTCTCTCTGTGTCAAATAAATAAATAAAATCTTTTAAAAAAATACTATTTTAAGGGAGATTTCAGGGAGTGTAAATGTGAAGGGGGCACAGCTCTCATTGTCCTTTATGGACTGCACATTTAAATATAATTTATAAAACTTTTATCCAACTTTTCAAATATTCGTGGTGGTATTTGAGCCATGAATTGAGTAGTAGGAATTTTTAGGAGAAAGAGAGAGTGACTCAGTACAGGATTTGTTTTTTTAGAATTTCTTTTAATCACAGATTTGTATCTTCTCTTTTTAAGATGCCTTGTGAATATCTCTCTTTGGATGCAATGGAAAAATGGATTATCTGTAAGTAAAATTAGTTTTGTGATTACCCCTCATGTTTTAAGTTTTAGAAAAAATAATGGGTAACTTGGATTACTTCTGTGCTAATAAGCACTGTGCTAAGCCTTCTCTGTGCCTTACCTCATTCAGTTCTCATACTGACCCTGTCAGGATAGTCTCCTGTATAGATCAGGAATCTAAAGCTTAGTCCACATAGCTAAAAAGTGACAAAGACAAAATAAGAAGCCAGGCTAATGCCAAGGCTCATGGTACATATATTGCCTCTCAGTGTAGCCGTCAAAACTACATTTTTGTTTTGTTTTTATGATTTTTAAAAATACTGTGTTTAGGGCACCTGGTTGGCTCAGTGGGTTAAAGCCTCTGCCTTCAGCTCAGGTCATGATCTCAGGGTCCTGGGATCAAGGCCCACATCGGGCTCTCTGCTCAGCAGGGAGCCTGCTGCTTCCTCTCTCTCTCTGCCTGCCTGTCTGCCTATTGTAATCTCTCTCTGTCAAAATAAATAAAATCTTTTAAAAAAAATACTGTGTTTGGTCAGCTAAGGTTTTTGATTTTGATTTACTTCAGTACATATTATAGTGACTCATGGTTGGCAGTTAGATACATGGAGGATAAAAGTACTAGTTGTGCTCCTGAGAAGTTCACAAACTATAGGGAAAATACACAGTGATTCACAGATACAATACAGAATGAGAATTGCTATAATACAATTACTTCTACCACCCTGAAGTCTAGTGGCGAAGGGGAATAATTTTGAGCGGGTTTTTGTTTTTGTTTTTTTTAACTTCTGCTAGTTCTTGTTTCTTGACTTATTAATCATTAGGTAGTATTTGTTGTCTTCTTATTATAGTATGTCTCAAACTATAGTGAAGCACCAGTTTTTCTTTTTTAAATTTTTTCGGATTGATACTTCTATAAAATATGGATTACTAAACTACTAACAACTAAAAGTGAATTACTAGAGTTACCAGAAATAAAGTAATAAAGACACAAAATTAAAAGCTCACATTTTTAATTATTTGATTCAGTTTATTCTGAAAATTACATTGTTACTAGGTTTCTATTCATAAATGTCAAATTTTTGTAAAAGTTTCTAAGTACTCTGTTTCTTAATCTCATTATGCCTTGACGCTTTGAATAGCACTGTTATTAGTATGAAAGAGAGCATGTACTCCCTATCCTTAGCATTTTTAAAGAAAGATTTTATTTATTTATTTATTTATTTATTTATTTATTTATTTATTTATTTAGCGTGTGCACACATGCGAGTGGGTGGGAGGGTAGAGGGGGAGAGAGAGAGAATCTTGAGCATGGAGCCTGTCTCGAGGCTTGATCTTATGACCCTGAGATAATGAGCTGAGCCAAAAGTCAAGAGTTGGATGTTTAACTGACTGAGCCATCCAGGTGCCCCTCCTTAGCCATTTTTATTAATTATATTTTTTACGTTGATCAGTTTTGTGATATTTATATTTTCTTCTATAATGATAGTTAAGATTTTAATACTTTCTCTTAGTTGACTCAAAACACAGCTTTCAAAGTATTGATTTTGCTGAAATATATTTTGATCCTCGATTGTTCATGTTTATGGAAATATGGCTTTAGAACAGAGGTGATTAGTTGGTAGGTGGCATGGGTGATCTCTAGAGTTAATAACACTAGTTCCCCCAGTCTGTACAGGAATGCTGGTTGCAGGGCTTCATATGATGAGCAGGGAAGTGGGTCAGAAGGCAGGCTACCCTAATTGGGACACAGGGATATAGAGAGGCAGACAGATGGGGAATGACCACAGTTGCCAAAGTAAGGAAGGTGTTTACTCTGAGTTTTGCTGCTTTCATGTAATTGAGCCTTGAGTAGAGTTAACAGAGGTTAAGAATTACCTTAAATTCTGTACTTGTCTTTTTGACTTTGATACTCACAGTAGGACTTTTCTATAGAAGGTGGTCTACTTTCTTCAACACTTTGCTTTAGATTAGTTCAAAGTGTGGTCCCAGGGTCAGCAGCAGCACCTGCGAACTTGTTAGATACGCAGAATCTTGATCTCCACCTTGGACCTGCTGAATTAGACTGTGAATGAATCCTAGCAATCTGATTTTAAAAATCATAAGCCTTCCCAGTAGTTCTGATGCAAGCTAAAGTTTGAGGATCACAGGTCAAGAGTTATTGAGAGTCTGGAATGTTAAAGACCCAGCTATTTGGAATGTAAAATAACTTATCCTGATGTTCTTTTCAGGGTCTATTCTTGCTATATTGTTTGGACTCAGAGGACTCCTTGGGAAAGATCTCTTTTCATTTCTGGAGTTTTGGGTTACTAAGTCCAGTCTCTTTTTAAATTGATAGTTGAAGTCTACCTACTTTCCATCTTGAAAGATTTTCTCTCATCTTCTTGTCTACTACTGGTCTTTTATCTTGTTCTCCAACATTTTTGTGGCTTAAAAGTTAAAAAATTTTTTTCTGTCCTTTTATGGGGACGTTGGTGGGGGAAGGAGGGTAATGTATGATTTAATAAACCATCCTGATCTTGGGCAGTCGAATTTAAATTACATTACCTTTTTTGATTCTATCATAAACAAATGGACATACTAAATTCAAAGGTAATCCATATCTTAAAAAAATAAAACATATGGTAACCTATAATATAACTGCTAATATTTTTAGAGAAACCTTTTATTGTCAGCAGCAGTTTTGTGAATCTAAGTATTCAACAAGGTATAAGACACTAAGTGAAATCTCTTTTTACTCAGGGGTTTAGAGTAAAAAGTCATTATATAAGGCAAGAATCTTTTACAGTTTCTCTTGAGGATTCTTTTAAGTTTCTGTACATGAATTTGTGCCTTTGCTTGTGTATCAGATCATATAATTGGCTTGTGTTTAGGGGTCCTGTTGCATTAAAAATACTTTCTTGTGTTTCAGGAAATTTAGGAAAGTTAAATACACTTCTCTCCATATGACTCCACAGTATATGCCTACTTAAAAAGTTAACTTTCTTGTGTAGCGGCCCTGTTAAAAGAAGGTTGAGCTAAGAATACAAAGACAAATAGCAAGTTGTATGTTAATGATTCAGGAGTTTAGAGGTGGGAGTGACTACTGAGGATCTTAGGGAAGTTTGACAGGAAATAGGATTAGTTTATAAATGGCCCACTACAGTACCTTTTGTAGAGCAGGCATGGGTAAATGTTGAATGAATGACAGATGATGTTTTGTGGCCTAGTATAGAGGTCTAGAGAGGGCATCCACAAACATAGATATGATTATACTTTTGTTTAGGATTTCCAAAATAAATAACAAATGATGAAAGAGATTTGAATTCATATACTAGAGAGCAGCATAATATATTGAAAGAATCTTAGACTTTAAGGGTAAATACTTAAAGCTGACCCTAGCTTTAACATGTTAATGGTATAACTTAAAGTAAGTCATTGAACCTTCATTTCTTCAGCTATGAAAGAGAAGGATACCATCTCTTTTATCTACTCCACAGAGTCATGTGAGATAATACACGTGAAAACTTATTTGGTAAACTGTGCATTGCTATAAAAATGCAGGATGCTATTGCATTTCTTCTGGTGATTAGAAAAGTAGATTAGTCTTATTTTTCAGTTATTTTAACAGTTGTAATGATTACTGTATTATGTTTTAATTAGTAACTTCTGATCTTTGGCTTAAAATATTTTATAAAGATTTTTGAAAATGTCTTTTACTCATTCATTAAAAATGACTTCTGATACAACACAGAAGCAACATTTCTTTTTCTTATCAGTGTGGGTTGAAAGAACTGATTTTGCAGAATACAGAAAATTATTGAGAGAAGTATTGTTGCCATCTTGTGTGCATATGAATTATTACCTGTCCTTTGAAATCCTCAGTTTAATGCTTATATTTCTGAAAATTTTGAAGGCTACTTTGAAACTGAAATAATTTAATTTTGGAATACTTTAATATTTGTATTTACTTGTGTTTTTTTAAAGTTGGCTTCATTTTGTGCCATGGGATTCTAAATACTGATGCGACAGCATTGAACCTTTGGAAGCTAGCTCTTCAAAGTAGCTCTTGCCTCTCTCTCTTTCGGGATGAAGTTTTCCACATTCACAAAGCTGCAGAAGACTTATTTGTAAACATACGAGGGTATGGCATTTTCATTTATCTTGTCTTTTTTTGGAAAAGTGTAGGATTATCTTTATTGAAGTTTGGTGATAGAGAAGGGTCATGTCATGCAAGAAGATATCACCTGTACTGTCTTACTGGCCCTAGGAAGTTGTTTTTAACACTCATCCTGATATGGTAGTATTCATATTTTTTATAGGTAACTTTATAGATTAAAATACATAGTGTTTCTGCCCTTTCAAAATTTGTATTCCAGGACAAAGAAGATGTGTTCTCTTTTGCAAATTATGGTATGGATTTAGATATAAATATTGCTCAACGTACCATATGCATTTTAGAGTTTTGACATTTTTGGGCTATTTAAAAGTATGTGAATCAATCAAAAGCTTTTCTTTAATTATAACAATTACAGAAGTCAGACTGCTGCACATAAGAAAACATGTTTCCTTTTAATAAGGTGTTACAAGTGGCTCATTTATATTCATTCCTTGTAAAGCAAATGGTTCATACAAATTTGTTTTCTTGAAATTTTTAATGCTCACATTTCTTTCCACATGAAGTTCTATAGACAATATAGAAAAGACAGGTCGAACTCAGACTTGGTAGCAGTTTTGAAATTTTTTGAAATTAGGGGCATCTAAAATATTCTGGGACACTCTGTATCTGAAAGTGTTGAATAATTATGTTTGGCTTCTTAGCTTCAGATATAAATGAAGTTTACCTACATTTATTTCATATCCAATTTAGAAATGTCTTGATGAAATTGAGGTGAAGCATCTGTTAGTTACTAAAAAATAAAGATCTGTTTAACCTATCAGTTTAAGCCTCAAATTTTAGTGTGTATAAGAATTACAGGTTCCTGGGCGCCTGGGTGGCTCAGTGGGTTAAAGCCTCTGCTTTCGGCTCAGGTCATGATCTCAGGGTCCTGGAATCGAGGCCCACATCGGGCTCCCTGCTCAGCGGGGAGCCTGCTTCCCCCACCCCCTGCCTGCCTCTCTGCCTCCTTGTGATCTCTCTCCCTCTGTGAAATAAATAAATAAAATCTTAAAAAAAAAAAAAAAGAATTACAGGTTCCTGGACAGCATCCCTAACTTGTATTTCCTATATCTGTATCTTGAAGAGGCTAAAAGAATCTGCCCTCTTTCCCTTAGTAATTTTTGAAGTGAAATTTACAGACAGAAAAATGTATAAATTTTAGGTGTTAACTCATATACATCAGCTCTGTATATGAATACTATAGGTGGTCAGCTAGATACAGAACATTTCCATTATCTCCAGAATATTGATTTGTGCCCCTTTTGGTCAGTACTGCCAACCCTGATCTCCTACTTCCCAGTCCCTTGATTAAGTGACCACTGTTTTAATTTCTCTCACTGTGGGTGTTTCTGACATTCTCTCTCTCTCTCTCTCTCTTTTTTTAAATATTTTATTTATTTGACAGAGAGAGAGCGAGAGCGAGCACAGGCAGGGGAAGCAGCAGAGGGAGAGGGAGAAGCAGGCTCCCCAGTGAGCAGGGAGCCTGACACTCGGGGCTTGATCCCAGGAATCCAGGATCATGACCTGAGCTGAAGGCAGACGTGTAACCAACTGAGGCACCCAGGAGCTTCCTGTTTCTGACATTCTCATGTGGTAGTTTCTCAGTCATAAAGTAAGGTCTAGTGCCCATGTACTTTCCAGCTCTTATTCGGCTTTTATTTTAGGTGGTGGAGTACCTGGGAATATCCTCTGCCATATGGGATAGCTTCTAATTGCTTTTCGTTTTCTAATTGATTCAGGTTGAAAGTCATGAAACACGTATTTTGTTTTAGCATATTGATAGCTTTTCTGTGGAATAATATTTAAATATATGTAACCAGGTAGTCTATATACTGAACGAACTTATGTATGATACACATAAACTCAATGATTGTCTTGATGTTACGCTTTTCTTTCTTTCTTTTTTTGGTTATGCTTTTCTAATAATGAACTTACCACTTAAGAATCTTCATATTTAGAGTTGAGGAGTCTTAATTTTTTATTAATCATGAGTGATCAATTTAAAATATGACTTCCAGTAGTTCTGTTAAGTATAAAAGCTTATTAATTATAAAGGACAGTGATTACAGAATTAGTATATTTTGGACATTTGCTCAAAGAACACATAAATCTTAGAGTATTTATTTATTTATTTATAAATAAAGATTTTATTTATTTGACAGAGAGAAACACGGCGGGAGAGGGAACACAAGCATGGGAAGTGGGAGAGGGAGAAATAAGCTTCCCGCTCAGCAGGGAGCCTGATGTGGGGCTCGATGCGGGGTTCGATTACAGGACTCTGGGATCATGACCTGAGCCAAAGGCAGACTCGTAACGACTGAGCCACCCAGGCGCCCCAATCTTAGAGTATTTAATGTAGAAGTTGGAGTTCTTGGTATAACTGGTTTTAGCCAGGTTGTTAGGAAGATAGTTTTTCTTTAAAATTTTAGAAATTTTGAGTTTTTGTATGTAGTATTTATGAAAATAATGTACTAGCATTTATTTTTCAAATGTTACCTTTAAACTTTTTGATGTTGGTGTCCTGTTTCTTTTAATTTAAAGTAGTCATATGCTTTCCTGCCCCAGTTTTTTCTACCACAAAACTCCTGTCTCCAAACATTCACTAGTGTTGCTCATAGTACATGTCCTTTCAGAATTTTTTTTTATGAAATAGCATAAAAATCAGAAGTAATAGCTTTGTTATTACTTTAGATATTGGGAAACCACTGTTAATTACATTGGAAGTATAATTTTTAATGACTCTGTGAGGGCTTAATGAGGTATATTTAGTCAAGACCTATATAGTAAGCTTTAATTTTTTTGTTAGATTTAATATAATATGAGATCTCTTTTTCTAAGAAGACTTAACTGAGTAGTATAAGGAACCAGGAAAGGAGGTGGGTGGATTTCTTCCATGCTTTTTTAGTTTGAGGGCCAGTTTTTCTTGTTGCTAATAGTAATTTTTAATTGACTTTTACGTTTTGGGTAACTCGTTTTGACTGTTACTGATGAAATTAAGATTAACTTGGCTTTAAATTTTTTTTTCACGTAGCTATAATAAGCGTATTAATGACATAAGAGAATGCAAAGAGGCAGCTGTGTCACATGCGTAAGTAGTTCTGTCTTATCTGTGGAACTTATAATCAAGAAGAATTTCTTTCTTAAAGCATAATTTTGTTGAAGTGATGGCAGATTAATGTGTGTACGATGTGATAGAAGTGAGAGACTTTGAATCAATGAAAAATAGGTATATATTCTTAACCTTCAAGTTAGTACAGATCTTAAATATTTTATATTTAAAATATAAATTTAAAATATAAATCAGTATAGATCTTAAATATTTTTTGAAGTGTTGATAAAAATGCTCTATGGAAGTACCATGCAAAGATCTCTTATTTTAGGTGTCATTCAAGTCTTTTACCATTACTATGCTTTCATGCCAGTACTTTCCATGTTGTGATGATTTTTGTACTATTTCATGAAAATTGACATATTTTCACACTCTCCTAAATAGTATTTACTTTTCAAAGTATGTCTTTCCTGAATTTAGTAAATATTTTGTATTAGTAAATATATAGAATAAATTAAAAGCATATTTAAGATCTTTGAACAGCTTTTCAATTTTCTCATGAAAGAATTATAAATAATTTGATATTTCAACTTAATTATTATATATGGCATACTTGTGTAGAATGTTTTCTCTGCTGAGCTTAGGTAGAAGTAATATTATTTGATCCATCTGTATTCTATAAGCCAGAGAGAAGATAAGGCACACTGCCATTGATGAAAATATAAAACCACAAGAAGTTTTAGAATTTAGGTTTAGGCTGTGGGGTGGATATTGGGACTTTAAACCATCTTTATTCATTGCTGTCAGTGCTGTATCATTTTCCTCATACATATTTTTTCACTTGAATGTATTATTAAAAAGTTATTTTCTAGTACAAATAACATACTTTGGAGTATGTTAGAATTCCTTTCTTGACATACAGAAATACAAATGATTATCACTTCTTCGTTGGATAGACCCTGTTGTAAGCATATATATGGTGTCATAGTTATCTTTTATGAAACTTTTTTAAAGGTAAGGCATTTCCCCCCCCTTTATTTATTGTATAAAGGAGTCATAAGTAGTAAGCAGTACTTTTTTCATAGGAATTTCTCATTCCCATAATCCAGGCTTAATGCTTTATAGACATTTTCTGTCTGTATTAATAGCACCACAGGCACCTTGTAGCAACTCTGTGTAGTAAACTAGTCAAAATAACATTGACCCCTTTCTTAGAAATTGCATAGAATGACTTTATTATTGTCAGATAAAAAAGAGCTTGTTATTGGAATTAACCTAACATTGTAAAAGTGTTGTGTTTCAGCCATTCTGAAAGCTGTATCTTTTGAGGCAGGTATCATCAGCCCTGTTTTATAGATGAGAGGCTAAAATTAGGAGAGGTGAAACCTAAGGTCACTAGGCAGCAGTTGGATTTTAATTGGTGTCTTCTGAAACTAATCTACCATGTCCTGGCCAAATTTCTGGTATTCTATATCCCTTATACTTGTTTTTTGGGGTGTGTGTGTGTGTGTGTGTGTATATGTATGTATGTGTGTATATATATATATATATATATATATATGGTGTGTGTGTGTGGTGGTGGTGCCATTTTTTGTACTTACCAAATATTAAAACCTAAAATTGGGACTGTATATTTTTCATACTGTGAGAAGTTGGAATACTTAAAACACGCTGTGATTTTTTTCCATATTATTATGTGAGGGTCTTTTTAAAAATTTGCATTTCATTTAAAAAATACCTAGTAATGAATATTTATAATTATCTTTTCCTTTCCTCATCTTTTCTGTTTTTGAACAAGAGTGCCAAGAGATCTCATCTTAATATCTTTATTGTATATAGCTCTTCTTTAGTCAGTCTTATATATTTAATACGAATGTAGTTAATAAATTGGATATGGATTATCAGATATTTATTAACTTGTGTTCATTGATTTTTTTTTTATGGGGATGACAGAAATGTGTACATAGTAGAACATTGCTTGCCTTTTAAGGATTTCACAGTCCAGTTTATGAAGTGCTAGGCTAAATGGTATTAAAGTTGCAGAAATTATTTAGAAATGGACATCTGGATATTGGGAACTGCTTCTTGAAAGATTGGTCTTAAAGTCTGGGTAGGATTTTGATAGGTGGAGAGTAACAGAATAAACATGGTTATAAAAACAGCACAAGAAAGGCAAGGATAAACGTAAGATTGGAAAGTCCTTTAATGACATGACATACCATAGAAGATATTTGTAGGGACTTCTTCCTCAAAAAACTTTGGGAATTGACCTGAAATGATAAGTTATTTAATTGCCAATAACGATTTTAGTGGAAACAGATAAATTATAATGATGTCTTTCCCTATAGTGGTTCAATGCACAGAGAAAGACGTAAATTTTTAAGGTCTGCACTGAAAGAATTGGCTACTGTCCTCTCTGATCAACCTGGCTTGCTAGGTCCAAAGGTAACTGATTTAATTAATTCTTGCTCTAACTGTAGGTGTGCCATATTAAAATGAAAAATTCTGTGTGAAATTTTACTAAAATTTGATTAAATTTCTTAACTATAGGTATGCCATATTAAAATTAAAAAATATTATCTGTGGGAAATTGTACTAAAATTTGAACTCTTACTGAAACTTATATTTAACTGAGAATGAATTTGCTTACTTGACACATATCACACCTTCCTCCATTTTTCTCACTTCTTATATGTGTACTTTTCTTAATACTTGTCTCCAGGTTTTCTTCTGTATTTTCATTTTTGTCTTTTGAACTTGATTTTATCAGTTCTTGCCGGTGACTTTTCACTTAGAGAAAGATTATGATCAGGTTTTATTTAAAAGCTTGGCCTGAGAATAAGCAATATTGTTTATTTTTTTAAATTAGGCACTTTTTGTTTTCATGGCATTATCCTTTGCCCGTGATGAAATTATCTGGCTACTTCGTCATGCAGATAACATGCCAAAGAAGAGTGCAGATGACTTTATAGACAAGTAAGTTAGCAACATTTAAGAAGTTATTTTTTTAATATTTTGTTGTATGGGATGTGGAACTTGGGAATTTGGAGTTAAATTATTTTGAAAGACCTTTTTAAGGGGTTTTCGTATTTCATAATCAAGGAATATTTGTAACATATCATTGGATATATGAATTAGAATGTAGAGTCTACCTTAGCTTAATATTAGGGCTTTTAATATTTCCTTTCTAATACTCTAGGTAGTCATAAATTCTTTTTTTCTTGCTATAACCAGTACTGTTTCCTTTGGAATTCATTTTTTAAGATGATTTACTACACAAAAATTTAAATAAGAATCCTTATGAAGTAGAGTTGGAACTAAGTGTGTGATTTGAAATGTCTATCATTTTAGTCCATAGTCTTTAAATAAGATTTAGATAAATGAAGCAGAGAAATAAGAGCATACAGAAGAATCTTATTCCTAATCCTGTAATATTCTTTCATTTGTGATTTTTTTTTGTAATGATGTAATTTATGAGATACCCTAATTTGATTTATTTTTCAGTTTTCCTTTATCAACTTTTTTAGTCGTAGCTGTTTTGCTGTTTTTTTATTTTTGTTTTCCATCATGGAAATGTCTTTAGAAAGTAATTGACATAAAATGATATTTAGCAGTGTTTTTTTTAAGAAAAAATACTGTAGTAATACCAAAGGCATTTTATATTTCCCTTGATAATGATGAATTTATTTTTTGAAATACTTTTCTTGAATTTTTTAAAAGGCACATTGCTGAATTAATATTTTACATGGAAGAGCTTAGAGCACATGTAAGGAAATATGGACCTGTAATGCAGAGGTATTATGTGCAGTACCTTTCTGGCTTTGATGCTGTTGTTCTCAATGAACTTGTACAGGTAAAAACTGTATTATGCTATTCTCCCTATTGTTCTTTGCTTCCCTCCTTTCTAGTAACTGATATGTTTGCTCAGTGTAATCTAGTGCCAAGTGGTGGAGGTACAAATGTAAGTCATCATCACATCTTGTCAAGGGGATCATAATCTAGAGGGGAGAAAACACTTAGTTGTAGTCGAGTGTAATAGGTATTATGCTAAAGTGTGTACACAGTTCAGAGTGAACACAATGCAGGGAATAATTTTTTATTTTGGTGGTGGAGGTGTACAGTGACCAAATTATAGAGGGCCTTGAAGAAGAAGATAGTCATAAGTTTTAGAGGAAAAGTAGAAGATAAATCTTTTGGCACGGTATGTTAGAAGATGACCAGATTTTTTCTTTTTAATTCATCTAGATGTCCTAATCTGATTAGATGTCCTAATTTTATTTTTAATTTGGATTTTCCTCTGTTGATTTTTAGTCTTATTTTTTTGTTGTTTTCTATAATTTCTTTATTCAGTCTTTTTCATTTTAATATAAATTTGTTTTATCTTTATTCCAAATAAGCTAACTATAAGGGAAATGGGGTTTTTTGGCTTCATTTTATAAAATCGAGATGTCTTTATACTACATGTTAGTAAGCTAACATGTAGTGTGAAGTACAACATGAATTCTCTATATTCTAAAACTACTTATTTCCCAGAGGAATAACCAGACTTTGATTTCTTGATTTTTTTTTAAAAACCTACTTAAAAAGTGTAAATAAGAAGATAAAAAATTGTTCGTGTAATTGTTTACCTTGAATTATATACACCTCTTAGGTTACAATCCTGAACTGGTGTATTTCTTCATTTATCCACTAGATGGAGCTCAGACACTTTCTGTCTAGAATGTCCATTAAAAACGGGAATAGAAGAACTGATTTTTATCCCTACAATGTTATTACTTTGCTGTACTTTTATTTAAATAGTTACTACTTACTGGATAAACCAGAGGCTTTTGTGCTATCACAATTTAAAAAGTAAACCAGACTCCTGGTTTCATGTCATGTTGAAACTTGCTGTGGCTGGTTGGATATTTATTAATAAATGTAGATTTATGTTACATAATATTAAAATTTTTAAGTCATTCCATCTCTTTTGGTGTCTTTTGCATCAATTGTATTTTAACGATACTAGGAAAATTAATGGTTTTTCTTGTTTCTGGAATTATAATATTGGTAGCAGTAATACCAGTATTAATTTAGATTTATTGATTTGTCAGATTTATTGATAGTATATTTTACTACATCTATGCAACAGTTCTCTGAGGTTAGGTATAGTTATCATTTGTTGAAGAAAAAAGAATTTGCATAACTTGCTTAGTATCATAGAGTTTATGAGGAATAGAGCCAGTATTTGAGAGCAGGCTTTAACTCCAATGCCCAAGCTTTTTATACTCTCTTCTGTTGTAAAGTACATGCATGGTGTTTTTAATCACTTACTAGGATTTAAATTTGGAACTAAGATTAACCTGTTAATATAGTTCATTGTAATGGGTGTTAAATTTTTTTATTGAGGTAAAATATTCATAGCATACAATTTTATTTGCTAACCATTTTTAGGTATACAGTATCATTAAATTGTGTATATTCAAATTGCTGTGGAGGTTTTGAAAATTATTTATGCTATTTTTGAGCTAAGCATCCACTTTTTTTTTTTAAGCATCCACTTTTTAAAAAAATGTATTATTCAGCATCAACTCCAGATGCAGTTTTTAATGTATTCATTTTTTTTTAGCTGACTTGAGAGGGATATTTTAGTCCTAATTTTGTTGAAGTATAATTTACACACAATAAAAGTCATTTGTTTTCAGTGTACCACTTGAATTTTGACAACTGTACGTCCATGTTACTACCACTACAGTCAAGACATAGAAAGTTTCCAACACTTAAAAGTTTTCTTGTGTACCTTTGTAATTGATTCTCTCTCTAAACCCCAGGCAATCATTCATCTGCTTTTTGTCACTTTTGCCTTTAAAAACATTTTTTCTCATATAAATGGAATCATATACTAGATAATCTATTGTCTGTGATTTCTTTCAATTAGCATAGTGTTTCTGAGATTCATCCATGTTAATGTATGTATCATTTCATTCCTGCTTAAGGCTGAAAAATATTACACAGTGTGGTTATACCAGCTTGTTTATCCATCTACCACTTGATGGACCTATGAATTGTTTCCCCAGTTAGGTGTTTTTAACATTATTTTATTTTATTTTTTAAATTTTTAAAAAAGATTTTATTAATTTATTTGACAGAGAGAGCAGGAGTAGGGGGAGTGGCAGAGGGAGAGGGAGAAGCAGGCTCCTTGCTGAGCAAGGAGCCCAATGTGGGGCTCGATCCCAGGACCCCGGGATCATGACCTGAGCTGAAGGCAGCTGCTTAACCGACTGAGCCACCCAGGCACCTCTGTTTTTAACATTATTTTTTGTTTCTTTTTTTCAGAATCTTTCTGTTTGCCCTGAAGATGAATCAATCATCATGTCTTCTTTTGTTAACACTATGACTTCCCTGAGTGTAAAACAAGGTAAGTCTTCCAAATAAAAGCATATTTTCTCCTAATTCGGTTTTCAAATTTATTAAGGAGGGGATTTAACAGTTAATTTTTCTAGGTTCATTTATTTTGGATGCATTTACTCTGTTCTCTTTTGTCTTAGTTTTGTTCTCTCTGAAGTGAAGTTGCCAGGATGGGTGTATGATGATGTTTATAAAAATTAATGAAAATTGGGCGCCTGGGTGGCTCAGTGGGTTAAAGCCGCTGCCTTCGGCTCAGGTCATGATCCCAGGGTCCTGGGATCGAGGCCCGCATCGGGCTCTC
>LNAC01000004.1:3249207-3495028 GCA_002007465.1 Ailurus styani | reverse complement strand
TCATGACCTGAGCCGAAGGCAGAGGCTTTAACCCACTGAGCCACCCAGGCGCCCTAGCGCAGGGCTTTTAAGTTCAGGTTTGTCAATCCCAAAAGTTAATGTTGTGTACTTGACTGCCCCTTCATTATTTGAGTACTTCATCCCAGCAGATTGGTATGATGTTTTAGTGTTGTAATCTTTAAGTAAAAGATATCCAAAACCTTGAAAATTTCTGAATAAATAAATATATTTTAGTTTAATCAATCTTTATCACAAGAAGTGAAATTATTGTGAAGTTGCCTGGTGATATTTATAAAGAGTTACTTTGAGGATCTTCACTATGCTATCCAAAGCTTCTGTTTATAGGATTTGTCAGGCTCTATTCTAGCTTCTTCAAAATTGGTATGTAAGCACACTAAGAGTTGAGAAGTCTGTACTTTATACTTCTCTTAGCGTAACTCCCTCCTTATATCAACATCTTTATAGGATTTGAGAATGACTTCACTGTCTTAGCTATTCAATTACTTTTGTTGTTTTAAGTGTACACTTTAATAGTTTAGTGTATTCCCATAGCTGTGCAACCATCTCCAGAACTTTCTCATCTTGAAAACTGAAACTCCATAGCTTTTAAAGAACAAACTCCTGGTAATCCCTCGCCCCTGACATCTACCATTATGAGTTTGACTCCAGGTACCTCATAAGTGTGATCATGCAGTATTTGTCTTTTTGTCACTGAGTTATTTCACTAGCGCAGTGTCCTCAAGGTTCAGCCACACTATAGCATGTGTCAGAATTTCCTTCCTTTTAGGGCGCCTGGGTGGCTCAGTGGGTTAAAGCCGCTGCCTTCGGCTCAGGTCATGATCCCAGGGTCCTGGGATCGAGGCCCGCATCGGGCTCTCTGCACAGCAGGGAGCCTGCTTCCTCCTCTCTCTCTGCCTGCCTCTCTCCCTCCTTATAATCTCTCTCTCTGTGTCAAATGAATAAATAAAAAATCTTAAAAAAAAAAAAAAAAGAAAAAAAAAGAATTTCCTTCCTTTTAAAGGCTGAATAATGTACCACATTTCATTCATCTGTTCCTCTTTTGATGGACATTTGGATTGCTTTTGCTATTGTGAATAATGCTGCTGTGAACATGGTATACAAATACCTCTTTAAGACTCTGTTTTTTAATTCTTTTTATATATGGCCATAAGTGGAATTGTCTTAGATCTTAAATTTTAAAACTGATTATATATTTGTGAAACATTAATTTGCTTTGTAATATTTTTTCTATTATTGTAGTTGAAGATGGGGAAGTATTTGACTTCAGAGGAATGAGATTAGATTGGTTTAGATTACAGGTAAGAATAACTTAATTTTCATTGTCATTCTGTTTGGGTATTGAATATTTTAGCTAACATGAAAACACTAATAAAAAAATTCATTGTTGTATACCTGTTGAAAAGACTAGCTTTTGTATAATTAACTATAGTTTTTATCTCAGAAGAAACAGTTTTTTTAATTAAGATATAAGCAAATAATAATATTAGTTTCAGGTTTACAACATAATGATTCATTCATACATATTGCAACGTGATCATAATAAGTCTAGTTAACATCCATCACCACACATATTCAGGAATTTTTTTCTTCTGTTGAGAATTTTAAGATCTACTTTTCTTAGTAATTTTCAAATACACAATACAGTTTTACCAATACAGTCATCATGCTGTACATGACATCTCCAGGACTTACTTATTTTATAATTGGGAGTCTGTACCTTTTGGTTACCTTCAGCCATATTGCCCAACTCTGGCTCCCCACCTCTGGCAACCAGCAGTCCATTGTCTGCTATGCATTTAGTTTAAGTTTTTGTCATTTTTTAAAATTCCACATATAAAGGAGTTCATTTGGTCTTTGACTTTCTGTGTCTGACTTTCTTCACCTAGCATAATGCCTTCAGGGTCCACCCATGTTGTCACATGTGGCAGGATTACCCCATTCTTTTATTGAACAATATTCCCGTGTGTGTGGTGTGTGTGTGTGTGTGTGTGTGTGTGTGTGTGTGTATTTATACCGCCATTTCTTTATCTACCTATCCATCAATTGCCACTTAGGCTATTTCCATGTCTTGGCTGTTGTAAATGGTGCTGCATATGAACTTGGGTTTGTAGATATCTTTTTTGAGTGAGTGTTTTCATTTCCTTCAGATAAATATCTCGAAATGGAATTACTGGATCATATGGTAATTCTGATTTTTTTGAGGAGTCTCTGTACTATTTTCCATGGTGACTGCATCCATTTACATTCCCACCTAGAGTGCATGAGGGTTCCCTTTTCTCCACATTTTTGCCCTGTGTTTTTGTTAATAGCTTTTCTAACAGATGTGAGGACACCTCATTGTGCTTTTGATTTGCATTTTCCTGATGATTAATGATGTTGAACACCTTTTCATGTGCTTGTTAGTTATCTAGATGTCTTCTTTAGGAAGGAGCAAGAACAAGGGTCCAGCTCACAGGCTGTACTATCCCCTGATGTAGTGCCAACAGCTTCAGTTTTCTGAAATGCAGAAATGAATGGTAGTAGACATTAAAAGTTTTCATTTAGTATATAACTCACATAAATAGTTCTTAAGGGCTTTTAAAATTCAAACTTAAAATCTTTGTATAACTGTAAATTTCATAATAAAATTTAGTTGCCCTGTAAGGACTTCTAGTAATTATGCGAAAATGGTAGCCCAGTTTTTTTAGTAACTGGATATTTTAAAAATACATATATTTTAAAATAATAGTAGTGTGTTCTCATTGTAAGATGTCAGAATACCCAGAGGGTAAAGTAGAAAATGAAAGTTTGTACTTTTCCCAGTTTCATATCTCAGAAATACTCACTTTTAATAAGTGGTTTAAGTCCATTTAGGTGTTCAAACAATAAATGGAATTGTACTATATACATCCATGGTTCTGCAACTTAAATTAGTTTTTATTTGCTTAATTAAAAAGTGAAAATATAACCAGTATGTGTTGGTGGAAGAGATTTTTAGATTAACCCAGTCTCAGGAAGGACTCCTAGGAAGAGCATACTTTTCTGTTCCCTGAGGTAATTTTGCTCTTAGGTTCTTTCTTTCCAACCTCAAATACAAAGGCATTTTTCTCGCTCTTGTTCTTCGTTCTATGGTTGTGTACTTTTGGAGATGGTTTTATAAATGAGGCTACATATGTTAAGTAACTTGCCTGAGTTTGTAGAGTTGGTTAGTGGGAAATCAGGGAAGAACACTTAAAACACCGCCACCCCAAAATATTAAATATGTATATATAATAGGTTGTTTTCTTCCCATTAAAAGTAAAGTTTAGGGGTGTCTGGGTGGCTTAGTCATTAAACGTCTGCCTTTGGCTCAGGTCATGATCCCAGGGTCCTGGGATTGAGCCCCACATCGGGCTCCCTGCTGTGCAAGGAGCGTCCTTCTCTCTCTCCCACTCCCCCAGCTTGTGTTCCCTCTTTTGCTCTCTCTCTCTCTGTCAAATAAATAAAACCTTTAAAAAAAAATAAAGTTTAGATATTAACATTTCTTTGTTTTAACAAAAGCTGTGAAACAATATAGAAGTAAGAGCATATAAAATGAAAATTAAAGTGAAATTGCTGTGCCACAGCATATACACATTTAAAATTTTGAAAGTCACTTATCGTCAAAAAGCTTGAATTATTTAAGTCTCCTGCTGTCAGTTTGTGAGAGTGCCTAAACCAACATTGGGTTCAGAAAATTTTGGAGAGTTAGGTACATTTTGAATTTACCCTTATTAAATACTTTCAGGATTATTAACTTACTCATTTGAAGGATTCACTTAAGAATTTATCTGTGTTTAGTCATATAGCAGAATATAAAGCATTTGTGTAGCATTAAAAATGTAGAACTGATATATCTAAGTTTTTTCTAAATTTTTATGATACAATTATATCACCTGCTATCTGATTCTTTCATGTGTTGTATTCTTGCTTTTATTAGTTTGCTAGGGCTGCCATAAAAGAGTATCAAAGGTGGTAGCTTAAACAACAGAAATTTGTTCTATAATTCTGGAGGCTAGAAATCCTAAACCAAGATGTCAGCTGGGTTGATTCCTTCTTAGAGCTATGAGGGAAAATCTGTTCCAGGCTTTTTTCCTAGCTTCTGGTGATTTGCTGGCAGTCTTTGATGTGTTTTGGTTTGTAGATGAGTCACTGTAATGGCATTGTCCCTGTCTCTCATACAATATTCTGTGCATATCTCTGTGTCTAAATTTTCCCTTTTTTATTAAGGATTCTAGTGATAATGGATTAGGGTCCACTGTAATGACCTCATTTTTAACTTGATTGCCTCTGTAAAGACCCTGTTTCCATTTAAGGTCACATTCAAGATACTGGGGACTATGACTTCAACATATTTTTTGTGGACCTAATTTAACCCATAACATTGCTTATAATCATGACTGGGACATACAGTCACTTTCTACTGCATAACTCTTAATTTTTAGTGACAGTGGGGTAGAGCATACTAAGGAAGAAAACAGTGGGACATAACAAGTAATCCAGAGAAGTCTTGTCTGAGAGAAAGGGTAAAAGTGCAAGTTGTGAGGTGGTAGCCAGAACCCAGAACATTAGCATAGGTGATGAAGAACAGGTCAACAGAGAAGGTTCCACACCTACAGACTATAATCTGTAGAGGAGTACAGATCCTCTTTTAAGGATGTTATAAATTTGGCTGTGGAGGCAGTCATTAAATATAATGAAAAATTAAATAGCAGTTGAAAATTTAAAAGATGCCACTGACAGAATATGATTATAAAGTAACTATAGTTTTCTTAGAAGGGAGAAAGCTTTTTTCAAGTTGGAATGCCTAATAATGATTTTATAGAGAAAGCATCATTGTGCCCAGACGTTGAAAGATGGGTAGAAATTGAATAGGAAAATAAGCTTACACAGGAAAAAGGCAAATGATGAGGAAAGGACAAATAAAGAAACTTTTTAGTCTTAAATATTAATACAAGAAGGAACAAATCTTCACAAGAGAGATGAATGAACTGATTCATCAGTGATCAGAGAGAAGGATAAGAGTTCAGTATAAGCGTGTGGCCAGACAGAGGTGTACAGTTCTCTGGATATCAGTAATTCTTGAGTAGAGCAGGACCAGAAGGATAAGCCTTTGGGAGAATTTTATAATTGCTTTTTTGCCTCCACTGGAGTCCTATCCAATTTGATCATTGGTCTTTTATAAGTCATTTTGATCTTTCTCCTTTTTTCTAATTTTTAAAGAATTCTTTCTCCGTGTATTCTTTGTCATTTTTTCCCCCTACTTCCTGAGTCACCTTGTTCCCTTATATATTCCAGTAGTCTCTTAATCGTTGGTTACTTTCATTTTTCTTCTTCTCTTCTGTCATCAAATTTACTTGGGTTGTTCTTACCTTACTTTTATTAAAAATTTTTTTTTCCTTAAATAACTTGTTTCTCTTTTCATTGTTAAGTATTCCTTAAATAACTTGTTTCTCTTTTCATTGTTAAGTATTTCAAATGTATCTTTTAAGTTATCTCATTTTGTCACCATCCATGTTGTGGGTCCTTGCCATTGTAGGGGCTGAGATTTGATTTTTATCCAATTTACAAGGAAATAATTATTTAGTCTCTATTGTTTCATGGAAGCTGGCAGAAAACATGGGGCCCCTGCATCAGAGTCAAAGGACTTAATTACTCACTGCACAGGAAGCAGCATGAGCATCAACTTATATGTATCATTTTTTTCTCTTGCTTCCATGACCCATGGTGGGAGGCCCAGAGGAACCCAGATGAGTGCTGTGTATACAGTAGGTTTGTGTTGCAGCTAAGGAACACTGAATTTGATTAACTCTCTGTTGTATCAACAGTAAGCATACTAGCTCTTTGATCCAGAGGTAGATACTGCCTCATTTCCTCAAATTTGGCAGCTGCAAGTACAACCATGAGAAATAGCCTGAGTAGTGAGTTCTGTGGGCCTTGAATTGTTGGCATATCGAGGATGTGTAGGCACACATGAGATCCATGAAGGAGTATCTCCCAACACCAGAATCCTGGCCATCATTCATAATTCTTCTGTTGCCCACCTATCTAATCATTTCCCAGATGAAACTCTTTTTAACTACCATCATTGTAGACCAGACCATCATAATCCTGTCTGGATTATTGCCACCACTGCCTCCTATTCCCTTTCTATCTACTTTCCATAGTTCCCTCCTCCACATAGAATAATGTTTCTAAAACACAAATTGACTACTGCACAGAACCTTTGGTTCACCAGAAGGTTTAAATTCTTTAATGTGATATACAGGGGTCTACATGATCTTGTTGAATCTCTTACACCATTTTCTTTCTCCTCTTTTCACTTTAACTGTAGCCATAGTGAACAGTATTTATTCTGTAGACACTCCTTCTGCTCTTGTTCTGTGCCTTTGTGGAATGCTCACTGTCCATGGACAGATTTTCCCTCTCTGATTTGGTACCCTTATAGTAGAATTTCTTTCCCTATAAACCTATCCTGATGGTTTTGATTAAGTTCTGTCACCTTATTGCTCAACCTACACTAATTTTTACTGTTTTCAGTTCTTTTCTAGAATTCATCAATTAGTATAGTATGTTTTAATTACTATAATCTAAAACCTTAGTGAATCAACATGTATAGTACTTTCATCTGAGTGTTTCACATGTATTTTTTCTCTCAAACTAGATTGAAAATTTCTTTTGGTAGAGCTGACTTGACAATTCACTGCTTTATACTTTTGATATTATAACTTTAGTTCCTTTGGGGTTCTAGATAAATGACCCATATATAGATTCTGCTTTATTGGCAGTAGTATTTCAGTTTATTTATTTATTTAAAGAATTTTTTGATAGGAATTTCAAGTTTGAGTCACTATTGACAACTTTAAGAAGGTGATGTTACTGATACAGCATCAAAATAAACATTAAAAATTTTTCAATAATGGGTTTTTTTCCCTGTAGAATGTCAAGGCTAAAACCATTGATCTTTGCTTAAACTACTTTTGCTTTTACTTTCACAGGCATACACTAGTGTTTCTAAGGCTTCACTTAGCCTTGCAGATCACAGAGAACTTGGAAAGATGATGAATACAATAATTTTTCATACAAAGATGGTAGATTCCTTGGTGGAAATGTTGGTGGAAACATCAGATCTCTCCATATTTTGGTATGTGGTAATTTTTTTTAAATCAGAATTTGAAATTTTTAGTATCCAAAGATATCTTTGTCGATTGTTTTTATGATAGTGTTGTCTTTGAGACAATTCAGTAATGGAGTCTTAAGAATAAAGGGAATAAGGGTGTCTGCCTGGCTCTGTTGGTGGAGCATATGACTCTTGATCTTGATGTGGGTTTGAGCCCCACATTGGATGTAGAGATGCCCTAAAAAAAAAATGGTATAGTTGACAAAAAAAGGAAGTCTACCAAGTAGGGATCATGTCTTTTTTTTTTTTTTTAATTCTCTATAAGAGCAATTCTTACTGTTGTGAATTTATTTTTACACTTTTTTTTGTGGAGGTAAAAAACAGTCACTTCAGATTGCCTTAAGACCTTCTTTTACATCATTAGATTAAGAAAAAAAGTTGTGAATCAGGGTCAAATAGAGCAAATATTGGAAATTAAATAACAAGTAATTTTCTCTGCAGTAATTAGATATTAATGCTGTGATGATGTGGCGACTATTCTCTCGACTGTTCTCTGTTTTCCTTTGCTCCTGTCATAGACTCTTTAGTTATTTTCTTCCCTCTTTCTCCCCACATAAGGTGGTCCTTGAAGGAAGGTCAGATTAGGTTTTTGGTTTTTTAGTGTCTAACATAGTAGATACTTAAAAAATGTTTAAATGAATAAATGAACTTGATTGTGATCAGACTAATAAACAGTGGGACCAGACTTCATACATAAGTATTCTGGCTCCACAGCTGGGCAGTATCAGCTCTGTATCTGCTTCTTGGCTTTTTTACCCTGTATGGAAGCTGATTAGAGTAACCTAGTATGTCCCTTTATTTCTACAATGCTGAGATAATCTCAGTGGATAGTGATAGTAGTTCATGTGAATTGAAAAGCTATTATTATGAATAGCTTCTCATTGTTTTTATTTTGGAAGATACTCCAGTCCACACTGATTTGGACAGCTTGTTAAGATACCTTTAATTAGCAGTATTGCAAAAGAAATCCAAATCACCAGACAAGGAAGGCATGAGAAGTTTCTTAAAGAAACTCCTGAAACACAGTCCATCACTGAAACACAATATATCACATGTCAAATTTGCAAATTTTAAGATTATTTGGAACCCTGTACTGTTGTCTGACTTGGAAAGAAAATGGAACATTTTATGTTTACATGTATTTGAGCTACAGAAAGATTCCTATTGGTAAAAGAAAGCTACTTCAATTAAAAAGTCCTCTTTCCTTTCCTTGGAAGTAAAAATACTTTGAATAATGTTTAAAATTTGTGACTTTCAGTCATGTTTAAGTAATTTTTATCCATTTTTTTTCTCATCACATTCTTATTTTGTCTGTTACATCCAAAATAAATACATGTTTACTACTTCTGGTTGTCTTACTATTCCAAGATGTACTATGTTTTATTTACTCATATTCTTTTATGCTTAATATCTCCTAAATCGGGAAGTAATTTAAAATTGATGGTGCATCATTGTTTAATTGACAGTGTCTTTCTTTCTTAGTAGTACATAAAATAGTGGTGTTTCTTAATTGATAGTGATTTGCCTTTGATAAAATTTGGTAGTATGAGATTTGAATGTCATATAGTCATATGCCATAGATATGGTTGATTTTTTGTTTAAATTTTTTATTTTGAAACTTGTTACTATTATACAAATAATATTTTTATTACTCTGTAATGATTGTTGGGGTATAAAAGATACTCTTTGGAAAAATAACTACTCTCTTCTTAAAAGAATAAAGGCTACCAGTTGATAACTTTCATTCCTTGGAATCCAGTTAAATTAACTAAGTACTGTATCATAAAATTTTTAACTATAAAAATGGTGATTCTAATTTTTAATTTGTTTCCTTATATAGTTTTTATAGTCGTGCTTTTGAGAAGATGTTTCAACAGTGTTTGGAGTTGCCCTCTCAGTCAAGATACTCAATTGCATTTCCACTACTTTGCACTCATTTTATGAGTTGCACACATGAACTGTGTCCAGAAGAGGTAATTTCAGGGTAGTACTGTGATTTATATGGAATGCAGAATACTCTAGACCAAACATGTAGCTGTCTAGATTTCACAAAGTTCACAATTACCTAATCTAGCTTCCTACCTAATTTCTCTCTATGCAGAATCAGAACAATGTTTGAATAGATTAAAATAGATGTAGTGTTTATTTGCATGAATGGATAAATGCACATACATATTTTTAAGAACATATCATAAAATCACTTGGGATTACATTTATTAAATGGCGGGTCAGGTATTCATATTTATGGTAAAGTTACGTACAGTAATTGATTTTGTATGCTTACTTTTTCTCTTAAACTCGTATTGAAAAGAGTTGAAAATTGAATATATAGATTACTGACTAAACATAAACATGTCAAAGAGGAATTTCACTGACTTGTTAATATGATATAGTAAACAAAATTAACATTATTAGTATTTGTAAGACATACACACAGGCTCTCATAGTCATTAAATAATTGAACTACTCAGTAGTTTTATCAATAATAAGTATCAAATATTTACCCAGTATTTCTTCTAATCTTTAAAGAAGAAATGTCACTTTGTAAGCATGGTAAGACTATATGTTAAAATTAAATGGTCTGTTTCTTTATAGTTTAACTTACTGT
Organism: Ailurus styani; assembly: GCA_002007465.1. NCBI lineage: Eukaryota > Metazoa > Chordata > Mammalia > Carnivora > Ailuridae > Ailurus > Ailurus styani. The sequence continues at coordinate 3,485,222 of LNAC01000004.1, read as the reverse complement.
TGAATCCCTTTACTTAGAACTATAGAACTTGGAGAAAAGAAACTGACAAATAAGCAGTAGCATTATTACTGTCTTGAAACATTAGGTAACATCTGTTGCAGATTGTATTCCAGCAGTGCACTGATTGGAAAAGGACTCTGAGACAAGTTTAGTAGGGACTGCTTTTAGGGTTATTACCTGTGAGGATATCAATACCACCAAATTTAATACTTTTATAGAGTTTTTAGATATAATAGATGTTATCCTGAAGCTTTATACCTAAGGTATACTATTAAGTTTTTCCTCATAATCATCCTTCCCATTAAATTACCCATGAAGTCCTCTTAATTTTATTTGTCTGGTTTCATTTCTTGAATACGTCTTCTACTTTCCATTGCTTTGTCTCTCTTGTAGCTCAAATTTGCAATACTCTTCATATGTACTCCTAAATAGTTTCCTGCCTTTAGTATTTCTGCCTTTAAGGCTGTCTGATACACTGCCACCAAAATGTCTCTCTCCTTCTTGAAGAATCCTCAGTGATGGTCTCTTGCATATGGAGAAAGTAAAAATTTCTCACCCAGGCATTTGAATCTTCAACAGTTTGTACTCTGCTCCCATTCCTTTTTTTTCCCTTCTAAAAAACTGTGATTAAAATCTATCTATATCTATTTTTCTGTGTGTGTGTATATATATATATATATATAAAATGTCATGTATATAATCTAACGTGTGCCATGTAAGTTATTTTTAAATGTACAGTTCAGTGCCATTAATTACTTTCACAGTGTTGTGCAACCACCACTACTATCCATTTCCAGAAACTTTACAATCATTAAGTAGTAATTTCTCATCCCTCCAGCTCTTGGTATCCTCTAGTTTATTTTCTGTCTCTAAAAATTTGGCTGGTCTAGGTGGTTTATATAGGTGGAATCATGTAGTATTTGTCTTTTTGTGTCTGGCTTATTTCACTTAGTGTATTTCTAATGGTTCCAGATTTTTTATCTCCACCCCAGACCTTTCAGATCTAGATTTTCTAGATATTCTGGTGCAATTTAGGTATTTTTAGCCATCTGAAATGTCACTTGTCCAGAATAAACTGTGATTTTCTGCATGCTACCCCATCACCATCCTTTGAAGCCTTTTCAGCTTTTTGGCTTTATATATATCGAAACTCCTACCACTTCTCATCATTGTCAAAGCCACATCTTTTTTCCTGCATTATTGTTGAAGTTTCCTAAGTGGTCTTTCTGCTTCTGACATTGTTCTCCTAAAATCTTTTCTCAGTACTATAGCCCGAGGCTGAGGAAGATCATGCTGAGACTTCAGTTGTTTTGTTTTTCATCCAGTTTCAGCATTTCTGAGCCACTGAAGGGGAGTAGTGATATCAGATTTGTATTTTAAATAAGTCTAGTAAATTTGAAGAAATGCTAATTCAGTGTTTTGTTTTCAGGAATAAGTGATAGCAAGGAGTGTGTTTCATCTTTCAGGAGTCAGAATTTGGTTAAATAAAACCCTGAATGTTTATAATTTGAAATCTTTCCTTAAGTAAAGTTGAACCAATATTTAATTGTATCTGGCCTGGAGATTCCTTTTGATTTGGCTTCCTCTTAAAGTTTTCAAGGGCTAGTTTAGAATAAAAAACATTAAAGTATCATGATAGATCTAGGAACAGTTACTTTAGGTATTTAAATATTTTTATATTATTCTATATTACCTTTATATATTATATATTTATATTTGTATATTTACATTTATATTTGTATATTTACATTTATTTAGCAGCATAGAAATACCATATGTAAACTGTATATTAGTTACATAATTGTGGAAGATCTGGTAAAGTAAACTTTCAAAAATTTATCTCTTCATAAAGTATTATAAATGTGGAGTGCAAAATTTTATGGCATCCTATACTCAACTTTCCAGTTACCATTGACAAGAAAAACTTATTAAATTATTATGATAGCCACCAAAACTAAAAAAGTTACAGAATCCTGTAGAGAGAGATGGATGGATTTGAGTGAGTGTATGTCTCCATATACATATCTAATCTCCTAAAAATTAAAATAATGTTCCTTTTTCTTCCTGGTTGTGTTCAGGTTCAGAAAATGCATGGTTAGCTTTTTTTCTCGTCTGGGTTGGAAAGTTTGATAGGGAGTTGAATGCTTTGTGAATTTCTTTGTTTTATTGACCTCATGTCTAACAATTTTAAATATGGAAGCTTTTCTGTTTATACACTACGAAGTTATTTGTTGTGTCAAGATCTTTATATATGTATGTATGTATAGTATATGTGTGTGTGTGTGTGTGTGTGTGTGTGTGTGTGTATCAGTTAAGATTAGAAAACAGTACTCTAAATGTGTTCTTTCACATCCTCTCTTTAATAGTTTAATATTTAAGATCCAGATGTAGGACCTTCCGGTTATTGAAAATTAAGTTAATAGTTTTTCATATTAAAGAAAATACTGGTGCTCTAAGATCCCTCCAGTCATACTTTACTTGTATAATCACCAAATACTTCACATCAGCTGTGTAAACAGTATGGTAGGTTAGTTGTTCCAAGAGATAAAGGTGATCTAGAACGTTCCCTACCCCCACTCCTCAGTGTAAAATAGACTTTATTTTCCATGTTTATTTAAAAAATATTTTAATTCAAACTACTTTCTTATAACTTTTATTGTTGTTATTATTCTACTTTGACAGCGACATCATATTGGAGATCGCAGTCTTTCCTTATGTAATATGTTCTTGGATGAAATGGCCAAACAAGCTCGAAATCTCATCACTGATATTTGCACAGAACAGTGTACTCTTAGTGACCAGGTAATAATTCACATGTTTCCTTACAGACAGGAAGTTTGTGTATAAAGTCAAGAAAATTAACTGTTAGCCAGTTATTTTTTAAATTTTCTGTCTTTTTCGTTAAACTCTTAGTAAATCTCATTACCTTATTATTATAAAACTCCATTTTTAGGTTTTTAAAAATTGCCACTATCTTTAGGATTACTTACTGTTTAAAATCCAGCCTAAAGCTTGGCATTCAAATCCCTTCCTCATAGCTCAAACTGTCTACTTCACCCTGCACTTGATGCTTTTTACTACCTAGTAGTTCTTAATAAATTCTGAAATTTTCCTTCCAGTAAAATGTTCTCATTCTTTGCTTGCCTAGTCTGTTTTTACTTATCCTTTAAACTTTTGGTTTGATAATAACTTCCTCTGTGAAGTTTTCTTCACAAAAGATTTACCTATTTCTCTTTTCTAAGCTGTATGAGCTCCCCGAGCTAGCTAAATAAACTACATCTCACCTTAGGGCTAGATGGTATTTGCTACATTGTCTGGATTCAGCTAAGATTTGCTTAAATTGTTAATGTCTTTTCAAAATAATTGGTATAATGTAAGGTTTCATTTCTTTTTAAATTTAGTTGCTACCCAAGCATTGTGCCAAAACCATTAGTCAAGCAGTGAATAAGAAGTCAAAAAAACAGACTGGTAAGAAAGGGGAACCTGAGAGGGAAAAACCAGGAGTTGAGAGTATGAGGAAAAACAGGCTGGTAGTGACCAAGTAAGCCATCCACTTTTATTATATCTTTTTGTTACAGGTAGAAGAAGTTTTTCATTTTTTTGTATGGCATTAATACTGAGGGAATGCTAGTAATTGTAAATATTTAATTTCTCAGTCATTTATTATTATTATTATCATCATCATCATCATCATCATCTTACCTTTGTGAACTTGGTTAGTGCTTGTTTCCAAAATACAGATTTTGGATGTTTGAAGAAAATTCATGTAATAGGTAATATTTGTCTTTATATACTGAATACTGAAGGGCAAGAATCTGTCTAAAGGGGCTCCTGGGTGGCTCAGTCATTAAAAGTCTGCCTTTGGCTTGGGTCATGATCCCAGGGTCCTGGGATCGAGCCCTGTGTCGGGCTCCCTGCTCGGCGGGAAGCCTCCTCCTCCTTCTCCCACTCCCCCTGCATGTGTTCTCTCTCTTGCCGTGTGTCTCTCTCTGTCAAAAAAATAAATAAAATCTAAAAAAAAAAAAAAAAAAAGAATCTGTCTAAAAATTTGCGGGGTACACTATATAAGCAAGCCATAGTTTTCCATTTATTTAAAATCAGATAGCCTGGTTGGCATGTGTTATATTAGAACATATATCATTTTTAAAGTGAATATGTCAGACTAGGTATTATTAAGGATTGTGTGTTTCTTTGGAGGGTAGGCATTTGTGGGCAGTAATGCATGAACATTTGTTTAAAGTAAACTTCCTACTTATTTGCTTTTTTTATGTTGTGCAAGCTATTTGCTATTTTATAGACAACTTTATTTCTCCAATGCAGAGAGTACAGCAAGATTTGGAAATGATTGTCTTTATGAGCATGTAATAAGCTCTTGTTTATATTAAATCAGTGTAGTCATTATCATCTGAATGGAGAAACAAATGAGTGATACTGTCTTTAGAAAATTGCTCTCATGTTAGTAATATCCTTAAAGATTTTGAACTTGACAGTTTAGGAAAGAAAAATACTGAATTCTGTAATTATTATCCCCAAATAAGGTCTGAAATGTTTATAAAAGTAATTTTGTATTGCTATGATGAAATGTTGAACATTTTATTTACTGTTTATTAATATTTTTTCAGCCTTGATAAATTGCACACTGCACTTTCTGAGTTGTGTTTCTCTATAAATTATGTACCAAACATGGTAGTTTGGGAACATACCTTTACCCCACGAGAATATTTGACTTCTCATCTGGAAATCCGCTTTACTAAGTAAGAAAGAATATAAACTACTTTTGTTGGTTCAGTTAATGAGTTTGTTATGTTCTTCATATCCATACAGTGTGTACTTTTATGAGGAAAAGTATTAATAGAACTGATATAGTATGAAGAATAATGAATGGGGAAGCATAGAGAATAGTGAACTGGGAATTATTTAAATTACTCAGATTCTTGTCCCATACTTGTTATTAACTAGTTGTAACACTGGACAAGCCAGTTAATCTCTGTGTGCCTTAGGTTCCTTAAGCAAAACGGGAAGACTGGAACAAATCAGTGTATTTCAGCTGACACGTAGCAACCAAGTAGGGTTATGAGATCAGTGTGGAAGATTGTAGTCAACATTTAAAAAAAGAAAGAAGAGGCAGGGAAGGAAAAGAAACAGGGAAGAATAGAAAAAAATCCATGCATTGCATGTAGTGAGTATAAATACTGCTTCATGAAACTCTTCACTTACGCAGACGNTAGCAACCAAGTAGGGTTATGAGATCAGTGTGGAAGATTGTAGTCAACATTTAAAAAAAGAAGAGGCAGGGAAGGAAAAGAAACAGGGAAGAATAGAAAAAATTCCATGCATTGCATGTAGTGAGTATAAATACTGCTTCATGAAACTCTTCACTTACGCAGACGTATGTATGTACTGAGTCATGATGCCAGATACATATCTTTTAGTTGGTTACAGTTAAGTGTTTGAAAACATCAGGACTGGATGAATTCTTATCTTTTCTGAATTCAAATGTATGCTCTTAGGCTAGTAGAATTCTAGATTCTTCAGGCATTCCTAATTAGAGTTTTGTAAGTCTTACATATGTTTCTTGAAATCATATTGTGTGTGATATCAGAAACCTTTCAATTTTGTAAATATTGCTTCTACCTTTTTTCTAAAGTTACACAATTATTAAAGAAAATACCGATTGATTTGAGAAATTTTTCTTGGGAGGCCTTAGAGCAATTTATAAAACAAAATTTATCCAAGGGTTTTTCACAATTTTGTAGTCATTAACAAGTAGTATTTGTACCATATGCTTGACATTGTGTTAAGTACTATAAGTAGTAATAGTGTAAAGCTTAGAGCTACAGTTCATGAGACGACTACAACAATTAGCAAAATAGGAGAATATATAAATGGCACTAAATTGTGTGTTAAGTCATCAGTTGGGTAGTCAGGTGTTAAAGACTGTCTGTTGCTTTCCTTTAGTAAGGCAGGCATCCTGACAGTTAAACCCAGAATAGCATTTAGACCAAAAGGATGTTATGCACTCTGGTATTTATTAAATATTCTCAACTCGGTGGGGGTTGTTAGAGTGGCGGGTGGAAGAGAAGGTTCACTTTACATCTCCCTTTTTTCCTTCTGTACGTAGTCTGGTCTGTTAATCTGCAGAGAAATAGATGTTCTTTTGACAAAACATCTGCGTAGTTATCAGGATCAAGGGAAGGCTATAAACTGGTTTACCTGGGGAAGATTTTTATGCCAAAACAAATAGGTCGTATTAGTTGGTTGATTTTTGCTGATCACTTGAGCAAATCTTAGGGCTTTAGGGGTTATATACAAAGATAGCAGTTATTACCTTGAGTTGGTCTGCTGGGATTGTTTTTATTGATGGGGTTTACATTGTCTCTAAGGATTTATCCTTACAAATACAAATTGAAGATCTTTACAAATCTAATGCTTAGGGAGTTTTAAAGATTACGGTAAGATGGCGTGGCCAATATAGGAAAAGATCAGGTAGGAAAATATTTTCAAAATTTGTTTTTCCTTTTAGGCTTATAGTTTACTGGGATATAAGCATAACAACTGTGTTTTATGTGCTGTCAATGATTAAAAAACAATAAAGTTTTTGTTTATTGCCTCGTTTTGACTAATCATGCATTTTGTTGAGTGGCAGCCCTGTTGGGCAGATGTGGACTCAAAGCCTAGACCCACTACTTCCAAACAGAGTGAACTTACTCAGTTTACTTGAGTTCCGAGCCTTAGGTTTTTTGTTTTATTTTTTTAAGCTGTGAAATGGTGATAATAACTACATCGTAGGGTTATTAAATAGGAGGATGATCAATATAAAGCGTAAAAAAAACTACTGGCACGTAATAGTGCCAGATGAATTTGAGCTATGCATTAAACAGCCCATTGTATCTGCTACAGACAGTGTATCCTGTTAAAGGAATTTTTTGTAAACCATCTTTATTGTTAAATCATTTTTAATATTGATGTCCTTAGAATTTTTAAATCATATTTCTACTTCGTTGTAGCTTTTAGGTGTTCATTTTTTTTAAGGTTGTTTCTTTAGAAGATAACGATAGTAATTTCATGGCTTTGAAACAAATTGTATTTAAAATTAATGTTATGGCTTATTTAATATCAGAGATCAATGTTGAACTGATATGTTGAATGGCCTTTACATATATGCAAAAGTCAGTTCTTTTATTCCCTTCCCCCCAGGTCAATTGTTGGAATGACTATGTATAATCAAGCCACACAGGAAATTGCAAAACCATCAGAGCTTCTAACAAGTGTAAGAGCATACATGACTGTACTGCAGTCAATAGAAAACTATGTGCAAATTGATATTACAAGAGTGTTTAATAATGTTCTTCTTCAACAAACACAACATTTAGACAGTCATGGAGAACCAACCATTACAAGTCTATATACAAATTGGTAAGCACATTTAGAAGTTAGGAGTAATAAAAAGTTACTCTGTAATAAACTGCTTAAGGAAGTTAATTTTTTTATCAATAAGTGCTCATTTTTGTTATCAGTCAACTTATGTAGGAATGTATACCATAATAAATTTTGAATTAATTTCTCCTTTTTATAAATTTACTTTTTCTCCTTAGGTATTTGGAAACTTTGTTAAGACAAGTCAGCAATGGTCATATAGCTTATTTCCCTGCAATGAAAGCATTTGTGAACTTACCTACAGAAAATGAATTAACATTCAATGCAGAGGAATATTCTGACATATCAGGTGAATGAAACTATGACATGTTTTATAGAGTGAAGAAACTTTGATTCTTTTGGCTTTGATTATTATGACTATTTTCATTCAATTACATTCATTCAATGCATAATCATATGTTATATCTTAGACTTACCTATGCATTTGTGTTACCTTTTTTATTCTGAAGACTTTTCTCAGGGTTTTTGCATTAATAATTTGCTTCTATAATGGAACATACCAGTATGTTAATATTCATGTTCTTAGTGTTTGCTCTGTCAAAGTATAAAATTAATTACATTTCTTTTCAGAAATGAGGTCATTATCAGAACTGCTAGGCCCATATGGTATGAAGTTCCTAAGCGAGAGCCTTATGTGGCATATTTCATCACAAGTTGCTGAACTTAAGGTAATACAGTCTTTATCAGTTTTAGCTTTGAAACATTAACTCCTGAAAAACATTTCAAGAATATGAACAGCAAGCCTAGAATGTTACTTTAATCTAACATGAAAGTTCTCACATGTAAATGAAATTGTAGAGCTAGCATGGCCTTTCAATGCATTTTCATTTAGTGTTCTCTCTAAAAACTGAGAGCCTAGATAGGTGAAATGACTTGCTAAAGGAGACTAAAACTCAGATTGATTTCTTGACCTTTGGTCATATTTTCATTCTGTTGTACAATGACGCTTTTCTTTGAATGACTGTTCAAAATTCCAGCCAAAGTCTTTTATTTAAATTTGTAGTTTGAATGTATTACTTTCCATAGATTATATTATGAACATTATTAGGGTCATTGGGTTTTGTTGTTTGGGGTTTTTTTCCCCCCCAGTAAGTAATCTCTGTGCACAGTGTAGGGCTCAAACTCATGACCCTGAGATCAGGAGTCACGTGCTCTATCAACTGAGCCAGCCATGTACCCCTAAGCTCATTGTTTTTTATTATTAAGTAATCTTTTAAATTATCTTATGCCCTATAAGCTGGATAAAAAATGTCTTTAGAATGCTAACATTTTATTAAAGATGTAAAAGAGCTGAAGCAACAGCATTTTAAATGACTTTTTTTAAAGCCTATTAGAAATATCCCAGTGTTAAGGTGATTTATATATCAAGTTTTTGAAAGAATTTGAATTTGAGCCACTAAAACTTTTCAACTTAACAGAATAGAAGAGGCATATTTTAAAATGTGCCCTTTTAGGGACACCTAGCTAGCTCAGTTGGTGGAGCATGAGACTTTTGATCTTGGGGTTGTAAGCTTGAACCCCACTTTGGGTATAGAGATTATTTTAAAATAAAATCTTAAAAAAATTATTTAAATGTGTCCTTTGTGAAAATTTTTTGGTGGTTACTTGTGCCTTGCATTTTTAATTTCTCAAGAATATGGTTATAGCACTAATAAGTAGGTTGCATTTTAAATGTAGCACTTTGAGTCTAAATGTGGTAATCTGATATACTGAAAATTTAGCAAATATATAGCATAAGTCGATTGCTGCAAGGTGAGAAATATTTTGCCGAATGAATAAAATAGATGGCAAGAGTGTGTGACTAGGAGAGGTGATATTACCCAGTGTTTAAGATCTCAAGCTTTAAAAAAAAAAAAAAAGCTTTTATTTATTTTACTTTAGAGAGAGAGAGTGCCTGAGTGGGGAGAGGGGCAGAGGGAGAGGGAGAGAATCTTAAGTCGACTCTATGCTGTGTGGAGGCCAGTGTGGGGCTCAGTCTCATGACCCTGAAATCAAGACCTGAGCTGAAACCGAGTCAGATGCTCAACTGACTGAGCCACCCAGGCACTCCAAGAACTCAAACCTTTAAATACTGTAATTATCCTGAATGTCAGTCCTCTTATTTAAGAGCTTTGACTTTGGGCAGAGTTTTAACTCACTAAACTTTTACCTTGAGAGAATTATATGCGATAATACATGTCAGACACTTAGGTACTGAGCATAGTTCTTTACCCACAATAAGCATTGAATAAAATATATTCATCATGTCCATTATCCTCTCACTGTTCATTTTCAAGAGAGTGTTCTACAATTCTTGTATAAAAGTCAACTTTTAGATACCTTATAATGTGGGTTTTAAATACATAAACTGTATGCTTTATATAGTTTTGAGTACATAAACATTGCAGTGACAGTTTTGGTTCTTTGCAAGCAGTATCATTGCTGTTTATTAGACTCATTCACCTGTAAATACATGATCTCTTTCCTATCCTGTTGTTCTTAGGCGACAAATTTCTCATCTTCATTATACTTTCTTGTGTTCTTTTCAGTATGAAAGAAGAATTATGACAAGATATTCTTTTTCTTGAATTCTAGAAAAGAATTTTACTGGCTATTTTTTATTTCAAACTGAATAATAGGTACTTCTAGAATTGTTAAGTATTTTTAGTGCTTCTTTGCCATTTAATGTGGTAGGTTGAATATTGTCATGTAGTAAAACAAATGAGCCTATATCTGTATCCATATCTATGGGAGTTTATTTTTTTTCTTTTTTTTTTTTTTTAAAGATTTTATTTATTCATTTGACACAGAGAGAGAGATTACAAGTAGGCAGAGAGGCAGAGAGAGGAGAGGGGAGGAAGCAGGCTCCCTGCTGAGCAGAGAGCCCCATGTGGGCCTCGATCCCAGGACCCTGGGATCATGACCTGAGCCGAAGGCAGCGGCTTTAACCCACTGAGCCACCCAGGCGCCCTCTATGGGAGTTTAAAGGCATTTAATGTCCTTAACAGTACTGGAAGGCGGCCCGTATAAGATCTGGCCTTTCACTTTCCTCATCTAACTCCTCCAGCCTGGTTGGCCTACTTGTTGTTATCTCAAAATACTCTTCACTGAGTTACTGTCTTAGCTTACCTTTTCATAATATTCATGTATTTTTCAAATGTTTTGTTATCAGAATATTCTTTCTTCACCACACTTTCTAAAATAGCAAGTATCACTTTTTATTCTCTTTATTCAGCCTTCTGTCTTACTTGTGACCTTTCTTGTCATGTGTTTGTTTATGTCACTGTCACTAGAATAAAAAATTATAAACTCTCTTAAACCTTTGGTACTAAATTAGTGTCTACACATAGAAGGTCCTTGCTTAATATTTGTTTGATGCAGAAGTAAAAATAGGTAGCTATTTTGACTTTACTTTGTCCCAGGACTTTTCTAAACTCCTTACATAAAACTGATATTGTCCCTATTTTACAAATTATTAAAGTAAAACCAAGAAATATTAAGTACCTTGTCCAGGCTCACATGCTTAAAACTGGTGAAACTATAATTTGAGCCTGTGTAGTCAGTCTAGACCTAGAGCTTATACTAGTACTGTGCCATACTGTTTTTAGATAGGAAAGGGATCTAAGCAGTCATCTCACCCACACCTATCTGATGCAAGAAAATCAGACAAGTTTTCTTTCTAACATCAAGAGATAGAGATTGCCTTTGACAAGATTACCCTTCACATATTTAAAAACTTTTGTAGTGTGTTACCTTTTTCCCATGTGAAATAAATTCATGTTAGTCTCTCTTTTCTTCTGTATAAATTCTATTGAAATTATTTGTGTCACCCTTAGATGATAGTGCCTTGAACTGAGAATAAACTTCAGCTAGAGATCTGATTAGTGAAGGTGCACTTATTCTGGATACTATACTTACTAGCACAGTTTAAGATTGCATTGATACTTTTGGTAGCCATACCATAATATTTTCATGTCAAATTGTAATCATAAATTTTCTTTCTTTTCACATACTGACCTTGAACCATGGGTCTCCACACCTTAGATTTTGTACATTTTTTTTCTTTAGACCTAAGTGTTGGATTATTGTTGTTCTTTTAAAAATTTATCTTGTTAGATACTGTCCATTATTTCCAGATCACTTTTGAGTTCAGATTTTGTCATAATCTTTTAGTAATACTCTTTTTATAAATTTAACCCACTTAGCTCTGTCCTTAAGTATTATCACATAGATTCTTACTCTTGAAAAAAAGTGGGAGAGCTTATGTCTTACCATTTCTGTCTAAATTTTGGAGTGACTCTTTTTTTCTTGAATGTTATTAAAATTTAATTTAAAGTTTTGATAAGAGTATAATGTTGACTTCTTTTAATGCTATTGAATTTTCTTACTCAAGAATGTTGTTTCTCGGATGGATCCTCTTAAATATTTGATAATATTAAACTTGAGTGAAAAGCTAGACAAAAAAGACTTTGTGTGTAAGAATTTATATTCATAATAATTGAGATGCCTGGGTGTGAATTAGCTTGGATTTCTCATTAAATATAATATACTCCAAAACCAAGATGGTTTAGGCTACTAAACATTTTTTTCTAAACTTTTGATTTTAGCATTTTTATTTTTTTAAGTTTTTATTTAAATTCCAGTGAGTGAACATACAGTGTAGTATTAATTTCAGATGTACAATTTAGTGATTCAGTACTTACATATAATACCTGGTGCTTATCACAACCAGTACACTCCTTAATCCCCATTACCTATTTAACTTATCCTCCCACCCACCTCCCCTCTGGTTCCCATCAGTTTGTTCTCTATAGTGAACAGTGTATTTCTTGGTTTGCCTCTCTTTTTCTCCATGCTTATTTGTTTTGTTTCTTAAATTCCACATATGAGTGAAATCATATGATATTTGTCTTTCTTTGACTTATTTCACTTAGCCTGATATTCTCTAGCTCTATCCACATCATTGCAAATGGCAAGATTTCATTCTTTTTTGTGGCTGAGTAATATTCCGGGGTNGTGTGTGTGTGTGTGTGTGTGTGTGTGTGTGTGTGTGTGTGTGTGTGTGTGTGTACGTACACAGACCACAACATCTTTATCTGTTCATCAATCGATGGATATTTGGGCTGTTTCCATAATTTGGCTAATGTCGAAAATGCTGCTGTCAGTATTGGGGTGCATGTATCTCTTTGAATTAGTAGTTTTTAAATTTTTTGGGTAAATAGGGCAATCACTGTATCATGGAGTTCTTTTTTTTTTTTAAGATTTTATTTATTTATTTGACAGAGAGAGAGAGAGATCACAAGTAGGCAGAGAGGCAGGCAGAGAGATGAGGAAGCAGGCTCCCCGGCTCAATCCCAGGACCCTGAGATCATGACCTTAGCCGAAGGCAGAGGCTTTAACCCACTGAGCCACCCAGGCACCCCTCATGGAGTAGTTCTATTTTTAACTTTTTTAAGGAACTTCCATACTGTTTTCCAGAGTGGCCACCTATACCAGTTTGCATTCCCACAAACGGTCTAGGAGGGTTCCCCTTTCTTCACGTACTTGCCAACACCTGTTGTTTATTGTGTTTTTGGTTTTAGCCATTCTGACAGGTGTAAGGTGAGATCTCATTGTAGTTTTGATTTGCATTTCCTTGATGATAAGTGATGGTGAGCATCTTTTCATGTGTCTTTTGGCTATGTATTCTTCGGAGAAATGTCTGCTCTTTTGCCCATTTTTAATTGGGTTATTTGTTTTTTGGGTGTTGGTTTGTGTAAGTTTTTTTTTTTCTTTTAATTTATTTAACAGAGAGAGAGATCACAAGTAGGCAGAGAGGCAGGCAGAGAGAGAGGAGGAAGCAGGCTTCCTGCTGGGCAGAGAGCCCAATGTGGGGCTTGATCCCAGGACCTTGAGATCATGACCTGAGCTGAAGGCAGAGGCTTAACCCACTGAACCACCCAGGTGCCCTGTACAAGTGTTTTTTATGTTTTAGATACTAACCCTTTATTAGATATGTCATATGCACATATCTTCTCCCATTCAGTAGGTTACCTTTTAGTTTTGTTGATTGTTTTCTTCACTGTGTAGAAGCTTTATTTTGGTGTAGTCCCAGTTGTGTTTATGTTTGCTTTTGTTTCCCGTGCCACAGGAGACATATCTAGAAAGAAGTTGCTATACCCGATGTCAAAGAGGTGACTGCCTTTGTTCTCCTCTAGGATTTAAATTGTTTCATGTCTCATATTTAGGTCTTTAATCCATTTTGAATTTATTTTTGTGTATGGTGTAAGAAAGTGGTCCAGTTTCATTCTTTCATATGTTGGTGTCCAGTTTTCCAACACCATTTGTTGAAGAGATTGTCTTTTTCCCACTGGATATTCTTTCCTGCTTGTCAAAGATTAATTGACCATACAGTTGCAGGTTCATTTCTGGGTTTTCCATTCTGTTCCATTGATCTGTGTGTCTATTTCTTTGCCAGACCATACTGTTTCGATCACTACAGCTTTGTAATATAACTTGAAGTCTGGAATTGTGATTCCTCCAGCCTTGCTTTACATTTTCAAAATTGCTGTGGTGAATTGGGGTCTTTTGTGGTTCCATATAAATTCTAGGATTGTTTATTCTAGTTCTGTGAGAAATGCTGTTGGTATTTTGATAGGGATTGCATTAAATGTGTAGATTGCTTTGAGTAGTAATAGACATTTTATTTTTATTTTATTTTTATTTTTTTTTAAAGATTTTATTTATTTATTTGACACAGAGAGAGAGATTACAAGTAGGCAGAGAGGCAGGCAGAGAGACAGGGAGAGGAGGAAGCAGGCTCCCTGCTGAGCAGAGAGCCCGATGCAGGCCTCGATCCCAGGACGCTGAGATCATGACCTGAGCCGAAAGCAGAGGCTTTAACCCACTGAGCCACCCAGGCGCCCAGTAATAGACATTTTAATAATTTTATTTCAATACATGAACATGGCATGTCTTTCCATTTCTTTGTGTTGTCTTTGATTTTTTTTTTAAAGGATTTTTTTTTATTAGAGAGAGTGAGCAAGTGTGAGCTAATGGAGGGAGAGGGACAAACATGGAGCCCGATGTGTGGGACTCGATCCCAGGACCCTGAGATCATGACCTGAGTAGAAACCAAGAGTTGAATGCCTAACTGACTGAGCCACCCAGGCGCCCTGTCTTCAGTTTCTTAGCCTCTGAGGCATACTTCCATGTGTATTCTTGTATTTTAGTACAAAAACAACATTATGATCATAATATAATGGTGTTTCATATAGACAAGTTCAGTGTGTTGTGTATCTCATTGAGATAAATCTGTGAAAGTACTCAGTCTGTCAGTGATGATTCTGATTGTTTTGCATTTTTTAATGTCCTATTAAGTTTCCTTAGAATGACCTAATTTATGAAATTATAGAAACAAAATAGCATACAGATTTTTGCCTCAAGTATTGGTAGGGCAGGTTATTTAGAGCATCTTTTCTTCTAAGGACAACTTAAAAAGTTGGCAAGATATGTAAAGAAAGATTCTTCTTTTAAAGAAGCATAAAAGGGGCGCCTGGGTGGCTCAGTGGGTTAAAGCCGCTGCCTTCGGCTCAGGTCATGATCCCAGGGTCCTGGGATCGAGGCCCGCATCGGGCTCTCTGTTCAGCAGGGAGCCTGCCTCCTCCTCTCTCTCTGCCTGCCTCTCCGCCTACTTGTGATCTCTCTCTCTGTGTCAAATGAATAAATAAAATCTTTATAAAAAAAAAAAATAAAGAAGCATAAAAGGTAGGCCAAAATCAAGAAGAACATGGGAACTCAGAGACATAAACCTAGTACTGGAAGCCACTTTTGATCTGAAGACGTTTGCTGATCCAGAAGCAGCATTTGTAAGAGTAATATGTAGGTTTTGTGGCCTTGTGGGGTGGTGGTGGGGGGGGTCTATAGTAAAATCCAAAGTCTGCCTAAAGTGGAGAGTGGGAAATCTGCTTAAATTTCCCTCCACCCTTTTTACACAGATATCCCAAAGGGTTATTTCTTCAGGGTAATCATGGAATGGAAATGATTTGCCCCTCCCCAGGATCTCCAGCTCTTTCGGTGTTGCTTATTTTGTCCAAGGAACCTATAGTCTTAAACCTTGATTAAGGTGGTCCTAGATTAGTAGTGCGTAAAGTACTTGGCAGAAGCTAACAAATACTCTTTGGAGAAAGGTATCTTTGCCATAGTTTTCAAATGATTCCTGCAGTCATTTTTCAAAAACAGTAACCTCCACCTAGAGAGTGGAAGTGTATCGGAGATCATTGGATTGTGGATGTAGGAGATTTAATACATCTGGCTGGCTGCCTCAGGTCATTTTCTGCCCCCTATCTCCCTCCTGCCAGCTTTTCCTCCTGATTTTAGAGTTGTCCTTGTTGACACCACTTCTTAAGATGCTGAGAGGTGTGCAACAACCTCCTATACAGACATGTTATAACCCTCTTGTTTTCATCTTCAAGTCTTTCTTTCTATGCCACTGCCTACAACTTCTGTGCCCTGCCTGAGTCCTATGTGCATCAGCTTGCCTTCTGTCCTAAATCTCCCCTGCAGGAATTTGCTGGTTACATTTCTCACCTCTACTTACTCTTTGCTCCCATTTCCATCTTCTGGAAGTTTGTTGACATCTCTCATTTGATCTTGCTTGTTTCTTATATTGTTTTCTTTTTTATTGTAGGTTTATTCTTTTTTATTCTTTTCCTTTCACTTTAGTGGATTTCTGGAAGAAGAATTTTAGATATATGTGTAAAATACTCAACATTTAACCAGCACTTTCACATAGTTTACAAAGTTATTTGAGCATAGGAAAAATTACTGAAAGTGGTTAAAAGGATATGGATGTCTCAGTATTTTCTAATATTGCCAAATATCCCTCTGAAGAGATTGTAACTCATACTCTTCATATTAGAATATGATGATGCCTCTAATAGCATTTTAGTCTTTTTTTCTTTTTTTTCCAAGTAGGCCCAGCGTCCAGCGTGGGGCTTACACTCAAGACACTGAAATTGAGTTACATGCTCTACCAACTGAGCCAGCCAGATGCCCCCCATTTTAGTTTTTATTAAATTAGTGCATAAAGGGACATCTGGTTCGTTCATTTGGAAGAGTGTGTAGCTCTTAATCTCGGGGTTGTGAGTTTGAGCTCCACATTGGGTGTAGAAATTACTAAAAATAAACTTGATGAAACTAGTACATAAAATGTTTTAGGGGAATTATAATACTTTTAAGATCATTTCTGTAACTTCTTAGCTTTTACTTTTTTCTGTTTTTATTTCATATTATTAATCTAAATTGACAAACTAAATATGTGAGCGCATATTTTCTTTGTATCTTAAAGATGACGTTCACTGTTTTCAGTTTCTGTTCACCTGGGGATCTTTTTGTTTCAAAGAGTAAGTTTGTGTGTCAGAAAAAAAGGAGAACTTCTTTATATTTAATGATCGTGAATAAATCATGTGTCAGACGTAGTCAACATGCATGCATCTGCATGGTGAAACGTATTCATTGCTCTCTGGAGAAGAAAACAGCCAGTCTTCTTTCCTACTAAAATTCTTGAGGTGTTTCATTTGGTGGTGTGCCCATTGAGTCAATGTCTCCTTCTAATCCTGCCAAAAGAATCATTTTTGGCATTTTGCAGATCAGTTCTTCTAGTTCTTCATAGAAGTTTTTTTTTTTTTCAAATGAAGTAGGAAATTTAAATATGAATTGTGCCAAGAATTTAACACTTTCTTACTAACTGAAAACCAAGTTTATTTTTAGTACTCTTGCTATGTTTTGCCTGATTTGTACTCACTAGTATTACTTCCAGCTTTAGTCCATTTGCCAATGATATTAATCAATGGCTTTAAATGTTTAGAGAGCTCTGTTTTAGGATGCAGTTGAGGGAGAAAAAAAAATCTAAATATATAAACTATTTTTAAGTGGAAACATTATTAACTTTTTCTTTTTTAAGGAATAATGTGCAAATAAATACTTTAGGGTAATGGCTCTTAAAGTATGGTCCTCAGATCAACAGCAGCAGCGTTACCTCAGAACTTGTTAACGATGCACAGTTTTTGGTTCTGCCTCAGACTTGCTAAATCAAAACCTGTGGGACTGGGACCCAGGAATATGTGTTTTAAATAATAGGTCCTCTAGATTGTTCCAGTACACTAAAAATCGGGAACCATTTCTTTAGGGATTAAGAGCATGGATTTTTATTTATTTATTTATTTATTTTTTTTTTAAAGATTTTATTTATTTATTTCACAGAGGGAGAGAGATCACAAGGAGGCAGAGAGGCAGGCAGAGAGAGAGAGGGGGAAGCAGGCTCCCCGCAGAGCAGAGAGCCCGATGTGGGCCTCGATTCCAGGACCCTGAGATCATGACCTGAGCCGAAAGCAGAGGCATTAACCCACTGAGCCACCCAGGCGCCCAAGAGCATGGATTTTTAAATCAGACATATCTGAATTCAAATTTCAAAATCTACTATTTAATATCTTTATAACTTTGGGCTAGTTACCTAATTTCTCCAAGCCTTAGTTTAGTTTCCTCAGTTGTGAAGTTGGAATATCACCTCTCTCATGTAGATCAAGTAAATGGGATTGTTTGTAAATTGCCTGGTGCAGGAGCTAAAAAGTGATTATTGTATCCTTACCATTAAACAAATACTATAATTTATTGATTCTCAAACACAGTTAATTCTGTATTAATCTTTCTGAAATTGTAAGTGTCTTAAAGTCATATGATTGGAAACATTGAGTCAGCTTACTTGGTAAAGTTTTCTTTTTTTTTCTTCTTAATGTCACATAAGGTAATGGTGCATTTAAAACTCAGTGGTATCTGATTCAGTGTTATGTGTGGTATTATGTTCAAGGTGTAGGAGCACTGTCAGGGTTGAGCATGTATTTGAGTGGGTATTGATTGAATCAAGTTTTAACATGGGACAGGGATTGAATTGACCCCCGGAGAAGCAGGCATTTTAATCAGAGATTGTAGAAGTTGAGTTTAGCAAACAGATATGACTGGAAGTGTATATCTGATTGGGAGCATAAAGAGAAATAATCCAAAGTACAGGAATACCTCATTTTATTGCACTTTGCATATACTGCAATTTTACAAGTTTTAGGTTTGTGGCCAACCCTGTGTCTAGCAATATTATGGTGCCATTTCTACAGTAGTATTTGCTCATGTCAGTGGCACATTTTGGTAATTCTCACAATATTTCATGCTTTTTCATTATGATTATATTTGTTATATAGTGATTTGTGATCAGTGATTACGACTCACTGAAAGCTCAGATGATGGTTAGCATTTTTAGCAATAAAGTATTTTTTAATTAAGGTATGTACATTGGTTTTTAGACATGCTATTGCACATTTATAGACTGTAGTGTAGTGTCAACATAACTTTTTGTATGCACTGGGAAACCAAAAAATTCATTTGACTCGCTTTATTGCGGTATTTGCTTTATTACAGTGGTCTGGAACCGAATCTGCAATATCTCTGAGGTATGCCTGTAATATCAAGTAACCTAAACAAAATTCATACTAGTGTAGGAAAACTGATTTTTATAAATTTTCTGTATAGGTTTTCATCCTTCCTTAAATCAGTTGTCATCAGCCTTTGGCTTGTAACAAAACCTTCATGGCACTTTAACAATATGCTTGCTGTTAAATCTTTGCAACCAGGCCTGCTAAATTGAAATATCGAAGGATGAAGCTTGGATTTGTATGTATTTTGAAATATTCCCAGGCTTTATCCCTGGATATTTAAATATTACATCCAGGCTCTCCACATACATATAGACATTATCTCTGCCAGAATCAAATTAATTATATTATTTTTTCATTTTAATTTCAAACTTAATTGCTTTTCCAAAGCGCCTTTTAAGAAAAACATTCTTTAATGAGTTATACTTTCCTTGAATAGCTATTCTTTACTCCCTTCCCTTATTTGTATCTCTTCATTCTTTTCCTTTTTCTCTGGTCTCTGAAAGAGAAGGTAGATAGTTAACACTTCCATTTTATAATTTGTGTGGGAAACCTTGCTATTATAATCCCCATGAAGTAGTACATACATATGAAGTAGTACAAAAGTTAATCTCTCTGATTGTATACATCCGGTGATGAACTGTAGACTGTCTTTGGCTAGCTTTAACTTCAGCAAGTTCTTTTTATTTTGGTTGGAATTTATTGCTCTCTGTATCTACTTAAGTGTCTGTTTTTTATTATTGATTCTGTTCTGTGTCTAAGCATTAGATAATCCTTTATCCTGCTGCTTATCTTTATTGCTTTTTCCTGAACCATCCTCCCTTCTTGAATTTGCAAATTGAAGAAAAACATTAATCCTATGTAAATAATTTTAAGATTCTTTATTAAACCAACAACGAAAGAGTATATAGCATAGAACATCTGGATTTCATGAATTGTATTTCCTACTTGCTGGGTTATGATTTCTAAGCATGCTCTTATCTCATTAACACAAGGTGGTCTGTGCTTAACCTAGGATCTTTATTTTTTTCTTTCTTTCTTTCTTTTTTTTTTTTNTTTTTTTTTTTTTTTTTTTTTTTTTTTTTTTTTTTTTTTTTTTTTTTTTTTGTTTTTGTTTTTAGAAACTTGTGGTGGAGAATGTTGATGTGCTAACACAAATGAGGACCAGCTTTGACAAACCAGACCAGATGGCCGCACTCTTTAAAAGATTATCATGTGGGTAACTCATGAAACTTTCTATAAGCATTAAGAAGACCTTGACACTCAGTATTTAGCTTTTGCTTAAAAATAAATATAAGTACTCCTGAGCTTATGAAGAGAGCAGAAAATAGTTGCAGTCAAAGGATATTTTGAGTATATGGCTTATCTATTTCACATTTTTTTTTACCATAGTCTTAGTACCATGTATCAGATATTTAATGAAAATTATCAATTGGTTCATAAACTCATTTAATATAAGTAAGCCTACATTAATTTAGACTAAAAGAAAATTAACTTTTGAGTCTTTAACTTTCTAAAAATCAACTTTATTGTGGTATAGTTTGCATACGATGAAATCTGCGCACGTAAGTGAACGGTTTGATGGATTTTGGCAAATGTGTATATCCAACGTAACAATTACCACAGTCAAGACATAGAGCACTTCCATCACCTCAGGAAGTTCCCTCACGTCCCTTTTTAGTCAGTTTCTCGGTATCCCCCAAGCTCAGATAAAAACTGATCTGATTTCTGTCACCGTAGATTAAATTTGCCTGTTCTAGAACTCCACATAAATGGAATCACACAGTATATACTCTTGTGTCTGCCATTTTTCACTTAGTATGCTTTTGAGATTCACCCAGCTATGTTATGTGAATCAGTAATCTGTTCCTTTTTATTGCTGTCTAGTAGTCTTTGCATGAAAACCAAGCCCTACAACTAAAAAAAAAATTGTTTTAAATAAGTCTTCTTGACGTTGATTCTTTGTGGGAGGTATACTGTGAAATAACAGTGAATCTTAAAAATTTATGAAAACATAGTTAGCCAGGTAACTATTTTAGGTGTACCTGAATTGATTTTATTTTAATCTGCTTTTTACTTGAATTTGGAGTATAATTAAAAATTATTCTGAAGTCATACTTCTTATTGATTCATTTGAAATCCTTTCCAGCATTAAAAAACTAATGAAATACCAAATAAAATACTCTTTGTATTTGAGAAAACCAAAGAATTTATTCTCCCTCATAAAAAATAATCCTGAAAAACTTAAAGCCATGTATATATTTTATATAATACTTCCCCTTGGTATTTTCTTTTAAATGTTATGCAGCTATATCAAATTTTTGAAAGTGTAAAATGATTTAGAGAATCACCTTATTAGGCTATCTTATCCAGCTTCAAAAATATAAACTATTTAATAAAAATTAGTATAAAATTGAACTATACAATAGGTTGCCTTATAGAACAGATCAGTTGTTGCCAGAGTGGGAAAGCAACAAGGGAGTTGTTTGGAATGATGAAACTGTTCATGGTGGTAAAACAAATCTATACATGTTGAAATTTTTCCCTAGAGCTATATACCAAAAGGGGGAAAGATGGTCACGTTTACTATATGGTACTTTAAAAAATGAAATTAAAATGATAAAAATGAAAATACTGATTTGGTAGTATTCTAGGGAGGTAGAATATGAATAAATACTTTGTAGGAAATTATTTTTTAAATTTCTACCTGATCTCTTTTGTTCATTGTTTTACTATATACTTACATTTACTGGTCTTGTTTTCTTTATTCTTAATTATATTTTTCATGTTTCTCCTGTTTTTTAATACTCAATTGACCACCCAACCAGCCTAACTACTTCTTACTAGTAAATATTTTGACTGTATCATCTGGTTAAAGGCATTTAATCCACTGCATTGTTCAATGCCTGTTTACTGTTACTTTAACTCTATTTGTGTAATTGAAACAAAATGGAATTTGTTAAAATTCCAAACAGTTTGTAACATTTCAAAATAAAATCCATAATCCTTAATGGCCTATCTGTATCAAATTTGCCTTTAAATAGAATTCATTAATTCTTTTTTGTGATTTTGAAAAAATAAGTTCTGCTTGAGAATGGCTTACTTAGGGGACTAGAGAAAGCTATTTCAGTTGAAATATTTTTCAAAATACTCTTTTGTCTTGGATCCCCATCTTTGTGCTTCCTTCACCCCATCTCCAGAGGTTGATAAACTTTTCTAGCAGTCTAATTTTCATAGTCAAAAACTACATTCTTTTTAATACCCTTAAGAAGCCATATAATTTGTTAAAAAGTAGCCCTAATTGGGGCACCTAGATGGTAAAGTCAGTTAGACCTCTGACTCTTGACTTTGGCTCAGGTCATGATCTCAGAGCCCTGGGATCCAGCTCTGGATCAGGCTCCATGCTTAGCACAGAGTCCGCTTGAGATTCTCTCTCCCTCTATCCCTCCTGCTCATGCTTGCTCTTTCTCTCTCAAATAAATAAATAAATCTTAAAAAAAAAAAAGTAGCTCTGAATTGGGAGGTAATCTGGAATTAATTTTCAGTTTTAGGACTTTTTAGCTATTTGAGCAAATTTAATACTATATTTCTTCCTATTTTCTGACAGTGTGTCTCTTGGGGCTAGGTTCATCACTTTATTGACTCCCTTATCATAGACCTTAATTTTCTAGTTTTCCTTTAATAATTCTTCCTTTTTAAAATCCATTCCACTCACTTTTGCCCTGACCTTGCCACCATCTACAAGTCTATAAGTTGCCTCCAAAGACCTTTACTTTAGTAATACTTTGAATGTTATTATCACCTAAAATTGTTGCACTGATAAAATCTTGAAATTGAAGCTCTATTGTCAGTTCAGTCTTGTCTTCCAGCTTTCCCACTCCTTCACTCCTATTAAATTTTTTTTTCTAGCTGATTGAAACTTTTTTTTTTTTTTTTTAAAGATTTTATTTATTTATTTGACACAGAGAGAGAGATTACAAGTAGGCAGAGAGGCAGGCAGAGAGAGGAGAGAGGAGGAAGCAGGCTCCCTGCTGAGCAGAGAGCCCGATGCGGGCCTCGATCCCAGGACCCTGAGATCATGACCTGAGCCGAAAGCAGAGGCTTTAACCCACTGAGCCACCCAGGCGCCCTCTAGCTGATTGAAACTTTGATGTCTCTCTAGTTTTCTAATCAGCCTCTTCCTGGCTTTACTTCCTTATCCATTCTGGACTTTAAAACTTAGTGATTTTAATTGCATTCTCCTCTGTGCTATCATACCTTTGACTTTTTGCTGCATTCATCATTCCAAGCAGTTTCCCTGATCCCAGAAAAATCTCCTGCTCCCTGGAAGCCAGATCCTTCTTGTAAAATAACACTCGTTAAAGTCTGTTATTAAACCTTCCTCTTACTCATTCTACCATTCTTCATATTGCTAAATTTTTGACTGGCTTGTATTCACTGTTTGTGTTCCCACTTCTCTGCTCTCAGTACACTATAATGTGACTAATTGCCTGAAACCTTTCTGGAAGAGATCATTAGTGACTACCTATTTTCAAAATCTGGTCCTCTTTTCTCTTACTCTACTTGATTTCTCTGTAGTGTGTATCTCTTTCATTCTTCTTTTTATTGAAATTTTATTCTGTTCATTTGACAATACTGTTACCATTTTTAAGACATTATTTTTATTATCCTTTTGGGAAAATGTATCCAGTCTTATTTATCAGTGTATCTTTAAGATATTCATCCCCAGCCTTGACTCTCTGTATGGCGCTCCAGGCATTTAATACCAAGTGCTAATTTCATCAGGGTGTGGTCTGTGGACCAGAAGCAACAAGCAAAAGCACCACATAGGCATTTGTTAAGAATGTAAATTATTAAGGTTCCACTCCAGACTTAACTCAGTTTGTTGGGATCCAACAGGTGATTCTGATTTGCACTGAAGTTTGAGAAACATTGTTAGATACCTACAGCTGTATGACCCACAGATACTTTGCAGCATCTCTGGAATAGGAAGGATATTCCCCTGATGGGAGATATAAATGGGTGGGGAGAAAAAGCCTGATATTCTTCTGTTATTGACCATTGTATTACCTCCCATGCCATTTACCAGTGATTTTCAAAGGGAAACTTGGTTATGGTATCTGATTTTTCCTGTCATCACATTCCATATCTAGTAGCTGTCTTCCAGATCAGAGTTTGCAAGTTGGTGGGTTGTGTTTGGCCCAAAGACATTTAATTTTTTTGACTCTATGCTCCATTAAGTTAAAAAAAAAAAACATTTTTTGATCATTATTTTAAAAATGGAAGGTTTTGCATAAATATTCAAACTTTTGGCTTTCCTCTCCCCCCAAATCTGGGCAGTATTTTACCACATGGCAGTGATTGGCTGGAGCTAAGTTGCAGTTGCCTCCTTTAGAAATCTTTTTCTCCAGTTTTTCCCCCTCACTATTCTTTCACTCAGACTGCTTCACTATTTTATGTTACCTGCTATAGATACTGAGCTTGTAACTCCTGCTGCAGATCCCATCTCTTAAATGTGACACCTAAATCTGTTCCTTTTATTCTCATGGTTCTCATTTAAGGGTTTGTCATTTTGTGAACTACAATCTTGGCTTCCTAATGTGCAGTCAAACCCATCTCCCACATTCAGAGTTATATTTCTAAAGATTTCTTTTCATATCACTCTTTAAATTTAAAAGACCCTGAACTACCCCATCCTTGCTTAGAGGATAGTCAAAACTCCTTAGCATGGCATTCAAAAGCCATTATTTGGATAACCTCATATCCAGCCATTGTTTCCCCTCTTTTCCCCCCACAACTTTTTGCTTGCCTGGCTTGAGGTCCACATAGTCTCCGCTCTAGTGTTAGTTCCTTGGGATGTGCCTTAGTCTATTTGGGCTACTACAACAAAGTATCACAGATTGGGTAGTACATAAACAACAGAAATTTATTTCTTATTGTTCTAGAGGCTGGAAGTTCAAGATCATGGTGCCGGCATGGTTGGGTGAGGGCCCTGTTCAGGGTCGCAGACTTGTCATTGTATTTTCACATGACTGAAAGGAATGGGGTTCTCTCTGAAGCCTCTATAAGGCAGTAATCAAGTTCATGAGACTTCACTCTCGTGGCTTGAGCATCTTTCAAAGGCCCCACCTCCTAATACCATCAGCTTTTGGGGCTTCAGTTTTTAATACATGAATGTTGCAGGGACATAAACATTCAGAACATAGCAGGATGTTAATGGAAGTTATGGGGAATTAGAGGAGGTGCCAGTGCTTAAAAAGGTATGGCAAATAATCCATTAATGATAAGTTAACAGTTCTTACCATGAAGTTTCTCAGAACTTTTAATGTGTCATTATTGTTATATATATTCAAGAGGAGATTGTAGGATATAGTTCTGGCAAGATTATTTGATTAAATTCTCAGTATCATCCCTTGGAAAGTATATGATTATACCACACTACTTATTTTCTGATGATTTACCTTATTCTCTGCCATTCCTTTTTCTAGATTCCTTTTTTTTTTTTGTTCCCTGGCTGGGAATGCTTTTGTCTTCTCTTTTATGACCAACTTGGATAACATTTCCTGGAGAAATATTTCCTTTCACCCTTCTTTTTTTCTCTCCTTTTCTGGATGGTAACATAGTCTCATTTCTTGAATAACCATTTCATTGAACATCTTCTAGTCTTCTGGGTCTCAGGCACTCTATTTGAGTACTAGAGAAAGATAAAAAGATTGGTTGATTAGACTGATTCCTGCTCATGTGGAAGGAATAATGTATTTGTGCCTTACCTCATTTTGTTAACACCACTGTTTTAAATCTCATCACTTTTTGGCTTATATTATGGCTATTGGTATGTTTTAATAAAAGATGCTATGGTCACAGGAGGTAGAAAGTCCAAACAATGCTCTCCATTCCTACTCCTCAAAGGTAACTATGGTTAATGGTTTTCTATATATCTTTCTAGAGATTTGTTATATATATACAGTTGACTCTTGAAAAACATGGAGTTTAGGGGGGCTGACTTCCTGTGCAGTCAAAAATCTGTATGTAATTTTTTTGACTCCCCCAAAACTCAGCTGTTCTCCTTCCTCCTACTTCTGCCATTTCTGAGAGGATTATACAGGTGGCTGCTTATGTGATTATTTCAAGATTCTGGTGAACCATCTAAACCATTTTAAAGAATAGTGTGTACTCCATATGAAGTAAACTGTAATTTCCTTACTTTTAATATCAGCTTTCAGTACTTTTGCCTCTTTAATCATTTGTTGTAATCAACTTGCTATTGTACCTTTTATCATGGGGATTTTATGACTAAGAGTTTTTTTCAGAATTAAAGAATTGAATTCATACTCTCCTCTCTTTTCTTCCAATTTAGCTGTTGACAGTGTCTTGAAGAGGATGACAATAATTGGTGTAATTTTATCCTTCCGATCATTGGCACAAGAAGCACTTAGAGATGTAAGAAACCATTTTAAGTACACATCTTATAGTTAAATAATCCCTTTTAATTTCCCAGAAATTAAAAAAAAAGTTACTTAAAATTCCAGTTTTCATAGTTATATAAAATCAAATATATAGAAATTAGAGTTATTTAAACTGATTTTTTATTTTGGCATTGAAATTGGGGTGGGATTTAGTTTGCCTGGATATTTTACTATTTCTACTTTACTCTTCATTGAAGTGTTTTCCATTTTGGCTATATTCAGTTTGGCATTCTAAGTACTATTCTTAGTACTTTAGAAAATCATGTGAAAATAGAAAAGGTAAAATAATTTTTATGAAAACGAGAAGGAATTTGGTAATATTTAAATTTGGGGTTCACCTTTTTTTTTTTAAGATTTTTTATTTATTTATTTGATAGCACAAGTAGGCAGAGCAGCAGGCAGAGGGAAAGGGAGAAGCAGGCTCTTCGCTGAGCAGGGAACCTCCTGTGCGCTTGATCCCAGGACTCTGGGATCATGACCTGAGCCAAAGGCAGCCACTTAACCACCTGAGCCACCCAGGTACCCCTGGGGTTCACCCTTTAAAAATAACTCTGCATTTTTATTTGTTGCCCCTGCCTAGGTCTTATCTTACCACATTCCTTTTCTTGTAAGTTCAATTGAAGATTTCAAGGATCATATTCCAAGGGAAACTGATATGAAGGTAATAAAACTTCTATTTGGATTTATACAGTTTCTAAAATGAAATATTTGAGCTATGTATGAGGTGAAATTTAATAAATTCTAAACTACCGTAAAGTTTCTATTTTAGAGTGATCAGTTAGCATGCTTACCTTTGAAAATACATCTTTGAGAGCTCAGCACCAAAGTGCTACATAGGCATTTTGAAAGTTCATCTTCCTTGATCACCTATAGCAATGTAAAATGGGTTGGTATTGATCTTTTCTTATACTGATAGCTGTTCATACATAAGTAGAATTAGAAAGACATAGCAGAATTAGACAAGCCAGTGAAATAAGAGTTGTTTTAGTAAAATTTAATCAGGTTTTTTAAGTTGATGTTAAAAGTCTTATAAAAGGATATCAATTATAGGGTGTAATTTAAAAAAATTTTAATACCCTGTTTTTAGAAATATAATAGAATATTAGTAGCCATATGTGAGTTTATAGTTTGTGTTTGCTTTGAAAATATTTTGATCATGAAATCCAGCTCATTTATCTAACCCCAACAATAATTAACCAGTGGTTCCACATCCAGTTAAGTGACCTCATATGTATGTTTTCCAAGCTTTCATTTGTCTTGAAAGATTGTTTTCTTATTTCACATGTTTTGAAATGCACTGTCTGAAAAAAGTTATGTCTAAACTCTTTTGTATGACACTCAAGTTTTTTCTCAGATTGATGCTACTCACTTTCTGAGGCTTATCTTCCATAGCTTATTCCATCCCTCTCCCGTACTCTTCCCTTTCTTACTCTATCCTTCTCGTCATATGTGTCCCATGAGGTAACTAGTTCTTCCTGAGTGCATTTTCACATTGTTTGTTTCATCCTCCAGTTAATTCTACCTGAAAATCCTGCCTTTTTCTAATTTCTGCCTTTTGAAGTCCTCCTTATCTTTTAAGGTCTGATTCAGTTGCTGTATCCTAAGAAACATTCCTTGATCCCCAGGCAATAAAGGATTTCTTTTTTCTTATTATTATCAGAAAACTTTTTGTTTATCTATTGTGGAGTTAAATACGTTCTGCCTTGTATTTTAATTGTCTTTTTTTCTCTTAAATTTTTACTAGATTGTAAACATTTTGAAGACCTTGTTTTATTTTTTTGTATCTCCTGTAGTGCTTTGCATAGTGTAAACATTTGAGATTAATGACTGTCCTGTGATTTTATGATTGAAAACCATGTGTGATTAGTGCAAAATTGTTAAATGGAAACACTGTAGGAAAAAAGTGAAGAAAACATTAGAGGAGAATCATTCCTTGAAAATACAATGGTTTGTGGATTATGAGAATATTCTGAGCAATCATCCAGTTCTCTCAGCACCTGACATAATTATGTTTAGTTTTTAGCAAACTTTCAGCAACACTTACAATTTTTTTAAAAACTCAAACATATATATTTTTAAGATCAATTTATTTTTAATTGAAGTATAGTTGTCATACAATATACTAGATTCAGGTGTACAACATAGTGATTCGGCATTTATACACATTATGAAATGCTCACCGTGATTAAGTGTAGTTACCATAAGTCACCATACAAAGTTACTACAATGTTGTACTACGTAGACAACAGTACTGCCTACAACGTTGTTGACTATGTTCCCTGTGCTGTACTTTACATTCATGTGATTTATTTTACATCTGGAAGTTTTTACCTCTTAATTCCCTTCACCTGTTTGCCCAGTCCCTCTTCCCTCTGGCAACCACCAGTTCTCCAAATATATTTTTTTAATGGCTTTATTGAGATATAATTCAGTTATCTTAAAATTTACTCATTTAAAGTATACAGTTCAGCGGATCTTAGTCATGTTTCTTGATATCCTGTCAGTATTTGTTGTTGTTTTCTTAATTATAGCCATGTTAGTATCTATGAAAAGGTATCTCATTGTTTTGTTAAACATTTTCTTGAAATGGTGAATGTTGCAAACCTTTTCATGTGCTTATTGACTATTTGTGTATCTTCTTTGGAAAAATATCTTCAAATCCATTGCTCATTTAGATTATTTTCCTTTTTAATTTTGAGTTGTAAGAGTTCATTATATATTCTGGGTACAAGCCCATTAACAGATACATAATTTGCAAATCTCATTCTGTGGTTGTTTTTTCCATTTTCATAATAATGTCCTCTGTGGCACAAAAATTTTTAATTAGCAATAATCGCTCCTCGGATAAACCTCATTGGCTACGATACTGCCACTGTGCAAAGCTTGTAGCACAAAAATTTTTAGTTTGATGAAGTCCAATTTGTCTATTTTTTCTTTGGTTGCCTCCTTTTGGTGCCCTATTTAAGATACCATTGCCTTTCCCAAGTTATAAAGATTTATACCTACATTTTCTTCTAAGAATTTTATAATTTTAGCTCTTATGTTTAGGTTTATGATCCATTTTGAGTTAATTTTTGGGTGTGGAGTGAGTAATGGATCACACACAAAAAAGTTCTTTTTTTTTAAAGTTTGACTTATTTAAGAGAGTACGTGAATGAGTAGGGAGAGGGGCAAAGGGAAAGGGAGAAAACCTCAAGCAGACTTACTGCTGACTGTGGGGCTTGATCTCACGATGCTGAAATTATGACCTGAGCCAAAATCAAGAGTTGGACAATTAATCGACTGAGCACCCCAGGCACCACCCCCCAAAATGTTTTTCTAGAACTTAATCCATGGCAATTTCCATTTGTTTTAAGATCCACAGTTTTATTTCATATTTTATACTGAGGTTTTTTTTTTGGTAGCAATATCAAAGGTAACCAACTTATGTAAGTGGTTTTTAACTGAGGTATTGAGCAGTCGGAATATCATAAATACCTGAAATTGATATATGATACCAAAAAGACTTAGTCATTAGAAATTCCTTTATCAGGCTTTAAATCTGTATTCCTTGAAAATCTATTATGGGACGCCTGGATGGCTCAGTCAGTAGGGCATTTGACTCTTCATCTCTGGATTGTGAGTTCAAGGTCCATGTTGGGCATTAGAGCTTTAAAAAAAATCTAAAAATAATCTTTATGATAAGATTGATTTACCATATTTATATCTATAATATGAATCATTGAACCACCACAATTTTTCATTAAATAAGTATGAATATAAATATAAGTTCAGCGATTTTGATTCCCTTTGTACATTTATTCATCTATTTTGGCCCGATATTTTACATCTGTGCTTCCAAGAAAAGTACTGTTAGCATGATTTTATTGGCATTTGCCACAGAGAGTATACAAATTTTCTTTGGCCTAACAATGGGAAGTTCTAATAAGCATCATATCATGAAGTAATAACTCAGTTTTTCATTGTAGGATAGTTGTGCTATAGTTCCTGTTTCAGCCAAGTTTTGAAGTTCTCTAGTGTTCTTATAGGTAGAGTCTAATTTAAACTGTCTTTTCTTACTAAAGTGAGATTTCTTAGAAATTTGCCATAATATTTCTTACTCTGTCAGGTTGCAATGAATGTGTATGAGTTATCATCAGCTGCTGGATTACCTTGTGAGATTGATCCTGCCTTGGTGGTAGCTCTCTCCTCACAAAAATCAGGTAAAATGTATTAGTAAATATATATTAGTCTTAGTTAAAATTACCAGGGCAACACAGATACAGGTGTGGTACTTACTTATTCAAATGCCTGCTTAATGTCAAACTTGCTTTTTTAGGGGGGGTGAGGTGGATAGTTGGAATATAGCAATGCAGGAAAGACAAAAATCCCTGTCATTTGGAGCTTATGTTATTGTGTAGTCATCATACAGACAATATTTAAACCATAAGACTAGATGGAATTCCTAAGTTAGTTAACATAGACATAAAAGAGGGTCAGGGTCTGAGCCTTAGGACACTTTCAAATTTAGGAACTAAGGGAGAAGAGGAGGAACTACCAAAAAGAAACTGAGAAGGATGGATGAAAGAGAAGAAAAACTAGGAAAGAGGGACTTCTAGCAATGGGAAGAGGGAATGATCAACTGTGTAAAACAAATGGGTAAATGCTGCTAAGAAGAGTGGCAGTGGAATCTTTGGAGCAAAAGGCTGAGTAGAGGGCCTAAGTGAGAATAGGAGAAAAGGAATTGGAAATAATAAGTATAAAACAACTCTATCAAAGAGTTTTACTGTAAAGGGGAACAAAGAAATGAAATTACAGTAGCTAGAGGCAGGAATAAAATCAAGGGAAGGATTTTTTTCAGGTGACAGTCACAGAATTTGTATACTGCTGGAGATGGTCCAGTAGGTAGCATAATTGGTATCTAGAAAAGAGTCCTTATTTTCACTGGACTAGAGCTGTTTACTGTAGAATTGGTGCGTCATTGTGTTGTATTAAACATTTAAAAGATTTTAAAACTACCTCTTTGAAATGTAGTACCCAGAATGTTCTAGATATTTCTAGATTTGTCTACAAAGTAAATAACATTTATCTGTTTCTGATACTAAAATGATCATCCCTATCCCCTTGTATCTAGCATATTTGGCGGGGTTCATCAGTTCTTTTTTTATTAAACATTGCTTTTTGTTTCATCATTCATGCAATATGTTAATTACAGTCACATGGGTAATTACCACTATTACTCATTTGGCTACAGCTATATTTTTCATAGCCAAATTTTTAAAACATATTCTGGCTCTTATGTTCAATTCTTACATATATGTGGTAGGTGAATAGTAGAATAAGTGGAATTTCCCAGGTACCAAATTCAAGTGCTTCTGTAAACCTATAATTTTAGTATACATTATAATAAATATTTTATAAAGGATTATGTCTTAAAGGCTTAAGGCAGTATTATTTTCATTTATCACTGGTTCCTTTTGTCTTCTAAAATAGATTGGAAATCTAGTCCACTTTCCACATTTATATCTTTTAAATACTAATAGTAAACTTCAAATCACATATGTTTTAGGGAAAAAAAGCTTTTTTGATAATTTTACAGAGTAATTTATGAAATAATAAATTTTCTAAACTGTAATACACAGAATATGCTTATAAAATAATTTATCATCAATTTTCAGTTAGGAAAATTTAGGATTCCATTTATCCTAATCACATTTTTTTTGCCCTATAATCTTGCAATTAAAAAACTTTTTTTGCCTCACTTATTTTTAGAGGTCCTTGAAATGTGTTTGGGTAGTTGATAATGCTAATAATAATGTATTTTACTTCTATATTACTTATAACAAAGTTGTGATTACTTCTGTAGAAGCTCAGTAATATAGTTTATATAATAATTGAAATTTGTATTTTCTAGTTTAGATTGATAAGTAATCTAGAAGAAATACCTTGGTTTTATTTTTATTTTCTCCCTTAGAAAACATAAGTCCGGAGGAAGAATATAAAATTGCCTGTCTCCTTATGGTCTTTGTGGCAGTTTCTTTGCCAACATTGGCTAGTAACGTGATGTCTCAGTATAGCCCTGCTATAGAAGGTAATGGTTTAAAATTGCTTTGGCAATGAAAAAGTCATGAGTTTTGATATAATAGATACTCTTCGAGTAATTAATGTTCATTTATAATAGAATGTAGATTAACTTACTAGCCACTTACTAGCTTTAAAACCTTGAATAGTTGATTTTTCTTTTTCAAAGCCCCAGTTTCCTGATACATGAAACATGTATGTGTGAGCTCTTGGGTGTCTGAGTGTGTGTGGCAGGGGATGATGAAGGGGAGTATCCAACTCTTAAGATTATTTTAAAGATTGAATGACAAAATGTTTGTAAAGCAGCTAGGAACATCTTTTTTAAGTTTCAGAGATAATATAAAATTGATATATGATTTCTCTTGGGGATTTTTTGAAAATTTGCCGGTTTAATACAGACATCATCATTTGTTGCTTTTTTGCTATAGTATTTTTAAAAGCACTAGTCCTCATAAAAATGAAAGGTGAGCAAGGCAGGCAATCTCCCAACTCTTAATAATGTCACTGTTTATGTAGATTGTAAAGTGATTAAAGTCTTGCTGTTTATGTATTATTTGAAATTTTGGGGTCATGCAGAAACCACAAACCCTATTTGCACTTTCTCAGGGCACTGCAACAACATACATTGCTTGGCCAAGGCCATCAACCAGATCGCTGCAGCTTTGTTTACAATTCACAAAGGAAGCATTGAAGACCGTCTTAAAGAATTTCTGGCGGTAGGTATAATCAAATAGTAGAACTCATGATGTTTTACAAGGAAAATTAAAATGACAACTATCAGATGTAACAATAAATTCTCCTTTTTTTCCCCTGGAAGGAGGACCAGGTGAAGAAAGCAGGCATTAAAATCAAGGAGCCAGTTAGCATTTTTTCCCTTAGAAATCTCTCATTTCTAGAGCTCTGCAATGTGACCTTTTTTCCTAAGCTGATCTTTGGACTACCTCAGATTTTGTCCATTATCTTATATATAGGCACTGAATGATTGAAATGTATATTATTTTAAGTTGAAGCATACTGAAAATAAGTAACTCATGAACATTTCATTAAATCTTTCTTAAAATGTTTATATACCTTTAAGCTTGCATCTTCCAGTCTACTGAAAATTGGCCAGGAGACAGATAAAACAACAACAAGAAATAGAGAATCTGTTTATTTACTGCTAGATATGGTAAGTCTCATTTTGTTTTTTATTAACAAGAAAAAAATTCCAGTCATTCCTGATAGTCTTTTCTTGGCATGTAGTATTTAAATAACAATATGAGCTGAAGTATTTTTTGATCTCTTCTGTTCATTTCACTCAAGCCACACACTTTCTAAATATCGCTTGAAAGACTAACATTACTTGTATTTTACCATATGGTAATCGTACCAGAAAACAACAGAATAAAAGATAAGTATTACCTATTGGATATTCTTTTATGAATAGTTTTTCAACCAGCTGGGAATCACTTAAGGCCTTATATTTTTCTAGTGTGTCATTTTCAACTCTTCCAGTTTTTTGAATTTTCTACATTTTGACTCTCTTCACACATCTAATACAATTTGCTGTGATTCTGTGAGCTTGGTCAGCTCTTTCTCTTCACTATTTGAACCAGCTATGCTTGCTTCTACACTGTGGCTCTTCCCTCACTTAGAGTAATTTCCTTTTCCTGCAGAGATCTGTATCTATCCTATGATTTGGCATACTCCATAGCTAAAATCTTTTTCTAGATAGACTTTCCTGATTACTCTGGCCCACATTAATCTTTCATCCTTTTTTAACTGCTCTAGCTTTCCACTTAATTACAGTTGATCTTATGTTTGATTTGGCTTTTTGGCTTAGTCTTGGGAACCCAGTTAAACTTGATGTTATGGACCATATTTTAAATATGTTTATATTCTCTTATATGTCTAGTATACAGTTGAGAGCAAATGAAAGTGCTCAATCTGTTCCTGTGATTAGACTTAATTGAAAAGTGGTAATTTTAAAGATTTTGATAGCAAAATACTGTCACATTTATATTTCAGGTTTTAAAGTAAAAGGAAAATTATTTCTAATAGTCTATTTCTAATAACAACATTATAGAAATTATGATTTAGTGGCTGTGAGTAAATGTTCCCATTATAAATAACTTCAATTCTGTGATGCATTTTTGCTACTTTTCAGATTGTGCAGGAATCCCCATTCCTGACAATGGATCTTTTGGAATCTTGTTTTCCTTATGTCTTGCTGAGAAATGCATACCATGCTGTCTACAAGCAAAGTGTTACATCTTCTGCATAAAATCATAAAATATCTACTTACTGAAGACAAGCACGCATTTTTGTTGCTCTGGTTTTACCTGTTAACTGTGGA
The DNA here is from genome assembly GCA_002007465.1 of Ailurus styani. Classification (NCBI taxonomy): domain Eukaryota; kingdom Metazoa; phylum Chordata; class Mammalia; order Carnivora; family Ailuridae; genus Ailurus; species Ailurus styani. The sequence goes on along the minus strand of LNAC01000004.1, from coordinate 3,450,483 downwards.
ACTATTTTACCTTAAGGCCTGAAAAACAGTTTTGTGGATTATAAATTTCTTTCATACGGTTGTATTTTCTGATCAATGGTTTCATTTAATATGGTTGTACTACAGTATACTTGGTTGATTTAGGTTTCACATTCACTGAATTCACTAAAATTATTCCTATAATTTTAGAATATCATTGTTTGAAAAACATACATTATCTCTATGTTTTTGATATTTGAAAATGGAAAAAAAACCCTTTGCTTGTTTATTTCTGAAAAAGAATTGTATTTAGTGATTATTTTAGATAGTGATATTATAGCATTCATCTGTGTGTAAATTATTTCATATAGGGAAGAGTTCTGATCTGTACCTATGGTTCTTATTGAAAACAAAACTGGATGTGCATTTCTGTGATGTTATGAATACATTTCTACTTTATTTTGAAACATTTGCCAAACTAAATACTGTAACACTGTATAACATTAAAAATGTTAAAGGACTGCTTAGCATTAGAAGCAGACTATGTCCGGAAATTCTAAAACAGCAGCATATGTTGTTGCTTGTATAAAGCCTGGTGATAATTTTTAGACTAACTTACATGGTGCCCTACCGGCATTAGCACTACCATTGTACCCTGCTGTATAATAAACAATCTTAGACATTTATCAACTGTTGATACAAATGTTAGTCCCTAACCACTTTTTATATGTTTTAAATTTTTGAAATTCCAGTGTACCTGCCATAACATAAAATAAACACTAGACTGTATCACATTTTGAATTATTTCTTTAATTTTGAATCTCTAGAAATTTATTCAATAATATGAATATTTTAATTTCAGTTTAGTTTAAAATAAGCTTTAGTTTAGGAATGTCTAAATGTAGCATTTGTTACTAGGTCAGCTGTCACAAATTTGATTATATATTTTGAAAAACATTCCACTGGAAAAAAAATTTAAATATAATTGGAAAATAAAATTACATAACTTTTTTAATAATTAAGAACTAAAAACTCATGTTCCATCAGCTTGCAGTTGTATATATGACCAAATGGACAGAGTTATATGAAAGAATGGGAATAAAATGAATGATTATGAAACTATAAAATGTTGCTGAGAACTACATCAGTCAGTAATGAATGGAAAAGACCTATTGCTTAGTGGTTGGCATGGAGGGCAGAGCAGCTCATTTTGTGTAAAAACTAAACAGATGTTTTGTTCTTTGGCGTTATAAAGACTACTTCTCAGCAGCTTTGTATCTGGATATCAGATAGAGCTTTTGCTCACAGCTTCTTAAGTATACCCTAGTAAAATGTTAAGAGAAAAGAAAGCTACTATGAACTCAGTTATATAATGTTCTTTGTTAAGCTACGAAGAGTAGAATGAATTGAGGTGCCACAAGATTACTGTGTTGCTATTTTGCGTATGATTTTTTTCCAGTCTATACTTAAAGCAGGGAATAGTTATCACTGTCTTTTGGAAAATTTCAGTAGTTCAGTGAGGATTTTTGAAAAGGGAAGGAATTTTCTGGTGTGCCTGGATGACTCAGTTGATTAAGTGTCTGACTCTTGATTTGGGCTCAGGTATTGATCTCCAGGTCCTGGGATTGAGACACAAATTGGGCTCCACACTCACTGGGGAGTCTGCTTGAGATGCTGTCCCTCTCCCTCTGCCCCTCCCCTCATTCACACATGCTCTTTCTCTCTCTCTCACTCACTCAAAATAAATAAATAAATCTTTTTAAAAGAAGGGAAGAAATTTTTTTTTAAGATTTTATTTATTTGACAGAGAGAGACACAGTAAGAGAGAGAACACAAGCAGGGGGAGTGAGAGAGGGACAAACAGGCTTCCCTCAGAGCAGGGAGCCCCATGTGGGGCTCAATCCCAGGACCCTGGGATCATGACCTGAGCCTAAGGCAGACGCTTAACGACTGAGCCAGCCACCCAGGTGCCCCAGGAAAGGAATTTTTTAATGGAGTGGTTTTATAGACTTGAAATAGCCTGACTCAGTGAACAGTTGAAATTAAGATGAAATGTTGTTTGTTTTGAAATATTAGTATCCTAGAGTGATAGTAACTTGTTGGTAATGATATCCTGAGAGGTAAAGTAGGCATTTGAATATATGCACTTAGGTTGGTAATGTGGTAGGGCATAAGGATGTCCATATGCCATTATTTAATCCTGTTTAGGCCAAGAAAAGATGGCTCCTTCATAGTCATGTGAAGTTTTTTCTTGCCTCAGTTTTTTTCTCATATACCCAAACTGACTGCTGTAGTGTCTGATTATTCTTTATAGACAATCTATCAAAAAAAAAAAAAGGCTAAGGTAACTTGGAGAATTAAAAGTAAATTGACAGTACTATTTCTAACATTTTGTCTTAACCCTTTTTTTTTCTCTTAATGTTTCTTATTCTAAACTTAAACTACACATACTGTTTTTATTGTTTTCTGTATAATCATGTCATGCCATGGATGCTGGCCCTATACTCTGCTATTTCACTCAGCAATAGAAGGAGGTCTTTGATTTTTTTTTTTCAATGCCTCATATATGCTATGACTAATTTAGTAATTTGGTGAACATTTAGGCAATTTCTCATTTTTCATTTTAAATATCTTATATCTGTATCTTGGTGAATTTGGCCTATTACCTCCTTAGGGTAATTTCTCACAAGTAAGATTGCTTGGTGGAAGGATGTACACATTTTAAACTTTGATACATAATATTAGATCCCTTCCAATAAGATTATATCAGTTTTACTGCTGCAATTTTGTGAATATAATTTCTTCTGTTACTGCCAATCCATATCTTTGCTTCTTCAAAAGAGGAGACATTTTGTTTTAATTTGCATTTCTTTGTTTATTAGGGAGGTGAAATATCTTTTTTGTGTTAATTGGTTATTTTTATTTCTTTAATGAATTACTCATTTTCATTCTTTTTGTTACTTTCAAGTGGTGTTTAAAAGCTTTTAAGATGCTAATTGACCACTTATTGGTGGTCAGAAATTTTTAGTACATATTGTTAGGGTTGAAAACAGCTCCCATACAATCTTGAGTGTAGGGATATGGCTATTAAAATCTATTAGTAGTGCACAGTAATTAATATTAGGATGCAGCTACTTTGATAACTGAATTTTAGTTGAGTTTTAGAAGCACAGGACATTTACTTCCAAGTCTATGTTAAGGATAGCATTCATATAAAAAGGGTATATATCTGTTAATGAAAAGATGTCCAATTTAAATATATGAACTTAAGAATCAAATTATGCCAAGATTGTAATTCCTTTATTCTATTAAATAGGTATAAAATAAATTATATATTAAGCTAATTCAGAGAGATGTTTGTGTGTTAGATACTATATGTAGGAGACTATGCATATAGCAGTTTTTAACCTCATTCCTCAGAGATGTCATTTTAAAAACTGTTCTCAATAAAAACACCTGTCAATCAGAAGTCAAAAAGCTATAAGACTTCCCTTGCCTTTCATACTAATAGCCTGGTGTACATCAGTTTTTAAAGAGAAAGGAAAAGACCAAAAAGAACTTAAGCACTTTTTCTAAATTAGTATAATTAACCTTTGTCTTTTCATTATATACTTTAAAGTTCATTTGTAAAGCTCTTTTTATTTTAATGTCCTTGGTAAAATTGTTTCTATCATTCATTTCACCCCAGCCTTCATTTTATGGAAGGTTTTCCCATTTTACAAAATGATTGTGAAACAAGGTAAAGTGGCCTTTTTGTTTTTAAAGTTGGGGTTTTTTGGGGGTTTTTTGTTTTTGTTGTTGTTGTTGTTTTTAGAGCTAAGGAGCAGGGGGAGTAGCAGAGGGCGAGGGACAAGAAGATTCCATGCTGAGTGTGGAGCCTGATGCTGATATAACACCCTGAGATCAAGACCTGAGCTGAAATCAAGAGTCAGACACTTAACTGACTGAGCCGCCCAAGTGCCCCTAAAGTGGTCTTTTGTTACTAAAAATAAAAAGGAAGTAGGATCTGTATCATACATTATTTTAAATGTAATTTAGATAATTCTTTGTGAAGAAAAAGCTGCCCTACCTGTCATTAAGTCATCTATAATTATCTTTATAGATTGTGCTAATAGGGGAAATCTGGTCATAGACTGTTCTCTAATTCAGTCATTTTGAGAGCATATGTCTGTACGATTGGGATGAAAAAGATGTGTAAGGTCTTGCACCTACCTGCTGGGAGCTTAGAGTGAACTTTGCTGTTAAGTCATATTTTAATCAGCTAATTGTTCTGCTAGTGTTGCCAACCCAGAAAGGATGGAAAAAATTCCAAAGTTCAGTGGAATAGGACTAGAGCTCTGGTACTTTATTCTGGAAAAAAGGCTTCTAGGAACATCAACACAAAATAAACCTTTTAGAATCTAGAAGGAAGAGTCATTTGAGCCTAAGTTAAGACAGCTGCTGGGGAGACAGTCTTCACAGTCAAGAAAGTGCTCCAGAAAATGAATAGTTTTTACAGGGTTATATACTTTTTATATCTTATAAAAGCTCAAGAGTATAGATTAGGACATAGGTCGGAAATCACAAGGTTTATCATAAAGGAATGCGGGAGTAGGTGCACTGATCGATATCTCAAGGATGGTTTTCCTTTAGGTTACTCATTTACAAAGTAGATGTACCATGTATGTGTGGTGGGCTGTAAGTCAGGCTTTTGGTTTGAACAATGGTTCTATATAGTCATGTTGACTTAGGAATCTAAATATGGCTTCCCTCGTCTATCAGGCCTTTTGAGAGTTTTTCCCTCATCACACACAGTAGAAGGTTGAGTCCAAAGAAAATTCAGAGCTTAGCTTTGTGGGTTATACTTGACATGGTACTATGGTGATAGTAATGAGAATCTGATGTGGTTGAGCAAGTATTGGCTACATGAGATAAATTTCATTTAAGCTAGCAATAATAAATGCCCTTACCTATCTTTGTATTTCCCCAGTAAGTTGAAACAGTGCCTCGGATTTGAAATGGGGGTTTCCTTCTTTTTCCATTAGACTCTTACTTGTTCCTTTTTCTTTTTTTTTTTTCCAAGTTACCTCTTAATTTTCTCTTCTCTTTTCAAGGTAATCCTGGAACTTGGCACAAGTGCTTCCCATGACTTCCCATTTGGGATCCTCCTGTTAGTCATTGACACTCTCCTAATAATTTTCTACCACTTTTCCATTCATTCATTCAGCAGATATTTTTAGATGCCTGGATATAATGGTGAGCAAAATAGAGAGGGTCCCATTTTACAGTTAAGTTTGCACATTAATGATGGTAGGCAATAAAGGAACAAACTTCTGATAGAGGGAAATATATGGGATGATGGGCTGGGAAGTCAGGGAGAGAGTTGTTTGAGGCATCAGGGAAGGCCTCTGTATGAGAAACACAGGCTGGTACATTAAGGATGAGAAGGGCCCAGAAATGGGCAGAGAGAACAGTGACAGTGAAAGCCAGAAGGCAAAAACAAACTAGGCATGTATGAGAAGAAGAAAGTATACTAATTAGCGTTTCTGTAGGTAGGAGCCTCATTGGGCTGGCTAGTTCTTTTAGTTTCCTGGTCTGCCTGTCTTCTTTCTTTCTTTGTTTTTGCTTATATATTGAAAGTTCAGAAATCCAATCTAAGGTAGGTTGGCCACAGAGAAAGAAATACTGAATTCACAGATCGACTGTGGCACTGATCTGAGAATGGTAAAGTCTATTATGTATCTACCACCAAAGGCCTTCTAAACGAAGCTCAAGTTTTTTTCAGTCAATGAATCATAATCTACCAATTACACATAATCATGCCAATCCTTCTATTACAATGACTTATCTTTGGAAGATACCAGCTGTATTTTTCATAAAAACTTTTTATGAATGAGTAATCCCTGAAGTAGTAACTCCACATCTGTCCTTCATCTCTTCTTTATGGCCACTTGAGCACAAACCACCATATCGTTTGATGGCATTGGCCTGAATTTTCAAATAGACAACATGCCTCTTTTTCTAAAGATTTGCTATGACCTTTGTCTTTTGGGAAAAAGACTGGTTTGAAATTTTAAATATTTTAATCTTCAATGAAAAATGATTATTTAGCTATTTGGTCCTGTTGAAAGGAAAATTAGTATTTATTGAGTCTACTTGGTATTATCTACACAGTGGAATGTTGCTTTAAGTATATTGAAGTATGGATGCTTATATGAATCGAACTTTTCGTACATATTACTGTCACTAACATTTCATATCAAGCATGCCTAACTCTAATATGTCTCATTTCCAAGAAAAGTTTTTAGCCTGTCATTTTGACCTAAAAATAACAAAATAGGATAAATTAGCAGATTAAAGTAAGGAACCTAGCCAGAGAGGGCCGTATCTTATTTCCACTTAACCTTAACCCTCACTTTACTAGTAATTTTCTCTTTACTTTGAGAATGAGATGGATGGACAGGTTCTGATCAGCTTCTTGCATGAGGTCCACAAACGTGGGACATGGGTGACCCAGAGATGGGGCTATACTGGATGAGCAACTTGGTGATTCCTGTCGTACTGTGGTTTATGGCTGAGTCATATTCATAGTGTACAAATGCTCAGTGGTCTAGTCTTGATAGTATTTGTCCAAGGCCGACGTGGAAGATCACCATTATAGAATACAAACTTCTAAGATACATGAACAAATTTTATTCAAAAATTGTTATGATTTTATGATTTTATTACATCAGTTGTTTTTAAAGTTTAATGTAGTTTAGGATCATTCATTTTTCACCTCTGTCAACTGCTAAATTGCTCCTGTGCTCATGTTAAATCACTCATTTAAAATACTAATGGGCACCTGGGTGGCTCAGTCAGGCTAAGCGTTTGCCTTCGCCTCAGGTCATGATCCTAGGGTCCTGGAATAGAGTCCCGCTGAGCAGGGAGCCTGCTTCTCCCTCTGCCTGCTGCTTCCCCTGCTTATGCATGCTCTCTTCCTCTGACACATAAATCTTAAAAAAAATAAATAAAGGCACAATCATACTTAAACTGCTAGAATCCAATTTAGGGGGATCTCTACTCCAGTTATCTAAAAGGTTTACCTTTACTTGGAAGTGGATATTTAATTATTAATCACAAATCAAGATGGTGTGCTAACTACGTATGACCATAACCTATGTAATTACCTGGTGATTGATCACACACAAGTTGTGGATGCCAGAAAGCAGGTTAGAGGAAGCATTCAATTGTTAGACCTTGCAAAAACTGAAGCTGAATCTAAGGAGCAGATAATGCACAACTTCCTAGGCTGAAGCTGAACTTCAGTTCATTCCTAATTCTTATCTTCAGCCAAAATGTACATGGGTCTCTGTGTGTAGCCTAAAGCAAGGCCCAGCTGGCAGAACTTGAGATGGGAGGGAAGGTCAAATTTAACCGTGGCTGTTAATATGTCCAAGCTGTAAATGCTGGTTAGAGTCTTAAAAAGAGCTCACATTTATTGATAGCTCACTATGCAGCAGACACTGCTAAGTTTTATCTAATTTGGTCCTCTAAGTATTGCTCATTTAGTCTTCCCAATCGCCCTACATGGTGATTATCCTCAAGTTACTCTTGTGGAAACTGAGGCTCGGAAGGTAAGTAATTTGCACAAACTTGTATTACAAGGAAGTAGTAGCTAAAATATAAATCTGGCCCCGAATTATATACTTATCATTACATTGTCTCAGGTCTCTCAGATACTAATGTGGGCTTTTTTATGCACTAGCATTTAAAGCTGCTTTTGCACTAACTTACCTGCAGCTTCAGGGTCAAGAAACACCCCTAAGTGCTTACATTGTGCCACTCTTGATACTAGACATTTTCATGCCCATTACCTCCTTTAAACTCCACAACCAAATTGCTCAGTAGGGATTATTTTTTCATGAAGAAACTGTATCACAGAGCTTTCAATCTCTTGTTACAAAAATACAGAGTGACAGTAATAATGGAGCACTTTGGTCTTAGAGCTGGATAAAGCCTTAGAAATTACCTGCTTAAACCTACCCAAGGGCAATGTAACCAAAGTCACATAGAAGAAATCTTGTGATTTCTTCTAGAATTATTTCATCTTGAATCTTGGTTTAGTAGATCTAGTACTCCTACTGTGCCACGCTGCTACATAAATGTACATAGTTCCACAGTCATAAAGTTTTAATCATAATGAGCATTTGCTGGTTCCTGCTAGGATTTTAGGGGTATATGTGAGGTATGATTCCATAGCATCAAACAAATCTGGGATCTCAATCCCAACTCTGTCACCTAAGGATGAAGTACTTGACTTGCCTGGGTTTGTTTCTGTAAGTGTAGAATGGGAATAATATCTACCTCAAAGGGCTGTTGTAAGGATTAAAAGTAAGTGAGGACATGTACATAAATTGATGAGATTCAATAAGTGGTGGTGGTTTTTATGATCTGTTGTTGATTTGGCTATTTGTTTTGCTTTTTATAAAATTATCTTTGAAGAGTTCGCCATGGTTTTTATGAATAGTAACATCACAACTTCCATTCGTGAGAATGCGACATTGTTGTGTCAGCCTATATTCCAGCTCTGGTCTGAGAGTCTTCATATTAAATGGCAAAGAGCTCCTTCTCATGTAGATTTGACATCAAGCAATGCTCAAGTTAATTTAAGACTGTTCTTTACTATATATACTATATTTGTGTGTAGTATACACAACAGATGTAAAAGATAGAAAGCTTACATTTTCCAATGTCCTTGTAGTACCCAGAACAATTTCAACAGTTGCTCATTGGAAGCCTCTGTGCCTTTTCTCATGTTGTTTCCTACCTCTAGAATGGAATGTTCTCTCATATTCTGGCCTACAAACTGCTGATCATATTGTCAACAGTGAGTTCAGACATCACCTTCTTTTCCATGGCACATCATCCTCTGTTTCTTCTGAACCTTGTAAATACCTTTATTGTAGTAATTATTGAATCAGAGTGTAATTGTTACATATCTGTGTCTCCTTTGATTCTGGGAATGCCTTCTGGGTCCATGCTTATTTTATCTTTCTTTTTAATCAATCCCCCAACTCAGTGGAAAGGCTGATGGCTAGACAGATGCTATAGAAAAATGTCCTTTGCTTCACGCTGGGGGCAAGTGGTTATTTTTCTTTTTGTTCTTGTGGAGGGACAGGGCATTATGAAGTATGGGTAGGTATTTCCGGTTCCTGGAATGGAGGTGGCTCAGTAGTGACACAAAGTGGTTTCTGTGATTTTTCCCAATGAGATGATTCTCATGTTTGGAGTATTGGGGGAGATGGGGAATCTGAACTTCGTATATAAATAGGCATAAACCTCGGAAACTAATAATACACTGTATGTTAACTAAGTTGAATTTAAATAAAGAATTTTTAAAAATAGGCATAAGGATGGGAGGATTAGTGAGAGATCAAGAAAGTATTCCATGTTACAGGAAAATGATTTAAAAACAAGCAACCAAACTCTGGAAATGTAAATGAAATGCCAAGAGCAAGGAAGAGAAGCTCTAAGAGAAACTACAAAATGACAGTTGAGGTCATTGTCCTGAAATAGAAAAATAATCCTTTCAATCCGGTGACTCACACCTAACTAAAGTCAGTACTTCATAAAAAAAGGCAGGAGCTTTGAGACACTTAACTGTAATCTTATCCCTTTGCAGAAATACCTCCCATACTTGAGTTGGTCTGATGATCTTCTCATGTCACCAGGCACAAGGATTAGTAGACCTTGAAATATCCTGTCACTCTAACTTCTCATCTACTCTCAAGATCACACTGATAATTACCTTGGCAGCCGATCACACAGTGACAACCGACAAGGCTCCTAGGCTTTCAAGATGGCAGAACACTCCTGGAGAATAAATGCCTTTGCTGCTGGAGTCCACAGCACCCAGAAACGGATTAGAGGAAGCAGCTGATGACCTCTCTAGTGAGTTCTATTTTTGTCATATCTGAGCCCAAGTCCAGTGGTTGCTAGCAAGTGAACTAATACTAATACTTCTGTTTGAAGGAGATATCACATAATTCAAGTATTCTCTCCTCAGCTATAAGCTGTAGAGCCTTCTTCAGCCACAGTCTGAACATTTGCATTCTATACAAAACATTACAAAACTGGAAGATAGGTGTGGTCTTTCAAGAACAGCTTCTGAATCCCCAAGCCATCCTAAATAAAATGTATCCTAGAAATTCTTCACATACCAATATCATTATATCTTTTGAAGTTGAGGTGCACACAGATGGTAAGTGCTCAGATTGAGTTTGACTGCCTGCTGTGTGAGAGGGAGAAGACCTTGAGAGGACCTGTATTCCTGGGGAGAACATCCAGGTAGAAGTGCTCAGGACATGCTCTAATGACTGGCATGCTTGGATTCCCAGCTTCAGTGATCACATCTGGTCTTGGCTTTATCACCCTTTACAAAATTTGATTTATTTGAAGTGAAAGGAGCGATAGGCTAATAAATGCTCCTCTGGGCACTAGAGGGGCAGGCCCTTCCACAAGAACAAAAAGAAAAATAATTGCTTGCTCCTAACATTGAGGCAAAGGGCATCTCTACCACTGGATTTCTGTAATGTTTGTCTAACCATCAGGCTTTTCCACTTCACAGCATACTTTCTGAGGGGGAAGTTTATTAGTGTTTCCTTAATTATTTAATCTTGAAATTAATAATAGAACTCTTCATTCTAAATAACTTAAGTTCTAAAGGGAATCAGAATAGGAGAAAATACAGTATTGTGGCATTTTTAGAATGTGGCATGTCCTCAAGGATCGTTATAACAGGGAACGAGTTTCTGAGAAATTATATACTAGAATCTCTGTCTTCTGTTTTAACTGATTTTTAAAAGATTGATTTTTTAAAAAAGATTTTATTTATGTATTTATTTATGTGTTTATCTGAGAGAGAGAGCATGAGCAGGGGGAGGGCAGGCGCCCCTTTAAAAGATTGATTTGGTGAGTTTTCATTTTAAAAGCAATGCTTGAATAGGAAAGTGAAATATAAATTTCCAGCTTTAATTCTACTTACCCTGGGAGCATTATATATCTTTCCGGAGTCCAAAACTTCAGCAACTATTGCTTTATCTCCCTCCCCACTTTCCTTTCCCATCCCATAAAATTATGACTCTGAAAAGAAACACAGTCGTCCCTCCTTTATTTGTAGGGGACACACTCCAGGACTCCTGGACAAGCACCAAACCCCATGTATAGCATGTTTCTATGCATCCATACCTGTGATGAAGTTTAATTTAGAAATTAGGCACAGTCACTAATAAAATAGAACAACTAACAACAATAACTAATAAAATAGAACAATTAAAAGAATATACTGTAGTGAATGGTGGTCTCTCTCCGTCTCTCAAAATATCTTACTGTACTAGACTTACCCTTATTGTGAGGATGTGAGATGATAAAATGCCTACATGATGAGGTAAAGTGAGGTGAATGATGTAGGTGTTAATGACAGCCTTAGGCTGATACTGACCTTCTGACCATGTCACAAGGAGGATCAGAGGCTTCTTGACCACAGAAGTTAACCACAGGTCACTGAAACCACAGAAAGTAAAACTGCAGATAAGGGAGGACTACTATAATATGTCACATCCTGGGCATCAGTTCAACAAATATGTTTTTAAGCTTATTTTTATTTATTTATTTATTTATTTTAAAGTAATCTCTCTACCCAACATGGGGCTTAAACTCATGACTCTGAGATCAAGACTCGCTTGCTTCTCTGACTGAACCAGCCAGGCATCTCTCAACAATTTTCTTTTTCTTTTTTAATTTTTTTCTTTTATTTTTTTTCTTTCTTTCTTTAAGATTTTATTTATTTATTTGACAGAGAGAGACACAGATAGAGAGGGAACACAAGCAGGGGGAGTGGGAGAGGGAGAAGCAGGCTTCCCACTGAGCAGAGAGCCTGATGCGGAGCTCAATCCCCGGACCCTGGGATCATGACCTGAGCCGAAGGCAGACGCTTAGCCACTGAGCCACCCAGGCGCCCCAATTTTTTTTTTTTTTTAGAGAACATAAAGATAGATACTTTATTGTTCACTTTTACACAAAACACACCTCCAGCCATTTTCTTTCACAGCTTGACAACGTTTAGGTCTACAAAAACCCAGTAAGAAGCTTCGTGTAGATATCAGTAACAGAGAACGTAAAACTCAGCCAGGCTTTTGTTTCCTGCAGCAGTAAGAAAGGCCCTTCTACACCAAGCGAAAATCTGTCCTCTTACTTGGTGTAGTGCATTTCTTCCACTAAAAAAAAAAGAAGTCTGTCCAAAGCAAACTAACTTGTATTCACTGAGCCAGTGGTATTAACTCCTGCATAAAACATATTTCAGTGTACTACTTCTTCTAACAGCTTTCAAATAAAAATAGGGTTTAAGGAAGAACTTGTTTTGAATGGATGCAGTCAGTTTAAATTGTTACGCCATGTAAATGCGTATGTGTAAAAGCTTGGTTTAGTTTTATAATCTATACGGATTTGGGCCATATTCAGGGTTTTCAGAGTTGAGCATATGTACAGTATTCCTTCAAAAGGATAAGGCTACTGAATGTGCTATCTGCAGATGAGCTCATTTCATAGGAACTGACCTAAAAGTTCTATCATGAGGCAAATGTGGCATAAACTCTGGAAAAAAGCCAATCAGGGCAGAACTCCGCTTGGAAAATAAGCATTGGAATACTTTAAGGAAAACACATTTAAATGTACTGATAATATGAGGAAGGTTTCCTAGTGGTAAATCTAAAAAAACAATCTAACAGAATCCTCATTTCAAAACCACTTATTAAAACTATATAATCAAGTAATTTATTCCCAAAAATGTATGCATGTTCTGACTGTGGAATTAGTCGACTGGTCAATTAAAGGCAATTTTAATTACCTTTTAAAAAATTCTTCATACAAAGGAGAGATGTTGTATGTGCTTCTTAAATAAACTACATTATGTAAGTCCTTAAAAACAAACAACAGAATTCAGTGAAGACCCGCAAGTACTTATGCCAAGCAGGAATCTGCCTGCCACCTACGGTCTCATATTAACTAAAAATTCATGCTGGACTCAAGATTCTGAAACTAAGTTTCTATTACTTAGCTCTGCAGAATGTAAGGGTCTGTAGCCTCAACTAGGATAATGTCTTCCCTGTCCAAATTCAAAATGATTATACTGATAACCTCCATGCTGGAAGTGCTATTCAAATTCTCCCCCTTGGTGATAATTCTGGCTCCCTTTTCCTCTCCAACCTCCTTCCTGTCCTCCACATCCACCTTGGCCTCTGCAACCACTTCTCCCTCCACGACCACTGCCTCAATCACCATGGTGACCACTGCCATTGTGGTATCTACCACCTCCTTCTCCACTCTCCATCCGTCCAGCCTCCTTGATGCTTATTTCCTCTTCCTCCCCCTTGCTACCATGGTTGTAGCCACCACATTCACCTCTCCTTCCTCTTTGTTCATGACCTCCTTGTCCTCCATATGAGGAATGTTCCTAACCACCTCTCCCTCCTGGTTGGCTTCCTGCTTGTTGTTGGGAGCCATCTTACCTTTTCTGCCATGGTGGCATCTCTGGAGTGGAGGTTCAATTTCATTGGGTCTACCTCCTCTGTCAGGCACCCTGCCCATCAACACCTTATTGATGGTACAGGCAGTCTTGTCTTTTATAGTTACTGCTTGTCCTTAAGATCTTTGATGAGTCTTGTCTTGTAGCCAAAAGATGGGAATGGAAATAATACTTTTAGGAGATAGGACTGAGTGTTTCAGCTGGTAAAACTTTGCTATTTTTTCTATCTGACTCTTAACTCTGTCAGACCAACCAAAAGACTGGACAGTGACATCCAAGCATTTTAATAGCAGTTTTCTCAGAACTTTATATTCATTGGCTATGACCTGGTTAATTGCTTCTATATTTTCCCGGTGGGCTAGTCTCATTGGTTTCTTCAATAAAGGCTTTCCACATGATTAAGTGGAACTTTTGCTAATGTTTCCTTTAATTTTTTTCAATCCCACTGAAGAACTGGAACATAGTTATGTTGGCTGGAGGACTGGACATTCCTAGAGCAATACATATACCTTTCAACTCTTGAAAGACCTCACTACTGCCTCCTTCTTGAGCTTTTTTTTTTTTTTTTTTTTTGAGGGATATTCATACAGATCATTCCAGCACCTACTAGTTCTGAGACGAGGAATGTGAGCAAAAGGAGGCAGTTCAGAATGAGAAGTCGCGTGGTCACATCCCCGGATGTCAGTGAAAGATACGGACAGTTCCTCTCCCCTAGTAGCCCACTCACTTCAAGCTGGAAGTCTTCAGCTTCACTCTATTAGTTGCTTGCACATTTTCCTCTAGTTTATAGAACACTCTTAATTCAGACATCAGCCAAGCACAGAGTTTGGTCAACTTGGGGGGAACTGGCTCCAGCAGAGACTGCCTGAGACAGAGCACTATTTTCCACCAATGGACCCTTCTAACCTAGATCTTCAACCATAGAGACTCCAAGATGTTAGTCCCTATGAGGTCACACTCCATCCTACTGTGGTATTCAAATTTCCCAGTCAACAGCTTCCCCTCTTCTCCTGCAATGCATGCACTCCCACGTGTGCTGCCTACCCGAACAAATATTTTTTAAAAATACCTACTATGTGCCAGATCCTTGGGACAGAATAGTAAAAACAAAACTATCTTAACTAAAAATACAGTTCAGCTAGACGTAGCAAGGTTTTCTGCCTTATGCACAGCTTCATCTAAAAAGAAAGACTCCTAATGGAGGTTCCTTCTAGGTTTATACACTCTGATCCTAGTACGTGTCTTCTTGCTGGCTACGACTGATTAAATGAGAACTGATTAAATAAGGAACTGAATTAGTCTGATGAGGTAGTCTGATGACTTGAAAATGGTGGGCTGTTTTTTCCAGATATTTCTTATAAATTAGAAGAGAGGCTGAAGGCTGTAGTGGCTACTTAAGCGGGCAGTCTTATGGAATAGGGATTTGGAGCAGCCATTTCTGGATTTCCTATACTCCCAGATTATGAGGGGGGAGAGTATCAGAAAAAGCTAATCAAGTGAAAGGGATGCCATGGAGGTACAGAAGAAATCAAAGAAATATGACAGGATGAAGATGAGAAAACATCCAGACTCTCTTTTTTTTCCTTGAATTGATTTGACTAGGTTTATATTTCTTGCAAATTCCCAGTGCAGAGAAGATCCTCAGTAAATATTTGTTGAGTGAATGAATGTACAGGGCATTGTGTCCTAAATGCTTGGTGCGTACAGGAAGCAGATATGGTCCCTGACATCATGGAGTTTACAGTATAGAGGAGACAGATTTTACATATTTGGTCTTGATGGTAACACAAGTGTTGACTCTCATCATCTGATGCAGGAGGAAGATACTAAACAAATAATGAGTATTCAACATTGTAGTGCCAAATCTAAACAGAACCTTGGGTAAAAGTTTCAATGTTATTGCTCATGGCCAATGGATGTGTGAATGCATTAGAAAACTGGTATGATATCATTAGCAAAAAAATAAATAAATTACACTTAACTAGAATTCAACTTTGCCTGGATTTTGTTTTCCTCCATCCGTCTCCTCCTTTTCTTCCTTATTTCCTCCTTTCTTTCTTTTTGAAATCTGACTACAGTATTGTGCTGGTGCACATATTTTAATTTGGTGGAGGGCATGCTTAACAAAATAAGTAAAATGTTATAAATTTTAGAACATATATATTATTTATTTCAATGACAGAGGGGCAATAAATCATTTTGTCGAGTTGCACAATAACATTCAAATTCTGTCTCTGTTATGTCTGATTGGCTAAGCATTTACAATTCTGAACTTTACAGAATGGGGGAAAAGTATCTTAGCTTATAATAATGTATCATTGACTTATCAAACATACCTTTCCTAATTCATACTTTGTCTCTTTAATGGAAAAAAATGTCTTCCTAAAATATGCACTACTTATAGGTCATTGGAAAAGAGCATTGCACAATAGGATTAGTATAATGTACTAAAAGATAGCACTTTTACTGGCATGTAGAGATCACATGTGAAAACTTTTTGATCTTTGTTGACTTTTTAGCAGAAAAGATTTGGAAATCCTTTTGTCACTGACAAAAACAGAACTGTGGTAGCTGTTTTATAGTCGGTCAATTTTAACAATGGGTAAAAAAGTTTTTGTTGAAGCCAATTTATTAATACATAACAGGAAACATGTTGCCTTAAAGACAAACGCATATTTTTCTCATATCGAAAGACAGATTTTTGCTAACATCCAAAGATATTTAAAAGAGATTTGTATTCTCCACCCCTCCACCTCCTAGTCTGTCCTATGCTGAGAAATAGTACTGCAACCCTCTGACCTTTAGCAGTTTTTTAGGTAAAAGGAATTTTTCATGATGTAATTGATATTGTAACTACTCAACTGGAGCTAAGCTTTTAAGGGCCAAGTCTATTTGCTGATTTGTTTGCATTTCCTATTTGAACTAAAAGAATTCAAATGCATGAAAAGTCTATTGTGAAAAATGCATGAATAATGCAAAAGGCATCCTGAAGTAGGATATCAGTAAGGTTCCAGTGCAGTTATGACTTTCTAATAAAATCATGAAAAACTTAAAATGAAAAGAGTCCAACCATCTCACATTTTTTGATACAGCTATAGACGAATGTATGAGGGAAATCTCCCTCTGAAATATTTGGGGTTTTTCCTGTGAAGTCTGTCCCCCTACATCCCCACTATAGCTTTGTAGAGATATAGTTGACATATAACATTATGTGAGTTTAAGGTGTACAAATGTGTAGTTCTGATACATTTACATAGTGGACAAGGATTACTACCATAGCATTAGCTAACATGGCCATCAAGTCACATGATTTCCATTTCCTTTTTGTGGTGACAACATTTAAGGTCTACTCTTATAGCAACTTTCAAGTATCTAATAGAGTAGTACTAACTATAAGCACTATGCTGTAAGTTCCCCAGAACTTACTCATCTTATGACTGGAAGTTTGTACCCTTTGACCCCATATCCCCCCATTTCTCCCACCTTCCTTCCCCTGGTAGCCACCATTCTACCCTGTTTCCATGAGTTTGGCTTTTTTTAGATTCCACATTTAAGTCATATCATAGTGTATTTTTCTTTGTCTGACATATTTCACTTAGCATAATGCCCTCAAGTTTTATCCATGTTGACATAAAGGGCAGGATTTCCTGTCTCATGGCTGAATCATATTCTGTATATGTGTGTATACATCTCCTCACCCCCCACCCCACACAAATACCACGTGTACATTGATGAGTTTCCGTAGTGGTATGCTTTGATTCCCTTCTCTTTCCCTTCTCTGAATCTACTGTAGGTTTTCATTCCATGGTTATCATGTGGCTTACAGAAAAACATCATAGAGATACAACAGTCTATTTTATACTGATAAGTTAACTTTGTTGTTGTTGTTTAAGATTTTATTTATTTATTTGACAGAGAGAGACACAGCGAGAGAGGGAACACAAGCAGGGGGAGCAGGAGAGAGAGAAGCAGGCTTCCCGCCGAGCAGGGAGCCTAATGTGGGGCTCGATCCCAGGACTCCGGGATCACGACCACAGCCTAAGGCAGACGCTTAATGACTGAGCCACCCAGGCACCCCTGATACATTAACTTTGCTACAAAAGCTCTACATTTTTACTCTCTTTATTTGTTGTCATAATTTTCATCTTTTTATATTGTGTATCCATTAACAAATCATTGTAACCATAGATTTTTTAATGCACTGGTCCTTTAACCTTTATACTCGAGTTAAGGAGTTAACATACCATAATATTACAGTGTTAGAGTATTCCGAATCTGACTATGCTTACTTTAACCAGTGTGTTGTATATTTTTGTATGTTTTTATGTTTCTAATTAGCATCCTTTTATTTCAGCTTGAAGAATTTCTTTCAGCATTTCTTATAAGACAGATCTATTGGTAATGAACTCCCTTGGCGTTTGTTTGCTAGGGAAAATCTTTATCTCATCTTCATTTCCTAAGTACAGTTTTGCTGTGTAAAGTATTCTTGGTTGGGAGCTTGTATCTTTCAGCACTGTGATTATACTATTCTCTTCTCTCCTGGTCTGTAAGGTCTATGCTGAGAAATCTGATGTTAGCTAATGGGAGTTTCTCATATAATAGAAATTTTTTTTCCTCTTTCTGCTTTTAAAACTCTTTTTGAGGGAGGAGAAGAGATGGTGGAAGAGTAGGGGACACTATTTCAACTGATCCCCTGGATTGAGCTGGATACCAGACCACTCTGCATTCCCACAAAATCAGCCTGAGATGTAAGAAGATATATCTGGATCTCTACAAACAGAATATCTCCAGTGGGTGATCTCAAGGTATAAAGCAGGGAGCTGTGAATCTGCATGCAGATATCAGAAGATAAGCAGAAGTGGGAGGGAGTCTCCGTGATCTTGCATGGGGAAGGCAAAAGCCTCCCGCACTGGGCACTGGGCACAGACTCGCAGGCTGGTAGTGGCAGGGAAGGGAGTTTAGGGCAGCCCTCTAGGCTGAAACCAGGAGCTGCAGGGCTGTGTGGTTGATCTGGGGGCGGCTTGTGGTTTTAAAAGCACAAAGGGCAGAGATGTGATGGCCCTGGGAGTGAGGACTGGGAATGCTGCTGTGGGGCACACAACCCAGGACACTGTGGTTTTTAGCAGCACAGACAGAAATGGAGACAGTGTGGCCTGGAGAGCTCAGTGAAGAGCAGACTGCGATCTCTCTGTTCTGAGACAGGGGTTTGGATATGGTCACTTCCTGTTCTGATTCTCAGAATAGACCCAGAAAGCCACCAGGGAAAACCACCAGACAAAAGCCCCCAAATACCGTTTTCATTGAGCCTATCCCCTCCCAACAGGGGGCAGGGCAACTCTGCCCAAACAGGGTTGCCTAAGTAACAGCAAGGCAGGACCCTCCCCCATAAGACAGGCTGGAAGAACAAGAGGCTGACAACCCTAAGGTCCCCATAAAACAGGTGCATCTTGCTTGGGTTTTTGTTAATAATTTGGGTTCGTACATTCCCTCAACCACCCCTCAGCAGAATGACTAAGAGGAGAAACTGCCAACAAGGGAAAGAACCAGAGAATGTGGCCTCTGCCACAGAACTAATGGATATGGATATAAGCAAGATGTCAGAAATAGACCTCAGAGGAACAATTATCAAGGTGCTATCTAGGCTTGAGAAAAGTATTAACAACAATAGAGAATCTCTAAGGGCAGAAATGAGATCTAATCAAGCCACGCTTAAAGATGTTATGAATGAAATGCAGTCTAGGCTGGATACTCTGACTGCCAGGATAAATGAGGCAGAAGAACGAATTAGTGAGGTTGAGGATAAGATGATAGAAAAAAAGGAAATCGAGGTGGCATGGGAAATACAAATTAAAACACAAGGAATCAAACTGAGAGAGATTAGTGACTCAATGAAACATTCCAATATTTGAATTATTGGGAATCCTTGAAGGGGTGGAGAAAGAGAGAGGTCTAGAAGATGTATTTGAGCAAATCATAGCTGAGAACTTCACTAATCTGGGGAAGGAAACAAGCATTTGTGTCCAAAAGGCAGAGAGGACCCCACCCAAGATCAGTGAGAACAGACGGATGCCACAATATATAATAGTACAATTTGCAAATCTTAGATCCAAGGAAACAATTTTGAAAGCAGCAAGAGTGAAGAGATTTCTTACATACAGAGAGAGGAACATCAGAATAATGTCAGACCTGTCCACAGAGACCTGGCAAATCAGAAAGGGCTGGCAAGACATATTCAGGGTACTAAATGAGAAGAGCATGCAGCCAAGGATACTTTACCCAGCAAGGCTGTCATTCAGAATGGATGGAGAAACAAGGAACTTCCAAGACCAGCAGAAACTGAAAGAATATATGACCACCAAGCAAGTCCTGTAAGAAATATTAAGGGGGGTTCTATAAAAGGAGAAAGACCCCCAGAATGATATAGAACAGACATTTACAGAAGACAATCTATATAAACAAGGACCTCAGAGGCAACATGATGACAATAAAATCATGTCTTTCAATAATCACTTTTAATGTTAATGGCCTAAATGCTCCCATGAAACGGCACAGGGTGGCAGATTGGATAAAAAGACAATGACCCATCCATATGCTGTCTACAAGAGACTCATTTTGAACCTAAAGATACTTCCAGACTGAAAGTGAAGGGATGGAGAACAATTTTTCATGTCAATGGACCTCAAAAGAAATTTGGGATAGCAATTCTCATACCAGCCAAATTAGATTTTAAACTAAAGACTATAGTTAGAGATACAGAAGGATACTATATCATTCTTAAAGGGTCTATTCAACAAGAGGCAATTGTAAATATCTATGCCCCCAACTTACAAGCAGCCAACTACATAAGCCAACTGTTAGCCAAAATAGACATATTGATAATAATATGTTAGTAGTAGGACTCCACTGTCAGCAATACTCAGGACTCAACAATCTACCTTAGCAACTGACAGATCGTCTAAGCAGAAAATCACCAAGGAAACAAGAGCTTTGAATGACACAATGAACCAGATGGACCTCATAGATATATACAGAACATTCCACCCTAAAACAACAGGATATTCATTCTTTTTAAGCGCACATGGAACTTTCTCCAGAATAGACCACATACTGGGTCACAAATCAGGTCTCAACCCATATCAAAAGATTGAAATTATTCCCTGCATATTCTCAGACCATAATGATTTGAAACTGGAACTCAATCACAAGAAAAAATTTGGAAGAAATTCAAACACTTGGAAGCTAAAGACCATCAAGCTTAAGAATGTTTGGGTCAAGCAGGAAATCAAAGAAGAACTTAAACAATTCATGGAAACCAATGAGATCAAAACGCATTTGTCCAAAACCTATGGGATACTGCAAAGGCAGTCCTAAGGGGGAAATACATAGCCATCCAAGTCCACTCAAATGGAAAAATCCCAAATACACAAATTAACTTTACACCTTAAAGAACTGGAGAAAGAACAACAAATAAAGCTTAAACCATGCATGAGAAGAGAAGTAATTAAGATTAGAGCAGAGATCATTGAATTAGAAACCAGAAATACAGTAGAGCAGATCAATGAAACTGGAAGCTGGTTCTTTGAGAGAATTAATAAGATGTATAAACCACTGGCCAGAATTATCCAAAAGAAAAGAGAAAGGACCCAAATTAATAAAATTATAGGGAGAGATTAAAGGGGAGAGATCACGACTAATACCAAGGAAATAGAAACAATTATTAGAAATTATTATCAACAACTATATGCCAATAAATTAAGCAACCTGGAAGAAATGGATGCCTTCCTGGAAACATAAACTATCAAGACTGAAGCAGGAAGAAACTGACAACCTGAATAGACCAACAACCAGTAACAAGATTGAAGCAGTGATCAAAAACCAAGATCCCAGGACCTGATGGATTCCCAGGGGAATCTTACGAAACATTCAAACAAGAAATAATACATATTCTCCTGAAGCTGTTAAAAAAATAGAAACAGAAGGAAAACTTCCAAACTCATTTTATGAGGCCAGCATTACCTTGATCCCAAAATCAGGCAAAGAACCCATCAATAGAATTACAGACCAATATCCCTGATGACGATAGATGCCAAAATTCTCAACAATATCTTAGCTAATAGGATCCAACAGTACATTAAAGGATTATCCATCATGACCAGCTGGGATTTATCCCTGGGATGCAAGGATGGTTCAACATTCGCAAATCAGTGTGATTGAATATGTTAATAAGAGAAGAGACAAGAACCATACAATCCTCTCAATTGATGCAGAAAAATCACTTGACAATATACAGCATCCTTTACTGATTAAAACTCCTTAGAATATAGGGATAGAGGGAACATTTTTCAATTTCATAAAAGCATTCTATGAAAAGCCCAAAGCTGAAAGCCTTCCCCTTAAGATCAGGAACATGACAAGGATGCTCACACCTGCCACCACTGTTCAACATAGTCCTAGAAGTCCTGGCAACAACAGTCAGACAACAAAAAGAAATAAAAGGTATTCAAATTGGCAAAGAAGAACTCAGACTCTCTCTTTGTAGATGATATAATATTTTATGTGGAAAACCCAAAATACTCCACCCCAAATTACTAGAATTCATACAACAATTCCGTAGTGTGGCAGGACACAAAATCAGTGCACAGAAATCAGTTGCTTTACTATACACTAACAATGTAACTGTAGAAAGAGAAATTAGGGAATTGATTCCATTTACAATAGCACCAAAAACCATAAGATACCTTGGAATAAACCTAACCAAAGAGGTAAAGGATCTATATTCTAGAAACTACAGAACAGTTATGAAAGAAATTGAAGACACAAAAAGATGGAAAAAACATTCCATGCTCATGGATCAGAAGAATAAACATTGTTAAAATGACTGTGCTGCCTAGAGCAATCTATACTTACAATGCCATCCTGATCAAAATACCAATGGCATTTTTTCAAAGAGCTGGAACAAACAGTCCTAAAATTTGTATGGAACCAGAAAAGACCCTGAATTGCCAAGGAAATGTTGAAAAAGAAAAACAAAGCTGAGGGCATCACATTGCCTGATTTCAAGCTATATTACAAAGCTGTGATCACCAGGACAACATAATAATGGCACAAAAACAAGACACACAGATCAATGGAACAGAATAGAGAGCCCAGATATGGACCCTCAACTCTATGGTCAAATAATCTTCAACAAAGCAGGAAAAAATATCTAATGGAAAAAAGACTGTCTCTTCAATAAGTGGTTCAGGGAATATTGGACAGCTATATACAGAAAAATGAAACACGACCATTCCCTTTCACCATACACAAAGATAAATTCTAAATGGATGAAAGACCTCAGTGTGAGACAGGAATCCATCAAAGTCCTAGAGGAGAACATAGGGAGTAACTTCTTTGACATTGGCCACAGCAACTTCTTTCAAGACATGTCTCCAAAGGCAAGGGAAACAAAAGTGAAAATGAACTTTGGGGACTCCATCAAGATATAAAGCTTCTGCAAAGCAAAGGAAACAGTCAACAAAACAAATAGGCAACGCATGGAGTGGGAGAAGATATTTGCAAATGACACTACAGATAAAGGGCTGGTATCCAAGATCTATAAAGAACTTCTCAAACTCAACACCCAAAAAACAAATAAGTCAAAAAATGGGCAAAAGACATGAACAGATACTTCTCAAAAGAGACATACAAATGGCTAACAGACACATGAAAAAATGTTCATCATCATTAGTCATCAGGGAAATTCATATCAAAACCACATTGAGATACCATCTTACACCAGTTAGAAGGGCAAAATTGACAAGGCAAGAAACAACAGGTATTGGAGAGGTTGTGGAAAAGGTGAACCCTCTTACACTGTTGGTGGGAATGGAAGTGGGTACAACCACTTTGGAAAACAGTGTGGAGGTTCCTCAAAACATTAAAAATAGAGCTACCCTATGACCCAGCAATTAAACTACTGGGTTTTTACCCAAAAGATACAGATGTAGTGAAAAGAAGGGCCATATGTACCCCAATGTTCATAGCAGCAATGTACACAATAGCCAAACTGGAAGGAGCCAAGATGTGCTTCAACAGATGGATTTGGGTGGATAAAGAAGATGTGGTCCATATATACAATGGAATATCATTCAGCCATCAGAGGGGATGAATACCCACCATTTGGATCAACATGGATGGATGGGGGAGATTATGCTAACTGAAATAAGTCAAGCAGAGAAAGACAATTATCATATGGTTTTACTTATTTGTGGAACATAAGGAATAGCATGGAGGACATTAGGAGAAGGAAGGGTAAAAATGAAGATGGGGAGAATCAGAGGGGGAGAGGAACCATGAAAGACTATGGACTCTGGGAAACAAACTGAGGGTTTTAGAGGGGAGGGGGGTAGGGGAATGGGTTGACTCAGTGATGGGTATTAAGGAAGGCACGTATTGCATGGAACACTGGGTGTTATATGCAAACAATGAATCATGGAACACCAATCAAAAACTGATGATGTACTATATGGTGACTAACATAATAAAATAAATAAATTTAAAAAAAGAAAAAATATTTAAAAGAAAAAATAAAACTCTTTTTGTCTTTGATTTTAGAAAAAAATTTATTACAATGTGTCTTAGAGAAGACCATTTTAGACTGAAATTTTTAGGGTGACCTACTACCTTCATGAGCTCAAATGTCCAAATCTTTTCCTAGATTGGGAAAGTTCTGAACTATTCTTTCTTTAAATAAGCTTTCTACCCCATTCTTTCTCTCTCTTCTCCTTCTGGGACTTTAGTTGTATACACTGTTTTTCTTACTGGTGTCCCGTAAGTGCTGTCAGCTTTCTTCATTCCTTTTTCTTTTTGGTCTTCTCACTAGATAATTCCACTTGGTCTATCTTCTGGCTTGCTGATTCTCCCACTTGGTTAAGTCTGTTATTGAAGTTGTCTATTGAATTCTTCAGTTCAATCATTGTATTTTTCTTAAGCTCCAATATTTGTTTGGTTTATTTTTTTTGTTTTCTATTTCTTTGTTGACCTCATTTTGTTCTTGCATTTGTTTTCCTGATATTGTCATATTATTTGTGTTCCTTGTAGCTCACTGACCATCTTTGGAACAATTATTTTAAATTCTTTGTCAGACAATTCCTAGATCTCCATTTCTTTGAGGACAGTTACTTAAGGTTTACTATATTCCTTTGGTGTAGTCGTGATTCACTGATTCTTCATGAACCCTGTAGCCTTGAGTAGGTGTCTGTGCATTTGAAGAACCGGTCACCTCTTCCAGACTTTATGGATCGACTTTAGTCATGAAACACAATGTGCTGTGACCCTGGGTCTAGTTGTACAGGGCACCAGTTGTGCGGGCATGGGGCAGCAATGGGTACAGGGGTGCGTGATGTCTCTTTGGTCTGGACTGCTGGAGCAGACAGCATGAACACCCATGTGGTCCTTGGCACTGTGTGTAATACAGTGGCTGTAAGGGCCGTTGGGATCCTTAGTGGAGCCTCCAGGTCCAGCAGCTAGTGACCAGGGAGGCAGTGATGGTGCCTGGACCCACTGGTGTGCGCATACTTGGCTGTGGAGCTGGCAGCAGGTGCCTGCGAGGTGGCTGAGACCAGATGCAGACACATACGTCGTGGGGGATGGGGAGCCTGGCCAACTAGGGACTCGTTGGCAGCTGTGGGCCCTTGGCTGCTGGCATGCTCTCCCATGGCTGCATAGGCTGTCTCAGGTCCGCACGTGCCACTGGAGGCTGGCGATGCGTGTCGGGCTAGTGGCACGCAAATATGCAGCTGGAGGGGCTGGCCCCCATGCCTGCTAGGCGATGGAGCTCAGCCTCAAGACTCGAGGCTGGCATCTCGTGCTCACGCAGCCACGTAAGTCAGGGCTGACTGCAGTTCCTGGGCTCTGGTGTGGGTGAGGGAGGAGACAGCAGGGATGGACGTAGGAGGCTGGTGTTGGCAGGTGCGAGTAGTGGTGGTGAACTGAGCAGAGGTCTTCCTCAGCTCTGCTGCTTCACTTTCTTCAGAATCTTCCAGGTTTGTCTGCGGAGCAAGTCACCCTGGCCCACGATCGCCCCTGCTGAGTGATGGCTCTCGGTATCCCCTGCTCTTCCTCCTCGTTCCTTGCTGTCTCTATATGTCTCCACTTTGCCACTTTCTGGGTGGAGTGAAACTGAAGTGGGACTTTCAGGAGGAGCCCCAAGGCTGGGGAAGCTGGTTACTCACCCTCCTCCTCCTTCCCCAGGGAGGGAGCTCTTTCTAGATGGAAAGTTCTCTCTTTATACTGAGCAGTGCTGGCCTGGAAGACGGGTTGATACCGGCAAAATGAAGCTGTCTTCCTTCTCTTCTTGTGCGGTTATTCTCGGATTTTTTGTTTCACTGTGCTGCTTAACTCCAAGTGGACGCCAGGGCTCTCCCTTTATCGTTGTTTTATTCTTGGATAGCTGTCTAATTGTTGTTCTTTGTGGGGATGAGGCTAGGTTTCATCTGTCACCACTTTGGTGATGTCACTCCTGCATTCAAGAACAATCTCCATCAACCACAGTCTGTTCCAAATGAAAAAGTAGGTCTTATTTAGCATAAATGTTCAAAGAATTTGAGGGAAATGAACAAAAAGCAAAACAAAATATCAAAATGGGTGACTTTCCCGGTTCTAAATCATGATAATGGCCACTCCATACATGACTTAACATTTTGAAGTTTAAAGTGTCAGGATATTGATTTCACTTATGTTTTCATGGATTAAGATTTTAGGTTTCAATTTTTTTAGACTCGTCTATTTATAACAGATTTTATCAAATATATTAAATAAATTAATGGAATCATGTTTTTATTGCCATTTTTCAGTTTTATTTCTATATTTTATTTTTTAATTTTTATTATTTTTTTAAGATTTTATTTATTTATTTGACACAGAGAGAGAGAGAGATCACAAGTAGGCTGAGAGGCAGGCAGAGAGAGGAGGAAGCAGGCTCCCTGCTGGGTAGAGAGCCCGATGTGGGCCTTGATCCCAGGACCCTGAGATCATGACCCGAGCCAAAGGCAGAGGCTTTAACCCACTGAGCCACCCAGGCACCCCTTATTTCTATATTTTAGACTGTCCTATGCATTCACCCTTTTCCTATGTATTTGAATTCTCCATTGCCCAAGGCTTGGTGGGGTGCAGAGGCTTCTTCCTACCCTAGAGGTCCACTCTCTTAGCCTCCCTTGTGCTTTTTGTGGGATACGTGACTCAGGCTCATCTAGTCAGATGCAACTACTATAGGTTTGAATTGGGGGTTAGTGATGTAAGACAGCAAGGATACAAAGCACCCTTGCTGGTGGTAGGGCCGGTCCTACCCTTATCCTATTTCCCAGGCCAGTAGAGACAGCATTATTAACAGTGGTGTCCAGTGTTCAGCTCTGCAAGCTGTATTGTTTATTGTTCCAGGTGGTGTCAGTAGGGCTCTCTCTGGCTCATTTCTACGGCTTGGTTTTGACGGCTTGCCCGGTGTTTAAGTTTGGTTTCAAGCCTTCCTGGCTATTTGATGCCATGCTAGTCAATATCCTTTCACTAAATCCCCCCTTTGCTTAAATCAAAGTTGTCCTTTTTTGTTCTTGGAACCTTGAGGATTGTGACTGCTAAACTCATATAGTGGTCAAATAAACTCTCTTTGTACATTTGGAATGCATAGGAGTTTCTGTTCCACCATAATGGACTCATTTGTACAGTTTATACCAGGGAGAATCCTGAGAGTCACTGCATTGGACATATGGCTAACAGGTGGGGCAGTGGGGACTCAAACCTCTTCTCCTGACTCTTGTTCCTTTCCTCTGGCCCAGACGAAGAACCTGACAAAAGATTCTTCTCACTGGGTTTCTTCACTTTAGAAATCCAAGATCTTTGTCTGAAGCATTGATTTATCTGTACATTTCCACTAAAACTACTCACAAAATGTTTTCTGCTTACTGTTCAAAATTAGTGAAATGCTACATCAGTGACAAAGTTTTGACATCAGTGACCAAAACCAAAGCCATTGGCATTCCTAGGTCATTGCCAAACCCAGCCACACTCCTCACAACACAGCCTGTCTAGTTTCTGAATCCTAACTGGTCTGGAGCTCTCCTAGATCTGAGATTTTCCTTTGCAGTCAAGTGGAGGAAAGCACTTTGCCAAGGAACCATAACCCAAATTTCCCAAGGCTCCAAATGCTGTGTGTGCAGATGAGGACATATCAACATCCATGCCCAAGTTCTAATCACCATTTCCCTCATGTACTCACCCTGACCTTCAAACCTCTGAAAAAGATTCCCTTCTGCCTTCCTAAAATATGGTGTATTCACCTGGGAACAGACTCAATCATACTGGCTCTCTCATGCTAAAACATCAGCTTGAATGGGCTGCTCTGAGTTGCCTGCTCCCCTCCGCATTGAGATGCACACCTGTACCAAGCACCCTTGTTAGTGCTGGGACAGAGGGCTAGTCTCCTGTGTAATGAGGAGAACTTTACCCTTCTTCTAAGTGATGCTCAGCTCAGGATGGTGCTGGAGTGGCTGGGGTTGTCCCACAGTAGGGTGACGTGGACCTCAGATGGAGAGTTTAGTAAGGCAGCTCTTTGAGTTTGCATTCAGAGACCTTTTGGCTTCCAGGGAATCTCTGGACTAGCAGGGTAGTTGAATCTGGACCTTAGTTTAAAGAACTATCTACCACATCTTTGCACAAACCACTATTTGTCCTTAACTCTAGGGCTTAGTGGCTGAATTCCTTAGAACAAACTTTCTCTTTGGAACTCTACAGTTTCCTTTTGTATTTTAGTCTTCACTGAATCCCTTCTCCTACTCCACCCCTATGCCAATAGGCATGTTTAGATGTGTCTGAACACCAAACATGACAGAATATGTGGTCTTTGACCAGAAAGCTAGTTTGCCTTTATATACCTCAATTGCTGGAAATGGAAAATGAGGAAACTGTTTTTCTTAGGGGTAACCAAAAAGCTCATTTTGAACCTCATCTCAGGGTGGGTTCCGTCCTTTATTCTTTGCACCTCCAATCAAATTCAAAATAGAGCATTGAAAACCCTCTGTTTCTAGTCAAATTAATTTGTATTTTGATGCTCTGTGCCATTAATATATTCTCAGGGAAATTTTGGCTTTAAAAGTTATTTTTCACTGAAACAGATAAAATAGCAACTTCTATGTAAGAAAAGGCAATAAGCCCAAGTGTCCATCAACAGAGGAATGGATAAACAAAATGTAGCATATACAGACAATGGAATATTACTCAGCCTTAAAAAGGAAGGAAAATTCGATCCATGCTACAACATGGATGAACCTTGAAGACACTATGCTAAGTGAAATGAACGAGTCATGAAAGGATAGATATTGTATGATTTCTTTCACATGATTCCTAGAGTATTCAGCCTCATAGAAACAGAAAGTAAAATGGTGGTTGCCAGGGGCTGGCAGGGAAACGGGGATGGGGAGTGAGTGCTTCATGGGGACAGAATTGGGGAAGATGAGACAGAATCGGGGAAGACGAAAAGGTTCTAGAAATGGATGGTGATGATGGCTGTATAACAATATGAATGTACTTAAGGCTACAGAATTGTACACTAAAATGGTTAAAATGGTAGATTTTTATTATATTTATTTTACCATGATAAAAAAAACCACACACACACAGTAAAAAATGCTCTCCAGAAGTAACCACTGTTATTTTTCTTGTGTATTCCTCCAGGAATTTCCTTATGCATATACATATATGTATGTATGTATACCTAAAATTGTGTGTGTGTATTCAACATAAAGTGTTCTGTATGCAGCTTTCTTTGCTTATTCTATCTTGGACATACTTCCAGATTAAAACATATAGATCTACTCTATTCCTTTGCGTGGTATTAAAATATACTCTTATCTTGCAATAATCTAAGTTTTTGATTAGTATCCCCCTACTGCACATCCAGATTATATTCTTTTTCATTTTTTTTTAATCAAACAGGGGCGCCTGGTTAACTCAGTAGAGCATGTGACTCTTCATCTTGGGGTCGAATTCAAGCCCCACACTGGGTGCAGAGCCTATTTAAAAAAAATAAATAGAGGTGCCTGAGTGGCTCAGTTGGTTAAGCATCCAACTCTTGATTTCGGCTCAGGTCAGGATCTGAGGGTTGTGAGATCGAGCCCTGCATCGGTTCTGTATTCAGTGCAGAGTTTGCTTAAGATTCTCTTTTTCCCTCTCCCTCTGCTGCCCCCCTTCTCTCCTGTGTTTGCTCTCTAAAAATAAATAAATAAATAAAAATTTAAAAAAATTTAAAAATCAAGCAATACAAGAGTGAACATCTAAATATACATCTTTGAGCTTGAGTACTTGGGTGAATATACGTGCTTGACAAATTTTTAGGAAAATGGCCTTTAGCTGAAAAATTATCTGTTTTAATAATATGGTAGATATTGTCAAATTTCCCTCCAAAGTGTTTGTACCAACTTACATTGCCACCTGCAGTGTGTAGACATCTATTCCCCACTCTCCAGCAATGGATATTATCAAATTTTTTAACTGTCAATTTAGTGGATGGAAACTAGTGTTGAGCATCTTTGCTATGTTGATTATTTGTAAGAACTTTTAATGCATAGTTACAAAATTAGTTTTTTGTCTATCATATTGCTGGCAAATATTTTCTGTTTGTCATTTGTCTTTCTACTTTTTTAACAGCTACGCAGAACTTCTAAATCATTATGCAAACACAAATGTATCCACTTTTTCAAGATTAAAAAAAATTCTTCACGTCATTTCTCATACTTTTGTGGTTTCATTCCTATGTCATTGATTTATTATTTTAGTGTAAGATTGAGGGCAAGAAACCAGGCACTTTCATAAAAATTACAGTTACTCATTAAACACTCTGAAGCATTATGCTAGTGCCTTCCACTGGTCCCAGTGTAATCTGTATTGCAGACAGGTAAGGAAGCAGGCTCACCCAGCAAGTTCCCGTTCCCTGCCCAGTAACACAGCTAGCAACTGGTAAAGAGACAAGACTCATGCCCAGCGATGGTCTGAATAGCTAATTTGTTCCCAGAATTTAAGACTGTGGAGGGGACCTCTACTTTTGTGCTCTGTCACTTCCTCCATTTTACACCAGAAGATCTGAGCTCTAGAGACATCACACAAGTAGAAGCAACTTTAAAAACGTGTCAGAACTCTTGAGTCCCAGCCCAGTGTGAGGTTTTCTTCCAAAAACCTTTTATTCTCATACTTTCCCGGGTCAGCACAAGAGGGAGTGCAAGACGTTTCCCCATGGGGCTGCTTGGCAATGTCACCTACAGGGAACAAGAGGCTTCCTGGGGGCGCCTTTGGCACTGTGAAAGGCTGTAGGTGCCTGGTGAGGTGCAGACCAAAGCACCCCCTCCCTCTGCCCCCATTGAAACCTGGAAACCTGGGCTCTTAACTCGAGGTGGGGAGGCCTCTGGGCTCTACTGCCGGAGGCTTGTGATCTAGACTCTGTATTTACCTATATGTATTCTTTCTCCTGGGGCCATAGTTCATATTGTTCATCAGATTTTCAAAGAGGATGGGGGGAAAGGTTAAGAATTATGTCACTGCACAAACATAAATTATTTGTTGAATGGATGCTTTCATTGGACTGTATTTCTTCTTGAAAAATTTCTTTTAATAGGTATTGTTTCTTCCTGAAAGATTTCTCCATTAGAAATTCCTCAAGCGACAAAGGTGAGAGTCTGTTCTTTTACTGGCAGCAGATGTGTAAAAAATGTTCAAATTGTTTCCTTTTCTAGGGGTCCCGCTCCCTTCTTCTGGAATCTTTCAAGTCTGAGAGGCAAAGTACTCCTGAATGTCAGAGAAGCTACACAGATGGTTGTGGCCCTAATGTTTCGGGGGCCGTGAGTTCCCCCAAACATAGAGTCCTGGCTGTTCTGTGGCCGGAAACACAGCCATCCACGTCTTCAATCAGCGCAGAGCCCAGGCTCCTGTGGGGACACCTTGTCCCGTCCAGCCTCAAGCAGCTAAGTGATTTCTTCGGCTAAGCAGGAGGGGAAAGAGGGACGAGATGGCAGAGCCGAAAACCTGCAAATAGATCAACTTTGAATTGATCCAGAGTGAAGCCTTTTTTCCCTCCTAAGCTGGAAGTCTTTGAAATGCTCACTGGTGTCTTTGGGGTGGGAAATTAGCATAACTTCCTTCTCTCACGGTCAGGTCTTCCAGCCTCGCAGTGGGGACTCTCTTTGAAATACGAGGAGTGTGTGTGGAAAGGATTCAGGAGCAAGGCTTGCAGGCCAAGAAGAAAAGCAACCGGCCTATTTCCCATCCAAAGAGTAACCAAATACAGCTGTAACTTTACACTGAGGTGCTTGGGAAAATGATTTTTATTATTATTTATTATTTTGTAAGAAGCAAGTGTGCACTGCTAAGGAAAGGACCTAAAACGTGGCTAGGAAATCTAGCTTTGACGATATAGTCTAATCTATGATGTAAAATTTAACAAGTTAGCTGATTTCTTTTCTTAGGAAGAGAAACCTCACAATTAAAAATTTTTTTAAAAGACAAAATGATTCAATAACGACTTAGAAATACAAACCAGAGATTCCCAAAGACCCAGCAGGTACAATACGCTTACAGCCTGTTCCTATTTCCTTCTGTACTAGCTCCAGTCAAGTTTGAGCAATTAATAAAGGAAGTTAAAATTCTCTTGTGTTTTGTTTACCTGTGGGAGCTATAAGGAGATTGTCTCTGAAACAGGAAATATACAATAAATCCCCCCTTTATGACTGGAAGTGAAGTATTTTATGGTGTTTGCAAGTCATGTAACTTTGTAGGGGAAACAAGTAAATCACATTGTAAGTTATGTATTACTAAATACTCTCTGCTGCATAATAACCTGTTTTGTATATTTGCCACCTCTTTGTAATTGCAGCCGGCGTCTGATCCCTAAGTAGCACATAATCAACTGTGATGTTGGAGAGAAAAGAGGCATTTGACACTGAGTTTGTGAAAGCTTATGTGTAATGAGATTTCCCAAGAGCAAATTAGGCCAACAATGATATATTGTATCTTATTAGTTTGAGTAAAAAAAAAGTTAGGTGACTTAAAAACTAGGAGATATTTCAAGAATATGCTTTATTGGGTCAGTATTTTTTTTCAAGGAGTCTTTAATTTATGAGTCTTCTGCCATTTTAAGAGGGATTGGGAGTAGTTATCCTTTGACTACTGTTACCAGGAAGCTAACTTTTAAAAAAGAAAGAAAACAAGACACGATCTTAGTTTTCAAAATCTAATTTATTTGAAAAGCCTGAACTGGGGATCACTGTATTATGCGCATTTGAACCTGTACCACAGCTCCCATGTCTGACTTAGCACCTCCAACCTATCACCTGTTCCAGTGTAGATGTAATCAAGATGAGACTTATATGGTGTATCCTTTATTTCAGTGCTATTGAAGCTTCCAGTTTAATGTCTTTAAAGTTTTGAGAGACCTGAGCTCCTTGTATCCCCAGTGTAAGGTTTTGGTCTATGATAGTAGTGACCACCAGCCTCACTGTAACCCAGACTGTGTCTCTAGAAGGAAAAGAAACATTTCTTCATACAAATGGAAGACTAATTCATCATTGAACCCATTCATCTGAAAAGGAGTTGAAGTGGAGGGAACGCAGAAGAAACTCAGAATCAACCTTCTGCCTCTGTTTTTGTTCATGGTCCTTGGTCTGAATGTTGTGATTGTGGCTACAATCATAGCAAGGCATTTTGTGAGCCAGAAGGTAGACTGCAAATACCAGAAACTGCCAGAATATTAGCTAGAGGATTTAGCCTTGAGTGAGACTCATTTCTCTTGAATGCTGAAAGAAATGCTACCTTGTGGCTACATGCATTGTGAATAAATTAGGAAGGGCCTCCTAAAGGAGGGGGAAAAAACCTACAAACCAAATTCAAGAAAATTAAAGAGTGAAAAAGAATCTTCTTCAGTCAGACCATTGCACTGAACCCTTTAGTATATATACGTTTCTACTCTATGTGCTGTTCTAGGGATACTGTAACTTAAATAATAATGCAAGAATGGATTCAGTAATTGTTCCTTCCTATATTTTTCATGCACAACATCTAGGCCTTTTGTCATGTACAAAGTTGAATCCTAATCTTCTATAGTTGAAAAAGAACATTTCTATATTTATTTCTTTAAAGCATTCTTAAAAGCCAGCATTCTGCAGAGGATATTATACCAGAAATATTTGACTCTAAGGTGATATTCCCTAGTGGAGGTGACCACATTTCCTCCTTTGTTATTAAACTGCGGAGGCAGTCCTAGGTGGATAAAACAAGAAGGAATTGGATGCCAAAACAAATTTTCTTATTCCCTCTCCTACCCAGCCACTAGTAGTACCTGGGTTGAGAGATTGGCTCCCATTTTGCTAGCCATATAAAGGTACAGTGTGGAATTAGGTTTGTCTTCACTTCAAAAATCTGAAGATATTTCCCAGAAGAATTTAGAATGCCTCAAAGCAACAGCTAAATGCCTTTTTTATCGTGTTTCAGATGATAGGTGGCTCAGTGTCTTAGAATTTGTGTGAAAAGTCACGTATCCCTTCAGAGATCCTAGGAAATCAAAAGCTGCCAGTGCAGTTGTCCCTGGCCTGGGGACCGGGATGCTGGCTGTGACTCCATTCCCACATAGCCTGGCCACATGGCACAGAAGGTACGGCTCTGCCTGTGACAAAGCCCAAAGGGCATGAGATGGCATTGGTAGAATTGGGGCTTAAAAAGTATAAGCATGTGAGGATATGCATAATCATATTTGGCTTTTAGAGTGAATATGGCATAGTTTCTTATTGGTCTGGATATGCTGTTTTCTCCTCATGTCATCCACTTAAATATTTTTCCATATTATAAAGTAATACATGTTTATTAAAGGAAACTTACATATTTATTGCAGAAAATCCATGTTTATTCAGGAGATATACAGACAGCAATGAACACAAATGTTAAATCACCTCAAATCCTATCTTTATTAACATTTAATCTAGAAATAAAGAGATATCTGGATAGATACTCAGATACGCATGCATACTTCCTAGAGTCAGGTATTCCTGTATCAACATTTATATTTACAAATATATCTTTTTAAAATATTTACAAACATATCTACATCTACCCCTATATACTGATCTATCAATTTATCTCACTATCTATACTTATAGTCACTCATATAAAATCACGCCGGATCTACTATTTGATCAGTAGACTTATCATATCATGAACAGTTTTCCATGCCAATTTCTTCTACCCCTATATAGCCTACAAAGTCATTTTTAATGGTGTAATGCATAGTAATCCATAGAGCATGATGTTTGACAATTCTCTGTTGTTTTTTAGGATCAGTTCACAGACGTGGAGTTGTGAGTCAATATTGCAAAGCTTCTGCTATTCAATGACATTGTCTCCTAGGTGGTATGTTCCTATTTCTACTTCTACCAGCAGTGTTGGGGAGGGTCGGCTTCTCTGCCTCATTACCAGACATTGCTCTAAGCTTTTATGGGCTGCTCTTTATCAGAAGAGCTCGAAGTGCCACACAGACATCCACTAACCAATGTCTTCTATATTAGGGTATGTTAGGCAATGGAGTGAAAGGGGTTGTTACACTGGTTTAGCAAAGAGCATTCACTGTATGGTTGAGGTAGGAAACTAAGAGTAGACTCCTGGTCAGCTGACAGCCCACTTACAGTTCTTTCTTTTAGCTTTATTGCGAACATTTCATTTAACTTTATATTCAGTGAACTGTTATTTTAGTGAAGAGTGGCATGGTTCATTTTATAATATTCAGAAATTTCTTCAGTTTAGGATTTCAAATTCTAATCTATAGGAGTTTAGTGTGGGGCAGCTTCCCATTTCCAGGATAAAAGAGATTTTAAAGAGACCTGTAAGAATAAACTAAAATAAACTCCTAGATATCAAACTATCCTTTAAATAAAGTTGGTGAGTAAAGTATAAATGAATAAAAAACATAAAAATTAAATGTTCTGACAATACTCATTGACATAAGGGAATTGTCCTGGTTGGAAAATGCATTTTGCTAAACATAAACTATTTGAAAAATAGCTCGAAGCTTTTGCTGGGTCTACAATATGCTAGAATTTACTCAATTTAATTTATTTATTGTTACATTTCCAAATAATAAGCTATGGTATTTATAGCATTTTCACAAACTATCTGCATCTAAGAGAAACTCGCTACATAAACTGGGTAACACCAATGTTGAACACTTAAGGATAGTATTACTCCAGGAATTACTCTAAAAATAGAATATTTTGCATTGATGTACCATATCAACAAAAACACATGAACATGCATTATGGCAAGAAAGCATTTACTGACAGAGGGAGGCATGGTCTGGGCAGAGGTATGAGTCTAGTCTACAGGTCTTCTGTCCCTGAGTGGCACTGGCCATTTCATGTATGTACTTGCCTATATTCATTTTATTATCTTTCACACTGACCTCTGTGTTACTTCCTTTATTTTTCTTTTCTATATATTTCAATCTTTCTTGTTCTTTTTTCTTCTCTGTGCCATAATTTCAGGTTTGTGGAGGTTTCCATAGTCTTGTTCAATGAAGGAGAAGAAGAGAATCTGCTTCTAACTGTAATTCCTTATATGGGCTCACTTTATCTCCAATGGAATATTGCTATGGGTTTCTCTAATACAAAGCAGACAAACCTATAAAGGAAGGGAACCTTCATACCATTAGCCTTCAATGCCATCCTTTAGCTGTAGGTGGTAAAAGAAAATACTGCCTTCAGAGTTGGTGATTTTATTTTATTTATTTATTTATTTATTTATTTATTTATTTATTTATTTATTTATTTTTTAAAGATTGTATTTATTTGACACAGAGAGAGAGATTACAAGTAGGCAGAGAGGCAGGCAGAGAGAGAGGAGGAAGCAGGCTCCCTGCTGAGCAGAGAGCCTGATGTGGGCCTCGATCCCAGGACCCTGAGATCATGACCTGAGCCGAAGGCAGCGGCTTTAACCCACTGAGCCACCCAGGCGCCCAGAATTGGTGATTTTAAATGGATTGTGTCAGGAGTCCAAAAGCCCTGTGTTCAAAACTGTCTCTATTACTTGCCAGCTCTTTGCTATTGGGCTGACCTAGAACTTAGATTGCTTCAGTGAAGTTTAAATAAAATAATGTATCTCAAGTACTTATCACAGAGCTGAGCATACAGAAAAAAACCTTTTTAGTTTGGCATGCAGGAAAAATTGTTTTAGGAGGTGAAGTAGAAAATTGTTTGGGCCTCCATCAATTATGTTGATACCACTTGGTGTTATTGGTGTTACTGGTTTGACCTAAGAGTCAAACACCTTCCCACTTACTGTGGAAAATCCAAAGACTTCCCACCTGTGTCCGTGAATTCCCAAGAAGCATATGGTCATGGTCACCTAAGGCTCCAGTCTCCTGCTTATGCCAGATTACTCATTAAGAGATTGACTCATTTTTCCATGAACCTGTCCATGTTCTGTGCCACTTTGACCCTGACATGTCACCCAGCGATTTTCTTTCATTTCCATATGCACTCAAAAAATTACTCACCGAGGATATTTATGTCTGAGTAGAAACGTTGACTGTTCAGGCAGAGGGATTTATACCACAGACACGTTAACTTACAAATTAAATGTTGGATATTTCTGATTTTGAAAATGCCTTGGCCATTTCTGAAAAGTTAGCTTTTGTTAAAATGATGGTGAATAATAATACCTAAACCACAGGGTTGTTGTGAGGGTTAAATGAGATAAACCATAAAAAACCACTTAGAACAATGCCCGGTATAAAGTGGTTAGCTGCTTTTACTCTCACTATTATCGATATCCAGCCTGCCACCATGTAACTTGGTCGTCCTGCGTGTCCTGTCTTTCTTCTGCCAACCACATTCCTGTTTGTTGTCTTGGCAGCCACTGACCTTTAGCGTTGGCATTCACCCAAGGTATTTATGAAAACATTTCCCAAACAGAGACAGTTCCCTAAGAAGAATGCTGCTGCCAACTGTTCAGATAACATGGTTTTGTATGTGTGTGTGTTTTGTTTTTGTTTCTTTGTCCTACTCCTTACATATTCCAAGCTTATAAGTTTGTTGAAGAAGGCAAATTTTTGACATATATCCCAGATTCAGATCACATTCAGCCTCCTGTCCTAAACAATCTATACCTACTAACTACCCAGGTAACTTATTGACCAAAGAGTATGTTTCTTGTCTTTGTTACATGAGCATTTACTCCTCAATGGCATGGTTGTGTCCGATTCATTTTGGTTAGACACAGAGACTTGATTGCAGGTGGATGTCATAAATAATAATGGATTGCTTTTCTCCCTTTCTCCACCATTGTGGTGTGTGCTGTGGACACCTTTCCTTGTCCTGTTTCCTAGAAGACTTTCAGGATCAAGTGACTTCTGGCCAAGAAACAAAAGCAGAGTCATTTTCATTCCCCAATGAATTCACTTGAAAACTCATAATAAATCAGATACAACTCCAAGAGGAGACTTTGGAGAATAACCAAGCCATGTCTACAAGGAATCACACATCGAATGGCTCACATCGATGCTGTATGGAGGTCACTAGAATTTTACCCTATCAAGCTGAAAAACTGCCACTGTCAGAACAGTTGGGCATATTTTATTGTGAAAATATTTTTTTTCTTTACTTCTGCACAAATAGATTGGTTCAGTGATAAATATGTGAGAATCTTTTTTTGAAAAAACAAATAGCTGATTAAATGAATAGACTAAACAGTATATTTAGTTCCAAGGAAGAAAATTTTGAAAAAAGAACCAGCAATCTTTTTAAGGTAGCGAGGAAAGGTTTAATTCATTCGCCCCCTCACCGAGGGCTGGAAGGGGTGATAACGGTTACATGGAGAGGCCACCTGTCTGCCCCAGCTGAGCCCACGGGCCGAAGGGCATTCTGGGAACGTTTCGCCGCAGCTCGCCGCTTGGCTCCCAGCAATCCAAGTGCTGAAGACACCTGCTGTGGGAGCAGGTGGTCTGGAAGGTTCGCCAGTGTGTGCGCATGCGTGTGCGCACGAGTCCGCTTGTGTGAGTGTGTGAATGTGTGCGTATCTGTATGCGGTGTGCCCAGCGCGGCAGCAGCAAGGGGCCGGCTGTGTGCGGAGGGGACGGGGTGGGGGTGGTGCGCTTTTCTTCCCTGTGTCCAGCTGAGCCTTTCTCGACAGGTTGGGATGCTTTTGGCCTTTCAAATAATCT
This sequence comes from Ailurus styani, assembly GCA_002007465.1. Classification (NCBI taxonomy): domain Eukaryota; kingdom Metazoa; phylum Chordata; class Mammalia; order Carnivora; family Ailuridae; genus Ailurus; species Ailurus styani. The sequence continues at coordinate 3,411,766 of LNAC01000004.1, read as the reverse complement.
TGTAGGTCTTCTACTAGCCTCGGGCATAATGAGGTTTAGGATATTTTATCTGAAAGGGGACGTTTATATAAGTCTTAGAGCTCCCAAACCAATTTTCAACATCGGCAAACCCCACGGATTTGACGTCTGTTCCGCCTTTCCTGATGGTGCCTGATAACTGAGATATGCCCGTGTTTCTCCTTCCTTGAGAGGAAGGAGGAGAGCGAACTGTAACTTGGTAGTAGCTGGGGAAGACCAGCGTGTCCAGGCTCCAGCAAGGACAGCTCCGCTCCAGGACGCCGAAGCCCTCCCTCAGCGCAGCGCCTCAGCGCCGTTGTTCACGCGGGAGCGAAGACGGCTTAGCCGTTTAGAACAGGCTAGGAAAAAACGTGCGAATGGGGGCCAAGTTATTAGTGTGGTCTTTAGTAAGACAGAGGCAGAGTAGTAACAGTGCAAGTGAAGGGATGAGTCAAGGAGAGAAGGAAGGAAGGAAGGAAGGGAGGGAAGAAGAAAGAAAGGGACAGGGAAGAAAGAAGAGAAAGTGGTGGGCTGTGTTTGAGAGTCTGGGGCCGACCAAGGGTTTTTACGATATTCACCGTAGAGGGAGTAGGGCCTGGGAATGGAAGGGGTTAGGTATCCAGTCACTTTCTAATTACGGCACTGATTCACTGAGGCAGGTTGTAGAATATTATTTCCTGATGGTGTTTAGATTTGGGAAACTTCCAGGCTTCATTTCTGAGATCTGTGCTTTTATCGCTAAAAAGATGGTGTGGTTTCCTGTCTCCTGGACTCAGCACCTGAAAGGTTTTCCCCCACCCTGCAAGCCCCTCCGTGTTCAGGTGGTTTGGTCTCAACGGAGGCAGCTGCTTCCCCTACTACCTTCTGAAGCATTTCTTTGGGAACAAAAATTTTAAATTTTACTTGAAAAACAGTGGGAATACAATAACATGAGAACCAATTACCCGATTTTTTTAAATGTCATGGTATAAAGTGGCTAAATTCCCCTTCTGTCTGCTTGCACCCACGTTTAATCCCACCCTCCTGGGAAAATGTTACCCTCTCTTACATTTTCGGCTTATCCTTTACAACTCATTCCTACGGAGATGCGGTGGTATATGCAGATATATCCAACTATTTCTTGCCACAAAACGGAGTAATTCTATGTATATTTGTTTGCGTTTTTTTTTTCTACTTCATACATCATGGATTTGTTTTCGAGTCACAGTGTCCAAATCTGCCTTGTTCTTTTCTGTTGCTATACAGAATCACCTTTGGGTAGGTACCATCATTTATTGAATCAGGCCCCTATTAATAGCATTTATGTTGTTTCCAACTTTCTGTTATAAACTATCCAACAACAACTGTCTTTTTAAAAGCAGGGCTTAATTTTAGAGCATTTAAATTTTTTATATGGTTTTATGAATGAGTCTAGTTTAATTGTTCTTTAGTTGGGCAAAGCTATTGTTCCTGAACACTGGTAGAGAAAAGAATTGTGAAGACTAAAATTCTGTTCTCTCCTGAGAATTGTGGGATGGATTAGTTAGAGTGAGATAATTATACAAATAAGTCTAGTATATGTAATTAACTTGCTGTAGCCATATGTCTTTGGTCTGCTAAGTGCTATAGAAGTGTTAAGATCTTCTATTATATTCTTACCAGTCTTTTTTTTTCTCCAGATTTTATTTATTCGACACAGAGAACACAAGCAGGGGAAACAGCAGGCAGATGGAGAGAGGGAAGCAGGCTCTCTGCTGATCCCAGGACCCTGGGATCATGACCTAAACCGAACGCAGATGCTTAACTGGCTGAGCCACCCAGGCCTTCCTATTCTTACCAGTCTTAAGATCATGTGAACCCAGTCCTGCTTCAAGGTAGGATCAAGAATAAGATGATATGTAGATTATAATCAGTTTAATATTCTATTTATTTTATAATTTGTTGTATAATTGGAATACTTGAATTATAATTATGTAGCATTATATATTTTAATAATGATATATTGCTGTGTACCTCAAGGCTAAGTCAGCTGGACCTGATTTCTGTAAGCCATGTTTCTGAGCCACTTCCCCCACAGCTTACCCTGTTTAGAAATCTATTTAATGAATTTATTTCACAAAAATTTAGCCATCCAATATGTATTGAAAACCTATTTGTAAATAAGAAATACAAAAAATATATATCATAAAATTTCTGCCCTTAAGAATCTTACTATTGTAAGCAGTCAGAAAAATTCATATTTCATTTCATTTCAACATATGAAAAGTTGAATGAATAAATGACAATTCATAGAACAGTATGTGATGATATGCTAAATAAGTCAGACAGTAAGTTTAATAAAGAAGAAATGAAAGAATTGAGTCAACTTTGAAATTTCATTGTCAAAATGATTTAACATCATCAAAACTACAACTTACAAATTTATACTGTTTTTTATATACATTACCTTATTTCACCTTCAAAGTTGCTTTTTGATAATAGAGTGAGAAAGAACTATTAGGCTCATTTTACAGATGAGGACACTGAGGGTCAGAGAAATTCAATGACTTAGACAAGGTCAAGATATTAGTAAGAGATGGAACCAGGACTAAAACTAAATATGCCTTGCTAGACTTTATATTCAGTGAGGTTATTATAATGAATAACTTCTCAATGTTGCTGTTCTTTTCTAGAACAATCAGCAAAGTTTCTTCTTACACTCATTCATTAATTCATGCAACAAATATGTTTTGAGTATCTACTAGATGTCTGATTCTGTTGTAGGCACCAGAACAAAATGGTCAAATTATTATCCTTGAACTTACATTCTAGACAATAAAATATACACATATATAATATTGTTTATTACAAGGTGCTAACAGTTATGGAGAAAAATAAAGTAGTGCAAGAGGGATAAAGAGGGCCATGGGGTTGAGCATTTACCTTTTTAAATAGGTTGTCAGGGAAGTCTTCATTAAGAAGTTAACGTTTGAACTTAGAGAACTTCGGGCAGAGAAATCCACCAATCAGGAGTATTTCCGTTCCCAGCATGTTCAAGAAACAACAAGGATGTATATGTGACAGAGTGGACTGAATGTGGCTAAGAGTAGTAGGAGATTAAGCTAGAAAGGAAAGGGAAAGGTAGGTCCCATAAAGTCTGGTTGGCCACCATAAAGACTTGGATTCTGCTTTAAGTGAAAATGAAGACCATTGGAAAAGTAACATGATCTGACTTCTATTTTTAAAGTATCACTCTGACTGTGGTGTCAGGATTAGATAGTAAGGAGCTGACAGTGAAGCAGGGAGACGAGTTGTGAAGCTCTATGATTAATCTAGACTTGTCTCAACTGTTGAGGTAATGAGGGGTGGTCAGATTCTTTATATATTTTGAAGATAGGGTCAAAAGAGAGATTGGTCCCAAGGATTTTGGCCTGAATTAACTGGAAGGATGGAGCTACTATTAACTTAGATTGGAAAGATTGTGAGTGGGCCAACTTTTAAATTTTTTATTATTTTATTTTTTGTGGAGGTTGTTGGTGCTGAAAGATCAGGTGGTAAAGATCAGGAGCATGGGTTGGGACATGCTAAATTTGGGATGTGTATTAGATAGCCAAGTGGAAATGTTGAGTAGGAAGTTGAGTAGAGTTCAGGGTCAAACATGGGCTGAGAGACATAAACCTGGCAGTCATCAGTTTCTAGATAGAACATAAAAAGCCATGAGATTGGATGAGACCACCAAGGGAGTGAATACAGGGAAAAGAATAGGATCGAAGACTGAGCTCTGAGGCTCCTCAACATTAAGAAATGAGGGAAATGAGGATTTCCAGGATCATCTTTTAGGTAGAGAACATACCAAAACTCTCCTGCATATGTAAATAGTCTGCTGCCACCGCCACCACCACCACCACCACCACCACCACCATTATTATTACTTCCATGACCACATAGCTTTATATGATGCTGGTTAGGTGCACTGGATCTGCCATCATAGTGCTTTGCACAGCAAGAGTGACCTCTTTGCACATCCATGACGGTGCTGAAATTGCTGAGTGGAGAAGTTCCTTAGCCAACTTTCATATAAGTTGTTCTACTCTTATTCTACTACTTATTCTACTTCTTATTCTTATTCTACTACTATAGAATATTGGTTCAGAAAGGGCTTTGCTCTGGATTAATATGCCTTGATTAAAGAAGCTACATAAAATAATTCTAGAGGAAAGAAAAGAATCTGTTCTCGTTTAGGTTACAAATACTAACCATGTATTATGAGAACAACACACAGGGAAAGTATGGTGAGACATACAAAAGGTTACAATATAGCTCTCAACCTTGTGGCATCACAAATTGTTACATGCCTCTATAACAAGGGGTAATCTGATTAAGTGATATGGTCATGAATGAGTCACATCATACTGCCAGGGTTGGGGAAGAGTTCATGAAGGTCATGCTTATACAACAGCCTTCCTGGAGCAGAGCATATGTATTGAAAGGCAGCTCTGTGTTGACGTGGAGAGAGGAATAGGTAAGATCTAAATAAGGGACATGAAGAGACCAGGACCAAGGAAGCCTCGGGGTGGTGCTGGTTTGGAAGGGGAACATGGCCTAAGCAGTGGGAGATTGTCAAGGGTCTGGCCATCCTGGGCCAAGTCTCTAAAGGGTTTTGATTAAAACTTCAAAGGGTAAGTCTCAGCCCTAGCCACAATTAGTGCTTTAAAGAGACAGGGTTCGGGGAAGCCTGGACTTCGGGCCTCTGGCACCTTCTCAAATTGGAGACGGAAGCTGAGCAGACTCACTGACCTTCTGGGTCTTTCCTAAATCTCAGGACATGAGGGGCACACGAGTGACTTCCAAGGATTGCTTTCTTTCTTCCCTTCACCCCCACTAGTGTTAGATTTAATTTCACTAGGAAAATGTGTTGTGAAAATGTTAAAAACATGATTTTTTTTACATGAAAACATTCTTAAAGAACAGAAAGTTGCTATACGAGACAAAAATGACACATACTCTTTTGTTTATTTTTTCTTTCACTCTCTGCTCTTATAATCTACATTTATTGAACATGTATATAAGACATTGTGCTGAGGGCATAAATTGGATGGAGCCTAATTTCTGCCTTCTGTGGGGGCTCTGAGTTGGGCTCATATCATATTATGTTATAGTTGGAATACTTTCTGGTAGAAAAAAAATCATTTAAGTATGTGCCCCATCATATCCACTCTTCATAACCTCAAATAGTGGGTTCAGTTTAAGTTTACACCTGTGTGCCCCAAAGGAGAAAGTAATAACCAAGCATTTTGTTAAATAAAACCAAACTGTTCTTTTAGTTGCAGTCATCGTGTGCTCACCTTGAAGGTTAAAAGCCTACAGAAAAACCTAGGGCTAAAGTTATTGAGTTTTATAATTTTATTCCACTAACAAGTGATGATTTTCACTAAGCAGGAAAGAGGCATAAGGCATTTAGTGGGATAGGTGGTTTCAAGACTTTTCTAGTCAAAGAATTTTTATTTCCTATTAACAACATCAGATTTTCTCTGAAAGTTTTCTTTTGGAAAGACCATATTGAACCTCAGAATGTATTTTAAGTGCCTTAATCACTGTAATAAAAAAAAGATAAACACTGTGGCCATTTTCATAAATTTCAGTGTTCATTTTATGTCTTTGCTGCAGAAGAAAGTCAAAGGGGAAAAAGTGAACTCTAGCACTTCGGTATAGTTCATCTAAATTTTTTTTTTCTCTTTCTTAACAGTTAGGGCTGTATTTACCATTTGGGATTACGTAAATGCAGCAACAATGACTTTGGCAGAAACTTTTTTCTTTTAGAAACTGAGAATTTTGGAACATTTCCAAAACATTTCACTAAAGAGCCTTTAACTGGTAGCAGTAAAGTTTTGTTTAAGCTTAGCCATTTGATATTTTATGTTTGTCTGAAAAAAATTGCCTAGTATGTGGTTGCCAAAGAGCATACAATACACACACAATAAGTTAAATTTGTAGTTCAGTATGCCATCTTGAAACAAAATGGCGACCTACAAGAATTTTCAAGTCAATGTAACATTTTGTGGGTTTCTGGGAAATAGTTAACATAAGTTATTGTAGAGTCTTCTATTTTAGATTGACAATTTAATCAAACTGTAACGGAAGGTCTAACTCTAAGGTTTTTCCAGTTAGTTTGCTTTAAATCAATGGATTTAAAATTTGTTGGTGGATATTCATAAGTTGGAAGAGCTCTATAAATTAAAAATCGAAAATCTTATTCTTTAGAGTAGAATGGTATGCCTTTCCAAAGAGTTGGATTTTGCTCATGTTTAACCCAATTTCAAAGCCTCCTGTCTTCTTATCAAGCTGTGCGGCACAGATAAAGGCTATGGGTAGATCTTGGCTATAGTAGATGGCATTATCATAAGTATAGACTGTCTTGTCTTTCCTAGAGGCCTTCTATCTAGATGAGAAAATGCAATTTCCTGCAAAAAACAAAAATAAGACAAAACAAAAAAACCAAACCCAAACATGTCCATGGATAAATTGGGAAAAGAAACAAAAATAAAAAGAATATATGGACCTATGATTTGGTGAGATGAAACATTAAATGTCACCTGTAGGACAAATAATTATTTCAAGTGTACACTCTTAGGGTATTATTATATGCAAGGTGACTAAATAAATATATATACCAACATGATAATATGTCAGTGAAATATAAGCTGTTTTTCAAAAGCTATTTATATGTACTATCAAAAATGCCTAGTTAGGGGCGCCTGGGTGGCTCAGTTGTTAAGCGTCTGCCTTCGGCTCCGGTCATGATCCCAGGGTCTTGGGATTGAGCCCTGATTTGGACTTCCTGCTCTGCAGGAAGCCTGCTTCTCCCTTTCCTACTCCCCCTGCTTGTGTTCCCTTTCTCACTGTGTCTCTCTCTGTCAAATAAATAAATAAAATCTTAAAAAAAAAAATCTAGTTAATCATTTTTTACCTGCTAGTTCTTTCTAAACCTCACCTCCCAGGCCCTCTGTCTTCCACATTAAGCAGGGGTCCTGTCTGAAGAAGAGGAAAATTTGTGGCTTGGTGTGCAGGTGGAGTCATCCACACTCTTGGAAGAGAAAGATATTCTCTTTTTCAACAGTAACTTAATTTTTAAGGGGACCATTTCAGGACTTTGCCAACCTCTATTTTGAACATTCTTTAGATCTATTATAGCTCTTTCTTGCCATAACACAATGTTGTAATTTAGTCTTTCCTTAATCAAGATATAGGGCTGACCATTTTTCATTCTTTCCATTTTGTAGAGAAAAATTCTACTAGAATGCAAATTTTATGATGGTCCTGACTTTGCTTTGTTTATTATGCTATTTATTCCATCTAAAACTATCTGAAACTTAAAAGGCCAGCAAGAAGTATTTAGGAAATGAATGGATGAATTTTCTTCTTCAGAACAACAATATTCTTTTAAACTTTTTCCAGAGATTATATTCCATCCTTGTCCCCCAAAGAAGATGTTTCATGTTTCCTCTGTATCTTGTCCAGTTTGGTGCTATTGGACACAGATTTCTAGACCTTAATAGCTATGTTGTCATTGTGTTAATCACCATCTTCATCACTGCAATAAAAAACACGAAACATTTATATTGTAAGCAGATGCCAAGGGACATTCCCCTCCAAAGGCCTCTTGAAGATCTATAAACTGTTTTCATTTAAAGCAGATTATATTACACTTGCAAATTAAAATCACTTTAGTTTCAAAATTGGTGAGAAAGAAAATCTAAGAGGTACTATGTCTTACTCTTGCAAAATCTTTAAAGAATTCAAAATGTTTTCATTTGGCAGTTACTAGTGAGAACTCAAAATCTGAACTTCCATCAAGACAGGAGGTAGATTTATAGAAATTCTGTACTTAGTATCTGGATGGCCTTAACTGATATTCACGTGTGTTGCTGTTTTCATAATTTTGCCAGGTTTTTGTTTTTGGCAGGCCAAGAGAAAGGATGACTGATTTTTGGTCCCCATTTCCCCTTTCACCTCAGATTGAATAATTGAGTGATGTTAACTCCATATAACATCTTTCCCTAATTCTCATTGGGAAATTCCCCATGTACCATGCTGCCTTTCAGAAGATATGTAACTAGGGGGAAAGGATGGTTTCCCAGAAGACCCATGTGCAAAGTCCTATCAAATCCCAAACCTCATCAGGTCAAGCAAGGAACTGGAGAGACTCTTACTTCTCTGTTCCTTTAATAATGTACATGATCAGACTGACAGCCAATATTTTTATTTTTAAAGATTTTATTTATTTATTTGACAGAGAGAGACACAGCAAGAGAAGGAACACAAGCAGAGGGAGTGGGAAAGAGAAGCAGACTTCCTGCAGAGCAGAGAGCCCGATGCAGGGCTTGATCCCAGGACCCTGGGATCATGACCTGAGCCAAAGGCAAACTCTTAATGACTGAGCCACCCAGGCGCCCCCTGACAGCCAATATTAAGGATAAAAGTAAGTATTACTTAGTATGAATTACAATTATTAAATATATTCTAAATAGGCTTAGAATCTATTTCTTATTAAAGGATATAAGTAAAGATAAATTTTTATCTAAGTAGAAGGTATAGAAGCGATAGGAAGTATAATTCTCCACTAGAATTATTCTGGAGACTATTATGTATCATAATGTCATAAGTAATGGGTTTAAGCAGATGTTTTTCCTTTGGGTTCAAAAAATTATTTGCTACTGTGTTCACTTAAAATACTGTATTGATAACATATCAGTCATACATTCAGGGTAGGATTTGAAAATTACAATCTTCCTGTCTTGCCTTATTATTTCTGAGAGATTGCTCAAAGAAGACAGGCTTTACAGGACAAATTTCCCAAGATAAAACCAATCTTGGTGTTAAGGGCTTTGCTACTTATTGTCAGAATGAATCAGGATATCAAGACAATCAGTGGAATAGAATTGATAATCCAGAGACATCCTTTACATTTATGTTCATTTGATTTTTGACAGAGATGTCAAAACAATGAAATGGGGAAGGAATAATCTTTTTTTAAAATTTATTTATTATTTTTTAAATTATTATTTGCCCCAGGGGTACAGGTCTGTGAATCATCAAGCTCACACCTTTCACAGCACTCACCAAAGCACAAACCCTCCCCAATGTCCGTAACCCATCCACCCTATCCCTAGGAATAATCTTTTTGACAAACAGTGCTGAGACAACTAGATAGCATGTGCAAAAGAATGGAGTTGGACCCCTTCTTTACACCATGCACAAAAACTAAAAATGGATCATAACCCTAAATACAAGAGCTGAAACTATAATATTTTGAAAAAAAGCAAAAGTGTAAATCTTTGTGATCTGGGTTACTCAACACCTTCTTAGATATAACACTAAAAAGCACAAGAGACAAAAGAAAAAAATAGATAAATTGAACTTCATCAGTATTAAAAACTTTTGTGCTTCAAAGAACACTATTAAGCAAATGAAAAGACAAACCATAGAATGAGAAAAGATATTTGTAAATGACATATCTGATAAGGGACTTGTGTCTAGACTATATAAAGAATGACTGCAACTCAAAACAAAACAAAACAGGAACAAATCATCGATGACAAACAATCCAATTAAAAAATGCAAAGGGTCTGAATTGAGATTTTCCTGAAAATGATGTATAAGTAGCAAATAGGCACTTGAAAGATGCTCAATATGACTAGTTGTTAAGAAAATTCACATCCAAACCACAATGAGATGTCATTTCACACTCATTAGGATGGCTATAATAAAAAAGACATTTACAGTAAGTGTTTATGAGGATGTGGAGAAATGGGAACCCTTATACATTGCTGGTAGGAATGCAGAATGGTATAGATACTTGGAAAAGAGTTTGGCAGTCCCTCAAAAGGTTAACCATGAAGTTACTGTGTGATTCAGCAAGTTGACTCCTGAGGATATACCCAATAGAAATGAAAACGTATGTCTACACACACACAAAAATGTGTGCACAAATGTTATAGCAGCATTATTCATTGTAGCCCCACAGTGGAAAAAAACAGGTGCCCATCAGCAGGTAGGTATTTGTTTTTTTCCCCACTTTCTGACTATAACATAGGTAAACCAAAAAACATTATAGAAGGTGAAAGAAGCCAGTCACAAAGAAACCCTATTGTTTCCATATATATGATTCTAATGGAATCATATAAATGATTCCATTTATATGAATATGCATGCATACGTTTTAAAAGAGGCAAATCTGTAGATATAGGATGTAGATTAGTTTTTATCTAGGGGTGAAGGGATTAAGGGGGAAATGAGTAGTGACTACTAGTGAGTTTGGGTTTCTTTTTTGGGGTGACGAAAATGTTCTAAAATTGGTAGTGATCATTGTTACATAACTCTGTGACTATGCTAAGAACCACTGGATTGTATACTTTAAAAGAGTGAACTTTATAAATTTTATGCAAATTATATCTCAATAAAACTGTTATTAAAAAAGATATCTGAGGAATGGCATGCAGTTTAGTAGGTAGAGAATTTATATTATGTTAAAGCATCCCAAACGGCTCCCTGTGGGCATCGTGCCCAGGGGAGGGGTAACTTCTCATGCAGAGGACTGTCTGAATCGGAATCCTGATATGACCTCTTATTAAGTCACGGGATCTTGGGAGAATCATTCATTCTGTGGCACAGCTTCCTTGTTCATAAAATGGGAATAATAATGCTGCTGTGGTATAGAGTTGTTGTGAAGCTGAAATGAGTGAGATGCTTTAATAGTGCCGGGCACATAGCAAATCAGTCAAGGCTGTGTAAGTATTTGTTATTACGATAAAGTCCACAAAATTCAAGACTTAATCCTCTGGTGTTGAGTGAACTCTTCCTGAACTCTTCCTGTTTCTAACTTAGGGAATAAATACATTAAAAAAGGAGCTCAACGTTGAGTAAGGAAAACAGATTCCCCGGGACAAATTTCAGACAGATAACAAAACAAGATAGGGAGGAAGAATAAAATAACATCTGCATTTGCCTCCTCATGATCCAATTCTTTATGATGGAAAAATGGAGAGAATGATTGAAAGAGTATCAAACAGAGGTAGAGTTATTAGCTAGTTATGGGAAGACTAAAGTAGCTGAGAGCCACCTTGAGGGTCAAGGGCATCAATTAGAAAGGATCAGGGAGAAAAATTGAATAGGATGATTAATATTCTTGGTGTAGCAAGAAGGTCAGCAGGCCAGGATTCCCACATGGGGTAAATTAGTTGATTGGTGATATAAGGGAGATAAACCTAGTCCCAGGAAAGGTTCTGTTAACACTAGGAGTATCCATGTTAAGATTTAGCCCTTAACATTGGCTTATTTTTGAAATACCTCATTTTGACCCTAGAAATTTGTCAGTAGCCATTTCTGATCTTCTGATGAACATTTACTTTTCAAGTCCGAGGAAACAATTTTAGACTTAAAAAAATTCATTGGCTTTAATAACTGATATATTTGCCAAGTTGGCAGATTGATGTTCTCATTATTTATATATTCCTGGAAGAGAACAATTCATCTTCCAGGTTAAACATGAGTTATATGCCTCACATTTAACAATTCACAGATGACTGAGGACTAGCTAGGTGACTCCTTATTGTTTTGCAGGATTTCTAATATTGTGAGAATTATTTTAAGGCTTTTCTGACTTGGCCTTGATGGTCATGTTGGAATGTGCCCATGTTGGAATGACCTCTGTGCCACTTGACTTCCCTTTACCATCAGAGGGAGAGCTAGGAAATAAATCAAAGACTTTTAAAGATATAAGATGTAAGATGTAGCAAAACACGTAGGTCTAGGGCGCCTGGGTGGCACAGTGGGTTAAAGCCGCTGCCTTCGGCTCAGGTCATGATCCCAGGGTCCTGGGATCGAGGCCCACATCGGGCTCTCTGCTCGGCAGGGAGCCTGCTTCCTCCTCTCTCTCTGCCTGCCTCTCTGCCTACTTGTAATCTCTCTCTCTGTGTCAAATGAATAAATAAAATCTTTAAAAAAAAAAACACGTAGGTCTATTCTAGAGTAAGATGGCAAAAGAGTATTCTAGAAATCATCTGTAATTAAATATTGTCAAGGGGAGATCAGAAAGAAATTCAGGATCACCTGAATTTCAACTGACGTTAGGCAGGGAGAGCACTACAGTCTGGGGTCCCCTCGAATGTGTCCCATAACTCTCCTCAACCCCCAAATCCATTTGGGCTGTTTGGAAGGTTTGGATGATTTTAAGGGATTGTGAAAACTGAATACATACATATTTTATATAGGCATTGGTGTTGCCAACAAAGAAGGACGGTGTAAATAGAAAGATCATTGAACTGAGCACCATTAACTGCCATGAACTGACTCCATGATTTTGCATAAGTGATTTTTATCTCTGAGTTTTTTCAAAATAAGTTAGGGAAGGCTGGGAGGTTAGAGGGGGAGGAACAAGTGGGTGGGCTAGATTGCTGAGGTTCATCCCATTACTAAGATACTGTGGTTACTCTTGGAACTTCTTTGAAGCTGGATCTATTGTTCTTTTGTTGCAGTGGGGATGGAGTGTTGCTATTTTCCTTTAGGAAAGTACATGAGGGTCAGAGAGCCCGCTGATTTTATTGTCAAATCTCACTGAGGCTCTGAGGTTGGCCTTTAAGTAACTAGGTAGGGAAATCTAGTCTTCTTTTCCTCCCTAGCCCCCTTCAGAGTGTCTTTTAGCTTTTAGACTGCTTTATTGAAATTTTGTTTCTAAATTCCTCCTAAGAAAAGATCACCGGGAGATAAAATAATGAAATCTTTATAATATGCGAAGTTTACTAAGGGCAAATCAAGACTTCCTATCTCGTTCAAAAGGGTGATTCTCAAAGTGTTGTCCCTGGATGGCAATACCAGATGACCTGGGAACATAAGAGAAATACAAGTTCTCAGGCCCTATGCCAGACCTATCCCAGACCTACCAGAAACCGGACCAGCGATCCCATTTTTCCAAGTCCTGCAGGCGATTTTGAGAATCCCTGCCCTGATGCTGATGTAGCTCACCGGCAGGAAGCTTTTATTGGATTGTTTGGAGACCAGAGAGGTAATATCTTCTAAAGTGGAACTTGAAGAATTACAAGGTCTGCAGAACAGTGTGAATGAGGCCACGCAACAATGTCTCACCATTTGAAGGGCAAGGCTTCATATTCTGTTCCTGAGAAGGCGAAGCCAGTGTCTGACAACCAGTGAGGACAGGGTTCAGGCTGAAACCTATGTCCACAGAGAGCCATGGTCTGTCCTGTTCCCAGATCCTCTCCGCCTAGGCAGAAATGGGTGCCTGGGTGGCTCAGTTGGTTAAGCGACTGCCTTTGGCTCAGGTCATGATCCTAGAGTCTCAGGATTGAGTCCCGCATCAGGCTACCTGCTCAGCAGGGAGTCTGCTTCTCCCTCCGACCCTCCCTGTTCTCATGCTCTCTTTCTCTCTCATTCTCTTTCTCAAATAAAAAAAGAAAAAAAGAAATGTGATTGTTGGAGTTGGGAAAGGGGCATGGATTCAAGTCCCACCTCTGACGGGTCCTCTTCTAGTTGTGAGAACATTGGAAATTCCTCCATTCCTCTGAGACTCAGTTTCTTTGTCTTTGGAACTAGTATCTCTTGCAAAGCATCCAATGGCTTATGCGGCTTACTCAATAAACACTAGTTCCCTTGCTCCCTGGATACGTAGGGCTGATCCGCAGTCGGTAGAGAATTGGACTAGACTCATTCAGACTGATTGATGACCATGCTGTACTAGTTGTTAATTATTTCACATACCAGCTCTGCTTATAGGAATGTAAGCACACTTTCTTAAGGGATGTGGATCCTCTTACAAATGCAACCTTGGGGTAAGTTTAAAGTGTATTTAAAGAGATGAAAAAGAATGTTGATACTTAAATTATTGACAAAAACAAGACATTACAAATTCTTTTTTCTTTTAAATTGGTCAAATTTAAATTTTGGAAAGATGGCCGTTTCACAGTGAAAACCTCTAAGATCTTTTCTTTCTTTTCTGTTTGGTATTTTTTATTTTATTTTAAAGATTATTTATTTATTTGAGGGAGACAGAGAGAGAGAGAGACAAAAGAAAGAGATAATGAGAGAGAGCACAAATGGGGAGGAGTGGGAGAACCAGGCTCCCCACTAAGCAGGGAATCCAATGCTGGGCTCGATTCCAGGACCCTGACCTGAGCTGAAGGCAGATGTTTAAGCAACTGAGCCACCCAGGTGCCCCTGGTATTTTATTTTTATTTTTTTAAATTTTAATTCCAGTGTAGTTAACAGACAATGTTATATCAGGTTCAAGTGTACAATGGAGTGATTCAACAATTCTATATAGGAAGATCTTTTCTTGAAATCACTAGTCAGGAAATTAGATTAAATGCCAATGACCGCAGTGCCATGATACATTCTGAGAGGACTGATTGGCCACACACAGGTCTGGGGGCACTTCCTCAACAGCTAAGAGCCCAGAATTGACTCACAGCCCCCAGCAGGTGCTGGAGGGGCGGGTGCTACACTGCCCTTCTCAGAGAGTCAGGGATCACGTGATTCCTGCCAGTGCTGGCATCCCCTGAAGGGCACTGGGTATGCTCTGGGGAGTGTTTTAGGGTCTTGGAATCTGGTCTTCATTGATGTTTTTCAGTAGGGTCTTGGTACATTAATAATTTGCACTTGCCACCTTGACAACTTTCTCCAGTACAAAATCAACTGCAAAAATCTTTGATTTTCATCCTTAGTTCTAAAAAGTGAGTTTTAAAAGATCCCTATTGCAGTGTGCATCAGAATATCATTTAGAAGCTTCAATTCTCCAGCCACTTATGTGTTGCCTGCGAAGTCTTTACGCTAAGGTTTCTTCAGCAGATCTGGGGAGATGTCTGAAGCAGTCAGCTGACTTCACGTGGCCCTGGCACTCTGTTACAGAAGGATTCTGAAAGTTCAACACTGGTTAAATGAAACCGTGCAAAATAACATCAGAGAAACAAATTACCTATGACCCATTTCCTCTGAGGAACCAGGTTTCAGCCTTCCCCTAATTTTCTCTAACTGTGGGGCTGTTGGAAGGTACTCATTCTTACGGGTATGGCTCATCCACTAATGGAAACTGTCATGTCTCATTGGTGTTTCCTTCATGATCACATAGCCTGTTTTTCAAATTTTGCTATCACTATTTGTTCAAATGGTATGTTATTTCTCTTTAAGATGTTTATTATTTTTTACTTTTTAGACATTTATATTTTTTAAAATATTGAAGGCTAAATTATATTGGTTCACATTTCTCAAATGCCTGTTTCAAAAGAAATAGAAGATGAATGCACTTCTTGAAAAAAATCATATGTGTCATTTAGGAAGGAAGAGCACACCCAGGTGAAATAATAAAAGAAAAAATTTTAGAGCAGTAAATTGACAGGTGAATAACTTGCAAAGTTCAAGAGGAACTAACTAGAAAAATGAACAGAACCAGGCAGTGTACTCAAAAAGGCTTCTGGGAGGCAGTGAAGTTTATTTTGGGTTTTGGTAAAGACACATTTGGATTAGAGAAACCTTGTGAGGGGATATGTTAGACAAAGTGGATAATTAACTTCTGTGAAGGGGAAGGAAAGCAGCTTTTATTTCAGATAGTTGCGGAACCATAAAAACAATTAGCTTGTTTCTTCTTATATTGTAAGGTTTAGACTCAACAGGAGAACATATATAGCAAGAAATCTCTTACATCTACCCTTCACTTCTTTCTAATTTATTGAAAATCCCAGCTACATTTTTAGATGCAGATTAGCCTGCAAATGTTCTAATATTGACTGTTTTCAATTTTGTTCCCCCAAATTGTACTTGCTGTATCATTTTTCATCTAATTAATTCCTGTATTTTTGGCTTTGTTCTCTTACATGGCATTAAATAGTTGTAGACCAGGCAAAGTTTGTATACTAACTAAATGACTCCCTATTGACCATCTGTTGTGTTTTTTTCCTCCCCCTCCTAAGTGGAACAAACTTTCTTCTGCAAAAATCTACTTTAGTCACAAATTGCTGTTTCTGGGCATTTTAGAGAAAAAATTCCATAAACCCAAGTGAGCACTGCTGTTTTCTAAGTGCCGTCAGGTTAATGCCGGGGAATGGAAACCAGCATCTCCCTGTGTACTCTGAAGTGGGAGCATCTTTTTTTCTGCTTCTTACTGACTGTGAGAAATGGCTGGATGAGAGCAGCAAAATATTTCAAAGATGCAGAGCAAAGGTGACTTCTTGTTTTGTTTTAGGGTTTGTTTCCTTCTCTTCTCAATGAAGGCTGTGTTTTCTGACATTCTGCAATCCTTTTGCTGGGTGAAAGGGCAAGGTGCAGGGCCTCTGTTGGTCATTCCATTTACAATGTGCCCTGAGAACGGAGAGGGGGAGAGGAAGGAAAAGGGGCGGCTCATTAGTGGAAGGAGCAGACCAGGAGGGGATCTGTTTTCTGTTTTCTTCCCTAGATGGAGCTAATTTGGATGGGAAGGGTTTTATTATCATCATCATCATGATTATTGTCATCGTCATCATGATTATTATTACCTGTGTGGTGTAATTTTCCTACACAGTTCTCTCAAGTGTTAGGTGAAATCGTTGGTGACAAGAGATAAATAACTAGTGCCATTTTATTGTAGTGAGTAAAATCAGAGGAAAAAAATATCCAAATACTTCAAAGCAGGGAGTTTTTCACTCTTAAACTGAGGAAGTAAAATTCAAAAGTTCTAATTCTGCAGGGCAAAGAAAAAAAAATGTTTAAACTTGTTTCTTGCTTCTGGTGGCTTACTTGAAATTATGCACAGCATTTCTTTTTTCTTTTCTTTTCTTTTTTTGAAAGGCAGTTTCCCCCCACTTTGTAATTCATACTGCTGACTCGGTAGACCTAACCTCTGGGTTAATAAGGCTCCAGGACTGCTCACAAGGGGCTGTGTTTTCTGTGACTTGGACATTTAAAGTGACACTGCTGCCGTCCAGCCTCCTCAGGTCGGACTTTTGCAGAGCTGGTGATCCGCAGAGGTAAAGCTGTAGTTTGCTTAAAGAGCCACCTCCAGGGAGTGAGGGTGCTTGGGCGGGCTCCCAAGTGGGGAACTTGCGGTACTCCTCCGTGAGGGCTTTCGGCAAGGGGCTGGGGGCTCTTCTTTGGAGCCACTATGGGGATGGGGAAGGGGTGCAAGTCTCAAGTCAGCGCCGTGTTGGGTTATAGCATCCTGGCTGCTTCTCGAGGCTTCCCTCCCCTCTGCCTCCAACCCGCAGACCTTCTCTCCTCCATCCCTGCTCCCTTTCCCGGGAGCCGGAGTCGCAGGGCTGGGACTGCACCGAGGGGGCGGGGGCGGAGCTGCCTCTCTGGCCGGGGGTGGGAAGGTGAAGAGCAGCGGGTCGGAGGCTCGGACCTCGCGTCGGGGCTCCTGCGGCGGGCGGGTCCTTCCAGCCCGTGGCGGTCGCTGCAGCCGCGACTGCTCACGCCAAGAGCTGGATCTTTTTGCTCAGCCTACAAGACTTGAAAACTTATTGCATCCTCCTCCCCCGTTAAGAGTCTTTCCCTCTGTTTTCCTCTCCATCCCCCCCCCACCCCTCCGTTGGAGAATTTCATGCTTCTGTTAGCACCTTTTCGTAATCCAGGGGACGTGACAGTCCGGACCTCCAAGTGCCTCCGCTGAACTCTACTTATGTTTTTATTTCTCCCTCGCTTCCTCTTGTTTTCCTCTAATCTGATTCATCTGCGAAGTCTGGCGCTTCTGCCAGAGGGAGCAAGGAATAAATAGATGCTGCTGCCCCAGAAGGCTTAGACGTCGGGAAAGAACAGCCAGAGCGGCAGGGGCGGCGGCGGCAGGAGGTCGGCGGAGCTCGTGGGACCCCATTGGGGGAATTTGATCCAAGGAAACTGAGATCGTCGGGGGAGGAGAAGCTCCCAGATCATTGTGTCCAGTTGCAGGGGGGGAAGAGGGGACGGCGGAGCCGGCCTCGGCGTGCTCGGCGCTGCTCCTCCCTGCCCCGTCCTGCCGGGATCATGGTTTGTGGCGGTCCTGGAGGGATGCTGCTGCTTCGGGCCGGGCTGCTCGCCCTGGCTACGCTTTGCCTGCTGTGGGTGCCCGGAGCTCGGGCTGCAGCCTGTGAGCCCGTCCGCATTCCCCTGTGCAAGTCCCTGCCCTGGAACATGACCAAGATGCCCAACCACCTGCACCACAGCACCCAGGCTAACGCCATCCTGGCCATCGAGCAGTTCGAAGGTCTGCTGGGCACCCACTGCAGCCCCGATCTGCTCTTCTTCCTCTGTGCCATGTACGCGCCCATCTGCACCATTGACTTCCAGCACGAGCCCATCAAGCCCTGCAAGTCCGTGTGCGAGCGGGCCCGGCAGGGCTGCGAACCCATTCTCATCAAGTACCGCCACTCGTGGCCCGAGAGCCTGGCCTGCGAGGAGCTGCCTGTTTATGACCGTGGCGTGTGCATCTCTCCCGAGGCCATCGTCACCGCAGACGGAGCGGGTGAGTCCTGACCTGGCCCGGCCTCTCTCCTGACCTTCAGCCACCCCGCTTCTCCCTTCTCTGAGTTTTTGTTACTTGCCTTTCACTTTCTAATTCTGCCTGTTTTCTTGGGATCAATTCTCTTAATCACTCCTCTGTGGGGCACCACTTCTTTCTTCTCTCCTCCAGACTGATGCACTCCACGCCAGTAGGTAATCTGCCTTTCTTGAACCAGCAGTTCATTCCACTCTGGTCACACTTGTTGTCAACACTGACCCTGCGCTTTCCATCCTTTACGTGTCCTCCTAACCACATCTTGGATGAGTGATGCTCCTTCCTTACTGTCTTGATTTGTTTACATTCACTGCACTTTCCTCCCAGATTCTCCTGCATTCTCAATCATCCCTTTTCCATAGTTTTGCTGTTTTAGCCGCTTGTCAAGATTGTGTGGTGAAAACAGAAAACCAAAGCACCATTTTCTTCTAATCATTAGAAATGCCTAGATAATTTCAGTAACCTTACTCTAACCCACAGATGTTAGTGGTATGTGTTTGCTCAAAGTCCAATTTGAGCAATTACCTTCACCTTAAATTTCCCCCTCCTTTCAATGAGATAAATTGTTCTTCCATTCCAGACTCAAACAGCTGTGAAACATTGCTATGCACTGCTAATTAGCTTCTGTGACTTGCTCCCAGCCACAGAGCTGGCGAGGGAAATTGCTGGGCTCTTTTCACATTCCCACATGCCTTCAAGTCCTTTTGTAAGTGACATATGGATGAAAGGAGTTATATTTAAGGCGTGCTATCATCATTCACTCATGTAATGTTATTTTTAATCTCACCCCTTATCCCATTGTTATGCTCTGCAAATATGCCTTTAATACCTTATTTCATGCCCTTTGTTCCGTGTGTGCATCAACCACACATTCATCTTAATCTTTCTCTAGAGGAAAGCTTGATTGCAGTTCTACATTTAATGGAATCAATCACAAGTTTTTCTCACTAGTGTTTGGTCTAATTATGACACTCATAACTCTGAAGACCTTAGCTAGACTTAGTTCATTATGGGTCATTTAATTCTCACTCAATATCACTCTTACCAATTACCCTTGAACTCAAATTTCACCCTTCATATAATTTCATTTTTTTAATGGTTGGTCCTTTCTCATATCCTCCCCCACAGGAACTCTGTTTTTAGTTGCAATGACTTGATTGCCTCCTCTCTTCATTTCCTGGGCATCAGTTTTTTCCTTCTTCTGCCCCTCCACCTGCCCAGCCTATGCTCATGCTCTTAGTCCATTTCTAGGTAATAGTTCTTGGTTGTCAAGAGAATTGATTTGGAAAAATTGCTTTCTGTTCACCTTGACCTGCTTAAAGGGGAAGTGAGTGAAGAGGCGAAAAGTAGAAATAGCTGCAAAACCAACACCGAACAGAAAGATTCCAGAAGATTTTCGATTGTCCTCTAGGTCTTATGTAGGCCTATTGTCTTCTTGATTTTAATCAAGAGCTAAGAACAGAAAGGAATGCGCTAAGAGAGCGCTCTTGAGCCTTTGTACTCACTAACGTCACAGGCTGTGCAGAAGCTGGAAGAGCCTGGTCAGTTGCTGCCCTGGTTTGCCAGCCACTTAGAATCAGTTAAATGCTGGCGCTGCGCTCAGGCCAAGGACTAGGAATGAGGTGGCTATGGCTCACTCTGGAATGCTTTCCTCTCCTTAAAGGAAAAGACTTGCTCTGAAACCTCTCTTAGAGATGGACCCCAAGTGAGAGAGGTTTGGCAAGGGTAACAGCTTTCAAAAGCCACGGTCAGTATGGATGGGAAGCAGTTTTCTTAAGTGTCCCTGAATTACCTATCGCTGGGGACCAAATGCAGAACAATTGCCTCATTGAAACACTCAAATAGGCCATGCATGGAAACAATTTGTCAGTACATGGGAGCTGGTTTCTGAGCTGTTTTAAAATGCCATAATATCTGCTTTGTTGACAGCATCCTTGCTAGAAAAATACGGAGGGTTAGGTGGCAGTGGGAACCGTATTTTTGTGAGTCTCCCTTTACCACAAACTTCAGTGTGAGTCAGAGACACTGGTGGCAGGAGGGAGCTTCAGGGGAGGTGGGGCTGGGGAACGGAGAGGTGGATTCTAACCCCAAGGGTCCCCTGGCTTCCGAGGCCAGCTTGTTGAAAATTGCATTCCCTATCCTGGGTCAAACTGTCAGGCACCTGGAATTACTTAGAACTACCATATGTGGCCAGTTTAATTTACGATGCAATATACTCTTTGGTTCAGTGGGATATGACAGTTCACGAAGCCCTTTTTTTTTATTCCTTTAGGTATAAACAGAATCACTTATGTTTTATGATTAGAATCCAGCCAAATAAAAAAATGAGGTCTCCTTGAATAAAAGGGGCCACGCTTCACATTCCTTTGATGCCAAGAGGATTTTCAAATCCTACCATTCAGAGGGGTCTGTTCCCTCCTAGCACAGTACGATTCCCCAAACAAGTTTAGGCCCATTCAATAAAGTCTCATTGAAATGGAGTAGTGCTTCAAACCAATTTTTGCTTTCAAAATACTAAGGCCAGCATACATTAAAAAAAAAAAAGGCTCCTATCCTGACCATTACCGACAAATGCACATAATATTTGTTCTTTTTCCACATCATATATTTACTGTGGAGCTGGGCTTCATGCACAACTGCTTTATCTGAGTGAAGACATCTAGTCCAATCTTCAGTGCTGTGTGGCAAGTCAGGAGTGTGGGCTGGGAGCCTGGCAGACCAGGCGTTGAATCTGGACTCTGCCTTCTCTCAAATGGTATTATGGGGAAATTCTGTAAGCTCTCTGATTGAAAGTTTTCTGATCTGTACCATGAAGCCAGCCTGCCTCTACATCCCCAGGGTTTGGTGAAGATGAAATGAAGCAGCACAGTACCTGGGACATAGTCCCCAACAGCCTGTGCTGCTCTTTCCCCACGATGATCATCATTCTATCAAAATGAGGTTTTCTTTTTTGAAATGGGATGCTGGTCAGTGCAGATACAGCTTAGAACGTTGATCACTCCAGCTCTGGAAACCAAGCTGCACACCAGGAACCAACTGGAAAAGCAGCTCTTCCTTCTGAACACATCTGCTTAATACTGCATTTTCCACAAATGGACCTGGACCTCAGGCTCAAGAATAAATTCCTCTGGGAGCACAAGGAAGAAAGGAGGAGTCTGAGGGATGTCTGTTAGTTACTAATAGTTTATCTTAGAAATGGAGAGATCAAGAATTTAAGAAAACTTATGGTATGATATTTACCAGCTATTTATTCAACACCCATGGCTCGCCATGCCAAGGGCTTCATAATCAACGCTCAGTCATTGCAGGTTTCCGCAGCAGTGGCAGCTTGTCACCCAGCTCTTGCTCAACACGTCTCCAGGCCCTCTCTTGCCTGCCTGCCCCGAGCCAGCTTTCCTATGCAGGCGCTGCTGTGGAGTCATTTCTCCGTGCTCCGAGGAACAGGCAGCCTTTTCTTTTGCCCTGGTCTACAAATATTTGAGGGGCCAAATACCAAGAAGGAAGAATTATTTAGTGTGATAGGAGGAAAATGGAATGGAAAGGAGAAATGGAAATTTTAGATTAAGGCTGGAGAGAACACATTTCTGGGGACCTCTCGTTCCATCAAATATTGAAAGGCACTCTGGATGGGGTAGGGACGAGAGTCTCTCCGTGAGTTCTGGTATTTCGTGATAGCTAACCTAATTTGTGGTAACAGAATCTTGCGTAGTCCCCAAATCTTATTTTAATAATTCATTTTCTGTTTCATTCCTACCAAACTTCCAAATAGTTGTTGCTATAAATAGCAACGTTGACTCCGTTCTACTTGGCCTTTGTCTTTCCACGAGGTGTATCGAAAGAAGAGACACAGTTTTGAATAATTGAGAACTGGTTCTGTTTCGGCAGCTTCACAGTTTTAGAGGTAGAGGCCCTTAGTTGGAATTCCAGCTTTGCCATTAATGTTAGGCCTTGAGCAAGTCATTTGAGATTGACACTGGGAACAGAGACAAACAAAAGAACTATTCATGTGAAGTGACTAATAAATGGCAAAGCAGGGGGTAAGTGTTTAGCAGCAACAGTGTGCTCCGGCAGAGGACCTGCCCTCTCAGGAGAGGGTCTTTGGCAGCAACAGAACAAGCAAACATATTCTGTCTGCTGTTCTAAGTGTGTTATGCATATCAACTTATTCTAATTCCATGGTAAGTATTATTATTTCCATTTTGAGGAAAAGGAGGCTGAGGCATATAAGTGACTTGTGCAAGTTCATAAAGCTATTAAGAGAAAAGATTCAAGCCAGAAGCCATTCTCCACTACACTTCCTGTCTCATGAAGAAAGAGATGATTCATAACTTAAGAAAGAATCTATGTCTTTTGACTCTCAGGTTTCAGTTAAAGGATCAAATTTTGTCCATTGTATTTTGAAAGCCCACTTATGTGTAGTTTAAGAGAATAAAAGACAGCCCTGGACAGGGATTCCAAGAGATAAGAGATAGGTACTTCACTGCCCTTTTGAGATAACAGTGCATTCCATCCTCTCACATCTAAGTCAGAGACCCTCAATCTCATCATGCCACAAAGTGAACTCCCCATTTCCTTACCTCATCTGCCTATTCTTTCCTAATAATTTTTATATGGTTATGAGGCCCCAGCATACCCATGCTCCGGGCCTGGGAGTCAGCCTTGATTTTACCCTTTTTTTTTTTTTAAAGATTTTATTTATTTGAGAGAGAGAGCGAGAGCAAGAGAGAGAGAGACAGAGAGAGAGAGAGAGAGACAGAGAGAGAGAGAGAGAGAGAGAGAGAGAAAACAAGGAAGGGGAGGGGCAGAGGGAGAAGGAGAAGCAGACTCTGTGCTGAGCAGGCAGCCCTACTCGTGCTTGATCCCAGGACCCTGAGATCGTGACCTGAGCCAATGGCAGACGCTCAACTGACTGAGCCCAGGTGCCCCGATTCTACCCTATTCTTTACCCGCCCTTGCCCCCCCCCCATTCAGTAGATATCAAATGTTATTGGATCTATTCTGAATCCAATTTCCTTCCTTCCTTCTCTGATGTTATTCTTTTAGTTTGGATCTCAACATGTCTCACGCAGGTTATGGCCACAGGACAATAACTGACTTGCTTACCTTCAGTATTGTCCCTCCGTATTCTGACAGGATGATCTTTCTGAACTACAGTCTGTTGCTTAAAGTCCTTTGGTGTCTGTCTCTAGCCTTCATGACCTTGTCCGCTCCTACCCTGCTAGCTTCGTTTCTTCCTGCTCACACCTCTTTCTATTTTAGCCATACTGGAAGACTTGCAGGTCCCTTGGTGAGTACTGTAGTTTCTTTCCATACTTCTTACACATGCTATTTTCGATGTGGAACCAACCTTCCCCAGCTCCTTTAAGACTCTTCTTCAGGAAACTTCTATGACTCCTACTAGAAATCCTTGGGGCATAAAACCTACTAATGCCTACTAATAATTTTAATGTAGGACGATTTTGTTGGAATTCCTAAATTGAATTTTCTGAAAACATTTTTTTTGGATTATTTATGACCAGATAACTGTTTTTTTCTCTTTCAATTCTAACTTTAAAATCAGAAGCATTTTCCTGTGAGTAAGAATGAAAGAAGAAAACCACTTTCCTAGGTTCAGCTTTATCAAAGGTTTTTTTTTTCCCCCAGGAGAAGAGATTTATGTTTCATTTTTATTCCAACTTTCAACACTTAACAGTTACTTTACATGTGGATTAATATAATTTCTTCATTTATAGAGAGCTCATTTAAAAAAAGATTTATTTGATAGAGAGAGAGAGTGTGTGTGTGTGTTTGTGTGTGTGTGTGAGCATGGGAGGGACAGAAGAGAGGGAGAGGGATTCTCAAGCAGACTCCCTGGTGAGCATGGAGCCCAAGGCAGGGCTGGATCTCATGACCCTGAGATCATGACCTGGACCAAAATCAAGAGTTGGATTCTTAACAGACTGAGCCACTCTGGTGCCCCCAGAAAGATTATTTTTGTATAAATCATATGTGTGTTATCATGATTATGAGACTCAGGAATAAGACCATTAGCATATTACTTTAATACTTGGATACATTTATCATGAATAAAGACTTTGAATAGGATAAGAGTCATTAAAATAATAGTATATGACCTAGTTGAACCTAATGTTTTAGAATCAAGTATTTGTTGCCTGTTTGTTTATTTGGTCGTTACTTATCTTTCCTTGTATATAGATTTTTAAATACCAGATGAATAAAAATGAAAAAGAGGTTAAAAGAATCAAACCCCACATGATTACTAAGGCTGAGAAAGTAATTCATTGTCCTAAAATGAGTGCTATTGTCCTAAAATGATATTTAGCTACTCCTTTTTAATTTATTCATGATACATCCCATAAGGAAAAAGGACAGAGGAAGAATGTTATTTTCTGTTAGGATAAGTGGATATTAAACTCATTAAACATAAGATGTTAATACAAAATTAAAACTTATAAAAGTATGGAGTTGAAGTATCAATAAGAATATATAGCGAGGGGCAGCAAATTCAGCATGTGTTTTGCTGGGGCACTCTTATTCACTAGACAGAGGCTGCATTCTTAATTAGAACACGGAAGAACTTTTCACAAGCAACATTTACTGTGTGTCATTACCATTTTCTGGGATTATGGTGGAGTCATTCGCAATTTCCAGTTAGTGCCATGTCTATTAATCGCACTGGCTTGAGTGGTCCTTGCATGGTATGCTTGCTTTCTGTTGAAGAACTGTTTAGTTTACAGGTAACAAAGGGCATGAGAATATATTCTGAATGTCTTCATGATGCACTAAGAATTTAAATGTATGCTGGTCATGTGTGATATGCCTGTTTATTGAAGAGATGTGTTTGCTTCTTTTAGTTAAGACAGAAGTGTTGGGTGAATGCTTAATATATATGTGGATTTTATTGTGTCAGAAATTTCCTGAGACTGAAAAACTTACTAAATCCTGAAATTTTATGCACAGTTGACGAGGATTCAAGAAAGTGTATCATCTTTCAATCACACAAAAGGATAGATCTTGTCCTTTTTTGACCTATAAGTAATCGAGTGCAAAGGTCATGGCACTAATATGAATCCACTTCCTTGAGACTCCTGAGTTCTTACCAAAATTAAATTCATGACTGAATTATATTTTTGTATGGGAATTTTTGAAATAGTAATGAACAAATTATAATTCTTTCTTTATTCTATCACCTTTCAGATTTTCCTATGGATTCTAGTAACGGAAACTGTAGAGGGGCCAGCAGTGGTGAGTATATCACTATCTTCCCAGTTTTCATTTGTGTTCAAATTAGCCTTTGTAACCTAGATATTCAACTCTTATATGGGTACATTTGTGCCTTATGTTTTGAAAGTAAACTAAAAAACCATAAGAGACTTCTAATCTCATAAAACAAACTGAGGGTTACTGGGGGGTGGGAGGGTAGGGATAGGGTGGATGGGTTATGGACATTGGGGAGGGTTTGTGCTTTGGTGAATGCTGTGAAAGATGTAAGCCTGATGATTCACAGACCTGTACCCCTTGGGCAAATAATAAAAATAAAATTTAAAAAAATGTTTATTTTATTAAAAAAATTAGGGGCTCCTGGGTGGCTCAGTGGGTTAAGTCTCTGCCTTTGGCTCAGGTCACGATCTCAGGGTCCTGGGATCGAGCCCCACATCGGGCTCTCTGCTCAGCGAAGAGCCTGCTTCCCTCTTTCTCTCTGCCGGCCTCTCTGCCTACTTGTGATCTCTCTCTCTCTGTCAAATAAATAAATAAAATCTTTTAAAAATTAGCATATAGTAGATTTGACCATTTCTCTTGGTCATCAAAAATTGTGTGGATTTTATGAGTTCTGTGGATTTTAATGTATGGATAGATTTGTGTAACCACTACCACGATAAAGATACAGAACAGTTGTATCTCCTCAAAAGAAATTTCCTCACGCTATCTCTTCATAATGACAAGCTTCTCTCACCCTTAACTACTGGTCATCACTGATCTATTCTCTATTCTAGCTTTGTGTTTTTGAGATAATCTTATAAATGGAATGATAGAGTATGTAACCTTTTGAGTTTTGCTTATTTCACTTATTATACAATGCCTTTGAGCTTTATCCAAATTGTTGATGCATGTAGCAATATCGATTTGTTTTAATTGCCAAGTATTTTATGACTTGAGTCTATTACTATTTGTTTAGCCATTCATGTCTTGAAGGATTATCGGGCTGTTTCTAGTTTTTGTCAGTCATGGGTAGATCTACTATAAACATTTGTGTAAAGGTTTTTGTATAAACAAAGTCTTCATATCTCTAGGGCAGATATCTAGGAATAGAATTATTGGGGTTATATGGTAAGGGTGTGTTTAACTTTGTAAAAAAACTGCCAAACTGTTTCCAAAATGGCTGTTCAATTTTATACCAGCAATGTGTAAGAGTTCCAGTTGCTGTGCATTCTTTCTGGCCTGTGGTATCTTCAGGTTTTTATTTTCTTAATCCTAGCTATTTAGTGGGTGTGGAGTGGTAGCTCACACCTATTTAAGTAGAGCTGTATTCTGGATATAAAGGACCATCTTTTGGTTCCATTGATTTTTTCTCTATCGTTTCTCTGTTTTCAATTTTATTGATTTCTGCTCAGTATTTCTTTCCTCTGCTTGTGTAGAATTTATTTTGCTGTCTTTTCTTCCCCCTTAAGGTGGAAGCTTAGATTATGATTTGAGACTTTTCTTTTCTAGTATAGTAATTTAATTCTATAAGTATCCATCTGAGGATGGCTTTATTTGCTTCTCACAGAATTTGATAGGTTTATTTTAATTTTTCTTCAGTGTAAAATATTTTATAATTTCCCTTGACTACCTCTTTGATTCATGAATTACTTAGGTTTATGCCGTTAAATTTATTATTTGAAGATTTTTCTCTTTGCTTCAAGTTGTTACATTTTATTCTAATTTCCCTATGATTAGAGAGCATACTTTGTATAATCTTGATTCTTTTAAATTTGTTAATGTTTATTCTATGACCCAGGATATGATTTATCTTGGTGAATGTTTCATTTGTATTTGGGGAAAATATGTATATATTCTGCAGTTGTTGGGTAGAATGTTTATTTATTTATTTATTTATTTATTTATTTATTTATTTATTTAATTATTTGGGGGAGAGAGAGAGACAGAGATAGAGAGCACAAGCAGGGAGGAGAGGGAGAAGCAGGCTCCATGCTGAGAAAAGAGCGCAGTGTGGGACTTGATCACAGGACCCTGGGATCATGACCTAAGCCAAAGGCAGACGCTTAACTGACTGAGCCACCCAGGTGCCCCAGGTGGAATGTTCTTTAAATGTCAATTAGATTAGTTAATACTGTTATTTAGTACTTTTATATTCTTGCCCATTTTCTGTGTACTAGATCTATTGATCACTTTGAGATTAATATTTAAGTCTTCAAATGTTGTAGTCTTTTCTATTTCTCTTTTCAGTGCTGTCAGTTTCGTTTCATGTATTCTGAAACTCTGTTATTTGGTGCATCCACAGTTAGTATTTTTGTGTCTAACTGGGAAATTGACCCTTCATCATGTAATGTCTCTCTTTATCTCTGGTAATTTTCTCTGCTATAAAGTCTATTTTCTTTAATATTAATATAACTTCTTTAATTTTCTTTTGATCAGTATTTGCAAGGTAATATCCTTTTATTTTTAACATACCTATATTATGATGTTTTAAATAAATTTATTGTAGACCTGGTGTAATTGGGTCATATTTTTTTGGTATTAGTTTTTTTGTTCATTTTACCAATTTTTGTCTTTTGTCTTTTGATTGATGTGTTGATCATATCATGTGTTAATCACCTAATGTGATTATTGATATGTTTGTATTTGGATCTACCATTTTATTATTTGTCTTCTGTTTTTTCCTTCTCTTTTTCATTCCTGTTTTCTGTTTCCTAATTTATTTTGGATTCTGTGAATGTCTCTCTCTCTCTCATACACACACATGTATACACACAGATATATCACCATATATATATATGTATATATAATGAGAATATATATACTTGTATTTTTTCTTTCAGACATTAAAAATGCTTCTTTTAAAGATTTATTTATTTAGTTTTAGAGGGGGAGGGGCAGAGGAGAGTGAGAGACAGAATCTCAAGCAGACTCTGTGCTGAGCATGGAGCCTGATGGCAGGCTTGATCTTTTGACCCTGAGATCATGACCTGACCTGAAACCAAGAGTCAGAGTTGCTTAACCAATTGAGCTGCCCAGGGACCCTGACATTAAAAATGTTTTGAACAACTCAATAGGAGTAAAGCCTACTGTGTTTATACAGATGTTTTTAATTTCTATTGTTTTTTCCCAATTTCTAGTATTCCTTCTGCCTGAAGAGCATCCTTCAACACTTCTTTTAGAGGGGTTCTGGTGGCAATAAATTCTCTTAGTTTTCTTTTATCTGAAAATGTCTACCTTTCACCTTTATTCCTGAAGGATATTTTCACTGGATATAGAATTCTGGGTTGGCAGTTCATTCAGTGCTTAAAAAAGTTATTTCACTTACTTCTGTCCTCAGTGTTTCTCATGGAAAATCAGTAGTCATTTAAATCATTGTTCCCTTATATATAATGCATCAATTTTCTCTGGTTGCTTTCAAGAATTCTTCTCAGTCTTTAGTTTTTAGCAGTTGGATTATACTATGTCTGGACATTGAATTTCTTTGGGCTTATCCTGTTTAGGGTTAATTGAGTTTCCTGAGTCTATAAGTTTTTGCATTTGTCAAATTTAGTAGGCTTTCAGCAACCATTTCTTCAAATATTATTTTTACAGCACATTCTCTTCTACTTCCAAGTCTATAATGATGTGAATGTTAGAGCTTTTATTATTGTCGCACAAGTTCCAGAGGCTCTGTTCATTCCCCTCCCAAACTTTTCTTTTTCTTCAGATTAGATAATTTCTTTTGATCTGTTTTCAAGTTCATTGACTCTTTCCTTGATCATGTTTGTTCTGCTATTGAGTCCATCCAGTGAATTTTTTATTTCAGTTATTGAAATTTTCAACTTTCAAAGTTTCTAACTGGTTCTTCATTGTATCTCATATTTCTTTCTTGAGACTTTCTATCTTTCCATTCATTTCAAAGGTGTTCATTATTACTTTTTGGGGAGTTTTTATAAAAGCTGCCTTGAAATTATTGTTGGATAACTTTAACATTTGCGTCATCTGATTTTTTCCCCCTGTATATATTGAGATTTTTCTGGTTCTTTATATGCAGGCTAATTTATTTTATCCTGGTCATTTTGATTATTATGTTCTAAGAATTTGGGTCTTATTTAAACTTCTATGAAGAATATTGATATTTTTATTTTAGGAGGAATCCGTCTTGCTGGGTTAAAGCAGCCAATTCTGACTTGTCTTCTGTGGGTTGTGCTTTCAGCATCAGTTCCATTGTCAGTCTTTGCAGTGCCTTTCAGATCCATTCCATATGTATCCTACCCAGTGGCCAGTGTGAGATCAGGGCAACGATCTATCCCATAGTTTAGTTTTCAAAGTCTACGGTATACTGTTTAGTGTCAGATTTATATATACCCAGGGGTGAACCTATCAGTTCATAGACAATTTTATGGAATTTTTTCCTCAGTTTCTCCCTCTCTGTGGTCTTTGCAGTACTTTTCAGTTCATTGGGGGCTCCTCTTTTTGGTCTTTTGGCCAGAAAGCTGGAGCTTTTTTTTTAATCCCACTCTCTGATGTACTTCCTGTGACTGCCTCTGCCTCTGAGTCCTAATGGCGTGCTCCCACAAAATGATGGGACTTCACCCCAATTTCTTGACACTACATGTCCAATCAGAAGGGAAGGTTCTCCAAGGTTAGCAGTTTAGACTCCCGAGGGCCTCCCTTGGTGCAGCTATTGTCAGCACTGCCCCAGGATTGTTTGATGGATGGGGTATAAGAGAATGGAGTGTTAGAAGACCCTTTTCCTACTTCTTGAGTCAGAACTAGAGGGCTTCTTCTGATTTACTTTTTGGAGTCCTTAAGTAGTTGCTTCATGGATTCTGTAACTGTGTTCAATGAGAGAGATGGGTGGAGGCTAGTTACTCCATCTTACCATAAAATAAGCTTTCAAATGAAGTATGACGTATGTGCAAAAAAAAAAAAGCACAAATCATAAGCATGCAGCTCAGTGACTTGTCACAAAGTAAACACTCTTGTGTAACAACCACACAGATCAAGCTATATACCATCACTAGCACCTCAGAAACCTCCTTGTGCCTCTTCCAAATCGCTCCTTCCACTCTTCTTTCCAAAGGTAACTACTAGCAGAAATTCCAATAGCATATATTAATTTTGCCTAATTTTGATCTTTTATGAATAACACATATGTGTGTGTGTGTGTGTGTGTGTGTGTGTGTGTGTATGGTGTGGCTTCCTTTGCTCTTTATTATGCTGTGTATAGTAGTACTTCTGGATTTCCATTGATGTATAGTATTTTATCATATGAATATACCAGACATTCTTCTTTTTTTTTTTTTTTACTTTATTTTTTCGGTGATCCAAGATTGATTGTTTATGCACCACACCGAGTGCTCCATGCAACACATGCCCTCCTTAATACCCGCCACCGGGCTCACCCATCCCCCCTCCTTCCTCCTCTCCATAACCCTCAGTTTGTTTCTCTGAGTCCACAGTTATTATTGGAATGTTCTTGGATATTTGGGTTGTTTCTAGTTTTTATTTCTATGATTAGTGCTGTATTTGCTCTTTTTTGTTTTTTAGTGCTGTATTTGCTCTTACAAGAACATTGTAACTGCAGTTAGTTATTATATACCTTTTCTATTTCACTTTTCTCTAGGAATTTGCACTGATTTGGGTCTGTGTGCCCTGCCTTTAAGATGTCTTTTTTTTTTTAGATTTATTTAAATGAGAGGGAGAGAGAGGAAGAGAGAGGGCTTGAGATCTTGAGATTAGTGGGAGGTTCTTTTCTACATTTGTTTTCATTTCTGAGTTAGCCTCCGCAGTCCACACATCCTTTCCCTTTGGACTGGAGAAGCTTCCTTGAGCACACCCTATCCTTCACAGTTCCTTGAGTTTTCAACACCGGCCATTCAAAGTAGAAACAACAAATAATGATTGTGCTTTATCCACCTCACCACATAAAAAACTCCCTAGCTTTAATTGTCTTTCAATGTGTTGAATCCCTGTCATAGTAAAAATATTTAATGAAAGAAAAGTAGGAGGAATTAGGTCATGTAGAATAGTGTTCTTTCTCAGCTGTGGAAGACGCTGGTGGTAGGAAGGCTTAAGGGAAGATCTGAGAGTGAGAAACAAGAGTTGCCAGTGGAAAGTAGCCAATCTGGTTTTATTTGTAGTAACCAATCAGCAATCAACTTTGAATTTCAATTTTCCTCCTGACTTTGTTAAATACTATTAACTCCATACTTCTCTCCGAATTCAAGGGAAAACAGAAACTCAGAGGGAAAATACCATTTTTTTCTACTGAGAATCCCATATCTTTAAACTAGTAATGCTAAAACAAACCAAACTATTAATGCCAAAAGAATCACCTTAATTGTTCATTTACCTGCTCATCCTCTATAAGAATCATTCCTTTGAAACAACCTGAGAGTCTATCCTGAGCCAAAGTCAAGAGTCAGATGCTTAACTGACTGAGCCACACAGGTGCCTTTGTCTTGTAAAGTGTCTTATATGTGGAAGTGGAATATTTATTTTATTGAGTTGTAAATAAGTTTGAGATATAAATTTTCATTAGACTGAAACAGTTTTCACTGTTGATTTCCATTGAATCTTGTCAGAGTGACAAGGGTTTGACCAGAGGCAATGTCTGCCAAAGTTGCCCAGAAAACATTTACCTTGTGAAAAACATAAGTGAATGAAAACGGCTTGTTTAGAATTACTTCATTACCTTCTTGATGCAATTGAGGATGTTCTTGCAGTGTCATAAAATCAGCTGGAAATTATCGGTGTCCAGCCATGGTTCTTTTTTAATGATCACTCCTACTTTATATTTGGTCAAAACAAACCGCAGTTATAAAGTACAATTGATAAGTCAACATTTTTGGTAAAGTGCAGGCATGTGCTATCAAATTGTCCAGAAGTTATGGTTAGAATAATATAGTACTTCATTGTGTCAACAAGAGAAGATGGCACCAACAATACTATAAATAATTTACAAAAACAGTCCAATGTGTAAAACTACTAGGAATGAATGTTGTCTCCTGGGTTTGGTGTTTACTATTCCTCTTTTACAAATGTTTTCCTGTTCCCTGGCACAATGGGAACGACGAAAACCAAAAATCAGGCAAAACCAAGCTTATTCTGCTTGTGAAAAAATGCACCGACATATTAACATGTTCTGTAAAGAAAATATAAATTATTGACACTCAAAATTTTATGCTTTGGAAAAATGGAGCAGCTGAGGTTGATAAAACAGGGAATGAAGAAGGTACAAAAACATTGTAACCCACATAACCCCATTTTCAAAAGCATCAAGCTGTTTCTGCCTGGAATTTGGAAAAGAAATTCTTTTACTCCAGTTAATTTATCCTTTGCCTGGAAGCTTAGCAATTCTTTTCTTCGTTTTCTCCCTTCCTTCATTCCTTTCCTTCCTTCTTTTTGAGATAATGTCTTTGTCTGAACAGCTTCCAATTTGTGAGTGTGTTTTACCCTAGAGGGTTGAGGGGCAGGGGCTGAGTATCTGGATTTCTGATTGCCTGCAACTGCCAGTTCTGCCCCAGCTACCCCCTCTTTTGGGGATGGCCTAGGCCTGGCTTGGGTAGTGTAGATTCATTCCCTCTCTGTCTTTCTCCAGACTTCTTCCCTCCCCTTTGACTTCCTCCTAATTTGGGGAAGGAATTTAATTTTTTTCTTTGGTGCAAATGTTTATTGACTATAGCAGTTGAATTAACTTGGGGGCAACTTCTGCCCTTTATTGGAAAAAAATTAGGATAGATAAAAAGTAGTATATTTATAATTTTACAGTAGCTTACAAGTATGTGTTCTTTTTTTTTATTATTACCTTGCAGTATTTGGCACTTTTGACTCATTTTTATTCCTAAGCATTCTTCTCCTGGAGCTGTTACCCAAATTGTGCTTATACTTCTCCTGTCCCTCAAGGCTCTGTGCTTGGCCTTTGCTCCTCTCTCCTTACAATTGTTTCTTCCCATTGGATTGTGTCCAGCTACATGGGCTTAGATATCACTCTCGTATCTCCAGGTCTTATCACTGTCACGGGTAGAGCACCACATTTCTACTTCAGTAAACACTTCTACCCAGTTACTTAGTTGTACTTCCAATACAACCTCGTTAATAATTAAAGCTATCTTTGTATTACAAATTTCTTCTTTGCAACTTCCTTTCTTGGTAGGTGGCACCATTGTTTTCTTAGTTCCCCAGTGTGGAAACTTCATAGCTTATTGGTCCATCTACCCCACTGTTCATTAGAAATGTAACGGCCACCTCCTGGTGCCAGGCATACTGTATGCCCAGGACATGGGGCGAGGGAGTGAGCAGTGACTGCATCTCCCTTTTCTGTCCTCTTTTCTGTGTGCTTGAGAGGGCTAGATAGAGACCTGATTTTTTTAAAAATATTTTATTTATTCAAGAGAGAGCATGAACGTGCAAAAGAGCACAAGTGGGGGAGTGGGTAGGAAGAGGTGTGAGGGAGAATCAGGCTCCCCATTGAGCAGGAAACCCAGACACAAGGCTCTATCTCAGGACCCTGAGATCATGACCTGAGCTGAAGGTAGACACTTAATTGACTGAGTCACCCAGGTGTCCTGATACATGATGTTCTAAAAGACTGTGAGTCTTTTAAGTTTTTGTTAATTGACCTCTTTAGGGTATATTGCTGAACATAACACTCCAGATCTCACAAGAGAAAAATGGGCAAGTCTCATTGACTATCTATATTTTGTATATCCTGAATGACCCTTGGATCCAGAAATGTTGTGAAGAACATTTTATTTAAAAATTTCCAAAGACCTAAATCCTAAAGGAATAAACTAAATTTCCTTTTCTTATTAATACAGTGTTAGTCCTTGCGATCTTAAACAGCTCCCTTTTACAAAGTACAAATTACTATGAATAGAGACCTTTATTACAATATTTGAGGTTTGTTTTTTAAGCTAAACCGAGCAAATGTTATTTTTGCTTTTTAAAGCCTTATTATATTACCTATGTTCACCATCAGCTGCATTGCGTTTTCCACATACTGCTCTTATCCAAAATAAAATCTAACAGATTCTTTGCCTTATGCTTATGATTGGGAAATAAATATTATTTTAAACATGTAATGAACAGCTGCTAAGTCATGGCACACTTCAGTTTATGGAAAAATGAAAGGAATGTCTCATGAATTTTTATGTTATTGGTACTTTATCAATGTATAATTAACTTACAGTAAAATGCATAATTGAGTATATGCCACAGTGAACTTTGGCAAATGTATACACCTATGTAGCTATCACCCAGGTCAAAATAAAGGACATTTCCATCACCCCTGAGAATTTCCTTGGGCCCAGTCACCCACCCCACTGTGAGGCAAGCACGGGTGTTATTTTTATCGCCATAGGTTAATGTCTGTTTTTCAGGTTCATGTGAATGGAATCATACAGCACAATATTCTTTTGTGATTGGCTGCTTTTGTTTTTGTGTAATGCTTTTGAGATTTATCCATTTCTGTGTATCATTTTATTCTTTTTTGTGGAATAGTGTACCTTTGTGGAGCATAATACCAATATGATTTCTCAATTCTATTTTTTGATATAGTTCCCCCCCAAACTAAATGTAATACATATAAAAGTTTCTATCTGTAGGAAAAAATTTAGTAAATTTTTATCTTTAAACTTAAAACTTTTAAGTATAAATTTTAAACTTTAAATTTTAAATCAACTTGCAGAAGATTTTTGTTTGGAAAATTATCTCTTCTGTTTCACCAACTGCTCTTGAATTTGCATGAAATATCTTCGGATCTTTTTGGTTTGTTTATATATTACTACTACTGCTAAGAGCTAACATTCAGTGAGTGATTTACTAAGTAATAGGCTGTGTGCCAAATTCTTTAAGTGAGTTACTCTTTAAATTCTTAACAATAACCCTATGAGGTAGACACAGTATTAGTTTAGAAATAGGTTTTGCCAAAAGTAACTTGCCCAAGGTCACACAACTGGGAAGGAATGGAACTGGGATTCAAACCCATGTGCCCTTAATCTTTTGTCATATTCTCTTGCATTCTAATACTTATTAGAATGGTCACATATGTGATCATTTTGGCTTGCCAAGTTTGATCCTTCCCATTTTGAATGTGCACGTGACAATTCAAATGGACTCCTTATATCAGGACAGAAATTAGCTTGGTCCACCTGAATCAAAATAGCAGAATCTGGTACTGTTGAAAAGCCTGATTGCTTAATTTTGTTGGGCAACAGTTCTGTAGGTGGCAAGGAGCCTTATACAAAGAGTGCTTCTCTTATCATTAGGTGGTCTTTATATAGAATGGACCCTAGTGAATCTTGATTAAATCTGACATTTATGAGGCAGTCATACCAGATACTATGATAAATATTTTACATGTATTCTCTCATTTAATTCTTCCAGTAATTCTATAAATGATATGCCTAAAATTATCTAAGTTCATACGTATCAATACCTCTTATAGGTGGTTACAAATATGGATCTGGATCTCAGTAAAGAAGTCATAGTTAAGAATATAGATATTCAAATTGTAAAAATTTATTTTTTATGTCTGTTTTAAAACTTTTGGTTTGCTCTTGTTTCTTAAAATTGAGGGAAGAAGGCAAGTGGGCTTCTAGGGTCAAATGCCAAGATATAAAACATATAATACAAATTTGTACCAAATTTGGTACAAATTAAAATTGCTTAAACTCTTATCTGATTAGAATGAGTCAATCTTGGAAGAATTACAGTGGAAACTGTAAAACAAATAGAATTATATTTTCTTTAATCCCCACGTACTTTTTGCAAATAGATCTTGCACACGGATTTAAGATGTCTTCTCCTAGAAAAAGCAGAAAAATACTAATTCATAGATAGTAGTATTCCAAAGTCATAGTACCTGAAAAGCTGTAGGAGTTTTAGAATCTGGCAAAGGAAGTCAGTTATAGTTATACAGTTATACAGTTACACCTCTGGATTGCACCCAGTATTAGGTGATTTCAAGAAAAGGTCAAGGTTAGAAAGTTGTATCATCCTTAAGGATGAACTTGAACAGATAACACTAAATAGTGAAGGTTCACTGAGAATCAAGTTTCATAGTTTTCTCAGATACTTAGAACTCCTTATATCTTATGAAACCATATGACTCTTTAAAAATACTATTATCAATAAGTGAGCCCATTTTTATGAACAAAAATTCAAATAAAGATGTGATTACTTTCTTCTCTGAACTATGTTTATAGGAAACCTCATTGTTGAGTCAGTGCATCGGGGGGCATCTCCTCTGAGTTGCAGACCAGATTCCGTGGAGCTCAGACATGTTAATTTTGTATGAGGGTGATAAACTTGTATTTGTATGAGGATGATAAACAGTCTTCAGTTTCATTAGCAGAGAAGTAGGAAATCATTGATTATAGGAGAGTGCCTGAGAGAACCAAGCAAAAACATGAGGGAGACCTGCCAGAGATGGTTTCCTCATGGAGGCCCATGGATGTTTGTGCGATGTAGATCGCCATGTTATTCTGCAAGTTGGGATGTTATATTCGATCCCAGACATTGAGGAGAATGAATTGCTAATATAAAAACTTCCCCACACTTGAAGGATTCTTTGTCACTTATTTTTGTTGCAGCCTGCTCCTTTAACTTACTCATGTATTTTTTTCCTTAGAGAAAAATGCCAAGGCAGTTCCTTTACAACCTTTGCTTCTCACCAGTGAAATGCAAGCAAATCAATATCTAATGGCTTTTGTGCAAAGCTCAGTAAATAATAGATTTTATTTTGCTGCTGTGGAAACCAAAATTTAAAAACCTTGTGCTGTTGGGAAGCTGGGAGAGGAAGTCTGCTAGCAAAATTATTAGCAAATTAAAGTAGAAATGATGATAATATTACTGACTCTATAAAAAGTCTGAGAAATCAACTATTTATAGTAAAAGAAGAAAAAAAGAGGCTGTTATAATCTGATTTAGGGTGGCAGGGATGAAAACATAATGAATAATGCATGTACTATATCCCTCCATGAGTGAAAGTACGTTAGAGGATGAAGAATTGATCTAAGATACAGTTTTCATGAATACACTCTCATATGAATATGTTTTGTTTGAGTTAGCATAAATAAGTGAAAGAAAGTTCTTCCATATTTGAGCCTTGTAGATAGAAATTTCCTCTTCTCCTTTTATTCTGTTATTTTATTGAGCTACTAGTTACTTCAGCAGGTAGATGTTTGTTTGTAACAAGAGCAAGGGACTGAAGCATGGCAAGGGTCACATTTATGGCAAGGCTTTGCCACCTCTGAGGCTCGCAGAGGTAAGTGCACTGTGTAGATGAATCAAATCTAGTCCCAAGAATATAACTGCTCTGCTCTTAGCTATCAGGAAATGGCCTAGCTCTGTATATGTAGTTATGTATATATAGTTATGTAAATACCTACTTGAAGTCTTCTAAATCATTTTATGATTTAATTTTTGAAAAATCTCTCCTTGGGAAGGTTATGGAATCTATTTGTTTATGCTTCAAGCAAAGTTGTATGGCAACAACATCATATTAGACTCAATCCAGTGATGGTTGGTATAGTTTTGCCAAGAATTATTATTAGAGTGTGAGCAAATTTCTGAAGAATTACAAATATGTAGATAATTTATCTACATGCATTATGTTTGAGAAATATCTATTTTTAAATGCTAGAAAAGCACAAGTCCCTGTATATATATGGGTGAGGATAATTTGTAAATCAAATACCATAGCAGTTGTTTCTTCAGAAATGGTCTCATCTCAAGAATATCGCTCCTTAAAAAGGAACCCCTGTGAACTGTTCATGGGAATGTAAATTGGTGCAGCCACTATGGAAAAATAGTATGGAGGTTCCTCAAAAAATTAAAAATAGAGGGGTTTCTGGCTGGCTCAGTTGGTATAGCATGCAACCCCTGATGTCAGGGTTGTGAGTTCAAGCCTCACATTGGGTGTAGAGCTTACTTTAAAAAAAAAAAAAAATAGAAACGCCATATGGTCCAGTAATTCCATAACTGGATATTTACCCAAAGAAAACAAATACACTAATTCGAAAAGATATATGCACCCCTTGGTATTGCAGCATTCATTATTCATAACAGCCAGGTAGGGAGGCAACCCAAATGTCTATTGATAGATGAATGGATAAAGATGTAGTGCGTGCACGCGCGCACACACACGCACACACACACACACACGCAGGAATATTACTCGGTCAAAAAAAGAATGAGATCTTGCCATTTGTGGCCAGATGGATGGACCTCGTGGGTATTATGCTAAGTGAAATAAGTCACACTGAGAAAGACAAGTACCATGTGAGTTCACTTATATGTGGAATCTAAAAAACAAAACAAATGAAAAAAAGCTGAAATGGATCCATAAACACAGATAACAAGCTGGTTATTGCCAGAGGGGATGGGGTGGGGAGGATGGGCAAAAGGGAGGAAGGGGAGTGAGAGGTATAGGCTTCCAGTTATGGGATAAATAAGTCACGGGGATAAGAGGTACAACATAGGAAATATGGTCAATGGTATTCTAACAGTGATGTGTGGGGACAGATGGTGGCCACACTTTTGGTGAGCACGGCATAATGTATAGACTTGTCCAATTACTGTGTTGTACACCTGCAACTAATGTCACATTCTGTGCCAACTATATTTCAGCAAAAAAAGAATATCTCCTTAAAAAATTTATAACATTTCTATTCAAAATAAAGGAACTATAAATAGACCTAGATAA
Organism: Ailurus styani; assembly: GCA_002007465.1. Classification (NCBI taxonomy): domain Eukaryota; kingdom Metazoa; phylum Chordata; class Mammalia; order Carnivora; family Ailuridae; genus Ailurus; species Ailurus styani. The sequence goes on along the minus strand of LNAC01000004.1, from coordinate 3,372,410 downwards.
CTTTCTTTTTTTGACAAATGGCAATATAAATGTTTTGTGAATAATAAAGTAATTATTGGAGTAGAGTTCTTCAGAATAACAACCAATATTGAAATTACCCATAATTTATTGATTTGAGATATTTATTCCAGAGAAATTGTGTGTTAAAAATTATCTACAGAACAAGGGAAGTGCTGTGTGTAGTGTGAGAAAATCCTCACCTGTCTCATGGATGAGAATAATGTTGCTACTATTGCTTCATAGAATAGCACCTATCCCCATTAATGGCGATTTCTAGAACTTAAACGCTGTTAGTATGGGTGCTTGCTACTCTTCTTGGGACTGCTACTTTAAAGCATGTTATCTGTAAGTTCAACTGCAAGTAAAATTTATTTTGTTTAGAAAACATCAGCTGGTCATCAAAAACTTCTGCTTTTTATTGGTCTACGCTAACATAAAACATTTCTTAAACAAAATATTTTTATTGACTTTCTGTGATTCATGTGCTCTTTTTTTCTTTTTTCTATGTCAAAGCATAGACATATGCCATTTATCTTTAATGAAGTTTTCTCAGGGACACTAGTTTAAAGAAATCTTTACACAAACTCAAATGCTTCCTGAGATAATCGTGCATTATTTTCTATTTTTATATTGGCTTTAATTACTAACAACTTACCATGGTGTTGATGCATATATGACATATATTTGTTAGCTAAGTAATCTATAAACAGTATAATAATCCACTTTCCAAGATTTTGAGTGATTTATCCTATATATAAAGCATTTTGAAACAAACTTTAATTACATGTACCTGTCTTATATATAAAATGTATTCTTGTCATTACTCACCAGATTTAAAAAGCATGGAACTTCTCATTTCATATTATGTATATTATAACTTCTTCCAATAAGCATAAAAATACCATTGAGTTAAATAGCAGTTAGTCGACCTCTAGATGGGACTCTTGGCTGCTCTTAAGATTTTCACTAATTTCACTGGGTTGTAATCAGACCTGCTTATCTCATTGAGCTGCTTTCAGATCAGGAACTAGTATTTGGAAAAGTGACCTATCATCTGTAAAGCATATATGAATGCAGGCGGGACCCCACAGAGGTAAACTAGTTACCTGAGCATCAGCAGGAAATTGCCTTTCAGTAGGCATTGATTCTACTTCCATAGGCACTAAACATGCCTCTTTTAGGATTCGGGGTTCATGCCCTCTTCATGCATGGCGGTGAACAGGGTGTTCTCAGGATTTGGGTGGTTTGTTGAAGAATAGAAGCTTATGAACATGTTGACATTAAATAAGAGGCTAGGTAAATAGAAGAAACATGAATGTAGTCTCAGGAGAAAGAGATCAGACACATGGAATTGTGAAGAGCCTCCTCACCACCAAATTTGGATTGGATCTTACCAAGAAATGTGAAATTTTTTTAATTAAAAAAAAAAGCTCATGTTGAATTTTTGCTTATAGCTAAAATGTTGTATTTTTCAGAACGCTGCAAATGTAAGCCTATTAGAGCTACACAGAAGACCTATTTCCGAAACAATTACAACTATGGTAAGGCTAACTTCATCCTTGACCTATAAACTGCTGTGCTGAGAAAGGAGTGTGTGTGTGGGGGGGCGGGTGTGCACTTGCACACACGTGAGTTAGTAGAGCAGTTTAAAATTAAGGCTTAAAACCAAACAAGGACAACTTTTAAGCACAAGTCTTCTGTTCCTCCCGAAAAATTAAGAAGTCTCATGGGCAAAATTCTTTTTCTCTTTTTTCTCATGGGCAGAACTCTTAACAAATGCTTGATTTAGCAGCATCTCAGGCTGCGTTGCTGCCATCTTAGAACACTGTAATTAAGTAAGCACCCAGAGCTGAGTTTCAGATGAGATGGGAGGGACACTTCCTTTCTTAACAGGCTAAGGAGGGTTTGAGCCTGAATGTTTGGAGCTGCACGGGTTTTCAGTCGTGCTTCAAAGTCCGCTTCCCAGGAGTGCTTTGGTGCATAAGGGACTGATGGGTAATAGAGGACAGCGTGGTTTCTCCAGTCAGTCTGTCTCACGGAACACACTGACAGAACTGGAAGGTAACACTGACAGAAGTTGTTAGTATTCAATTATGGAAATTTTTTTTTGTCCAGCTTGACCAAGAAAAGTGACATTCTGTTAAAATATTATTAACTGAAGAACCACCACCCCAAACATAGCTGACAGACTTTACTGAAGGAGGAAAAGCCTCCTGTCTCTGTAGCAGATACTGTGCTGGGTGGTTCCTATACACTGTCTTTCATAATTTTTTCAACTGCCCCAGGAGAGGTATTATTATGCTAATTTTATCAGTGATTATTGAACCTAGGTTGTCCTTAAATTATTTAGAATGTACTTTTGGGTACTGACATGCTTCAGAGTCACAGATATCAGTTACTATTATATTTGGAATAATAAAAATAAGGGACAAATCAACATTTGCTGTAATCCATAGACATTTTACTGCGATTTTTTTCCTTAGCATCTATGAGATTAATAAAGGTCGTGTGACTATCCCTGAAGAAGATTGCTGATGCTGAGTCAATGAATAAAAACATGACAACTAAATAGATTTTTAAAGGAAACATTATTAAAACGAGAATTTTATTATTGAACTTATATGCCTTATTTTAGAGGACAGAGGACATACAGCACAAATTTATTTTTATTTCTACACTGTTGGGAATCGGAAGGAGAGAAGTTTGTTAAGGCTCTAAAAGTAATTTTTGATTATCTATGAAAATTCTGTGTCTTAGAAGGTATAAAGTAGAAAATTCTCAGTGTAAGTAAATCTCTTTGAAATAAATGGACTAGTTTCCCAAGTTTTTCTTCAATGGAATAAATTTTTATTTTTTGCTTACTACTCATCTTAAGAGGAATCTAATTTCTCTTAGGCAGTGGTGGATGTGCTTTCCAAAGTTGGAAGGTCATGTTTTTCTGAGAAGTCAAATGCCTGACTGCTCATCTGAGAACCCATTCCTCTAAAAACTGATGTGAAAAATCACAGGGAAATGGAGGTCTCGATTTTTAGATTAGTTTTTCAAGATTGAAAAATGTTATGTGAACTTTTAAGTATAGTTATACTAAAAACAAAGGAAATGTAATTGACTTTGTATTTATTTTACTTTTCTTATTATCAATTTTTACTCTATCTCAGTTTCTTAGTGCTGTGATGGTTGGTGCTGCTATTTTGGTTAAAAGTTAAAATATGAGTGGCTACAATTCCGAGTGAATATTTTAACGTAAAATGGAATACAGGTCACAATTAGTGGGAAGGAGATCATTTCTTCCTCATAGCCAAACAATAACCAGGCTGCCCATAGTTGAAGGGTTTTCATGTGTCTGTCGCCCCTACTTAGAGCTTCTCTGGGGGGAAGGCAGGCACTCAAATGATTAAATAGAAGGAAGAACTCTGAAAGGAAAATACAATGTAAATTCTAAAATATGTGGATTTTTATCACTAGTCTCTGCCTGTGTCTAATGAGAAAACAAAGTGGGCGTGGGAGTAAATGATAATTCAGACAACCTCTGCTTCATTCAGATTAATTCAGTAAAAGCTCTTGAGCTTTAACAAAATTACTTGAATAATAAAGTAAGTCTTGTAGAGTGGTATTTATTTTGGAGTGGGTACATGTGCTAAAAATTTCTAATGAAAATAGTAGACATACTGGGTAAATAAATCATTAGTTTGAGAACATTTGCACAGTTTGCTAATCTCTAAGAGTTGATGGAGGCTCTGAAGCACATTTACATAAGCCAGGACACAAAAAAATGTCTGCTAGCCGGACTTATCAATTTATCATCTGAATCTCCCAAATGACATTTCAAAAGGGCAATCTTATTTTTTTGTTAAAATATAGAGTTGTGAGAACACGAAGAAGGGATTTCTTTGCTCGCAAGTTACACCAAGCGGGGACAGCTGGGTAGTTCTATTTCGTTCATGGTAGTCCTCATACTTTCTCCGGAAATTGAAATACCTGTGGAGCAAAAATGAGGTTTTGTTCTAAAGTTTTTAGAATCAGCAACTTAATTTCTATCATCCTACTGGATGGAATGTCCTACTGGTGGAATGTTATTGAACATTCTGTATGAAGTTGGGGCATTGAGAGGAGGAATCGTTTATTGCTGGCTTTATGTTTTCATGGATTACTTATTTCCATTCCTTTGTAGTCCAAAAGACCCTAAAATCTGTGGGAAGGGATTCAGATGAAAGGGGTTTGCAGCTATATGCCTAAGAGGCTTTAGAAAGTGGATTCATTTGGATACATTTTTTCTTCCCCTCTGTAACGTCCCTGAATATTGGACTAGGGAGCTGGCCAAAAGCCACTGGCTTCTTGCTAATTGACATTTTTACTTCTTTGCAGGCTTTTTCAAACCTCTCCTTAAAAGAAAAAAAAAAAAAGAAGAAAAAAGACAAGCTCATTTATCAGAAGGAGGAATCTAAAACATTTGGCTCTTCCAGAGGACAGAATATACAGATTAGAAGCAGAACCGTACTTTGTAGATTCTAAGTCAAATACTTTGAATTTGCAGCTGAGTTGGTTACTTTAAGGCAGTTCATCTTTATACTGAGAAGTGAAGGTGGTTTTTGTGAGCTACACTGGGTGTCAGGATTTCTGCTGAGTGAGGTACCTCATGCAATGAACATAGTAGACCATGTTCCATAGCTCATGATGGGAGGGAATGTTGGAGGGTCTGACTTCAAAGCACATGGAGGAAACAAGGTCTCGTAGTAGCAGTTCTTATTCAAGAAGAAAAGGTAGTGTACCTACAGGAGACTATAAAAGATAATCTGTACCGAAACGAAGGAAGAAAGGAGCTGGTATCTGAGCAGACCCTAAGATGAGCAAGGTGGAAAGGTCGCAGAAGCAGCTGGGGAACACTGTAGAACAGGACTTTAAAACGCTGAAGAGGCCCCAACTCTTTAGAAAAATCCTTTAATAGATCTGATAGAAAGAAACAAAACATATTAAATATAAGGTCTTTATATAGAGTGAAATTAATATAAATTCCTGTTGGCAGCAACTCAAAGCACATATGTACACATTCAAAATAGAATTTTGGAGGAAAATCACATCAGAGTCACTCGACCCTTGATTATTTCAGTGGATTTCTCACAATAAAATACATGCACACACATATGCCTACGCACATGCGTGCACACACACACATACACACATACACAAATATGTATGTGTACGTGAATCAGAAGGGGAACAGGGCTGAAGAGTAAAGGGGCAGGTGTGTTATGTAGTGTGTCATTCACTACCATCTAAGGCAAAAATATCTGGTTGACTTTTACAAATTGACTAGAAAGGAGCCTACTTGTCTTTTTTGAATGGAGCATCTGTTGTGTATCATATTACCATACGAGCTTTATTTTCTTTTATCCAGTCATTCGGGCTACAGTTAAAGAAGTGAAGACCAAGTGCCATGACGTGACTGTCGTAGCTGAGGTGAAGGAGATTCTGAAGTCTTCTCTGGTGAACATTCCAAGAGATACCATTAACCTTTACACCAGCTCTGGCTGCCTGTGTCCCCCCCTTCATGTTAACGAGGAGTATATCATCATGGGCTATGAAGATGAGGAACGCTCCAGGTAATTCATTCCCTAAGAATTCAGAATACTTGCTGTGCCTATCCTTTCTTTTATCCTGTGCATGTCTCTAGACCTCTTACTCTGAGTTCTTACCTGGGGCTCTGTCTACCTTCTAGGTAGATAGGTTTAAGTGGGGTCCCTCAATATCATGTATCGGATAGAAAAGTGTATGTGTGCAATTTGTGGATGTGCGTTTCTCTGGGGAGAGGGATCATAACATCATTTCTTCTTAAAGAAGTCCATGACTCCCAGATTGTTAAGAATTACTGCTCTAAAACTTTCCTGTCCTAGTCTAGAATAAACAGTAAATCTTCCTTGACAATGGTTCCTTGTGTTTTTCAATAATATGTTTTAATTTTCAAAAATGGTTGCTTCTTTAAAAATACAGATTACTGTTGGTGGAAGGTTCTATTGCTGAGAAATGGAAGGATCGACTTGGTAAAAAAGTTAAGGTAAGCCTGTATTTTATGTTCAAAATGGTACATAAAAATAAAAGTAGAAAAACAGCCATTTCTCATTTAAACGAAAGAGTTGCCCTTAAGAGCATGAGAAGTACTTAAACCTGAGGGGTGTGTGTGTGTGTGTGTGTGTGTGTGTGTCTGTCTGTCTGTCTGTCTGGGTCTGGGTCTCAAATTCTAAGGATGGAGTTTGTTTTTAATGTCAATTTAATTTAAAAATGTGAATTCTTTGTAATGTATCAGAGATTTAACCATAGTTGCCTCACTTCTCACAGTGAGAAATCTGACTATGGTTAGTCCAGTCCTGGTTGGGTGGCTCCACATTATCACTAGGGCTCCAGGATCCTCCTAGCTTCCTGTTCAGCCATTTTAAAAAAATTCTTATTTATTTATTTATTTAAGATTTTTTAATTTATTTGAGACAGAGAGAGATCACAAGTAGGCAGAGAGGCAGGCAGAGAGAGAGGGGGAAGCAGGCTTTCCGCTGAGCAGGGAGCCCGATGCAGGGCTCGATCCTAGGACCCTGGGATCATGACCTGAACCAAAGGCAGAGGCTTTAACCCACTGAGCCACCCAGGCCCCCCCTGTTCAGCCATTTTTAAGGGAACTGCTTCCATGCTCATATTCACCTGGAGGTCACAAGATGGCTGCCCACCTTTAGCATCACACCTATATTTCAGAGAGAAAAAAGGGGAGGTAAAAAGGGCTTTCCAAGCATCCCATCTGGCAATTTATACTTAGGTTTTAGTCTCCCCTCCATCCCTACCTGCAAGAGAAGCTGGCAAGTATAGCTTTTTAGCTGGACATATTGCTTCCTTGAAAAAACTGCAGTTCTGTGAGTCCAAGAAGAAGAGAAGAATAAATGATGGGTAGGAAACTACCAATGTTGTCCCAATTCATAGACACCAATTCCTCTGTACAAGCTGCAGCCTCATTCATCTGTATGCAAGATATCTGACCAAATCAGTCCTTAGAGCAGTAATGGAGGTTTATTTTATTTTATTTTAAAAAATTTTTTTAAAAATCACAGTAAATTACCTTATTATAGAAAGGTTTCATTTCTTCTTACTATACTAAGCAAATCTGTCTCAAAGAAGGGAATGTATGCATACAATGGCAAAGAATTGAAAAGGGTGTGTGTGTGTGTGTGTGTGTGTGTGTGTGTGTGTGTGTGTGTGTGTGTGTGTGTGTAGTGGGTAGAGAGGGAGAAAGAAAGAGTGGGAATTGTACCAAACATAATACATCCCCTTCCTTCTGTGAGTTTGAAGGCTTGGGAAACATTTACAGGGTAAGTTAAACACCCCTGGGTAGTTTATCTTACACATCTGGCACTTGACACAGCAGACACATTTGAGTTTAAGTGACCTACAAAAATGTAAAGGGCATTATTTTGCAGGGAGAAACTACCCTTTGGTAAGTTCTTTTCCCCCCCACAGTATATTTGTCAAAAGTGAGATGTATTTCAAGTTCAGACTTGTGGGAATTCTCCATTTGTATCTCTTTTCAATTACTTCGGTGTTTATTAAAAAGTGGCTCTTTTTCAGGAAGTTGGAATCTCTTACTGTCCTTTTAATTTGGTTTTCTGCTTGCTAATGCAGAACAGGAATTTGTCCTAAATTCCTGTACCAGTTGGAAGAGCTTTCAACATCCCTGCTGCAAAGCATGTAACGAGGCTTGCTGCTTCTCTTTTGGTATACCCAAACAGTGACCATCATGTAAAGACCCAGGACACATGGCTTGTTTATCCTATTTCTTAGGCAAACATATTTTCCATTGCTTTCTACAGGGGACTCACAGAGTTACTGTGAAATTCTTATATTTTCAGCCTGGATTTAAACATGCTAATGGGAAGAATTAAACCAAAATGTAAACAGTTTTTAATTCATATGCAGATACTCATGACTAAAGATCTTGGGTAGAAAGTCTCTTTTGGCTAGAATTATTGAGATTCTTACTTTGATTTTACTGTCAATTTGAGGATGTGAAAAAGAGTTTTAGGGAGGATACCATTTTTTTAAAATAAGAGTTGTCCTTTTCAGCTGATTTTTTTTCTTTTTTGCTCAGTGAATAGAATAAGAATGAAATAAAGACCTTCTTATGGTTTTGCCATACAAATGATTGTTTACCTATGTCTCTGATATAGCAGGTTGTTCAAATCAAAATATTTGGTCTGCCTTGGGCAGCTGAGAATCAGACTATTTTGTAATTTGAAAAACAGTAAGATTGTGGAGTAAAGTAGGCTATAATGAAGAATTATTTGTCTTAATTGAAAAATGATAACTTATTATGTATTAAGCCCTTTATATAATTTTTATTTGTTAATCTTCAGAACAGTCTTATAAGTATTTTCTATTAATTTCAATGTGTTAATGATAAAAATGAGGTTTAATAAGTTTAAGAAGCTGTCCACAGTAACTGGTGGAATTAGAATTTGAATTCGGACCATCTGACCTTAGCTCCTTGCTGCTCAAAGTGTGGTCTCTGGACCAGCAACATTGGCATCACCAGGGAGCTTGCTAGGTATGAAAATCTTGGGCCCTGTCCCAGACCTACTGAGTGAGAATCTGCAATTTTAAGAATATCTCCAGGTTATTTCTATTTATCAAAATTTGAGAAGTATTGCTGTAGTCCTTATTCACTACCTATAATACCCAAAATATAACAGCCTTTTAATTTATTATTTTACATGTAGACCCTCTTGGCATTGTTAATATGAAATTTTAGTGAACTTGATTATGGTAATTAGAAACATTGTTAATGTCTGCTTTGTACAACTTTGAGTGCAGAACCTTGTCTGTTGTGATTGTTGCACTTGGTAGAGATTGCTTGGAAATACATTTTTAAGAGATCCCATTTTACCCCAGATTTCCATTTTTTTCACTGCTTAAATCACATATATCTTAAAAGGCTGTGTTCTGACGTGTCATCAGAGAAGAAGATGAAAAATAGCCCTTCAGAGTCTGAGTGTAAATTTTCCACTTGTTGATCACCTGGGGAGTGTCAGACTTATGTATGTTACCTCCAGAAATACCCACAGAATTGGATAGATACTTGTGTCACCACTTGACATGGATATTGTAAGTTTAAGGACTGATACAAAAACATGACTGACATATTCTAGGTGGCCAATTTTGTGCTTTTTTCTGATCAGAGAATTAGGTCCGTATAGCATCATCTGATAACAAAATTTTATACTTTTTTCTGATCAGAGAATTATGTCCATATAGCATCACAGGAAAACAAAATCTTATACTTTTAGAAACTGCTTTTGTGATCTGACTTTGTGGACTTGCTAAGTAAGTTGTTAATAATAGAAATGATAACCCTGGCGATATGTGCATGTGACCATTTTCTGTTTTAAATTTCATAGCGCTGGGATATGAAGCTCCGTCATCTTGGACTGAATAAAAGTGATTCTAGCCATAGTGATTCCACTCAGAGTCAGAAGTCTGGCAGGAACTCCAACCCCCGGCAAACACGCAACTAAATCCTGAAATGCTGAAAGAACATCAGTGGACTTCCTATTAAGACTTGCATTGCTGGACCAGCAAAGAAAAATTGCACTATTGCACGCCATATTCTATTTTTTTTTACCACAAAAATCATGTGGTAACTGATATTACTTCTATTTTCTCTCTCGTTTTCTGTTTTTCTCTTCCCGCCCCCCACATCTCTCTCTCTCTCTCTTTTTTTTTGTGTGTGTGTGGTCTGAGTGCAGATCCTTAAATATATGTATTCTGTTTCACTAATCCTGGGAAAACTGTTCTTTGCAATAATAATAAATTAAACATGTTGATACCAGGGCCTCTTTGCCGGAGTAAATGTTAATTTGCTGTTCTGCACCCAGATTGGGAATGCAATATTGGACGCAAAGAGAACTTTCTGGTATCCGTAGAAAGCTAGATGTGCCGTAAAACACACTCTGCTCATCTAACTGCAGTTGCCTCATTTTCACATGCCTTTTGGGCATTCTCCTCACGCTTAAAAGTTCTGAATGTTTATAAAGGTAAAATGGCAGTTTGAAATCAAATGCCACACAGGCAAAGCAATCAAGCACCAGGAAGCATTTATGAGGAAACGACACACAAGATAAATTATTTGCGAGATTGGCAGGAAGCAAAATAAATAGTGCTGGGAGCTGGGGAAAGAACATTTCGCTTGATTGAGAAGCACCACTGAAACCAGTGGCTGTTGAGGTATAAACAGTAGCATTTTTCTTTGGGCAATACATTTGGTTTGTTTATGAATATATTAATCAGCTTTAGGGAAGTGAATTATAACTAGACATCTGCTGTTATCAGCGTAGCTCTGTTAAATTTGCTTCCCTTTAAATAAACCCATTGGTGTGAGTCTTTTTTTTTTCCACCTTTTAAAATAAATCTTGACTTACTGCGTTGACCAGGAGAAGAAAGTATGTATGCATGAGCACCGGGTGTTATTTTTGAAAGATACATAGCTCTATAAAGTGCTGTAGTTTGCAGGATGGTAAAATGTGAGAGGGTGTGCCTGTGTGTGTGTGGGTGTGTGTGCACTCACACCCAAGCTGGACTGAATTACAGGCCTGTACCTTATCATTTGGATTTGTGCTGTTTAATGCTCAGTAAAATATGCCTAATAAAAGGAATTCTGGTTGTCAGGAGAGCGGTTTTTCTGACTTTTGAACCAAATGCACAATCTCCCTAACAAAGCTGCAGTGTCCCCAGGGACGTTGGCGAACAACTGATACTTTCCTTCTTTCCTTCTTCCGGCCAGGTTCTTCCCTTCAATTTACATATTTGAAATTAGCAGAACCAAAATTCTAAGCTATGGTATGCTGAAAATAAAACATTTATGAAGCAAAATGGTGCTGTGCTTCCTTCTACCAGGACAATTGTGCCAGAGTGAAATTCTTTCTGGAACAAACATTTTCCCAAATAGTAAATAATTCCTCTCAATTCCCCCTTTTGAAAGTAAGAGAACATCCTGACTTTCTGGCTGATGCCCAAGCCCCTACAGTTTCTGGAATCTCAGAAGAGTCTCCATTTTCGCCCCAGGGAAGACTGCATGCTTTTTGAGCTGCTGGATGGTTGCTGTCAGGGCCACTTGCCCTTTGGGCTTTATTCTCAAATGGCTAGGGCAGGTGCATCTCTTTCTAGATGCTTAACAAGGTGAGTTTGGGTGTCACAGGGTAGTTGTGAAGTGGCACAAGGGAAGAATTGCATCTTGGGATCTCTCATTGTGTCACTGATGCTTCAACTTGAGCTTCAAGGATTCAGAACTGGAAAGTCGTGCTTCTCCAATGTCCTGTTTCTCTCATGTGTTTTTCAGGCTTGCTATGGGCAGAAGGGCAAGAATGGAATGTAGGAGACTGAAAAAAATCGGTTTCTCAAATCCACAAAATGTCATCATCTCTTCCAAGCATAGTAAGGAAGAGATTTTTTTTAGAGAGAGAGAGAGAGTGAGAGAGAATGGGGGAAGAGCAGAGGAAGAGAGGAAGAGAGAGAGAGAGAGAGAGAGAGCATCTTAAGCAGGCTCCATGCCCAGTGTGGAGATGGATGCAGGGATTGATCTCACGTCCCTGAGATCATGACCTGAGCCCAAATCAAGAGTCGGTCACTTAACCAACTGAGCCACCCAGCTCCCCTGCCCCCAATAGTAAGAGGAATTTTAAGTGATGAAATATTTTGATGTACAACAAAACACACAGATGTGTCCAGCCCTGCAGTATTTTTTTCAGGGTCGAGAGAGAGCGGTGGTGGTATTAATTAGTTTCTGTGTAGAGATGTGACACAGTTTATGCTCAGAACATATACAATTATATTTATAAACAAACGAGCACTCCATTTTTGGATTCAGCTGTGTTCTCTGCCACCTTCCCTTTAGTGATCTCTACTGGCAATGCTCGATTTTGCTCATCTATGTGAGGCTCTGTCAGCAAAACTTTCCAGTATTATGAGGTCCGTGAATACAGTGCTTTTGGTATTTCAGTATGATAGTTGCAATATCTTCATTAATAAGTTATGTGCAGGCTTCTTTTGGGAGATAACATGATTTTCATCATGATGGTTGTGTTTCTAATCAGACTGCAAAATCATTTCTACTCTGCAATTGCCATAATACCAATACATCTTATTTGTGCCTCTGTACAGGCTTTTATGACAGGTACTAACCTTCAAAGCCACTAAAAATTTAATATATATGCACCCTTGTAGGTAACCTTGAGCTCTACAGAGTTAATTTAAAATTTCTTTGAACAGTTTTGTTCACCTTCAGGATTTTAATTTCTCCAGCCCAAGTAACAACACCAAAATGTTAGGTGCATACCAAATAGACTAGCCTAAATTAAAATAACAGCAAATTTGGATTCTCTACACAGATATGTGAGTATTTTACTGTGTCACTTATAGAGTGTAATCTGATTCGGTGCCATATGTTGTGCTGAGCATTTGGGGGTGGGGTGGGACAAATGCATGGCTTTCCACATCTGTTCTGTATTAAGAAGGCAAATACAAAATTTACAATCACTGTGAGTAAATAGCACTACTTATTGCCTTCTGCAAGAAATTACTTGCTATTATTTTTTCAACAAATAAAATGACAAATAAGTATTTCAAGATTGGTGTTTATTCAGACTGCGAGCTTTAATATTTAAATAATATAAGCATTCAAAAGATGGTAAAAATGAGATAGAGAAGAGATTTCTCATACTATTACTCAAATCCAACTGACAGAATTTTGAACATGGTTCCCAGCTGTATTAATAATGAACAATGGTATAGTCAGAGATTTTTTGTTATCTCTTTGGGTAATATTATCTAACAATGGCTAGAGCTTTATAGAAAACACTTGTATTTGTATTACCTCATGTAATCCTTGAAAGTCTGTGCAGTAGGTATTATTTCTATTTTACAGATGAAGAAATCAAGGCCTTAGAAACTCGGAGTTTTGTAAGTAGCAGAGCTGGGCCTCAGACCCTCTTATTTTTATTTCCCAAGTTATGTTTTCCACCATTGCAAATGCTCATAAAAAGATCAATGCATCCTCACATTTTAAAAAGCACAGTGTAAGGCATGGAGTGGGCTACTCACCTTTTTCTCTTATACTGAGGTCTACCAACTGCATGCCAGAAAGCGTATAGAATACAGTTCCAATTCTGATCCCAAGTTCTGTTGTTTTTGTTTTTCAGTTTTCCTTGCCTACAAAATTAAAGTTTCAGTGGAATGATTCTTATAGAGGATGAGCAGGTAAATGAACAATTAAAGTGATTCTTTTGGTATTAATAGTTGGTTTGTTTTGGCATTAATAGTTTAAAGATACAGGATTCTCAGTACAAAAAAATAGTATTTTCCCTCTCAGTTTCCATTTTCCCTTGAGTTTGGAGAGATGTATGGAGTTAATACTATTTAACAAAGTCAGGAAGAAAGTTGGGATTCAAAGTTGATTGTTGATTGGTTACTACAAATAAAGCCAGATTGGCTACTTTCCCCTGGGAACTCTTGTTTCTCACTCTCGGATCTTCCCTTAAGCCTTCCTACCGCCAGCGTCTTCCACAGCCGAGAAAGAACGCTATTCTACATGACCTAATTCCTCCTACTTCTCTTTCATTAAATATTTTTATTGTGACAGGGATTCAACACATTGAAAGACAATTAAAGCTGGGGAGTCTTTTGTGGGGGTGGGTGGGTAAAGCACAATCATTATTTGTTGTTTCTACTTTGAATAGCCGGTGTGGAGAACTCGAGGAGTTGTGAAGGAGGATAGGGTGTGCTCAGGGAAGCTTTTCCAGTCCAAAAGGAAAGGATGTGTGGACTGCGGAGGCTAACTCAGAAATGAAAACAAATGTAGAAAAGAACATCCCACTAATCTCAAGGCTGCGGAGGGGCATGTCTCCTCTTAGTAGCATAGTAGTGGTGGGCTGCCCTTCCAAACAGCCAAAACGCCCTGCGCACACACTTAACATCATGAAGTGGGATTGAGTGGATTGTAGGGTTGGGTCCTAGAAAAATTTGGGGCATCAGCAAGCGTAGGTTGAGGTGTACATGAAGCTTAGGATAGTTCTGAGATGGTAAATAGTCTGTGAAACAGAGAACAAAGTATTTCTTGTCTATACTGGATGGCAAATAAAGCTAATAAAGTTGATCTGGTTCACTCATTTTATTTCTACATTATTTTGGTAACTCTGGTGGGGGGGTGATCAGGGTTTCTCTGAGATAGGATCCCTATACTACTATTAAGAAGAGAATCTGAGGTAAATACTTATGACTTAACTGGACAAAAGAATAGGTGGATGTAAACAAAATCTCTATTGCAGAACTCTTTCCCTGTGACTTATAACTCAAGGGATCTATCAAAGCTCTAAAAAGAAGCATGGAGCTCAGAAATATTATACCCACAAAGACTGCATTGTCCTGTGTGTGCACATTTATCTCTTTCCCTCTAGTTTGTTCTTCCCTATTCTGCTTCTTCTCATGTTGCTCCACTCATTAAATCAAATACAGGCCTGTAGAAAGTATATGCAGAATTGCTAGAAAATCAACTATGAAACAAGTAGAAGAGATTGACGTTCTTTAAACCCTTTGATCAATATCCATGAAGCTCATCTGAATTACTTTCAAATCCCTAGTTCAGGCAGTCCTGTCTTTAGCTTCTCTTATATGTCCAATACCAATAGCCTGAAACTATAGGGCCTGCACGTCTTCCTTAGAAACACTCAGTCATTCAAAACAGCCCCCTTATCACACTTTGAAAAGAGCTTTGAAGTTAGGGCACCTGGATTCAAATTCTTGCTTTGCAACCTACTGGCTGTTTAGCCTGCTCTCCAAGTTCTAAGATCAGGTGAGTAGAGCAGTGCCTGGAGCATGGTAGGTGTTTAATAAATATCAGAATTATTCCACCTTTTACTCTTGAATTCTCTCTGTAAGTTCCACAGTTCTCAAACAGAGCTCCACTGAGGGCTTACCCAGCCAGGAAGAAAAAGTGGCTTCCAAGAGTTTTTCCACCCTGCCCTGTTCTCATTCCACCATCTTTAAGATGCCAGACTCAAAAAATTCCCTTCATTCATTCTCAGGTTGAAGATTGAAATCCTCTTTCTTTTAGTCTTCTTCCTAAGCTGATGTGTGTAGAAGTATCATGCTCAGGAGACAAGAAGAACATTCATTCAATTAAGAAAGATAAGATTCTGAAAAAACCACATAATACTCAATTCTACCAATACTTATATGACTGATAAAAATTTGTTTTCTTCCAAATATGATTTATTTTGGAAATAAAAAAACCAAGATTATTCTCTAACCACTTTTAAATACAGAGGATGATAAACTTATGGGAAGCTTAACATCTTTATGTTGGCTATTTCTATGGAGATGTCAACTTCCAGATTGATTCACTTAATCTTCCAGCTTTGGAAGTGGGTTTTTATGCTTTGCTGTTATTCATAGTAAATAATAGATTATTTCACATAAAGGAACAAAACAAGTGAACCAATATATTTTTTAATGTTATTGGTGAAATTTTGGTCCCCAAGAATGGTTATTGTTCATTGTTTAGGTTCAAGAAGACATCTCTTGCAAAGATATGTGTTCTTGATATGAGCTAAATTTTGTCAGAGGAGCTTCTTGGTGTTTTTCATTTCCTAGAGTGTTCCAGAAGTACTAAAATTATATCGAGGCAAAGTGTTTATGTTTCAAAAATGCAGGCTCTGCATTCCAGGCTACATACTGAGGGTTCTCAAAACAGAGGCGGCTTTAACTTAAATTTGGGAAGTAAGGATAACTCCTAAGGGCTTGGATGAGTACATTCTGGAAAAATAGAAGATAACCTATCAGCCGGCTGAAAAAGGGAATAACCTGATTCCAGGGGTTGGCACACCTTTCTGTAAAGGGTTGCATAGTAAATACTTAAGGTTTAGTAGAGCTTCTGTTCAAAGCTTTGCCCTTAAGGCCTACAAGCAGGGACTGATAATACATGCATGAGTGAACATGGTGGTGTTCCAATAAAACTTTATTTACAAAAATGGGAGGTTGGCTGGTTTTGGCCTTTGGGCGGTCATTTGCTTACATTTGTGGACCATCTAATCAAATGTTCACTAACTAGTTTGAATGATTTGATCATTTTTTGGACTTAATGAAATAGATAATTTTTGTGGCATAGAGACCTACCCACTGCAAAAGGTTAGACTTGTGCTTAAATAGGACTTTGCCTAGCATTTTGCCATTAGAGAGTGAATCTATTGGGTAGAACATTGTTCTCTTCAGGAATAAAATGCAAGGGCTTGGGAAATATATCAAATTACCATTTTCTTTGTATCAGTTAAGTAACTAGAGCCAAAAGAGGCCCTAGAAGTTGCAGAATACATGGTACCCGGTCTAGGGAATAGGAGTAAAAAAAGCCAGGAAAGGGAGATGTTGGTTGCCCCCTTTAAGCAATTAGTCACAGGACTCATTTGACCACCCAGTAATGTTTTGTTGTTTTCCTGCAAAGGCACAATCTTTAGGACGATCCACCAGGGAAAATCCATATATAATACAAGATGGTAGAACCTACAAACAAAATAAGAACAAAAGGTAATTCTTTTAAAAGTCCTTCAAATTGCTGGTCTCATTTCTTGCTTGCCTCCCCTCCCTTTCATTCTAGTTTGGTATATTGAAGGTGTTCTTACTGCTAATTATCCCCTCTTTTTAAAGCTGGTATGCCTATAATAATGAAAAACTGCAAATATGGTTGGTAATTGTCATTTAAAAATATTATTTATGCTTTGCTATTTCCTTAACATTTCCATTTAAGTTGCTAAAACTAAAAAAAAACAAAAACAAAAGAAATAGAAAGAGAAAGGGAGAAAGAAAGAAAGAAAGAAAAGAAAGAAAGAAAGAAAGAAAGAAAGAAAGAAAGAAAGAAAGAAAGAAAGAAAGAAAAAAAAAAAAAAAAGATACTGGGAAGTGTTGCCCATGCATTAAAAACCCTGTCGTGTGTTTAACCCACTCACCATAAGCTTGATTTACAACTGCTTTCCCTCCCTGATGAATCCCACATGCCCCATAATTTAAACATCTTAATGTGCCTCTCACTGGAGTCCCTTTTTATTTGAATGTAAATTGATTCTGAAACTGCTCCCAGTCAGAAGTTTGTGTTTGAAATACTGTAGCTTAGAGTCGAATATGGTCATACTAAGGTTCAGTCTGCGAGGTATAGGAAAGAGGTTCAATTCCTGGCATAATTAACCTACCTCAGGTTCATTTAACCATAAAATATATACTCCAGCTGACTGTTGAACCTGCCATAAATAAATAAATGTCAGAGATCCTGAGCCATTCAACAAATGGACTGCAGTTTGTTCATATAAATACAAAAGAACCCTGAGTTCCTTTCTGGGTTTGTGCAGCTTATTCCTGTTTTGAGGACTTGTAGGGATTTTCTTTCTTTCTTTTTAAGATTTTTTATTTATTTGACAGAGAGAGATACAGCAAGAGATGGAACACAAGTAGGGGGAGTGGAAGAAGGAGAAGCAGGCACCTTGCTGAGCAGGACCCTGATGTGGGGCTCGATCCCAGGACTCTGGGATCATGAACTGAGTCAAAGGCAGACGCTTAACCACTGAGCCACCCAGGCATCCCAAGGTTTTCAAGGAAGGCAGACATGATTCTTGTAGCAGTCTAGACCTGAGAGCAAGCCCACTAATTTTTATCTAGTCCAGGTAAAACCAGATAAAATCTATATATGACAGTGGCTTATCTATCACCTATTTTATTCAAAAAGAGTATTCTGAAAGGCATTTAATGATCTCCTTTAGTACATAATTCTGGAATTTAATAATAATTCCTACTGTTGGCAAGTTCCACCACAGGTTTTAGCACAAGAAAATGTCAAATTACAGGAAATATTTAGTGACAATTATAAACATCATACTTTTTTGAAGTACTTGTTCAACACCTTACACTTAAATAGCCAGATCAGTAAGTATTTTGTACTGAGATTGGATATTCTCTTAATAAGTCTTGGTAACATTTCAAGTCCTATTGCTCTCCTCAAACTCAGGAAAGAATGTGTTAGTTTCAGTTATGCCTGGGTTCAGATGTTAACCGTCCTTGGAGACAAACCACAGGCCCTTGACTTGATCCCCTTCTCAGACCCACAGCCTGGACAGTGGGCAAACGTCTTGTGTGATGAGGCCACTGACTAAACAACAACAACAGGGTGCACAAATGTATCCAAAGATAGGCTTGAGTCTAGAAAATGTTGAGTTCCACCGGGAAAGCTAATATCCTGACCCTAGTCTAGTGTCAAACAGTCAGAAGCTGTGTTGAAGCACAGATCTTACTCCAAAACACAGACGATGGTGATTTTTGACCCAGGGAACCAACCTCTTGGACAACTGCTTTTTTTTTTTTTTGTCTCAGAAAATTAGGTTGTGGTCTTAAAAATTCCTGAGGCTTGGAGCAGATAGGGAATAACAATTGTTTCCTCTGCACTAGAAACTAAGCCATACTGTAAACTTCTTAGAATGGGTTTAGAAAGGGAAGGAAAACAAGCCTCCTTTAAAAACATGCAAACTTAAGTTGTAAAATTGTTCTTTACATTTATTTGGCACAGTTCATCTTAAAGGACACTTTGTTACTTACTCATTCAAGGGCAAGTTTTTACTGAGGGCTACTGTGCCAGATGCTATGTTTGGTGGTAGGCATTCTTGCCTAGTGCCTGCCTTACTGTAACTTACAGTGTGAGGTGGGAAGCAGGCAAGACAAGTGACATACTGAGAGAAGTGCTAAGAAGAATAAATAAGATGGAATGATCCTAGGGGTGGAAGTGGAGGTGGAGAGGGCAGGGAGCAACTGCTGATCAACAGGAGTCATCGAAGTAGAGTCACTGTGAAGCTGATGAGGCTAAGCTTTAGTGTCCTTCACTTGTCCTGGCCTCTTCCAGGGTCCTGAGGTATCCCATGATCATGTGTTTTTGTGATGTTTGCAAATTTAGAATTTTAAGAAATTTTTTTTCCATAAAAAAGATTCCCCCAAATTGTGTAAGTTTTAGGGCTCAAAAAGTCTGAATTCAGGCTTAGAGGTTAGGGAAGATTTCACTGTGGAGGAAATATTTTAATTGATTCCACCAGGATAAGAAGGAACCTGCTGTGCTTGATGTGGGGACAGTGGTCCAGGTAGGTTGCAGGACCATTTGAAGATTCTGAAGCTGGAAATTGCCTTGCCAGGTGAAGGACCTGTGGAAGAAGTAGAATGGGGAATGGAGAGAGAGGTGGGTGATAAGGTTGGAGATATTAGTGGGGGCAAACATGGAGGGCCATGGTGGCCATATTGTGTAGTTTATGTCAATGTGATATGTATAAACCATTAGCATGTTTGAAACAGGAGAATAACATGATCAGATTTATGTTTTTAAAAGATGACTCAGGGGTGCCAGGGTGGCTCAGTCAGTTAAGCGTCCGACTTGGTTTTGGCTCAAGTCATGATCTCAGGGTCCTGAGATTGAGCCCTGTGTGAGGCTCTGTGCACAGCATGCAGTCTGCTTGAGATTCTTTCGCTCTCTATCCTTCTGCTCCTTCCCCTACTCACACACATGCTCTCGCTAAAATAAATAAATAAACAAATAGATAAAATCTTAAAAAAGGGGGATGACTCAGATTCTATAAGAACGTGTGATATGAGGTTGGAGGCATGCTTAGAGAAAGGAGACTATTGCAATATTCCAGGTGAAAGATGATGGTGCTTTGGATTAGGGTAGTTATGGAGGGAAGCAGACAGGCTTAAGATGCACCTTAGATTTTGGAGTCATAGGACTACCTGATGGGTTGGATGTACAGAGCTGGAAAGAGATAAGTGACAGAGAGACAGAAACAAATCTGACAAGTGATTTTCTGACTTGAGTCACTGGGTGGATGGTAGTGCTACTTACTAGGATGAGGAGGTCCTAGGAAAAGGGAAAAATTGGGTGGATGGGTTGTGGGGAAATCAGAGTTCTGATTTGGTAGCATTAAGTTTGAGATACTTATTACTCAAGAAGACATTGAATATGTGGTAAGATGCATAGTCTGGAACTTAGAAGAAAGCTACAGGTACAAATTTGGGAGTCATCAACATATATATGATAAATAACATATTTCCACACTATATAAAATTCCTATTTCTGCTCTTTTTAGTGTTTCTTCATTCTGTTATTTAATTAAATGAGACAGGACAAAGTTTCTAAATGAGAGTAAGTAGAAATGCTCAGTTGAGGAGTCACTTTATGTGGAACTACAGAATTCTTATAAAAAGATATTGGAGTCTGGAGTATGGCTAGAAGGTTGCAATATCACAAGAAGTTGTATTAGGAATATCTCAAAAGGCATTTATAATTATTATAATGGATATGGATTCATAAGTGTAAATATGTCAATGTTGACATCTTTTTGAAGGTGATATAAAAGCAGGATTATGGAGTTGGACGTGATTTGGCATTATTTAATCCCACTGGAGTGTGCAGGAATGAATTAGGTATGTGAAATATGTGTACCGTCTTAATAAATCAGACTTTAACTTTGTTATCAGAATGAGTTTACATTTCTTCGTGGCCTGTGAGAAACAATTATGTGACTACTACTGAATCATTCCAATCAATGAACAGACCAGGCTTTCAAAGCATACGTGAAATGTGGCCAACATTGTGTTTGCCTGTGGATTAAGACCTTGAATTTAGGAGGTTTCAGTTAGGTGATGTTTTCCCAGAGTTAAATACACATTTTTGCAAATAAGCAAGGAATAGGAATATTGGCTAATCTGGCTGAAAAGTTCTAAATGTCAACTATAATTGTACACAATCCGAGTGTTTAGGATCCTGACAAAACCATATTTGTACATGGTGTCAGTAGCATTAGAGTCAATGTCAAAGAGCTGCGAGATGGAGATGCTGTACTAGAAGGGGAAAGTAATTTTGCTGGTTTTTAAAAATTCTTACCTTTTCCTTATGGAATATAGATTAGTATACATAATTGGTACTTGCAAATGCAATGAAATTTGTGTTATTCTTAAACAACTTCATTCATTCATTCACTCATTCATTCAGCTTTTAAAAAATACCCAGGTATTGAGGTAACTTTGGAATTCAGGAAGGAGATTATTAAGCTACAAAGTAAGATTTGTGGGGAATGACATCTGTAACTATGAAATGTGAAGAATGCCAGCATCAACTTAGCATTCGACTCAATGGGAAATTTTCCATGAGTGGATTCTGTATGAATGAGTTTCTATCTTATTACAGACCCCTTTGTTGAGATTCTTCTCTGTTTTGTTGAGAGTTGGTAACCTAGAAGTTTTGTATTTAATCTTTGTGGGATTTCTGTCCTCTACTACCCTCATACGTACAATTCCTGAAATACTTATTTTGAAGCTTAGCAGTATTTGAATGAAAATCTAATCTAGAAAAAGGGAAAAAAAAGCTAGGTGTGAGGAAGGTAGCAAAAGATAACCAGCACAAGAGACAAGACAACATGAGGGCTTTCAGGGTGAAAATCATACATTTTTGGTTGCTTGACATTAGAGTGTTAAACCCTGAAGAAGTACACATTTATGATAAGATAAAAACATTTTAGAGAAAAGTAGGGCAAGAGGCAAAGACTGTGTTAGGATTATAATGGAAGAATTGAAGAGACCTTGCTGATAGCGCTGGAAAGAAAAGGAATGCAGTTGCAAATTCTGCTCCTTGTGAACTTTTTGGTAGGTAAGCGAAATAGGGCAGGCAGAACAGTCCCCTAAGCTGTGTCCTTGTGAAGTCTGCCTCCAACTCCGACTTGGTGCAGCAACAGCCAACAGCGATGTTGAAAGTCAAACCTAAGTCGTTAAGAAGTGTTAACACATGGGACAGCCACAGCACCAAGCATCACCCCCTCAAAGTGACGCCTCCCTCCTTCTGCTGTAAGACCCATCCACGTTGCTGTAGCTCATCTCACGGCCCAACTCCCGGAGATGTCACGGTGACCTCTGGGCTCTAACAGGCGGCTCGGGAAAACTGGTGCCAAACGGCTCCAGGGAAAGACAGTGCCCTTGGGACGCGGAGCCTCTGTCTGGGCACTGCCCCTGGATCCTTCTTACAGAGCCAGAGTTCACCCCAAGAGCTCCTCCCACTCTGCCCTCTGAGTCCCACCGCCTAGCTGTGTGTTGCTGTTACACAGATTGGACTGTCTCTCCCCAGCTACATTTGAATGACCAGGAGCCGCTAAACAAGTCGGTATGCCAGGGCCACCCAAATACCAGTGCTGACGGCATCATCCATAAACTACCCGTATTCTGACACTTAACTTTGCTTGCCTGCCTTTGGTTAAAAAAAGATCACTTTTAAAGAAGAAAACCTTGAATGAATATGAGGTCGTTATGGTCGTCAAGTGTGGCTTTTGTTAAAGCTTGAAGAGTTGAGGAAGCAGATAACTTTTCTTCCGTCACTAATGGGAAAAAAAAAATAGCTTAAATATGTGACTTTCCACAAGATTGACTTAAATTTGGGAAAACTGGCTGGAGTTTCCCACCCCTCCTGTTCAGCAGTAAGTCCCCGAGACCAAGGCATCGCAGCTAAGTTTGCCCTTCTGTTTTGTACACTGAGAAAGTGAGTTGTGTGTGCAGCTTGGGTGATCCTGCCTTCCACAGCCCGAAGCGGCTTTGGCCTGCTGGTTGAGTTGTCAACAATAAACACAGGAAAGGAGGCACTTTAAGCTACCGTTTCCACAAAAACTTCACTTAAAGGCTGCCTGCTGTTTCTTCCAACTATGCATGGAAAGCAATTAAGAAAAGTCTTGTATAACTGTAGTCGGCTAAATGAAGGCTAATCTGTACGCTGGGACTAACAAAAGACACACAAAATGCTTACAAATCTTCTCAGAACTAAACCGTGTGCAGCGGTGCTTGTAAGAATGTGTGGCCCAATTAATGGAAAAACACTTAACTCAAAGTTAAATTGCCCGGTTGCCTTTTGCCTTGTAACCTGGGGTCTAGCCTTAAGCCCGAGAAACCTAGCCACATGCTTATTTTCCCAAGGCAGAAACACAATGAACCAAGATAGGAGCCAGTCTAAAAACTGGACCAGTCCTGGGCCAACTATTAATGCTAAGAATTTACACTGAATGAATACATACCTCTTTGTTATTTCTAATTGTGGTGGTGCAAAGGTTACTAAGTTCCCACATGGGATGGTACAAAAGACAGTGGACCAGCACAGCAGCTCCATTGCACACCGTGGAAGGGAC
Source organism: Ailurus styani (assembly GCA_002007465.1). Lineage (NCBI taxonomy): Eukaryota > Metazoa > Chordata > Mammalia > Carnivora > Ailuridae > Ailurus > Ailurus styani. The sequence goes on along the minus strand of LNAC01000004.1, from coordinate 3,349,155 downwards.
TGCAGGCCTGGAAGCGGAGTTCAAAAAATAAAATAAAATGAAGGTTGCCTTTGCAGGCACAACCAGGTTGTGCCATGGTGACCGAAACCTAAGTTACCAGTTTTTAAAATAGTATGATTATTCTCTTGTTACTAATAGCTTATGATTTTGACATATGTTGTCCCACTTAAAATGATTCATACATTTTTTTAAGCCCCAAATGACATCTCAGTTTGAAGTATTATTAAAATCATCCCTGGGATAAAATACCTACAAGATTCTTTTACCCCCAAAGCCATTCTCTGGTGGTATAGTGTGTGTAAAAGCAACACCCACTTTAATCCAGGAGAGCCCCCCGCCCCCAAAAAATGGGCCTATAGAATCTGGAGGCATATTTAAAGCTATCAGTCAACACTTTCTTAAAAGTAAGATTTTGAAAATGGAATAAAAGCTCAAAGGCTGCTACTATGGAAGAGTTCACCTTACAACATTGTTCCACGTGAAAACAGACACTACGGTAAGCCTACATTTTAAAATGGAAAGCAAATGATAATAGTGGAAATATATACAAAATTTAAAAATGCTGATTTATCAAAGTTTCAAAATTAACATTATAGCAGGCACGAGTTTGTGGGAAGTATATATGAATGTGTGTGTGTTCATATATGTACATGGCTATTTATTGGGAGTGAATACATTTTCATCAGCTGATTCCAACTGGCCTTTAATTAGGTTCCTAAGTTAGGGTATGACATACTGTAGTAATTTAATGTTTAAGGATTATTTTTGTTATTTCAAGTGTGGGGCATAAGTGCCTTTACTGTAGACAGCCGCAGCCTTTGTTCTGCCAAGTAAAAAGCAGCGGTTGTAAGACTGGGTTCTTTGCTTCTGTCTCTATTTTTAGTAAATCAAGGATATGTCCTAGAAAATATTTCCTATGATCATTTTTTCCCCTTTTCCTTACAGCACCCAATGGAAACTAATCATCTTTAGGAAAATTAAAGTCTAAATCATACAACATGTTGATTCAAATTCTGTGGATTATGAGGCTAGAATGGATAGGATGTTTCTAATAACAAAACTATTGCAAGTAGAATGCAGGAGAAATAAACATGATATTAATAATGCTGCATTGAACACTAAGGGAACACGGCTATGTTCAATCGCTTCACTTAGGTAAAATAGAGGGACTCAGGCAGAGGTTGTAAACCTAAGTGGTAGGAAAAGTTTTTATTTCTCTTTTGGCTCTTCTCATTTTTATTTCATTCTTGTTTATAAAAGTCTTGTGGCAAGAATTACTGGTATTCAAAACATCTACTCTGACATGACTGTCCTTGCTTATCGATTTGAAGCAGCTGCAAAACCTGAGGGGACCATATGAGTTTCCAATTTCCATAGGCATTCAGAAATGCCTATGATATATCCCACATGATCAGGATTGTTTTGCATTCTTGGGATAAAGATTGTTGGGCTCCAGGGTTCTCTCTGGGCCTCGGTGAAGGCTTTGCAATTCCTGTGTGTACTTTTGAAAATATTCGGATACCAAATGAAAAGTTAGCAAAGAAGAGAAAGTTAGCCAGCATGAGACATTGCCCCTAAATGTTTGCAGTCAATTCAAGCACTGTTCAAGGTTAGGCTGGCGTTTCTCCAGCTGTGGTGTTCCATGTAAAATAAAATATTGCCAGCTGCCGTCAATTATTTGATTTCCCTCTGAAACTTGAGAAATGGGTAATCACTGTTAATATGGTAAAAATTGATCAAGTGTGACATGCCATAGAGTTCACTGATTGCAATAGCCTTGTAGGTACCAACTCAGAGCAGTACCCACTGATTAGTTTCTAGATCTCTAGAGCTAAAGCAAAAGTTAGGTTAACCCTTAGACTTCAAATGTAGCTTTAGTCACGTGATGGAAAATTAGTTAAAAGACCTATGCTCTATCCACCTGAGAGAACAGAATCAACCATTAAATGTTTTTGTGTGTTTAATAACGTATGAAATGCTTATGAGAATTTGAATGAATAAAGCAGGACTCAAAGTTGTATATATAATGATTACAGTTGCATTAAAAAAATCTGAGGTTAAAAAAATCTAGAACATCAAAACAGCCTTTTTTCTGGTTTCCCTTTCTACTAAGCTGAACACCATTGCTTCAAAAAGTACAATTGGCAACCTGCGTATGATTTGGGGGAAATGCAGAGGAAAAAATAAAGGAAAACATAAAGCACTAAAAGCACCAAAAGCACCAAAATTGTAAAGAACCAAAACAAACAAACAAACAAAAAAAAACAAAATAAAAAAGTGAAAAATAGAGGAATCTGAGGGCCCAGACATACACTTTCACAAGTTGTGCTGAGAAGTTAATTCCCATACTACACATGCTTTGGTGACAAATTCTTGGGGATATTAATATGCTGATTATCTTTGGAGGAGTTATTAATGATGAGGACATGTAATTCTGTATAATTTACATAGAAGGTGTAAAAGGAGGTGAGTTCAGGAGCTAGTCATAAATTCAGCATCAAATCTGTCAGATTTCAGCCTTCTCTCCTACAGTGAGGACTAATAGCAATACCTACCCCACAGGACTACTAAACAACCAAATGAGATGATGCACAGAAAACACTTAACGTGCTGTCTGGTCACTAGCAAAAGTTCAGTAAGTGTTACCTATTTTTATGAATTTCAAAATGTCCTCATTTGTATTCTTCAATGTATTTTCAAAGGGTTGTTTTTTTTTAAAGATTTTATTTATTTACGAGAGAGAAATAGAGAGAGAACACAAGAGCAGGGGGGAGGGCAGAGGGAGAAGCAGACTCCCCACTGAGTGGGGAGCGCCATGTGGGACTCAGTTCCAGGACCCAGGGATCACAAGAGCTGAAGGCAGATGTTTAACTGACTGAGCCACCCAGGTGCCCTGTAGAGTTGTTTTTTTTTTCTTTAATGACACAATATATAATCAACATTAAAAAATATTTTCATGGGCTCAAAATATTTTTAAATCTCTCTGATGAAGGGGGTGCCTGGGTGGTTCAGTTGGTTAAGTGCGGACTCTTGATTTCAGCTCAGGTCATCACGGAGTCTGCTTGTTCCTCTCCCTCTGCCCCTCCCCTTGCTTGAGAGTTCTCTCTCTAAAATAAATAAATAAAATCTTAAAAAACCTCTCTGATGGAGATTCCAGTGTATTGTCTTTTGCTGCCTCTCTAAGCAATCCTGCCCTTGGTTAACCTGACTATTTTCAGGATTAAAATTTATAAAATAATTTTTTTGTATTCAACAATTATGTCATTTTGGAGCAGGAAAAAGTCCAGTTTTAACTTTGGTTCACTATATCTGACTAATCAGCAGACTACTGAGGCAACGGCCAAGAACTAGAGTCGAAGTTCATGTTTCAACTTCTGGGGGTCACAGTGTCATCTAACTTGAGTAAAGGCTCTTAAAATCCCATTACTTTTATTTTATCATATTATGTTTTGTTTATCAAGGTGGAATTGACATGCAATATCAGAGGAGTTTCAGGTGGTCTGCATAATGATACACTGAGAAGTGATCATCACAAGAAGTCTAGTGACCCTCTCTCACCTTACGATGTTAATTCAGTGTTGTTGACTCTATTTCCCAGACTCTACATGACCTGTTTATTCTATAATTAGAAATGTGCATTCCTTAATCCCTTCACTTGTATTCCCCCGTCCCCGGTGGGAACCACCAATCTGCTGTCTGTATCTATGAGTTTGAAGCCCATCATATTTTAAATTCCAAATTTGACTATTTTGTAGCTCCTTAGAGTTATGATTTTATTAGTAATAATGACTCACAAGGAGCTAGGGAGCATGAAGTCTTTGAGTTTCCTGTGTGCATTGGTCCATTTAAAGAAATCAAACAAAATATCTCACTCACAGTTCACAGGCCCTTTGGTCATGCCTCCGAAGAGTGGCTAGGACAAACTGACCAGCTGCGGTGGCTTTTACCTGTCTAAGGGAGGTCACCACCTTGGTGCTACCTCAGCCAAGAGGGCTCCTCACGAAGGTTACATCTCTGGGTCAGGTCAAGGACTGGAACCGCCGACCACCGTAGCCTAGAAGCTCTGTCTCCCTTTGATGACTGGGCTAGGTGCAGTGGCCATGCTCCTTATCTGGTCTCTCTACCACCACAGGGTGTGTATTATTTCCTACCCCTGGGTCTTTGGTCAAGTCCTTCCGGATCCTCTGACAGGTATCAGTCACCTGCAAGCTCAGAAGGGTTTGGAATCACTGTGTGCAAATTTGTCTACTTCTTGCCCAGCTGCTTTTAGGCTCTGCATATCAATAATTTGTGAGGGTAGGTTCAAGGTGAGCACTCGAGGACATGTCTAAAAACACTGAGAACTTAGTGCACTCTTAAAGGCATGTGGTAGTGTGCGTCTGACTCGACAAGTGTTCAAAATGCCTCTAGGGTGTTTCCTTCCACTATTGTTTTCCCTGAGTTTTGTTTCCCTGAGTTTCCCTGAGTTTTCCCTTCCACTTTTTGTTTCCCCGAGTTTTGCGGATAACTTCAAAGACGAGATTCAAGATTTTATGGAACTCTCAGAGGGTAGTTTTCACAATGAGTATCCATTCTCAGCACTGTTTAGAATATCATGAACAAAAGAACAGATGTGTTTTCACTTGCAGGATAACCACAGTGCCCTTCTCATGTATTTCCTTTATGCTCATTTGGCCTACTGCAAACACAGAATAAATATTTGACATATTTTATTGTCGTTGGGCATAGAGACAAGCTGGCATTCAAGTTCCTTATAAATACCACATGCCTCTTGGTGATTTCTCCTCAACTGCAGGTTGGTAATGGTTCCTGAAGTAACCAGATAATGTGCTCCATTTTTGGCTAATTGTAATTGGTTTTCTAATCAAGGTCATTCATGCAACCAAGATGAAAATACTGAAACTGGAATCCATGGGTCAACCTTTAAGTTTCTTAAACCAAACTTTTGTTACTTCTGACTACATGCTATATGATTACCTAAGTTAAAAGCAAACCCTCCAATCAAATCAGCTGGTGGTAATGGAGGCAGATGAAACCAGAAAGTGCAGAGATTTGTGTGATTGTGTTATTTTATCTAAACATAAACTTTACCCCAAAGCAGGATCTCATTTCCATTTGGAACATTGCAATCGGTGTTTTTTCCATTGTCTATTTTGGTCCTTATGAAAAGAAAGTGGAAAATGGCCTGATGAGGTGGCACAAGGCTTAAATCCACACCCGGTCTCTAACTTTTCTCCCCACAGGGTTCAGTCTACAAAGTCTCCAACACTTGCTGCTATTAATAAAAACTGAATAAAATGATGCCTTTGTCTGAAGACATTAGCAGAATTGCAGTAGCGTTCCAAAATATTGGGGGCCGAGAGGAGGGTGTGAAGAGGCCAGTTGGCCAGGGCGCAGACCTAAAGGGCTGCTCTATTCGTTAAGGGGAAAAGGCACCCAGCCAGCCATCCGTGAACCACAAGGGCTTCGTCGCCAACCTAGGTGTCCATGCTGCTTGAACAGTTCTGCTTACTTAAAGCAGTTCTACCACGTGTGCTCAGGGAGTCTAAAGACCATTTATATATTTTATTGAAACAAGTTTTAAAAAGCTGGACAAGCAGCATTGCTCTCTGCTCATGTTCACAACTACTTTAGAGTTAAGGTTATAAACATTAAACATTCTGTACGAAAACCAGGAAACTAGAACCATATCCTCCTTGCCCACACCATTCCACCTTCCAAGCCCTCCATAATAGAACAATTATTGTCCTATTTAATTCTTATTTGGGGATACTGTGATGTTGTAGGGCTCTGGCAAAACAGTAAGATCGCCTAGAAACTCGGCCCCATCAGAGCCCAACTGAAACTGCTTTCTGGGGGTAGGTCTCAGGAATCTCTACCTCGTAAATTTCCCCCAGGTGATTCTGATATGCAGGGAAGGTTCAGTGAGAACCACGTGGCAGTGCTTACTATTATAACCTCAAAGTTTACCTCACATCAGAAACACCTGAAGAACTCATGAAATCCAACTCACTGGGCCCTCCTTCAGGAGTTTCTAAGTCTGAGGTGAGTCGTGAGAGTTTCCCTCCTATCAAGTTCCCGTGCTCACTGACGCTGCTCCAGGGATCACACTTTGAGAACCGCGGCTCTGATATGAATCCTGACTCATTCTGCAAATCCTAAGGTATTTTCACTCCTAGGAAACCTTCAAAAGTGTTATTGTTGTTCATAATGGAGTTTTGGAGAAGGAGATGGAGTCAGTGCCACATGGCAAAGGTGTAGGAAAAGGACTTTAAGAAAAATGGTGAGAGTGTTATAAAAATTCAAGAGAGAGGAGGTTTACATGTGCAAAGTACTTCCTGGGCAGAGAAGTTTTATCAGAGAAGTTTGAGGGGAAGCTATAATGGCTGTAAAAGGATTTAAAGGAGGGGCACCTGGGTAGCGTGTTTATAGGCATTGCATTCCCCACACTTCTTCATTCCCACCTCTAGAAAACAACAAGCTAACATCAATAACTCCCTAAGAGACAAAAATGAGGAGGAATGGGGTTTCAGAGACTCAAAAGACTGAATTCTTGGGGCCTGAGCAAAGAGAAATTTGCTTGAGTCTAGGTGAAACTGTGTTCCAGGCTGAGATGGGGGTGGAGGGAAGTGTGGAAAAATTTATCCAGGGGTTCCCACCACCCTTTGGTCAAAAGAAATCTTGGGGTGTGACAGACCCCTGCACTTCAGTTGTGTGTGTGTTTGGGGGTGGGGTGGGAATGAAGAGGTGCCCAGGAGGGCTCCACAGAGGCAGGGCACTTCAGGTGGAGGTGAGTGTCTCTGGGAAGTTGTCAGAGTTGACACAGGGCTGGGACAAGATAGAGGTTCTGGGGAGTGGGGTGTGCAGAAGAGCATATGATTTTCAGTGGAGACGAAGCATGGATGCTGCTGGAGTGGCCCCGGGTACCCACCACAAAATTCTTAATTGCTCATGACTGGAATCTACACTTGAAACAACCTGCCACACAATCCCAATAAACCATTTGCTTCAAAGTTCTGTCTAGATTTACTAACTCTGAAAATTCAACAGACCAAGGTAGGCTTCACCTTTGTTTATAGTGCCCACTTTCACTACAGGAAGCATGAACGGGCAATATAAAATGGCCCCAAAGCAAAATGGGACCATAAGCTTTGGTTATCAACGAATAGGTTCACTGATTTCTGAATTAGTGAAAATGGGTGCTATTGGGATGGGAAAGAAGTGGAATTTAAAATTTGCTTTAGAAGAATCAGATGGAATTCACTGTACCTTGGTATCACAGTTAATTTTTTATCCACAAATAATAGCAAATACTTTTGGCACTGCACGATCAGTAACAAACCAACTGGTTTAGCAGTCAGAAAACCTGAGATCTAGTCTGAATTTTGTTGATTTTTTTCTTCTAGTCTTACAGAATGATGTTCTCTAAGGGCAGTCCTGAGAAAGTAGCCTATGAAACAGAGGTGAAGAATTTGATGTTATGTCCTAGTTAGGCACGTGGTTTTGGAAGCATGAGCTAAATTGTCCTTCTTGCCTGTCTTCAACTCAGATTCAAATTGGAGAAAACTCAGACTTGTTTCCCTGGGTTAGGGAGTGACGCCAAAATAAGGTTTAAGAGAGCACAAAGAAATCAGTAGAGCCTTGTCCTCCAGGTAGGAATGTACGGGACAAATGTTATGACAGTTCAATTTGGGTAAACAAGAGATTTGGCTACATTAGCACAACACCTCAGTCGAGTTTAGTTAACTTCAGTTTCCTTTTCTTTTCTGGAGGGGGAGGGGGAGTTTACATTCCTCAAAGGACATTGACTAAAATAAATGAGATTCAGACTGGAATCTTTTTTTGTAACAAACAGCAAAACTTCTTTGTTTCTTCTGTTGCCCTCTATTGGTTCTGATACTGGCAAAGCAAAACAACAACAAAAACTTCTTGAGATCCTGCCATTTATTTTATGTGAAAATTAAATATATTTGTTCCTTTTTCTTGGTCCTGTTTCTACCTTACCTTCAAAGGTAATGCATCTTATAGCTACAGTAGAAAGCTTTTCTAAAAAATTAAAATTCTTGGGCACCTGGGTGGCTCAGTGGTTTAAAGCCGCTGCCTTCAGCTCAGGTCATGATCCCAGGGTCCTGGGATCGAGGCCCACATCGGGCTTTCTGCTCAGCGGGGAGCCTGCTTCCCCCTCTCTCTCTCTGCCTGCCTCTCTGCCTACTTGTAATCTCTCTCTCTGTGTCAAATGAATAAATAAAATCTTTAAAAAAAAATAAAAATAAATAAAAAATAAAAAATTAAAATTCTTGGGCGCCTGGGTGGCTCAGTGGGTTAAAGCTGCTGCCTTCGACTCAGGTCATGATCTCAGAGTCCTGGGATCGAGGCCCGCATCGGGCTCTCTGCTCAGCAGGGATCCTGCTTCCTCCTCTCTCTTTCTGCCTGCCTCTCTGCCTACTTGTAATCTCTCTCTCTGTGTCAAATAAATAAATACAATCTTTAAAAAAAATAAATAAAAAATAAAAAAATTCTAATGGAACAAGTGCAAACTCTAACTGGGTTATTAAGGATTTAATAAAGAATTAAAAATCTGATACTAGCATTAGTTATTTCATGTAATTGCATTATTAAACCAATGAGAATATTATTAAATAATTAAAATAATCCTTTACAGGACTTCTGTGGCTTATCAGTGACATTCTGCAGTCCTACTGAAACTTAATTTTCATTGGATTATTAATATAAAATTTATCCTTCCACTAGTTCCTGGTTCTGGTAGGCCTGGGTGGCTCACTCAGTTAAGCTTATGCCTTCGGTTCAGATCATTGATTCCAGGGTCCTGGGATCGAGTCCCACATCAGGCTCCTTGCTCAGCAGGGAGCCTGCTTCTCCCTCTGCCTGCTGCTCCCCCTGCTTGGGTGTCCTCTCTCACCCGCCCCCTCACAAATAAATAAATAGATAATCTTAAAAAAAATGGAGTTAACACTAGTTCCTAGTCCCACCTCCCATCTCACAGAGCTTTCTCATTCTATTTTGCTTTCTCTTTCCTGTGTCTTAAAAATCTCCCTATGGGTTATTTTATTATTGTTGTTGTTGTTATTTTTTTAGAGAGAGTGAGAACGTGAGGGGTGGGATGGGGTGGGGGGTGTAGAGAGAGAGACAGAGAAAGAGAGAGAATCCTAAGCAGGCTTCACACTGAGCACCAAGCTTGATCTCTATCTCATGACCCTGAGATCATGATGTGAGCCAAAATCAAGAATCTGATGTGTGACTGAGTCGCCCAAGTGCTCCCACTATGGGTTATTTTTGCCTCCACATATAAATATACTCAAGTTGTTACTATCTTGAAAACAATTAGACCCTGTCTATTCACTAGTGTGTATTTCCTTGTCGTGCTTCTCTGTTCTTTTCCCCCTTCCTGTCTCCATTTCTCTCTTTTTCTCCTTAACATTCCCCCTTCCCTGTGCTCCTCTCCCCTTCTCCTACAACCTCTCCCTTTCATTCACTTCATAGGTAAGTACCATTGAGGGTAGGAGGTGCCTACGATGTGTCAAACACTTGGTGTGTTCTGGAAAACAGGAATGTACTGGAAAGACTGGGATGTGCCTCATGGGGACTAATATTTGGCAAAGACGACTAATGTTTAATAAACAAGTAATGGAGTAGCGTCACCTTCACTTCTTACCTTAAATCTATTGCAACTGGGCCTGATGCTCCAGCCCAGGCCATCAATGACTTCTCAGTTCCAAAAGCAACAAACACTTCTGGTTCTACTTGAACTTTTAATTTCTTATCAGAGTTTATCACATTATTCTTCTAGAAACTTCTTTCTCATTTGCTTTGCGTCACTGGCTTTCTTATTCTTTCTTGTCCCCTAGACCCTTTCGATATTTTCCTATGCTACTCAGTGAAATGGGTGGCATTTCATAGTGCTCCATGACTAGTCCTTTTAAAATGTTTCTTCTCTGATTTCCTGAGGCAAACCTATTGCCAGGTATTCTGTTGCGACCAATGCACTGGGAACTACATATTCAATCTCTTTCCCAAGGATGAGTTCCATTTATTTAAATGCTTAGTAGCATCCTATCTCAAACTCTGCAGGTTCTAAGTTGAACTCATTGTTTTTAAAACTGTGCTTTCTGTCTTATTTTAGAGAATCACCATACAATCACCTAAACTAGGTTGTTGTGAAGAAGAGCAGCAAGATTTTCAGGAACTGGCTTTTATATTTAAGATTCAGACTGAGATTAAATGACAAGAAAGAGCCAATTACATAACTACCTAGGAGACAATGTATTCTAGGCAGAGGAGGCAAAGACCCAGAGGTAGAGAATGATTCTGAGGAGTTCACAGGACAGAAAAAAGACCAGTGTGACTGGAGGGTAGTGTGAAAGAGGGAGGGAAGTATCAGATGAACTTGGGAAATTGGCAGAAAATTACACCAAAGTTGTTGTAGGTCGCCAAAACCTTTAATTTTATTCTACACAAAATGGGATGCCATTGAGGGATTTGTCAGCCAGAGAATCACATTTGATTTTACTTCATATAGATTACTTCTACCACTCAATAAATAACAAATTGTGAAAGAGTAAAAGTACAAACATGGTATTCAGCTAGGAGGCTGTTTAGGTATTCAGCTAGGACGCTGTTTAGGAAAACAGGCAAGAGATGCTGAAAGTTGGAAATAGTAGTACCTGGGGGTCTGGAAGGAAGAGAAGGCAGGATATATTGTGGAATTAGGATCAATAAGATTTGCTGGCAAATTAGGTAATAGAAGGTGAAGTGAAATAAGGCATCAAAGATTACTCCTAGGTTTGTGGTATGAGCAGCCGTCGAGCCATTTTATTGAGATGACAAAAGCATAGGAGGAAGTAGAATTTTGGGAAGGGGGAGGCAGAAAGTTTTGTTTTGATTAAGTGAAGTTTGAAATGCCTTTAAGATCTCGAAAAAGAAATGTCAAGCAGGCAGTTGGAAGAATGAATCTGGAGCCTGGCAGAGGCTAAATGAGACATGAACGGGAGCCATTGACAAATAGATGGTGTTTGAAGTCCTGGGAATGAATAAGCTTGTCCAATAAGTGAATGTAGGCAGAGCAGAGGACAAGAGGGCTGAGGGTGGAGTCATGGGTTACACTAATGTTTAGAGGTCAGGTAGGAGAGAAGCAGGTGCACTAGTTACAGCGAGCGAGCAGAGCCCAGGAGAATGTAGTGTCACTGAAGCCTGGAGAGGAGCTGGCTTTGCTAGAGTCATCAGTGCTGCTGAGAGGTTAAGCAAAGGGAGGGCAAAAAAGGGTTATGATAGTTTGTCAATGACCTTGACAAGAGCAGTTTTGGATTAAAGATAGTCCTTTCTTTGAAAGTGAGGGCTTCAAATTGCCCTGACACACTGTACTTGTATTATTCTTTAAGTTTACAAATGCCTGTATTAACACTGCTATAGTCTTTTATAATAGTGAATAACAGTCACTGTTAATGAAAGCTTATTGCAGAGAATAGTGTGTGCAAAAGCATAGATACCTAGAAAATGGTATGACCTTTTAGAAGCTGGGATTATTTGAATATGGCTAGAGTTTATAGTATGTGGGGGAGAATGAAGGTGGAAGAGGATCAAAAAGAGTGAAAGTGAAGTTGGGTCAGGTAGACAGGACAGATTAAAGACAGTAATGTTTTATAGTTTTATAGTTTTTCCAGAGTTTTGCCATTTTTCTCATATAGATCTTACATATTTTGTTAGCTTTATACCCAAGTATTTCATCTTTAGGGATGTTAATATAAGTGATGTTGTGCTTTATTTCAAATTTCACTTGTTCATTGCTAGTATATAGAAAAGTGATTGACTTTTTTTAAAAAAAAAGATTTTATTTATTTATTTATTTGACAGAGAAAGACCCACTAAGCCACCCAGGCACCCCTGATTGACTTTTAAATAGTAACCTTGTATTCTGCAACCTTGTTATAATTTCTTCTATGAATTTTCTATAAGAAGGTTTGATTTGTTGATTCTTTAGCATTTTCTATGCAGATGGTCATGTCATCTGCAAATGAAGGCAGTTTTATATCTCCCTTCCCAATCTGTATGCCTTCATTTCCTTTTTTGATTGCATTACCAAGACTTCCATTACAGTATTGAAAAGCAGTGGTGAGAGGGGAAATCTTTGCCTTGCTCCTGATCTTAGTAGAAAAGCTTAGTTTCTCACCATTAAGTATAATGTTAACCGTAAGTTTTTTGTTTAATTTTTAAAAGTGAAGTTGAGGAGGTTTCCCTCTATTCCTAGCTTACTGAGGGTTTTTATCATGAATAGGTGACGGATGGTGCAAAATGTTTTTTTCTAGGATGCCTGGGTGGCTCAGTTAGTTAAGCCTTCTACTCTTGATTTCGGCTCAAGTCATGACCTCAGGGTCCTGAGATTGAACCCTCTGTCTGGCTCTGCTCTGAATGGAATCTGTGTGAGATTCTCTCTCTCCCTCTGCTCCCCATTCCCTGCCCTGGTGTGCACATGTGCACTCTTTCTCTCTCGAATAAATAAAAAATCTCAAAAAGTTTTTTCTGCATCTGTAGGTAAGATCCTGTGATTTTTCTTTTCTTTTCTTTTGCCTATTGATGTGCTGGATCACATTTACTTCTTTAACTTTTAATGTTCACTCTTGGTAGATTGTGTCTTTCAAGGAATGTCCACTTCTAGGTTAACAAATTTGTGGGCATAGAGTTGCTGATAGCATTCTTTTATTATCCTTTTAATCTCCATAGGATCTGTAGTGATGTCCCTTTTTTTATTTCTGATATTATTAATTTGTGTTTTCTTTTTATCTTAGGCTAAAAGTTTACCAAGTTTATTAGTTTTGTTTTTGTTTTTGTTTTTTTTAATGGCTTTTAGGGATGCCTGGGTAGCTCAGTTGGTTAAGCAGCTGCATTCAGTTCAGGTCATGATCCCAGGACTGTAGGACTGAGTCCTGCATCAGGGACTGCTTCTGCCTCTGACTGCCACTCTGCCTGCTTGTGCTCTCTGTGACAAATAAATAAAATCTTTAAAAAATTTTTAAAATATGGTTTTTGGGTTCTTAAATTTTTAGTTCCTGTGTTCCATGATTTCTACTTGAATAATTTGTTCTGCTGACTTTGGAATTAATTTTCTCTTCTTTTTGTAGTTTTCCAAGGCAGAAATTTAGATGACTGATTTTTAGATTTTCTTTTCTAATGTATACATTCAATGCTATAAATTTCCAAGCATAGCTTTTACTGCATTACACACATTTTATTAAGTTGGGTTTGCATTTTCATTTAGTTCAAAACACTTTAAAGTTTCTCTTGAGATTCCTTCTTCCACCCATGTGTTGTTTAGAAGTGTGTTGTTTAATTTTCACATATTTTAGGATTTTTCAGTTATCTTTGTTACTGATTTCTAGTTTAGTTCCATTGGGGTATAAGAGCAGACACTGTGTGATTTCTATTGTTTTAAATTTGTTAAGGTGTGTATTATGGCCTACAATATGTTCTGTCTTGGTAAATGTTCAATGTCAACTCAAAGAATATATATTCTGCTATTTGATGAAATAGTCTATAAGTATTTATTATATTCTGCTGATTGATGTTCAGTTCAACTATTTTGATTTTTCTCCCTGCTGGATCTGTCCATTTCCAATAGGGAGGTATTAGAGTCTCCAACTGTAGTAATAAACTCACCTTGCAGTTCTATCAGTTTTTGCCACATGTATTTTGATGCTTTGTTTTTAGGCACATATGTGTGAAAAATTATTACATTTTCTTAGAGAATTGACCTCTTTGCCATTATGAAATGCCCCTCTTTATCCCTGGTAACTTTCCTTGTTCTGAAGTCTACTCTGTCTGAAATTAATATAGCTACTCCTACTTTCTTTTGGTATAACATGGTATATTTTCTTCATCCCTTTACTTTTAATCTATATAGAACTTTACCTTTAAAGTGCATTTCTTGTGTGCTTGGCTGGTTGTCAGTAGAGCATGTGACTCTTGATCTCAGGGTTGTAAGTTTGAGCCCCATGTTGGGTGTAGACATTACTTAAAAATAAGATCTTTGAAGTAAGTCAAGTCTTACTTGTAAGTCAAGACTTACAAGTCTTCTTGTAATTCAAGTCATTATGCTGTATCATATTAAATTTCTATAATGCATGGCCTTTCCAAATCATCTATTAGTTACACAGAAACTGGACAAAATCTTGACAAAGTTAGTATCACCAATAAAGGACAAATATATACCAAAAAATTTCTACAATGCAATGTATCAATTATATTCTGATAAAACGAAGAAAACCCCCCCAAAGATAACAAGTGTTGAGGATATGGAGAAAAGGGAACTCTTGTACAGTGTTAGTCAGCCTACAAATTCTGAGGTACCTGGTGGCTCAGTGGGTTAAGCAGCCGACTCTTGATTTTGGCTCAGGTCATGATCTTGAGGTCATGGGATCAAGCCCTGAGTTGGGTTCCAAACACAGCATGGAGTCTACTTGTCCCTTTCCTCCTCCCCCCAACCCCCATCATGCACTCACTCTCTCTTAATAAATAAATAAATAAATAAATAAATGTAAATTGGTACAGCCACTGTGGAAAAACTATTTGTGGGTTTCTATAAAAATTAAACTACCTAATGATCCAGCAGTCCCATTTATGGGTATCCACAGGAACAAAAATCACTATCTCGAAGAGGGGAGAAAAATAATACAGTGAGTTTCTTGTAGACAACCTATAGAATATTTAATTATTGCTATAATTTTGTCTTTAACAAATTTAAGTCTTATTTGATATTAAAGCATGTAGTAGGTACTTAATAAATGTTTGAGTTAATGAGTGATATTGAATTGTCATTGACAATTTTGAATGTCATTTTGAATAAGTGTCATTACTAAATATTATTAATGAATGACAAATGTCATTTAAAAATACTGAGGATTTTTGTTGCTAACTAAAAAATTGGTATTGTGGTTATGTTAATAAAAAAGGAAACCTTATGTGAAATGCATGTCAAAATATAATTGATCCATTATTTGTGGATTCATATTTATGAATTTGCCTACTTACTAAAATGTATTTGTAACCCCAACATCAATATTCATGATGGTTCCATGGTCATTCCCAGACATGTGCAGAGCAGCATAAAATTTGAATGTCCTGATGCACACATCTCCAGCTTTGGTTAAGCAAGGTGAGTCTCTGCCTTCTTTCAGTTCTCATACCACAAGAAGTGTTCTTATGGTCTGTTTAGTGCCATGTCTTTCACATTAGGTGCTTTGTTATTTTGCTGTTTTAAGATGGCCTCCAAACATAACGTTAACGTGCTGTCTAGTGTTTCTAAGTACAAGGAGGCTGTAATGTATTTTATAGAGAAAGTACTTATAAAGTAAGGTTATATTCACTAGTTGTCAAAAATGTGACCAGAGACTTATAGGAACCTAATCCCTAGTAACAGTGGTTCAGTATTTGCTAATAAAATGTTTGTGATGAATTTATAGAACAAAACCCTACACAGAAAAGTGAGAATTGACTGTATTTATTGATGAAGTGATGAAGTAACTAAGGGTTGCTTAAAATAATTCAGGAAGTACAGGAAATTGTGTCAGGGCATAGATGAAACCCACAGGCAGTGAGCTGAAAATTGGTAAAGTTGTATGATGGGTACCTGAGAACTCATTAGACTATTCTCTCTCTTTTGGTAAATGTTTGGCATTTTTAATCATAAAAAGTTATTTTTAAATCCAATTATAGGTATTTGAAGACTTGAACTACAAATATTTTCATGAACATTTGACGCTTCCAATCAATTTCAGTACTTGACTCAATTTTCATAATTCTTTTAACCTCTTGTTTCCTCCAGCTCTACCCCATTCTACTGTTGTAAGAGAAAATGAAAGGAGGTTAGAATACAATCTGAGGGCCTTGAAAATAGTTTAATTAAATTGCACAGACCCAGAAAAATTATGTCTTGTGGGGTTCTGTCTGGCTCTCTAGAATAGTTGACACATTAAACAAGGTGCTTCCAGGGTTTTATTTACATAGCTCTCTTGCCTACCTCAAGGACTCCGTGACATCCTGTGCTCTTTTGCTTTTCTGAGAATAAAGATTCTCTAAGAGAACCCTCCTAGTAAGCATTAACCCTTACACACTGGGTCCAGCAGTGATTGACTGAGAGAGTCTGTTTCCCTTAAACTACAGAACATTTTCTTCTTAGTTTCATGTTGACCTTGACCCTAAAGTATAGAGGACAATCTCAGGACAGCCCTCAATAGAAGAAGAATGTATAAACTGACCTTGTGGTTGGCTCACAGAGAGGCAGGAATAGGCTACCAGCTCTGTTTGTTTGTTAGTCCTGATACTTAAAAAAACAAAAACAAAAACAAAAAAACCAAACCAGAACTGAAAGAAACAGAAGAGAAATACAGGAAAAAAAAAAAAACATAATTGTACCTTGTGCTTTCCTAATGTTTCTTGTTTGTGGGGCTCAAAATATTTTCTAAACATTACCTCAAACATCAGTAGCTCCAAGGTACAGACAGGGCAAACATTATTACCTTCATCTGAAAGATGAGGTTAAACAGGGCAGGGAATTGACAGAGCCAAGATTAGGACTCTGAACTTGGCTGCTGTTCAGCAACCAGCTAAGTTAATTCCAGGACCCCTACTCTCCTTTCACTGGGTGGTTCTTCATTCCTCTCCTTAGTTGTAATTCCACCCCTCACCACAGGCCTCTTGTGATCTCTTCTCTCCTCAGTGAGGTCTTCCCAAAACCCTATCTGAGTAATATTCCTCCACCCCTCACAGCCTCATCACTCTCTCCCCCTCTATAGCTTTATGATTTCTTTTTGCCCTTATCAGCTGACACATTGTTTATTCCTGGTTTCCCTTCATTAGCATGCTCCATGAGGGAGTATGCACTAGTGTGTCTCCAATGCCTGCTGAGCCCAAAGGAGGTGCTGAGTAAATATTTATTAACTCCCTTCTTTTATTAAAACCTGCTTTTAGTTAAAATCCAATAGTTATCTCAAGGTGCTTGAGACGGCTTAATATAAGACATCTTCTGGGGGTTGCTTTCATTATAATAGGAGAAACCTTGCTGTGAGTTAGCCAAAGGAACAAGCTCTAATTCATAGCAACTAATAGCTTCAAGAAAGTATTTTTGCACAGCAAGGGATCCTTTTGATGATGTCTGAGCTAAGCCCAAGGTTAGCCTTCCCAAGAGCTATCATCAGAGACAGTGAGAGAAAAAAGTGGATGAGAAATAGACTTTGCATAATGTACATCAATAGTACTGAGAAATCAGAGGGCTGCTCCTTTTAGAGGCCAGACCCTCACTAATCATGGATAAAGCAGAGAAATCCCTTTCCTACTGGCTTGTCTATTGATGAAGAGTTTCATGCAGTTTCCTGGTGCCAGTGGTATAAAGTGGTGAGCCTTTTCTCACAGAAACTCATCAGGGCAAATTGTAATTAGGAGCAAATCAGAACAAGATCACACTTCTAGTAGCTTCTGAAAGGTGCAAGTGCCAGGTTAGTCTAATTAGAGGATAATCCAGATTATGGTTGTTGTGTAAGTTTATTATTTTTAGAGAGAGTGTGCATACACTCAGTGGGGAGTCTACCTCTCCCTCTGCCCTCCCCCCCATGCTCTTGTTCTCCCTCTCTCTCTCAAAAATAAATAAATAAAATCTTCAGGGGGGGGGAAGAGTTGGATGCTCAACCAATTGCGCCACCTGGGCATTCCTGCGTAAGTTTATTTTTATAAAAATTAATATTTTCATATTGATGACTTCTCATTGATTCTTAATTGCTGCATATATCTTGGCATTTTTTGTGTTCATTTGCTTTTGTTTACACCCAGCTTTGTTCAAGGAAGTGTTTAAGAAAGCTTACATACAATGAAAATTAAAAATTGGTGAAAGGAAATTGATATAAAGGAAAAGTGAGTAGGACAGGTGAGACAACAATAATGCCTAAATACTGACCATGAGCTGAGTGGGAGGCACTTTTCTGAGCACTTTGCATATGTGAACTCATTTAATCCCAACAACAACCCCACAAGATTGGTACTGTTATTCTCTCCATTTTACAGACGAAGTAACTGAGGCACTGAGAAATGATGGAGACTATAAGTAATAAGGGGTAGAGCTCTGGAGCTCAAACTCGGGCATTCTGGCTCCATAATGCTTTACTGATTTAACAATGAAGCTGCAAATAAGGATAATGCATAAAGTAGAAATTGTAAGATCCTGCGGTCCTGTTAGAGACGGACCACAAATTTACCTCTAAGATTTTTGGCAGACAAAATCGAGATGGAAAAATGATCAGTTACATGATTCACAGTGTTTAGGAGATAAAAACAAGCTAGTTGCTCAAGAGCAGCATAATTATTTCTGGTTGGGAGACCAGGAAGAAAATTCTCTTATAAATTCTCACAAAGAAGTCACTATGTAAAGAAGTGGACACTATTCTCCGGTAAGGCTGTCAGATTTTCATAGGGCTGTTTCTTACAACATCCTTCACTGTGTCATAATGTATAACTAACACCAAAGCCAAATTCAGTAAAAAGCAATTCTACAGGGGTGTGGATTTCAGAAGATGTGGTCAGGTTTGTGGATCTCTGCTGGTCTGGCTTAATTCAGGAAAACATTTTAGGCTATTTAGGGGGAAGAATGGACTGTAGATTCCACAGGCCACTGTCCATAATTATTATTTCTCTCAATTGAGCTTTTATAAAATTTTGAGTGGTAGCAAGTTTGAGGTTATTTCCTGACCAGCACCTGGAGTGCAGTTCTTCTATGCTGCTGGTTAAGTATGGAACTTTAGCGGCCAACTGAATCGGGCAAGGGAAAGGTTTTTTTGTAAAAGCTGAAGAAATGCAAGGATACGGTTTGAATATGGGGCCACCCAGTCTGCACAGGACCACATTCAAAGGAATAGAGTCTGAGGCTATGACTACCCCAAAAATACATAAAGCCGAAGTGACTTTGTGGAGATCAAAAAGTTCCTCCCTGATAATTTTGATCTGGAATTCCTTAAAAAATTTTCTTTATTCAAGAATAATTGACATACAATATTGGATTAGTTTTAGGTGTACAACCTAGTGATTTGATACTTATATACATTACACAATGGTCACCACAGTAAATCTAGTTACCATTTGTCATCATATTACAACAATTGTTATATTTTTGACTGTATTATTGACTATTTCCTTGCTGTATATTATATCCCCAAGTCTTATTTATTTCATAACTGGAAGATTACATCTCCTAATCACGTTCACTTATTTTGTTTATCCCCCACCCAACTCTCCTCTGGCAACCATGACTTTGTTCTCTGTATCTATGAGTCTCTTTCTGTTTTGTGTTTGTTTTTGTTTTTCAGACTCCACATGTAAGTAAAATCTTATGGTGTTTGTCTTTCTCTGACTTAATTCACTTAGCATAATACCCTCTAGGTCGAACCACATTGTTAGAATGGTGAATCTCT
The DNA here is from genome assembly GCA_002007465.1 of Ailurus styani. Classification (NCBI taxonomy): domain Eukaryota; kingdom Metazoa; phylum Chordata; class Mammalia; order Carnivora; family Ailuridae; genus Ailurus; species Ailurus styani. Next base: position 3,329,692 of record LNAC01000004.1, on the reverse strand, counting down.
GATGGATGAGTAACATTCTATTGTATGTATACACCACAACTTCTTGATCCATTCATCTGTTAGTGAGCATTTAGGTTGCTTCCTTATCTTGGTTATTGTAAATAATATTGCAATGAACATGGAGGTGCATATACAATTTTGAATTAGTGTTCTCATTTCTTTGGATAAATACCTAGAAGTAGAATTGCTGGATTATATGGTATTTCTATTTTTCATTTTTAGAGGAACCTCCACACTGTTTTCCACAGTGGTTGCATCAGTTGACATTCCTACCAACAGTGCATAGGTAGTTTCCTATTTTCCACGTCTTTGCCAACACTTGTTATTTCTTGTCTTTTTTATACTAGCCGTGCTGACAGGTATGAGGTGATGACTTGTCGTGGTTTTGATTTGCATTCCCCTGATGATCAGTGATGCTGAACACCTTTTCATGCATCTATTGGCCATCTGTACATCTTTGAAAAAATGTCTGTTGAGGTCCTCTGCCATTTTTTAAAATTAAATTTTTTTTCAATGGTGAGTTTTAAGAGTTCTTTATATATTTTGGACGTTAACCCTTCATCAGATATGTCATTTGCAGATATATTTTCTCATTCAGTAGGTTGTCCTTTGATTTTTTTCTGAAGATTTATTTATTTATTTGAGCGAGAAAGAGAGTGCATGTGAGCTGGGTGGGTGGGACAGAAGGAGAGGGGGAGGGAGAATCCTCGAGCAGACTCCCTGCTGAGTACGGAGCCTGATATGGGGCTTGATCCCAGGACCCTGAGATCATGATCTGCGCCAAAATCAAGAGTTGGCCACCCAACTGACTGAGCCACCCGGGTGCCTCAGGTTGCCCTTTGATTTACTGATGGTCTCCTTCACTGGGTAAAATGTCTTCAGTTTGGTGTGGTTTTATTTGCTTATTCTTTAAAAAAAAATATTGGCAAGACCAATGTCAAAGAGCTTACTGCCTCTGTTTTCTTCCAGGACTTTTATGGTTGCAAATCATTAAGTCTTTAATCCATTTGGAGTTTATTTTTGCGTATGGTGTAAAAAAGTGGTCCAGTTTCATTCTCTTGCATGTTGCTGCCCAGCTTTTCCAACACTATGTATTAAAGAGTCTATTTTCTACGCATTGTATATTCTTGCTTCTTTTGTTGTAGATTAATTGACCATATAAGTGCAGGTTTATTTCTAGGTTCTCTATTTTGTTCCATTGATTTATGTGCCTATTTTTGAGCCAGTACCATACTAGTTTTATTACAGTAGCTTTGTAGTATAGTTTGAAATCTGGGAGCATGATACCTTTAGCTTTGTTCTTTCTCAAGTTTGCTTTGGCTTTTCAGGGTCTTTTGTGGTTCCTTACACATTTTAGGATTACATGTTCTAGTATTGTGCAAAATGTCATTGGTGTTTTGTTAGGGATTGCAATGAGTTTGTAGAATGCTTTGGGTAGTATAGAGAGTTTAACAATATTGATTCTTCCAATATATGGCAAGGTATTCCATTTGTTTGTGTCTTTTCATCAATCCAGAGTATGGGTCTTTCACTTTCTTGGTTAAATTTATTTCTAGATATCTTACTCTTCTTGATGCAATTGTAAATAGGATTATTTTCTGAATTTTCCTGATAGTTTATTAGTGTATAGAAATACAACATATTTCTGTATATTGATTTTATATCCTGCAACTTTAAGGAATTCCCTTATTCTAATACTTTTGGGTGGAGGTTTAGGATTTCTTAAATATAGTATGTTTGTTATCTGTGAATGGTGGCACTTTTAGTTTTCCAATTTGGATGCTTTTTATTTCTTGCCTAATTGATGTATCTAGGACTTCCAGTACTATGTTCAATAAAAATGGTAAGAATGGGCATCCTTGTCTTATTCCTGATCTTAGAGGGAAAGCTTTCAGCTTTTCACTGTTGAGTAACATACTCAACATACTCATACTCATACTCATGAGTATGTTACCTGTAGGTTTGTCACTCATGGCCTTTACAATGTTGAGGTACATTATATACTCACTTTGTTGAGAGTTTATCACGAATGGCTGTTGTACTTTGTCAAATGCTTTTTCTGTGTCTATTGAGATGATCATGTAATTTATATCTTTGTTTTGTTAATATGGTGTATCACATTAATTGAGTTCCACATATTAAACCATCCTTTCATCCCTGGAATAAATTCTACTTGATCATGGTTTATGATTTTTTAAAATGTATTGTTGAGGATTTTTACATCTATGTTAATTAAGGTTACTGCACTCTGATTTCCCTTTTCTGTTGGGTTTTTGTCTAGCTTAGGTATCAGGGTAATTCTGGACTTATGAATTTGGAAGCATTCATTCTCTATCAATATTGTGAAATGGTTTGATATGGTAGGTATTAACTATTCTTTAATTGTTTGGTAGAGCTAGTCTGTGAAGCCATCTTGTGCTGGAGGCACCTGGTCCTGGACTTCTGTTTCTTGGGAGTATTTTGATACTGATTCAATTTTGTTACTAGTGACTGGTCTTCTTACCTTTTCTATTTCTAGATAGGATGAATGAATCAACAGATTCATTCTTGGAAGATTGTATGTTTCTAGTAATTTATCCATTTCTTGAAGATTGTTCAATTTGTTGGCGTGTAATTGCAGTAATCTTTCATGATCCTTTGTATTTCTGTGATTTCATTTGTAACTTCCCCTTTTCAAAATCTGAGTTTATTTATTTGGAGACTTTTTTTTCCTCCCTTGGTGGGTCTTCCTAAAGGTTTATCAATTTTGTCTTTTGAAAGAATGAGCTTTTAGTTTCATTGATCTCTATTTCATTTATTTCTACTCTGATCTTTATTATTTTCTTATACTAACTTTGTGCTTTGTTCTTCTTTTCCTATTTCCTTCAGATATAAGGTTAGATAGTTTATTTGATATTTTTCTTCTCTTTTGAGGTGGGGCTCAATAGCTATAAACTTCCTTCTTAGAACTGCTTTTTCTGCATTCCACAGATTTGGAGGACTGTGTTTTCATTTTCATTTGTCTCAAGGTTCTTCCTTTATTTCTTCTTTGATTTCTTCATTGACCCATTGGTTGTTTAAAAACATGTTTGTTTGTTTATTTCTTTTAAAGATTTTATTTATTTATTTGACAGAGAGAGGTCACGAGTAGCCAGAGAGGCAGGCGGGGGCGGGGGGAGATTCCTGCTGAGCAGGGAGCCTGATTCGGGGCTCGATCCCAGGACCCTGAGATCATGACCTGAACTGAAGGCAGAGGCTCAACCCACTGAGCCACCCAGGGGCCCCTAGTATTTTGTTTAGTCTGCATGTTCATCTTTTTATTTTCCAGCTTTCATCTTATAAATTGATTTCTAGTTTCATACTATTGTGGTCAGAAAAGATGCTTGATATGATTTCAATCTTATTAAATTAAATAATACTTGTTTTGTGCCCTAACACGTGATTTATCCTGGAGAATGTTTCATGGGCACTGGAGAAGAGTGTGTATTCTGCTGTTTTCAAATGGAATGTTCTACATATGTCTTTTAAGCCCATTTGTCTAATGTTTCATTAAGATGAATGCTTGCTTATTCATTTTCTGCCTGGATAATTTATCCATTGATGTAAGTGAGGTGTTAAAGGCCCCTGTTATTGTATTACTGTCAATTTCTCCCTTTGCATCTGTTTAACATTTGCTTTATATATTTAGGTGCTCCTATGTTGGGTACATAAATATTTATAAGTTTTATTTCTTGCTGCACTGATCCCTTTATCATTATGTAATTCTCTTTTTGGTCTCTATTATAATCTTTGTTTTAAAGTCTATTTTGTATGATGTAAGTATTATTACCACAGTTTTCTTTTTGTTTGTTTTTATGGAATATACATTTTTTCAAGTACATGGAACATTCTGCAGAACAGATTACACACTAGGTCACAAATCAGGCCTCAACAAGTACAAAAAGATTGAGATCATACTATATGTATTTTTTTTGACCACAGCACTATGAAACTTGAAGCCAACTACAGGAAAAAATTTGGAAAGACTACAAATACATGGAGGTTAAACAACATGCTACTAAAAAAATGAATGGGTCAATCAGGAAATCAAAGAAAAAAAATACATAGAAACCAATGAAATTAAGACACAGCGGTCCAACACCCTTGGGATGCAGCAAAATCAGCCCTAAGAGGGAAGTGTATATAATATAGGCCTGCCTCAAAAAGCAAGAAAAATCTCAAAAACCCAACCTAACCTTATACCTAAATGAGCTAGAAAAAGAACAAACAAAGCCTAAAGCCGGCAGAAGGGAAATAATAAAAATTAAAGCAGAAATAAATGATATAGAAACAAACCCAGTAGAACAGATCAATGAAAGCAGAAGCTGGTTCTTTGAAAAAATTAATAAAATTGATAAACCTCTAGACAGACTTATAAAAAGAAAAGAGAAAGGACCCAAATAAATCACAAATGAGAGAGAAGAAATGACTAACACTACAGAAATACAAACAATTACAACAGAATATTTTGGAAAACTACATGCCAACAAATTAGACAACCTGGAAGAAATGGATAAATTCCTAGAAACACAAACTACTAAAACAAACAAGGAGAAAGAGAAAATGTGAAAAGACCAATAACCAGCAAAAAAAAAAAAAATGGAATCAGTAATCAAAAATTTCCCAACAAACAAAAGTCCAGGGCCAGATGACTTCACAGGTGATTCTACCAAACATTTAAAGAAGAGTATACTCACTGCTCTCCAACTATTCAAAAAAATAGAAATGGAAGGAAATTTCCAAATTCATTCTACGTGGCCACCATTACCCTGATACAAAAACCAGACAAAGACTCCACTAAAAAAGAGAACTATAGGCCAATATCCCTGATGAACATGGATGAAAAAATTCTCAATAAAATACTAGTGAATCGAATTCAATAGTACATTAAAAGAATCATTCACCAAGATGAAGTGAGATTTATTCCTGGGTCGCAAGGGTGGTTAAATATTTGCAAAATCAATCAATGTGATATACCGCATTAATAAAAGAAAGGGTAAGAATCATATGATTCTTTTAAATAAAGATTTAATTTATTTGAGAGATAGAGGGACAAAGTATAAATAGGGGATGGGGCAGATGGGGAAGGGAGAAAGAGAGGGAGAAGCAGGCTCCCCACTGAGCAGGGACCCCAGTGTGGGGCTCAATCTGAGGACTCTGGGGTCATGACCTGAGCTGAAGGCAGATGCTTAACCAAGTGAGCCACCCAGCTACCTCCAGATGATCTTTTGAATATCTGCAGAAAAAGTACTTGACAAAGTACAACATCCATTCATGATAAAAATCCTAAACAGAGTAGGGTTAGAGGGAACATATCTCAACATCATAAAGGCCATATATGAAAAACACACAGCTAACATCATCCTTGATGGGCAAAAACTGAGAGCTTTTCCTGTTGTCAGGAAAAAGATAGGGATGTCCATTTTCACCACTACTGTTTAACACAGTACTGGAAGTCCTACCCTCAGCAATCAGACAACAAAAAGAGATAAAAAGCAACCAAATCAGCAAGGAAGAAGTAGAACTTTCACTACTCGCAGATGACACAATGCTCTAATGTTGAAAACCCAAAGGAACCCACCAAAAAATTGCTAGAACTGATACACAAATTCAGAAAAATTCACTGGATACAAAATCAGTGTACAGAAATTGGTTGCATTTCTATACACCAATAATGAAGCACCAGAAAGAAAAAGCAGGGAATTGATACCATTTACAGTTGTACCCCAAACCCTTAGATACCTAGGAATAAACCTGACCAAAGATGTCAAAGATTTGTACTCTGGTAACTATAAAACACTGGTGAAAGAAATGACACAAGGAAATGGAAAAACATTCCATGTTCATGGATCGGAGGAACAAATATTGTTAAAATGTCTATGCTACCAAAAGCAATCTATGCACTTAATGCAGTCTCTATCAAAATGCCACCAGCATTTTTCACAGAGCTAGAACAAACAATCCTAAACTTTGAATGGAACCAGAAAAGGCCCTGAATAATCAAAGCAATCTTGAAAAAAGAGAAGCAAACCTGGGTTCCAGGTTTCGAGTTAAATTACAAAGCTATAGTCATCAAGACAGTATGGTACTGGCACAAAATCAGACACATAGATCAATGGAACAGAATAGAAAACTCAGAAATGAACCCACAGCTATATGGTCAATTAATCTTCAGCAAAGCAGGAAAGAATATGCAATGGATTTTATTTTTTATTATTATGTTATGTTAATCACTATACAGTACATCATTAGTTTTTGATGTAGTGTTCTATAATTCATTGTTTGTGTATAACACCCAGTGCTCCATGCAATCCATGCCCTCCTTAATACCCATCACTGGGGTCACCCATCCCCCCACCCTGCTCCCTTTTAAAACCCTCAAAAGTTTGTTTCCCAGAGTCCATAGTCTCTTGTGGTTGATCCCTCCTTCCAATTTCTCCCTCTTAATTTTTCCCTTCCTTCTCCTAGTGTCCTCCATACTATTCCTTATGTTCCACAAATAAGTGAAACCATATGATAATTGTCTTTCTCTGCTTGACTTATTTCACTTAGCATAATCTCCTCCAGTCCCGTCCATGTTGATGTAAAAGTTGGGTATTCCTACTTTCTGATGGCTGGGTGATATTCCATTGTGTATATGGACCACATCTCATTTATCCATTTGTCTGTTGAAGGGCATCTTGGCTCTTTCCACAGTTTGTCTGTTGTGGACATTGCTGCTATGAACATTGGGGTGCATATGGCCCTTCTTTTCACAAAGCTACATCTGTATCTTTAGGGTAAATACCCAGTAGTACAATTGCTGGGTCATAGAGTAGCTCTATTTTTAATTTGGAGGAACCTCCACACAGTCTTCCAAAGTGGCTATACCCACTTGCATTCCCACCAACAGTGTAAGAGGATTCCCCTTTCTCCACAGCTTCTCCAGCACCTGTTGTTTCTTGCCTTGTCAATTTTTGCCATTCTAACTGGTGTAAGGTGGTATCTCTATGTGGTTTTGATTTGAATTTCCCTAATAGCCAACAATGAACATTTTTTCATGTGTCTGTTAGCCGTTTGTATGTCTTCTTTGGAGAAGTGTCTGTTCATATCTTCTGCCCATTTTTTGACTTATTTGTTTTTTGGGTGTTGAGTTTAAGAAGTTCTTTATAGATCTTGGATACCAGCCCTTTGTCTGTAGTGTCATTTGCAAACATCTCCCATTCCGTGGGTTGCCTTTTTGTTGACTGTTTCCTTTGCTGTGCAGAAGCTTTTTATCTTGATGAAGTCCCAAAAGTTCATTCTCAATTTTATTTCTCTTGCTTTTGGAGACATGTCTTGAAAGAAATTGCTGTGGCCAATGTCGAAGAGGTTACTATGTTCTCCTCTAGGACTTTGATGGATTCCTGTCTCACACTGAGGTTTTTCATCCATTTAGAGTTTATCTTTGTGTATGGTCTAAGGGAATGGTCAAATTTCATTCTTCTATATATAGCTGTCCAATTTTCCCAGCACCATTTATTGAAGAGACTGTCTTTTTTCCATTAGATATTTTTTCCTGCTTTCTCAAAGATTATTTGACCATAGAGTCGGGGGTCTATATCTGGGCTCTCTATTCTGTTCCACTGATCTATGTGTCGGTTTTTGTGCCAGTACCATGCTTTCTTGGTTATCACAGTTTTGTAATATAGCCTGAAATCAGGCAATGTGATTCCATGCTCATGGATTGGAAGAATGAACATTGTTAAAATGTCCATAGGGCTCAGAGCAATCTATACTTTCAATGCCATTCCGATCAAAATAACAACGGAATTTTTCAAAGTGCTGGAACAAACAATCCTAAAATTTGTATGGAGTCAGAAAAGACCCTGAATCACCAAGGAAATGTTGAAAAAGAAAAAGTTGGAGGCATCATGTTGCCTGATTTCATGCTATATTACAAAGAATATGCAATGAGAAAAATTCTCTTCAACAAATGGTGCTGGGAAAACTGGACAGCAGCATGCAAAAGAAAGAAACTGGACCACTTTATTACAGCATACACAAAAATAAATTCAAAATGGGTAACAGACCTAAATCTGAGAGAGGAAGCAATCAAAATCCTAGAGAACACAGGCAGTAACCTCTTTGACATTGGCTGTAGCAACTTCTTACTAGATATGTCTCTGGAGGCAAAGGAAACAAAAGCAAAAATAAACTATTGGGACTTCATCAAGATAAAAATCTTCTGCATAGCAAAGGAAAATATCAACAAAACTAAAAGGCAACCTACAGAGCAGGAGAAGATATTTGCAAATGACATCTCTGATAAAGGGTTAGTTACCAAAATCTGTACTTATCAAACTCAACACCCCAAAATAAATAATCCAGTTAAAAAATGGGCAGAAGATATGAATAGACATTTTTCCAAAGAAGACATACAGATGTCTAACACACATGAAAAGATGCTCAACATCACTCATCATCAAGGAAATGCAAATCAAAACTACAATGAGATATCACCTCACACCTGACAGAATGGCTAAAATTAACAACACAAGAGACAGGTGTTGGTGAGGATGCAGATAAAGGAGAACCCTCTTGCACTCTTGGTGGGAATGTAAACTTGTGTAGGCACTCTAGAAAATAGTATGGAGATTCCTCCAAAAGTTACAATTAGAACTACCCTATGACCAACAATTTTACTACTATGTATTTACCCAAAGGATGTAAACATAGTGATTCAAAGGGGCACCTGCACCCCAATGTTTATAGCAGCATTATCAACAATAGCCAAATTGTGGAATGAACCCAAATGTCCAACGATGGATGAATGGATAAAGAAGAAGTGGTGTATATATATATATACCATACACACACACACACACACACACACTCAAAATGGACTGTTATTCAGCCATAAAAAGAATGAATTCTTACCGTTTGCAATGACTTGGATGTAGCTGGAGAGTATCATGGTAAGCACAGTAAGTCAGTTGATGAGCATCTAGTGGTGTATGGAATATTACACTGTTGACTAACTGGAATTTAAATGAAAATTTAATTTAAAAATGTATAGCTAAAAGTAAATAACAATCCAATAAGATAATAGGATTCCAAATCCAGAAATTTTCAATGAATGAGTCTTCTTCATATAGAAATTTATAAATTCATTTAAAAATTTATAAAATAAAAAAATTAAAACCAAAGTAATAACTGTATAAGCATTTTAAAAATAAAATTGTATAAAGAAGCTTAAATAGAAAAACAGGAATCCTTTCTACCAGTCCTTTCCTCTCCTGTTTCACTTACCAGACACTGCCACTTCATTTTTGTTTTGTTTTTACATTTTCCCCAGATGCATCAATCTTTCATATTTTGCTACACTTTCCTTATCATTTTTCTCCCTTTATGTACATATATAGCGATTGAAAAAGATAAGACATTAATTTTTGAACTATTTGAGTGTAGTTTGCATACATCCCCTTAAATACTTCAGTGTGTGTATTCTAAATGCAAGCTGAATATCCTTTTACATCACCACAGTACACCAAATCACTGGTTCACTATTTTATTTAATTTATATTTTATATATAAATTATTCCACCAATTAATATACAAATTAATTCCACCAATTATTCCAACAACAAACCTTAGAGCATTTGTTCTCATTTAGTGCAAGATTAAGTTTAGGGCCAAGTATTGTATTTCTTTGTTATTCTTCTTAATCTCTGTTTATGTGAAATAATTCCTTAGCCTTTCTCTGCCTTTTATTTTTAATGCTTATTTTTACATTATTTTTAAAAACTTGGAGATAAAATTTCCATACAACTAATGGTATATAAATGGCATAATTAGTTAAGTTTTGAAATACGTATGCAAGTTTTCACATGTCCTTTGTAATTTCTTCTTCCAGCCACCCACTATCTCCCCAGTTTCCCATACAACCAGTGATATATTTGCTGTTACTTATACTTTGGAGTTTTATATAAATGAAATGACTGGAAGAGTTTCTGCCCTGAATTATAAAAAATAATTAATTAACTAATTAATTTAAATGAATAAGTATATGCTAATTTTTCTTCCAGCACAATTATTTTGAAATGAAATACAACGTGTATTTCATAAATGTTGATTCATGTATCAGTATTTCATTTTTATTGTTGGGAAATGTTTCTTTGTATGGAGAGACCATAGACAGCTTACCTATTCACCTGTCGATGGACATTTGGGTTGTTTGCAGCTTTTGACAATTACATATGAAGCTATGAACATTTATGTATGAGTGTATATGGACATAGGCTTATAAGGAAATATGTGGATCACACAGGTGTATGTTTGACTTCTTAAGAAAGTGCCAAAATTTCAAAAGTAGTTGTACTATTTGCTGCAGTTGTATTATATTGCTATAGCACTGTAGAATTGTTCCAGATCTTCTAACTTCTAGTTAACACTTAAATGGTAAATCTTTTTAATTTTAATGATTTTAGTAAGTGCATAGATGTATCTCATTGTAGTTTTATGCATTGCTCTAATGACTAAGGATGTTGAGCTAATTTTTTGTGTCATATGTATATCTTCTTGGTCAAGCGTCTTTTCAAATATTTTCCTTGATACTGAGGTTTTTGAATGTTTCTCAGTTTGGGTTTGTCTGATGTGTCTTTCTATTAGATTTAGGTTATGCATATCAGCTGGAGTATCATAAAAATATTTCCTTCTCAGGGCATCCTATCTGGAGGCGCACTCTATCTCTCTGCTCCACACTGGTAATACAATCACCTCTTCAACACGTGTCCAGTCTTTCCATTCCATATTTTCTCTCTTCCTCCTTGGAACTAGAAACAATCTGTGGAGAGAGACTTTGAGACCATGGAAATTCTCCTGCTCCTCATCACATTTCCCATTGGATTTAGTATCCCTTGACAATTACTTCCTGAGCAGTCTTTACGAGTATCTTTGCAAAGTTTTGATTTTATCACTTTTAAGCACACCTCCTAAGTTTATTAGTTCACATTCTACTGTAAGAGAGAGACTGCTAGATGGATCTCTCTCCCTTTCCTCATCTCCTCTTTCTTTTCTCTCCTTCTCCTCCCCCTCTCCTCCCCGCTTTCTCCATCTCATTCTTACCCTCCATCCCTCTCTTGTGTGCATGTCCTCCCTCCCTCCCTTGCCTTTCTACCTATCATCAGTTTTGATTCATGGATTTCTAATGTATTCAGTGAACTATAATTCATTACTGTTCTTATATTGATGCCCCAGATTTGGACAGAGTGTGACTCTTCAAGCTACCTTATGTGTCCTTATGAGAGAGGTCCTCATCATTTTTTGAGACTGTTCTTACTTTCTGTCACAGAAAGGTGCTCTAAGCTCACCTTGTACCTTTTCATTGCAGCCTTGGAAATAGTCATTTTTTCTAAGTGGGGAATGATATTAGAAACTAAGATCTGAACATTATGTGTGCTTATTTTCCCTAGAGTATAATTGCTTGTAGGCCTTTTAAACAGATAGAGCTAGGAAACCTATTTCTCTATCATTTATTAGTGAACTGGAAAAGTTTAACAACTCACTGGTGGGGGTGAGACAGGGAGGGGTGGAAACCCTGATCTTTAGCACTTGCCAATTTCCAAGGTGTAAACATTCCCACTGGGGATGGTTTCAAGCTACTATTATGAAATCACTAAATGTGTCTCTGGAAAGAAATGTACAATTGGCTTTCATAAATCAATAGGTGTGAACTCTAGCACACCACCCTAGCTAGTAAGGCTAATCTATCTGCTTATCTATCCACCCATCTACCTAATTCCAATCCAACCCCATAGGTTTTTTTCTTGACTTCACTCATTCCATATTTATCTTCCCCTTCTTCCATAGTGAGAATCCTGTCTCTCAACAACATTAACATGTTAACTCATTTGCTCATTCCTACAAAATACAAAGAATTATTTAAGAATAGCTACATCTTTATCATTACCTAAAACAAACCAGTTAAAAATAGTTTGATTTATTTGCATTTGCTTAGACTGCAGGCATATAGTTGAATCAATTTTTTAAAGTTCCTAGGATTTTTCCTCCCTTCTCCTTCAGCTTGGTTATGTAGTTTATTTGAAATATAGTTGGATTCATTTATATTTATTTGCATCAGTTTAGGGGGGTTTTCATTCCATCTTTGACAATTCTATTTTTGAACATGTAGAACATTAACATTCCAAAAGTACAGAAATGTGTACTTTCAGAAGTTTTCTTCTCTCCTCTATCCCTTCTACTCCATTCTACCTTATCCCAAGTATGTCTCCAATTTCATTAGTTTCTCACTTATCATTGTATCTTTTTGCAAAAATAAATAACATGTATATTTTTATTTCCTTGTCTTTCTTAGACAAAGGTACCATACTACCGATATTCTTTTGAACTTTGTATTGTTCTCTTTATAATATATGCTAGAAATCACTCCCATATCAGTTTATATAGATCTTTCTCTTAACCAAATACTTAAATGATTTTCCCAGTTACCTAGTGCTCTATTGAGTATAAATTATAGCTTATAAACTATAGTTTATAAAATCAGTCTCTGATATGTGAGCATTTAGATTGTTTGTGGTACTTTGAAATTACAAATAATGCTGCAGTGATAAACCTTGTGCATATGTGTTTTCATATTGTTGAGGTGTATCTTCAGTGTAGATTTTCTAGAAGTAGGGTTGCTGGGCAGGAGATAAATACAGAAGTAATTTTGGTAAATGTTGTGACAACCTTTTTATTCCCATTTATTCCCATGGTAAATCAGGGATTTAGCATGCTTATAGTGCTTTAAAATACATTAATTTAGACATTGGCATTTGATTCCCCATTATGATAAGTGAGGATTTAGCACACTTAACCCCTTTTCTCTTCCCCTTTCTTTCTCCCTTGTCTTACCACTGTTCTTCAGAGTTGGCACCTAGGAGTGGCTAGGGGGAAAAGGAATGTAAGCTTCCATAATTTCCCCTGGACCCCCCCCCCCCGCAAATAAACACAAGTAGTATGCAATGTCATCACAGCTTTAAGACAGATCATCTAAACACAAAAATTGTGACGGTGACACCTAGTGCCAGAAATTGAGAGACTTCTCCAAAGCACCAAGGTCCATTTTTCTTAAAAATTCAGATTCTGGCCTTACTTGGTAAATTGGAATCTCTGGGTCTCTGTTTCTTCATGACCACAACCTTTTGGAGCTGAGAAACTGCTGCCCCATTTAGGCGAGGCCAGTGTTAACTATCCTCATTTATTTTGCCTATTTGGTGACCTGACTTTGCAATCCCTGAACTACAAAGTCTATCCTCTCTTTCTGAAAGATAAGGATATTAGTGTTCCTACCCTTCCCTTTATCTGGGTCAGTGTATATTTTATATTGTTAAGCTGAGAATCAATGACAGTGTTTGTATTTTTATGAAAAATTTGTTTTTTAAAGAACATAGACCACTGAAAGGCCAAGCGGTAGGCTGGTCACTCAAAGGAGAGTCTGAATGCATTCTTCAGTTCTACAGCCCACATTTATTTCCTATGTACTCAAGTTTTTCTCAAGCCCAGAGCTATAGATGTGCCCCAGCATGTCGTCCTTCTTCCTAAGAGACTACTTTTCCAGGTCCTCTCTTTCTGGCTTCAATCTGACCTGGATCATTTTTAGTTTTTTTGCTCAGTTGTTGTCTTGTGATTTTGCTTCATTGCTCTGTTGGGTTGGAGTCATTGTTTTCTGGATTTTATGTATTTTTTGTTTGTCTTCATTTAGTGGAGGCACACTGCCCACTAATCACCTAAGGAAAAATATCTTCATTGTCTGCCTGCTATTTGTGCACATGTATGTGTGTGTAGAATTTTAGATAAAAAATATTTCCTTCTCGGAACTTGGAAGGCTTCCTTCCATAGTCTTCTAACATATCCAGAGTTCTAATTACAGTCTGATTCTTGCTCTTCTGTAGGTAATTGTGTGTGTGTGTGTGTGTGTGTGTGTGTGTGTGTGTGTGTGTGTGTTCTCCAGAAAGTTTTAGGATCTTCTGTTTGGTTCTAGAATTTGACAATTTAATTTTGAGTAAAAGTGAAAGTGCTTATAATGATCCACAAAGTCCTCTCTGATCTGGCTTCTTATTCTGTTTCTCCTCAACTTCTATCACTCTCCCACTAGGTCACTCCACTCTGGCCATAACAGCCTTTCTACTGTTCCTTGAACTTGTCTAGCATGCATTGGAGCCTCTGCTCTAGCTATTCTCACTATGGATATGCTCTGCCAGCAGATATCCTTGTGGCTATGTTTTTCACTTCCATCAATGTCATCTTATCCAGGAGACCTACCCTGCCTACCCTATTTAATACTGCAATTCTCCTGCTGTTGCCAACACACTCTTGATTCCTTTTATCCTATTCTGCTTTTTCCTTTATTCTATAACATTACTCCTTCTAGCACACTAACTCATGTTAGGAGTTTATTGTTTATCTTTCCCTGCTAGAATCAAATCCTCATGAGGTCAAGAACACTAATTTACTACCTTAAATGCATAGAACAAAGCCTAGGACCTTTTAAGTGCTCAGTGAATTTTTGTTGAACAATACGAGTTTGTGTTGTACTCATGTGGCTAGCTCATATGATTTCTATTCAGGCAGGCCAAAGGAAAGATGACAAAAATGATCACAGTGTTCCCTTAATGGAAGAGCTGAACATCTACTTGCTTTGAAATTATAGGCCTGTCATTTATCAAGAAAGAAACTGGGATGCATTTTAAATGGACTGCTATAAGCTAATAGGTCTAAAATTTGTAGGATGCAATGAGTTGGTCTTCCAAAAAATGAGATAGATTGAGACAATAAATCCATTGGTTGGGACTTCTTTGAATATTAACTCGAAGGATCAAATAGGAAACTACCGATCAATTCTACCAAGGTTGGTAACAGTTATAATGAAAAGTTTTTTGGGAAAAAAGATTGAATAGGTCCTTTACGTTATTTTTGGACTTCAAAATGTTATCCTGTTCCATGCCCCCTAAACTCCCTTACAAAGATAACCACGCACACTAGTGTAATTTTAGTTAGTTTAGTAAAAAATATACTTCAGTTGGCATACTTAATTCTAATGAAAACTATGAAAGATTAAAGAATTTGAAGAACAATTGTTAATTGATGGTTTATAAACATTTGTGAAGATGGTTTATAAATGGACTTTGACACCAATTTTTCTTTATTCATTTATTCTCCAAATAAATATTGAATGCTGAACCCATGTGATGAAAAGTGAAGAAGATACAGTCCTGGGGCAGGGAAATAGACAAATAAAAAGGCCTAAACCTACAAGGTAAATGTTTGAATCCAATTTTGATTCTTTAGAATATCATTTAAGAGTTTAATTAAAATCTCATATGTTCAACACTTTGCAAATGTAAAATATAATTTAAAAGCCCTTTAAACATTCACTGTTGAAATGCACTTTTGGCTTTTAAACATCTATTTCAGGGGCACCTGGGTGGCTCAGTGGGTTAAGCCTCTGCCTTCGGCTCAGGTCATGATCTCAGGGTCCTGGGATCGAGGCCCACATCGGGCTCTCTGCTCTGCCTGCCTCTCTGCCTACTTGTGATCTCTCTCTCTCTATCAAATAAATAAATAAAATCTTAAAAAAAAGAATGCTATTAAACATCTATCTTATACCCATGTTGCAATTAATTAAAATATGATGCTAAAAATTCTAACTAGGAATCTTATTGTGTATTATAATGATTAAATTCCTGTTTTTAAATTGTGTTTTGAGACATTCCAATGTAACACATATAAGACAATTTAAAAATGGGAATTTAATCGTTATAATACAATATAAGATTTCTATTTAGAATTTTGTTTATATGTCTGGATTCTGATTTATTAAGCAGAAAAGAAATGAGAGGAAGAGCAAAGTATAGTTCCCTTGCACAACACAGGTTTGACCTGCATGGGTCTGCTTACGTGTAGATTTTTTTCAGTAAATAAAGTACAGCACTATAAATACATTTTCCTTTTGATTTTCTTAATAACATTTTCTTTTCTCTAGCTTAGTTTATTGTAAGAATGTAGCATATTAATATATATAATATACAATATCTTTTAATTGACTGGTCAACAGTAGGCTATTAAGTTTTGGGGCGAGTAAAAAAGTTATTCATAGATTTTTCTGACTATGGGGGGATGGTTGGTGTCCCTAGGCCCCTTCATTGTTCAGGACTCAACCATAGTCATTATTGGTGCCAGGTTTTCCATGTCAAGAAAAATTTCATTGAGGAGGCCAGTTTGAAGAATGTCTTGATTACAAGACATGGAATTAAAGCAGGTTTGGCCAATATTCTGCCAACAGGTATGGACATATGGACAAACCTGTTTTTCCCAGCTTAGTGTCAGGATACATAATAACTTCTGGCTGGACTGAACATTCAGGATGTTCCATGTTTTTAAAATTTCACTGGATTGCAACCCATTTGTTACTAATTTGGTCAAAATAGTATTGAAAAATACTGTGTATAAATGGTCACCTGAACACATTCCTCCCTGAAATTCTAAGTCTGGAGGCTGGATGAGGAGTTTTTATGTTAAGGCTTATTCACACCATGGCATGCCAGCTCTTGTTGCCAAAATGTTATGATTCAGAAGGACTGAAAACTAGGCTCTGGAGTTTCTTTAATTGGAGAATTACTGCTTGGATTCAGTTTCTATGGCTTGATCCCATAATGGATGAATTGGCCTACTTCTGAGAGAGCACATTTCATGTAGGGTAGATCTCTGTGTGGGTATTTATCCACTGGATTAATACAGTGTATATTTTATCCCAAATAAAGAATGCTAAAAATATTTACTTGTTTAAATACTAGGATAATGAACAAAGGTAGAAAGAGACAGTAAATGTGGTTACTTGGAAGAGGTAAACAAAGCAAAGGAGATGTCGACAAACAAATCACATTAGCAGGCGGTGTAACTGATATATTAAGCAACTAAAGTTATTTGATATTTGGTACTGGAAAGTGTGATTATTACTGTTGTAATTTAAGAAAAGGGAAAATCCCTTCATTAGATACCTTTCATTAAATGAATGAAAAGCCATTCATTAGATGGCTTTTTCTTTTGGCATTTTATGTAACAGACTTAAATACATCGAAGTATTGCTCAGTTCAATAAATCCAAAGTATTTACTTTGCAAACTTCTCAAATTTCACATGCAGAAAATTATGCAAACTAAGTAAATAATCTTCTGCACCATAATGTATTTCAGTGGCTCTTGAAGGTTATAAGTGTATAAAAAATTTCTTTTCTCTTGAAGACCTAACGATGTACTTTGTAAGACAGCATATGGAATAAATGGAGAATAATACAGTGATGAATAAAAGCTAATGCTTTCTTATAAACAAATTCAAAGTTATGTGTTAAAGAGTGAGATTTCTTAGGAATTCAGAAATTGATATGGAATAAAGATATAGGTAATGGGGTCACAAAGGAAGATGGAGTTTGGATTTAAAGGATGAGATGAAGGATGAAAAAGTCATCCAAGTGGGAAAATACTATGAAGCAGTGTGAAAATATAAATAAGGCAACTTCCCATAAAATATTGATATGGAAAAATAAATTAAAAAACTGTAAATGTGCAAATCAAAACCACAGGGTATCACCTCAAATCCATTAGGACGGCTACTATGAAACAGAAAAATAGCAAGTGTAGGTGAGGATTTACAGAAATTGAAATGCTTATGAATTGTTGGTGGGCATGTAAAATGGTGCAGCTACTGTGGAAAACATTATGGGATTCCTCTAAAAGCTAAAAATAGAATTACCATATGATCCAGCAATTCCAACTCTAGGTATATATCCAAAAGAATTGAGATCAGGGTGTCAGGGATTCTTGTACACCCATGTTTATACCAGCGTTATTGACAATAGCCAAAAAGTAGAAGCAATCTGAGTGTCCTTAATGGATAAAAGGAAAAAACAAAATGACGTATATACACACAATTGAATGTTATTTAGTCTTAAAAAGGATGAGAACTGTGACACATGTTACAATATGGATGGATCTTGAGGACATTACATTGAGTAAAATGAACCAGTCATGAAAACACAAATCCTATATTATTCCATTTATACGAGATACCTAATGTAGCAAGTTTATAGACACAGAAAGTAGCATGGTGGTTGTCAGGGGCTTGGGGAAGGGGCAGAAGGGGAGTTGTTATTTAATGGGTATGGGGTTTTGGTTTTGCAAGATGAAAAAGTTCTGGAGATTGGTTGCAAACCCATGTAAATATACTTGACACTACTAATATGTACACTTAAGAATAATTAAGATGGTATATTTTATGTTATGTGTATTTAGTCACTGTTTTAAAAAACTGAAAGGAATCAAGAGTTCTAAGGAACACACTTTATTAACTTGAAATCTCCCTCCCTCCAAAGATAAAACCTAGATGCTCTTGATAGTAGTTCTCATCTCTGTATACAGTGAGAAAAATAATCACTAACTGTAAGTGATCATAAAGTCCGAGAACTTGAAAGCCATTCTAGAAGACTTCTAAATAGTCTATGATTCATTGTCCCAGAAAGGGAGTTACCTGCCTTTTCCCTGAGATAAATAGAAGTCCTGGTCCTGGGGGCAGCTTGCTGACCTTTGTTCTCCTCTAAAACTAAAGAACACAGATATGACCAATACTTGTGGGAGGACTTATTACTACTATTCATTGTTAACATTTCTCATTCTGAGATATTTCAAGTCTCCATCCTTAATTTCTAGATATTTTCAACTTTTAATACTTCTTAGTTATTCATTCTTATTTTAGTTTTCTTTTTTCAAATAGTCTTTAAAAAATTTGTTCCACTTATTTCTGAGATTATATTGAAATTACATATCTTAGTTTTCTACTAATCATTATATTAACTTAGAGGGATCTAATTTTTTTAAAGATTTTATTTATGTGACAGAGAGAGACATAGCAAGAGAGGGAAAACAAGCAGGGGGGGGTGGGAGAGGGAGAAGCAGGATTCCCGCTGAGCAAGGGGTCTGATGCAGGGCTTGATCCAGGACCCTGGAATCATGACCATGAACTGAAGACAGACCCTTAATGACTGAGCCACCCAGGTGCCCCAAGGCATCTAATTTCTAAAACATTGTTTGCCTATTAAATATATTATATGACTACAACTTTATTCCTATACCTATTTCGACTAAGTTAGATTCTTTTTCCAGTTGAATTGAAACTGCTCATGACCAAGCATGTAAGCTTTCAGTAGTGGTCTTGAATAGAAAGGCCTAGACCTAGTCTATGGCTTTGCTGGCACATTTTTGTCCTGACTCATGGACTGTTCAGTTGTAGTAGTTTATAGGTTTGTCTAAGCTTCTTGAACAACAGACCTTGTACGCTATTCAGAAGTCAAACACCAGGTAAATTGTAGATAAAGTAGGCCTACACTATTTCCTTCCACAATATCTAGAACCTTAAGAAGCAGAGACCTCAGAGACTAGTGGATGAGGGGTTCCTTGCTGAAGCTAGACTCAGTATGAAAAGTGGTAACACCCATAACTGTGAATCATCCCCTCTAGTGTTCATGTGACCAGTGGGGATGTGACTGATTTAGAAGTAGGATTCCAAGTTGTAGAAATACTGAGAGGTTAGGCTGGTGCTTAGGTGAATATAATCTCTAGCTGGACCCAGCCAATATTTTTTTAGTGAACAAGAGATTTTTTTTTAATAATTCTTTTTTGACTTGAACTTTACTGTGTGCATTAGCTACCATCCTATTTTATATTTTGTACTGCAAAATGAGACAGGTGATCATTATCAAATTAATGCTATTACTAATTCCTCCAAACCACTGGTCCCTATTGCAGAGTGGCTACTCATTCTGACCCTTTTATTGCTATTTCCATTGGAGCTCTCATCTCCTGATTTGGGTGGCACTTTCTCTTCATAGTCTCTGAAAATAATTATGCATAGACTGTTGTGAAATCTGAAAACAATATTACAACAAACATTTAGGTGTTTGAATCCTTCTCAATTTTCTCCTCTCAAACCAAAGACATTTCTTCCTTGATAACTATTAAACTTGGACTAAGTTTGTGCCTCCAACTTGGGGCACTATGGCTTAAGGATGTTCCTGGGCCCAATGGGTATAGGGGCATCTATACCTCATGGTGAGATATGAAAGAAATCTTGAGAGTTTCTCCTAGGTTTCCTGGATGACTGAATTCATGCAACATCAAGAATGGGCTCTACTCAATAATGCAGGGAGAGGGTAAGGAAGAGGGTAAGGAGGACTGTACACTCCAAAGACTATGGAAGCACATTTGAAGCCAGAAGAAAGTCTGTGCTCTCTCTTGGAACACAGAAGGAAGGAGTTAAAGGGACAAGAGGGTGTATATTCCAGACTAGTATCCATGTGAGTCCATTTCATTCAGTAATTATACAACTATAAACTGTAGTATCTATAGTGTCTTAGATATACCATATTTCTTAAATGAGCAATATTGTTCAAAAGAATCATCTGAGATGATGTACAATTTACAAAACTTTCTTAAAGACTTTTTTTTTTTGGGCGCCTGGGTGGCTCAGTGGGTTAAAGCCTCTGCTTTCGGCTCAGGTCATGATCTCAGCGTCCTGGGCCTCCTCTCTCTGCCTGCCTCTCTGCCTACTTGTGATCTGATCTCTCTCTGTGTGTCAAATAGATAAATAAAATCTTTAAAAAAAAAAAAAAAAAAAAAAGACTTTTTTTTTTTTAATTTGCCCCAGTGGTACAGGTCTGTGAATCATCAGGCTTACACATTTCACAGCACTCACCATAGCACAAGAATCATCAGGCTTACACATTTCACAGCACTCACCATAGCACAAACCCTCCCCAGTGTCCATAACCCAGCTACCCTATCCCTACCCTCCCACCTCCCAGTAACCCTCAGTTTGTTTCCTGAGATTAAGAGTCTCTTATGGTTTGTCTCCCTCCATGGTCCCATCTTGTTTCATTGTTTTCTCCCTACCCTCCACGACCCCTTGCCCTGCCCCTCAAATTCCTCATATCAGAGAGATCATATGGTAATTGTCTTTCTCTGACTGACTTATTTCGCTTAGTATAATACACTCTAGTTCCATCCACATTGTTGCAAATGGTAAGAGTTCAGTTTTTTATGGCTGCATACTCTGCCATGATATATATATACACCACATCTTCTTTATTCATTCATCTGTTGATGGACATCTAGGTCCTTTCCATAGTTTGGCTATTGTGGACATTGCTGCTATAAACATTCAGGTGCACGTGCCCCTGAGGATCACTGCATTTGTATCTTTAGGGTAAATACCCAGTAGTGCGATTGCTAGGTCATAGGGTAGCTCTATTTTCAACTTTTTGAGGAACCTCCATACCGTTTTCCAGAGTGGCTGCCCCAGCTTGCATTCCCACCAGCAATGTAGGAGGGTTCCCCTTTCTCCGCATCCTTGCCAACATCTGTCGTTTCCTGACTTGTTAATTTTAGCCATTCTGACTGGTGTGAGGTGGTATCTCACTGTGGTTTTGATTTGTATTTCCCTGATGCTGAGTGATGTTGAGCACTTTCTCATGTGTCTGTTGGCCATTTGGATGCCTTCCTTGGAGAAATTTCTGTTCATGTCTTCTGCCCATTTCTTAATTGGGTTATTTGTTTGAAGGGTGTTGAGTTTGATAAGTTCTTTATAGATTTTGGATACAGCTCTTTATCTGATATGTCATTTGTGAATATTTTTTCCCATTCTGTCAGTTGTCTTTTGGTTTTGTTGACTGTTTCCTTTGCTGTGCAAAAGCTTTTGATCTTGATGAAGTTCCAATAGTTCATTTTTGCCCTTGCTTCCCTTGCCTGTGGTGATGTTCTTAGGCAGAAGCTGCGGCTGCGGTTGAAGAGGTTGCTGTTTGTGTCCTCCTCAAGGATTTTGATGGATTACTGTCTCACATTGAGGTCTTCATCCATTTTGAGTCTATTTGTGTGTGTGGTATAAGGAAATGGTCGAGTTTCATTCTTCTGCATGTGGCTGTCCAATTTTCCCAACAACATTTGTTGAAGAGACTGTCTTTTTTCCATTGGACATTTTAAAGAGCTATTTTAAAGGAAAGTCCAGTTTCTTAGAAACACAAATTTTCATATAAGATCTGTACTTCACCAAAAACACTGAGCTGATGAGCTGTAGAGTTGATCAAAGACAGGAAATAGTGATTGAGGGCAGGAAAGGCACACCTAGAATGAGCAACCACTGATGGTTGGCCTTTTGAAATTGTGGTTTATCTATTAAAGACAAGTGCTAGGTGCTGCCAGCCAAAGGAATATCCTTTGGGAACAGGAGCAAAGGTGCCTTTAGGAAGATGGTGTACCCTGCCCTATCAGGCAGATTCAGTTAGATCTCCCTTGCAGAAGATGATGAATCTCTGTATATAATGAGGCTTCAGTTCTGTTAGTCTGGGCTGACCAGACAATCTCTGGTTAATTTCTGTTTGAGAATTCAGTCTTATGACCTGAGTAGGAAACCGGATCATAATTTTCAGGCATTTTTTCTGATAGCTTGAGCCAATTACATAGGCTCTAAATAGTGAAGTGGCTCTCAGGTTCCAAGTTTGGAGGGAGTAATGAAAGGAAAATGAATTGTACATATTCTCTTCCAAAGTAGTCCTACTTAGTGCCAACCAATTCCATTTTTATCCTGCAATTTTCCTACCTCTCCTAATACACTGATTTATCTGGCAACCAGATGATTATAAATTTGTCATTTGGAGTTCTGCATGAAATTTTAATAATCTTAGTTATAAAGATGACATTTTTAAAAACTAAACTTAGCTATTAAATTTTATTGTGGAAATTTTCAAATAGAAAGAGTTGTATAACCAACCCCTATTTATCCATTATTCAGTTCCAGTAAGATACAGTCAATCTCATTTCATTTAATAACCACCTCCAGGCCCTGGATTATTATTTTTTCCCTCCTCTACCCCACCTTCCCCCAAAATCCTGGTCAGGGATTATTTTAAAGCAAACTCCAGGTGTTGCTATTTTGTAAATATTATTAGCATACCTCAACACCATTATTCCCCCTTCCCAAATAATACTTGGTTAATATCAAATATCCAGTCAGGGTTCTAAAAATCCTCAAATATTTCATAATTTTTTGGGGGGGTCTGTTTCTTCAAGTCAAAATCCACACCAGGTTCCTACATTGCTTTTGGCTGATATGACTCAAAACCATCTCTCTTTAATTTTTCTTTTAATCTATGAGTTACACTTTCTTCTTCTTTTTTCTTGCCATTTTTTCCATTAAGAAACCACATAATTTGTCCTGCAAAATTCTCACATTCTTGATTTTTGTTGCTTGTATGTTTTTCTTTAAAAACATATTATCTTATTTTATCTACAGGACTACCTGATGAGGTAGGTGGAAGAAATGTTTTTGCCATTTAGCATATGAGTTGATCAGGATACAGAGAGATAAAGTAATGGACATTGCTACTGTAAACATTGGGGTGCTGGTGCCCCTTCAAATCACTGTTTGTATCCATTGGATGAATACCTAGTGGTGCAATTGGTGGGCCATAGGATAGCTCTATTTTTAACTTTTGGGGGGAACCTCCATACTGCTTTCCAGAGTGGCTGCACCAGCTTGCATTCCCACCAACAGCAGAGGAGGGTTCCCCTTTCTTTACATCCTCGCCAACACCTGTTGTTTCCTGACTGGTTAATTTTAGCCATTCTGACTGGTGTGAGCTGGTATTTCATTGTGGTTTTGATTTGTATTTCTCTGGTGCTGAGTGATGTGAAATTTTTTTTTTTTATGTGTCCGTTGGTCATTTGGATGTCTTCTTTGGAGAAATGTCAGTTCATGTCTTCTGCCCACTTCTTGACAAGATTATTGGTTTTTGAGTGTTCGGACTGGTAAGTTCTTTATAGATCTTGGATAATAGCCCTTTATCTGATAAGACATTTGCAAATATTTTCTCCCATTCTGTAGCTTGTCTTTTGGTTTTGTCGACTGTTTTCTTTGCTGTGCAAAAGCTTTTGATCATTTCTTTTTTTTAAGCTTTTGATCTCAATGAAGTACAATAGTTCATTTTTGCTTTTGTTTCCCTTGGCTTTGGAGACATGTCTAGCAAGAGGTTGCTGTGGCTGATGTCGAAGACGTTACTGCCTGTGTCCTCCTCTAGGATTCTGATGGATTCCTGTCTCACATTTAGGACTTTCATCACTTTGAGTTTATTTTTCTGTATGGTGTAAAAAAACTGTCCAGTTTCATTCTTCTGCATGTGGCTATACAGTTTTCCTAGCACCATTTGTTGAAGAGACTGTCTTTTTCCATTGGATATTCTTTCCTGCTTTGTCGAAGATTAGTTAACCATAGAGGTGAGGGTCCATTACTGGGTTCTTTATTCTGTTCCATTGATCTGTTTGTCTGTTTTTGTGCCAGTACCGTACTGTCTTGATGATTACAGCTTTGTTCGTTTGTTTGTTTATTTATTTATTTACATACTTACTTGCTTACATCTTTGTAATACAGCTTGAGGTCCAGAATGGTGATACCATCAGCTTTGGTTCTTTTTCAACATTTCTTTGGCTATTTGGGTTTTTTTTCTGTTGAATTCCTGTACAAGGTCTAGCAATTTTGGGGTGGAGTCTTTTGGGTTTCAACGGAGTATCATCTTATCTGTGAAGAATGAAAGTTTTGACTTTTTTTGCTGATTTGGATGCCTTTTATTTCTTTTTGTTGTCTGATTGTTGAAGCTAGGACCTCCAGTACTATATTGAACAACAGTGGTGACAGTGGACATTCCTGTCATGTTCCTGACTTTAGGGGAGAGGCTCTCAGTTTTTTCCCATCAAGGATGATATTCGCCATGAGTTTTTTGCTATGGCTTTTATGATATTGAGGTATCTTCCCTCTATCCCTGCACTGTGAAGAGTTTTAATCAAGAAAGGATGCTGTATTTTGTCAAATGCTTTTTCTGCATCATTGAGAGGATCATTTAGTTCTTGTCCTTTCTTTTATTAATGTGATGTATCACATTGATTGATTTGCAGATGTTGAACAACTTGCAGCCTAAGAATAAATCTCACTTGGTTGTGTTGAATAATCCTTTTAATATACTGTCGGATCCTATTGACTAGTATCTTGGTGAGAATTTTGCCATCTATGTTCATCAGGGATAATGGTCTGTAATTCTCCTTTTTGGTGGATTCTTTTTCCAGTTTGGGGAACAAGCTAATGCTGGCTTCATAAAATGAGTTTGGAAAATTGCATTCCATTTTTATTTTTTGAAACAGCTTCAGAAGAGTAGTATTAATTCTTCTTTAAATGTTTGGTAGAATTCCACTGGGAGGCCATCTGGTCCTGGGCTCTTGTTTGTTGGGAGATTTTTGACTAGTGCTTCAATTTCTTTGCTGGTTATGGGTCTGTTCACGTTTTCTACTTCTTCTGTTTCAGTTTTGGTAGTTTATATGTTTCTAGAAATGTATCCATTTCTTCCAGATTGCCTATTTTTTGGCATATAGTTGCTCACAATATGTTCTTATAATTGTATGTATTTCTTCAGTGTTGGTTGTGATTTATCCCCTTTCATTTATGATTTTATTTATTTGGGTCCTTTGTCTTTTCTTTTTGGTAATTCTGGCCAAGGGTTTATCAATCTTATTAATTCTTTCAAAGAGCCAGCTCCTAGTTTCTTTGATCTCTTCTACTGTTCTTTTTGTTTCTATTTCATTGATTTCTGCTCTAACCTTTATTAATTCTCTTCTTCTGCTGGGTTTCAGGTTTATTTGCTTTTCTTTCTCCAGCTCCTTTAAGTGTAAGGTTGTATATTTGAGACTTTTCTTGAGAAAGACATGTATTGCTATATACTTCCCTCTTAGGACCACCTTTGCTGCATCCAAAGGTTCCGAATTGTTATGTTTTCATTTCCATTTGTTTCCATGAATTTTTAAAAATTTTCTTAAATTTCCTGGTTGATCCATTCATTCTTTAGTAGGATGATTTTTAACTTCCATGTATTTGTGTTCCTTTCAGATTTTCTCAGGTCTCTTCAGATTAAGTTCAAGTTTTAAAACCCTGTGGTCTAAAAATATGCAGGGAAAATCCCAGTCTTTTGGTACCAGTTGAGACCTGATTTGTGGCCCAGTGTGTGATCTGTTGTGGAGAATATCCCATGTGCACTTGAGAAGAATGTATATTCTATTGCTTTAGGATGAAATGCTCTGAATATATCTGTGAAGTCCATTTGGTCCAATGTGTCATTCAAAGCTCATGTTTCCTTGTTCATCTGCTTAGGTGATCTGTCCAGTACTGTGAGTGGGGTGTTAAAGTACCCTACTAGTATTGTATTATTATCAATGTGTTTCTTTAATTTTGTTATTAATTGGTTTATATAATTGGCTGCTCCCATGTTAGGGTCATAAATATTTACAATTTTTAGGTCTTCTTATTGTATAGACCTTTTTATTGGGATATAGTGTTCTTATTCATCTCTTATTACAGCCTTTGGTTTAAAATCTAGTTTGTCTGCTATAAGGATTGTTACCCTAGTTTTCTTTTAATGTCCATTAGCATGATAAATGGCTCTCCACCCCCTCACTTTCAACCTGGATGTGTCTTTGGGTCTGAAATGAGTTTCTTATAGATAGAAAGGGTCTTGGTTTTTTTTGTTTGTTAGTTAGTTTGTTTTAGGTTTTAAATACAATCTGGTGGGTGGCTCAGTGGGTTAAAACCACTGCCTTCGGCTCAGGTCAAGATCCCAGGGTTCTGGGATCGAGGCCCACATCGGGCTCTCTGCTCAGCAGGGAGCCTGCTTCCTCCTCTCTCCTCTCTCTTTGCCTGCCTCTCTGCCTACTTGTAATCTCGCTCTCTGTGTCAAATGAATAAATAAAATCTTAAAAAAAAATAAATCCAATCTGGTTCCCTGTGTCTTTTGATTGGAGCATTTAGTCCATTTACATTCAGAGTAATTATTGAAAAATATAAATTTAGTGCAATTGTATTACCTGTAAAATTGGTGTTTCTGTAGATTGTTCCTTTCTGGTCTTGTTACTTTTGGGATCTCTCTTCTCTCAAGGGGACCCCTCTAATATTTTTTGCAGGGCTGGTTTAGTGATCACAAACTCTTTTAGTTTCTGTTTGTCCTGGAAACTCTTTATCTCTCCTTCTATTCTGAATGACAGCCTTGCTGCATAAAGTATTCTTGGCTACATATTTTCCTCATTTAGCACCTTGAATATATCATGCCAGTCCTTTCTAGCCTGCCAGGTTTCTGTGGATAGGTCTGCTGCCAGCCTTGTGTTTCTATGCTTATATGTTAAGGACTCTTGTCCTGAGCTGCTTTCAGGATTCTCTATTTATCTCTGAAATTTGCAAGCTTCGCAATTGCACTTGCGCTCGACACTATATGTCAAGGTGTTGATCTTTTTATTGATTTTTTAGGGGCGTTTCTCTGCACCTCCTAGACTTGAATGCCTGTTTCCTTCCCCAGATTAGGGAAGTTCTCAGCTATAATTTGTTGGAATATACCTTTGGCAACCTCTTAGTCTGGGACCCCTATTATTCTAGTATTTCACTTTATGGTATCACTGATTCTAAAATCCTCCCTTCGTGATCCAGTAGTTGTTTTTCTCTTTTTCTAAGCTTCCTTATTTTCCACCATTTTGTTCTATATCACTGATTCTCTCTTCTGCCTCATTTATTCTAGCAGGTAAAGCCTCCATTTTTGACTGTATCTCAATAATAGCCTTTTTGATTTCAGCCTGATTAGATTTTAGTTCTTTTATTCCTATGGTAGGGATTCTTTAGTATCTTCTACGTTTTTTTTCAAGCCCGTCTTGTATCTTTATAATCATTGTTTTGAATTCTAGTCCCAAATCTTATATCCATACTGATTAAATCCCTGGCAATGAGTACTGTCTCCTGTTTGTTCTTTTGGGGTGAGTTTCTCAGTCTCATCATTATGTCCAGAAAAGGATAGATGAAAGAATAAATGCAAACATAGCAACAACAACAACACCAGAAATATACAAACAAAACAAATCAGAAGAAAACAAAGGAGAGAGGGAGAGAGAGAAACAAGATGTAAAAGAGAACACAATTAACCAGATCCTGGGTGTATTTTGGTCTGTTTATTAGAAGAAACTAGATCCCAATGGAAAAGAAAAAGCCATTATATATATATATATATATACATATATATATGTATATATATATATTAACATACATACATACATACATACACACACTAAAATGGAATACGATGAAAGGAAGCAAAAAAATGTAAAATACATATGTCATAAATGTAAAAATAAAAATTAAAAGAGACTTAAAAGTAGAGTAAAATAGAAATAGATAAAATAAGAAAATAGCTGAAAAGGAAAAAAAAAACTTGGAAGACTGAAGAATTAAAAACAAACAAACAAACAAACAAACAAACAAACAAACCAAAAAACCGATGAATGCTATGTACTGTTTTCCCCAAGAGCTGAAGTTTTACAGTTCTCTATGATCAGTATGCTGGTCGTCTGAGGGAGGGGCCTGTTATGCTGGTTCTCAGGTGTCTTTGAGCTGGGTGGAATTGTACCCCTGCCCTTTCCAGGGGGACAGGCTTAGTGGAAGCTGCTCCACATTGCACTATGTGGCACTCTTTTGCTCCCTGAAAGCTTTCAGCACCAATGGGGAGGATGAAAATGGCGATGCTTCAATCTCTGGCCCTGGAGCTGAAAGTCTGTGTCCCCCACTCTTCAGTAAGCCCTCACAGAAAAGCCATCGCTCTTGTCTCCCTGGTTTCTGTCTACACTCTGTGTTCACCCAGCCGATGACTGAGCATTTTTACTTCAGGCATGCGACCCAGTTTTGAGTCTCCAAACTTTACAGACTCTTGTGTTGTTGATCTGTGCTGTTCCTCCTACAGGAGGGAGAGGGGTCTTGCTATGCTTCTGCCTAATACTAGGCCCCTGCATAGAGAATGCTTGCTGTATGGTGCAGCTGTTTGGGCTTTATAGTAAAACCAAGCAGGAAGCTGGCACCTAGAGTGGCCCTTGCAGCCAGCTTTCCTGCTCCGGTGCTTGGGAACTCTGCTGTACTCCGGCACCTCCATTCTTTTTGTGACCCCAGGGATCCTGAGACCACACTGTCTCACCAGGGATTCTACCTGGCTTTACCATTGAGCGCCTTTCAGGCAGGGACATTCCTCACTGGAGCAGACTTCTAAACTTCCAATTTTGCACTTTGCTGCTTATATCACTTTCCAGTTGCTGGCTTATGGAGGCACACTCCCCCCCATGGCTTATCTTCCAATATATCACCTTGGATTCACTTCTCCTCACCTCCTACCTTGCAAAAAATAGTTGCTTCTCTATTTGTAGCATTGCAGCAAATCTTTTCTCAGCTCTCTGGTTGATTTCACAAATGGGAATGATTTGAAAACTATCCAACTGAATTCCAGGGACCAGATGAAATTAGTGTCCCCTACACCTCTGCCATCTTAACCCCACCCCTCCAAGACTTTCTTGAATTTATTCTTTCATGTCATTCATTCGTTTGATTATTTCTTTGTCTCATTTGCTATACCAGATTATAAACTTTGGTGTTCAAAATCCAGTGTTAGTTTATTTGCAATTGCTCACAGTCAAATGTATGTGACTGATATTCAGGATCTTTAGCGTGAGAAACAAAGGCAAATGAGGCTGTGTAAATTCTCATTCACTGCTGAGGTAGAAACAGAATTTTTCTAGAGTAATGAAATATCTTCTATGTCTTTGCTTATTTTTCACTGCCATCTACTGGTGCCGAATGTTTTTGACTAAAATCATTTAAGGAAATTTATCATAAGGACTTCTACAGAGAATGAAATTATGAAGTCATAAAAATTATTAGAGAAAGTTCCCTTTGAAGGAATAGCTGCTTTCTTGATAGGTAAAGTTACCTTAAATATGCATGAAAAATCATCAACTTCTAAAAAATAGTTTCCATTGTATCTACTACAATATCCCCTAAGCATTATAAGGGCTGAAAAACTTACCATCACCTAAAACTTTTTTTTAATTAACATATAATGTATTATTTGTTTCAGGGGTATAGGTCTGTGAATCATCTGTCTTACACAACTTATAGCACTCACCATAGCACATACCCTCCCCAATGTCCATCACCCAGCCACCCTATCCTTGCCCCCTGACACCCCCAAGCAGCCTTCGATTTGTTTCCTGAGATTAAGAGTCTCTTATGGTTTGTCTCCCTTCATGGTCCCATCTTGTTTCATTTTATTCTTCCCTACCCCCCACAAACCCCTACCCTGCCTCTCAATTTCCTCAGATAAGAGAGATCATGTGATAATTGTCTTTCTCTGATTGACTTATTTTGCTTAGCATAATACACTCTAGTTCCATCCACGTCGTTGCAAATGGCAAGATTTCATTTCTTTTGATGGCTGCACAGTATTCCATTGTGTGTGTGTCTATGTATGTATGTATATGTATATATACATATATACATGTGTGTATACACACACACACACACACACACATACACACACACCACATCTTCTTTATTCATTCATCTGTTGATGGACATCTAGGTCCTTTCCATAGTTTGGCTATTGTGGACATTGCTGCTATAAACATTCGGGTGCACGTGCCCCTGAGGATCACTGCATTTGTATCTTTAGGGTAAATACCCAGTAGTGCGATTGCTAGGTCATAGGGTAGCTCTATTTTCAACTTTTTGAGGAACCTCCATACCGTTTTCCAGAGTGGCTGCCCCAGCTTGCATTCCCACCAGCAATGTAGGAGGGTTCCCCTTTCTCCGCATCCTTGCCAACATCTGTCGTTTCCTGACTTGTTAATTTTAGCCATTCTGACTGGTGTGAGGTGGTATCTCACTGTGGTTTTGATTTGTATTTCCCTGATGCTGAGTGATGTTGAGCACTTTCTCATGTGTCTGTTGGCCATTTGGATGCCTTCTTTGGAGAAATTTCTGTTCATGTCTTCTGCCCATTTCTTAATTGGGTTATTTGTTTGAAGGGTGTTGAGTTTGATAAGTTCTTTATAGATTTTGGATACAGCTCTTTATCTGATATGTCATTTGTGAATATTTTTTCCCATTCTGTCAGTTGTCTTTTGGTTTTGTTGACTGTTTCCTTTGCTGTGCAAAAGCTTTTGATCTTGATGAAGTTCCAATAGCTCATTTTTGCCCTTGCTTCCCTTGCCTGTGGTGATGTTCTTTGGCAGAAGCTGCGGCTGCGGTTGAAGAGGTTGCTGTTTGTGTCCTCCTCAAGGATTTTGATGGATTCCTGTCTCACATTGAGGTCTTCATCCATTTTGAGTCTATTTGTGTGTGTGGTATAAGGAAACGGTCGAGTTTCATTCTTCTGCATGTGGCTATCCAATTTTCCCAACACCATTTGTTGAAGAGACTGTCTTTTCCATTGGACATTCTTTCCTGATTTGTTGAAGGTTAGTTGATCAGTTGGGTGCAATTTTAAATGGGATCAACTCCTTAATGTCCCTTTTTTCTGTCTTGTTGGTGCATAGAAATGCAACTGAGTTCTGTGCATTGATTTTATATCCTGACCTTTTGCTGAATTCCTGTATGAGTCCTAGCAGTTTTGGAATGGAGTATTTTTGGGTTTCCCACATAAAGTATCATATCATCTGCAAAGAGTGAGAGTTTGAATTCTTCTTTGCTGATTTGGATGGCTTTTATTTCTTTTTGCTGTCTGATTGCTGAGGCTAGGACTATGCTGAATAGCAGTGGTGATAGTGGATAGCCCTGCCATGTTCCTGACCTTAGGGGATAAGTTCTCAGTTTTTCCCCATTGAGAATGATATTCACTGTGGGTTTTTCATACATGGCTTTGATGATATCAAGGTATGTTTACCCTCTATGTCTACACTGTGTAGAGTTTTAATCAAGAAAGGATGCTGTACTTTGTCAAATGCTTTTTCAGCATCTATTGAGAGTATCATACGGTTCTTGTTCTTTCTTTTATTAATGTATTGTATCAAACTGATTGATTTGCAGATGTTGAACCAACCTTGCAGCCCAGGAATAAGTCCCACTTGGTCGTGGTGAATAATCCTTTTAATGTATTGTTGGATCCTATTAACTAGTATTTTGTTGAGGATTTTTGTATCCATGTTCATCAGGGATATTGGTCTGTAATTCTCCTTTTTGATGGGATCTTTGTCTGGTTTTGGGATCAAGGTAATGCTGGCCTCATGAAATAAGTTTGGAAATTTTCCTTCCATTTCTACTTTTTGGAATAGTTTCAGGAGAATAAGTATTCTTTAAATATTTGGTAGAATTCCCCTGGGAATCCATCTGGCCCTGGACTCTTGTTGGGAGACTTTTGAAGATTGCTTCAAGCTCCTTATTGGTTGTGGATCTGTTCAGGTTTTCTGTTTCTTCCTGGTTACATTGTGGTAGTGTATACATCTCTAGGAATGCATCCATTTCTTCCAGATTGTCAAATTTGCTGGTGTATAGTTGTTCATAATATGTTCTTATAATTGTTTGTATTTCCTTGGTGTTGGTTGTGATCTCTCCTCTTTCATTCATGATTTTAGTAATTTGGGTCCTTTCTCTTTTCTTTTTGATAAGCCTGGCCAAGGGTTTATCAATCTTATTAATTCTTTCAAAGAACCAGCTCCTAGTTTTGTTGATCTGTTCTACTGTTCTCTTGTTTTCTATTTCATTCATTTCTGCTCTGGTCTTTATTATTTCTCTTCTCCTGCTGGGTTTAGGCTTTATTTGCTGTTTTTTTCTCCAGCTCCTTTAGTTGTAGGGTTAGGTTTTATATTGGAGACCTTTCTTATTTCTTGGGAAAGTCTGGTATTGCTATATACTTTCCTCTCAGGACCACATTTGCCGTGTCCCAAAGATTTTGAACAGTTGTGTTTTCATTTCCATTTATTTCCATGAATTTTTAAAATTCTTTAATTTCCTGGTTGACCCATTCATTCTTTGTTTGTTTTAAAGATTTTACTTATTTATTTGACAGAGAGAGAGATCACAAGTAGGCAGAGAGGCAGGCAGAGAGAGAGGAGGAAGCAGGCTCCCTGCTGAGTAGGGAACCCGATGCGGGGCTTGATCCCAGGACCCTGAGATCATGACCTGAGCCAAAGGCAGAGGCTTTAACCCACTAAGCCACCTAGGCGCCCTGACCCATTCATTCTTTAGTAGGATGCTCTTTAGCCTCCATGTATTTGAGTTCTTTCTAACTTTCCTCTTGTAGTTGAGCTCTCAGTTCAAAGCATTGTGGTCTGAAAATATGCAGGGAATGATCCCAATCTTTTGGTACCAGTTGAGACCTGATTTGTGACCCAGGATGTGATCTATTCTGGAGAATGTTCCATGTGCACTAGAGAAGAATGTGTATTCTGTTGCTTTTGGATGGAATGTTCTGAATATATCTGTGATGTCCATCTGGTCCAGTGTGTCATTTAAAGCCTTTATTTTCTTGTTGATCATTTGCTTTAATGATCTGTCCATTTCAGTGAGGGGGGGTGTTAAAGTCCCCTACTATTACTATATTATTGTCAATGTGTTTCTTTGATTTTGTTATTAATTGGTTTATATATTTGATTGATCCCATGTTAGGGGCACAGATATTTAAAATTGTTAGATCTTCTTGTTGGATAGACCTTTTAAGTATTATATAATGTCTTTCCTCATCTTTTATTATAGTCTTTGGCTTAAAATCTAACTTATTTGATATAAGGATTGCCATCCCAGCTTTTTTTTTTTTTTTGACATCCATTAGCATGGTAAATTGTTTTCCATGCCCTTTAAATTCGGAGGTGTCTTTGGGTCTAAAATGAGTTTCTTGCAGACAGCATATCAATGTGTCTTGTTTTTTATCCATTGTGATACCCTCTGTCTTTTGATTGGGGCATTTAGCCCATTTACATTCAGAATAACTATTGAAAGATATGAATTTAGTGCCATCGTATTGTCTGTAAGGTGACTGTTACCGTATATTGTCTCTGTTCCTTTCTGGTCTGTTACTTTTAGGCTCTCTCTTTGCTTAGAGGACTCCTTTCAATATTTCCTCTGGGGCTGATTTGGTGTTTGCAAATTCTTTTAGTTTTTGTTTGTCCTGGAAGCTTTTTATCTCTACTTCTATTTTCAATGACAGCCTAGCTGGATATAGTATTCTTGGCTGCATATTTTTTTTCATTTAGTGCTCTGCATATATCATGCCAGTCCTTTCTGGCCTGCCAGGTCTCTTTGGATAGGTCTGCTGCCAATCTAATATTCTTACCATTGTATGTTACAGACCTCTTGTCCCGAGCTTCTTTCTGGATTTTATCTTTGTCACTGAGACTTATAAATTTTACTATTAGATGACGGGGTGTTGACCTGTTTTTATTGATTAGGGGAGGGGTTCTCTGTGCCTCCTGGATTTTGACACTTGTTCCATTCCCCAAATTAGGGAAAATTTCTGCTTTAATTTGCTCAAATATACCTTCCGCTCCTCTCTCCTTCTTTTGGGATCCCAAGTATTCTAATATTGTTTCATCTTATGGTATCACTTATCTCTTGGATTCTCCCCTCGTGATCCAGTAGTTGTTTATCTCTTTTTTTCAGCTTCTTTATTCTTCATTTGGTCTTTTATATCACTAATTCTCTCTTCTGCCTCATTTATCCTACCAGTAAGAGCCTCCATTTTTTATTGCATCTCATTAATAGCTTTTTTGATTTCAACTGGGTTAGATTTTAGTTCTTTTATTTCTCCAGAAAGTGATTCTCTAGTATCTTTTATGCTTTTTTCAAGCCCAGCTAGCATCTTGATAATCGTCATTCTGAACTCTGGTTCTGACATCTTATTAATGTCCATATTGATTAGGTCCCTAGTCATCCGTACTGCCTCTTGTTCTTTTTTTGGAGGTGAGTTTTTCTGCCTTGTCATTTTATTCAGATAAGAGTAGATGAATGAGAGAAGAAAATACTAAAAGGGTAGCAATGAGCCCAGAAAATATAGACTAACCAAATCAGAAGAGACCTGAAACCGGGAAGGGGAGAAGAAAGGAGAAAGAAAGAAGAGGGAAAAAATTATTAGAACAGAGCCACACACTTGATTTTGTTTGTATTTTGGTCTGTTAGTAGAAACTGCCTCCCTAAATTTTAAAGAAAGAAAAACTTTTATTTATACACACACACACACACACACACACACACACACACAAATAGGGGTAAACATGATGAAGGGATGGAGTATGATTGTAAAGATGAAAATTAAAAAAGATTCTCAAAAAGAAGTTGATAAGAAGTTGGTTGAAAAAAGAAAAAAGGGAAAAAAGGGGGGAGAGAATGGATCAGGCTGGAGACTAGAACAAAGCCATACACTAGATTTAGGGCATATTTTAATCTATTAGAAGAAACTGTATCCCAAAATTTTAAAGAAAGAAAGATGTATATGTATATAAAAAATAAGCTTAAATTCAATGAAGGGACAGAATATCACTATAACAATGAAAATTTAATAAGATTTTTAAAAAGGTATTTATAAGATAAAATTGTTAAAAAAAGGTTAAAATAGGAAAGAGGAAAGATTTTTGAAAAATAGAATAAAAAAAAGGTAGAATTTTAAAAATTTAATTTTGAAAGACTAAAGAATCATGGGAGAAAAGCCATGAATTCTATGTGCTTCATTCCCCTAGCGCTGGGGTTCCGCGGTTCTCACTGATCAGTGAACTTGGTCTTGGATGTTCTTGCTGATCTTCTGGGAGAGGGGCCTATTGCTGTGATTCTCAAATGTCTTTGCCCAAGGCAGAATCATACCACCCTTATCAGGGCCCAGGCTAAGTAATCTTCTTGAGTTGGTGCTCAGTAGCTTTTGTTCCCTGAACGCTTTCCATACAGCTTTGGTGGATCGGAATGAATATGGCGTCCTACCAATCTCTAGGGCGGAGGAGCCGAGAGCTTGGGTCCCTCCTCCTCAGTGTGCCCTCAGAGAAAAGCAATCAATCCCTCCTGTCTCCCTGGTCTCTGGCCGCACTCCAAGCTCACCCAGCCTGTGACCAAGCATTTCTGTTTCTGGTGTGCCATCCCATTGGGCATCTCCAAACCCAGCAGATGCCTGCAGCGAGCTTCTGTGCCACTCCCCCTAGAGGAGGAAGGAGGGGGTCTCCCTGGATCTGCCACTTGTGGGGTCCTTGCTCGAAGAGCACTGGCCCGACTGTGCTTTGGATCATGGTTTAAGGTAACCCCAAGCTGAGAGACCACTCCTCGGCTCTGTCTCTGCAGCCGGCTTCTCTGTTCTGATACCTGGGAACTCTGCAGCACTCAGACACTCCTGGTTGTTTTGTGACCCTGAGGCTCCTGAGACCACACTGTCCCTGCAAGGGCTCCACCCCCCATTTAGCCTTTGGAGCTACGTCCCTCAGTGGAACAGACTTCTAAAAGTTCTGATTTTGTGCTTTGCTGCTCTGTCGCTTGCTGGGAGCCGGCCCCTCCCCCCGCAGTCTCTCTTCCCATATATCACCGCAGATTCACTTCCCTGCATGTCCTACCTTCTAGAAAGTGCTCATTTTTCTGTTTCTAGAATTGCTACTCTTTTTCTCTTCTATCTCCTGTTGAGTTTGTAGGTGTTCAGAATGTTTGATAAATATCTAGCTGAACTCCTGGGACCTGATGAAATTCAGGTCCCCTACTCCTCCACCATCTTGCACCTCCTCCCATCACCTACAACTTTTAAGGCATAAAATAATTTTAACATCTAGCTAACAATTCTTATCACAATTCTTATAATTGCTGGCAAACTAATTTTAAACAAATATAACAATATAGCACAATACTTCTGGTTGTTAATGATACACTTTATATGTGTGTGTTAGGTTCTGAAAATGGAGGAGGACATATGAAAGTCATGGCTTTCGATTTACAATTTATAAGAAAATTACAATTTTCAATTTACAAGAATATTGTAAATTATGGGGGAGGAGGTGGGAGGAATTTATTTGTATTTTTCTAAGTTTATACAAAACACATCAACAAAAAAAATCAAAATTTATTTAATCTCTATAGTAAAAAAGGTATTTTTCTTTGCATTTTGAATTTATTATAGTTAATACAGATTGAATTAACTTTCCAAGGCTCTAATAGGATTTAGACTTTTTGATATATCTTGAGTTTTGTGTTCTTTCGTGACTATTTGGAGAGAATAAATTGCTGAGGTATTTTTAAAAATTACAGTAGAGTTGACATAGTAATATTCTCAGTTTTTTTATTTTTATTTTTTAAAGATTATTTACTTATTTATTTCACAGAGGGAGAGAGATCACAGGAGGCAGAGAGGCAGGCAGAGAGAAGGGGGGAAGCAGGCTCCCCGCTAAGCAGGGAGCCCAATGCGGGCCTCGATCTCAGGACCCTGAGATCATGACCTGAGCCAAAAGCAGAGGCTTTAACCCACTGAGCCACCCAGGTGCCCTATCCTCAGCTTTTTTTTAGTAAACTATATGAGATGTTGCTGTTCCAAACCTGGACATTTTATTATATAAATATACACATCATTTTTATAAATCATTAAAAAAATTTTTACCCCTATAACAAAATGGCAAGAAAAGGATTTTTAAAACATAGAACTAAGGAAAGCAAAGTTAGAGACTAGTTACTATAAGTCTAAATTTACTCAAAAACAAAGCAAAGATGGCACAGACTTTACCTTTATAATTTTCATGGTAACTAGAGAAAAAGATAGATGTTCTGTAAATTAACTAGTTGTTTTAACATATGAAGGATAAATTGTCTATTTTCGTGTACTATTGTCTTTCAGTGGGTGATGGCTCCTGATACATCCACATCCAGATATACATATATTGCATAAATAGAATATATATTGAGTGTCAGAGCCAAATACTCTACCTAATGGTCTGCAACAGATACCAAGAGCCAAGGTTAGGCTCCTGGGTGGTTAACTGGCCTCAGAACCATGTTTTGTTAGCCAGAGTCTTATCGTTTGGTAATATACTCACAAAGAATTTGAGTTTTCTAAATTTCTGATTTTATATTTTCCAAAAGACCAAGATCTATTCATTTTTTAAAAAGAGATATAATGATGTATAACATTGTATTAGTTTTAAGTGTACATTATAATGATTTGATGTATGTATATTGTGAAATGATCACTATAAGTCTCATTAACAGCCATCACCATACATAGTTGTATTTTTTTTGTAATGAGAACTTTAAAGATTTACTCTCAGCAACTTTCAAATAGGCAATACAGAATTATTAACTATAGTCACCATGCTGTACATCATAACACCAGGATTTATTTGTCTTATAACTGGAGGTTTGTATCTTTTGACTACCTCCACACATTTTACTCTCCTCCCCACCACACCCTGCTTCTGGTAACTACCAATCCTATGTATCTATGAGTTTTTTTCTTCTTTTCCTAACTGAATAAATTTGACATGAAACATTGCATAAATTTAAGGTATACAAATATGTTACTTTGATACATTTATATATTGAAATATGATTACCATTATAATATTTATCACATTATAGTATAGTGTTGTCTATATTTACTATACTTTAGATCTCTATAGCTTATTTACTACTTGTTACAAATTTGTACCTTTAAACAACATGTCTTATTCTCCCATAGCCCAGGAACCACCATTTTACTCTGCTTTTTTACAGGTTTCACCTTTTTAGATTCCACATATAAGTGAGAATCATGTTACTTGTCTTTCTCTGTTTGACTCATCTCACTTAGCATAACGTGCTCATGTTATGGCATCCATGTTATTGCAAATGGCAGGATATCCTTCTTTCTCATGGCTGAGTGATGATCCATGGTGTATATACCACATCTTTTTTGTCCATTTTTCTGTTGATAAGCATTTAGGTTGTTCCCATATCTTGACTATTGTGAATAATGATGAAGTAACATGGGAATCCATATATCTTTCTGAAATCCTCATTTCCTTTGGATATATACCCAGAAGTAGGATTGCTAGATCATATGGTAGATCTCTTTGTAATTTTTTTTTTGAGAATCCCCAAATTGTTTCCCGTGGTAGGACCAATTTTTTTCTTTTTTTAAAAAGCTTTATTTTTATTTGAGAGAGGGAGGGAGAGAGAGGAGTGAGGAGCAGAGGGAGAAGGAATCCTCAAGCAGGCTCCACGCTGAGCACAGAGCCTGATGCAGGGCTCAATCCCATGACCCTGAGATCATGACTCGAGCCAATATTAACAGTCAGCTGCTTAACTGACTGAGCCACCCAGGGGCCCCCAATTTACATTCTTAAAATGGTGTATAAGAGTTCCCTATTAACCATGTTCTCACCAGCACCTCTTTTCCTTTGCCTTGATGACAGTCATCCTAACATATTTGAAGTGATATCTCATTGTGGTTTTAATCTGCATTTCCTTGATTAGGGATGTTGAACATCTTTTCATGTGCCTATTACCCATTTTGATTCTAGGAATTTATCCATTTCTTCCAGGTTGTCCAGTTTGTTGGCATTTAGTTTTTCAAAATGCTCTCTTATGATTGCTTGTATTTCTGTGGTGGTGTCTCCTCTCTCATTTATGATTTAATTTATTTGGGTTTTTTCTTTTTTTGTTTTTTTTCTTGATAAGATTGGCTAAAGGTTTATCAATTTTACTGATTTTTTTTCCCCCTCAAAGAACTCCTGGTTTCATTGATCTGTTCTATTGTTTAAGTTTCTATAGCATTTATTTGTTCTCTGATCTTTGTTATTTACTTCCTTCTGCTGGTTTTAGGTTTTATTTGTTGTTCTTTTTCTAGCTTCTGTAGGCATTAGGGTTAGGTTGTTTTGATATTTTTCTTGCTTTTCAAAGTAGATGTATATTGCTTTAAAATTTCCTTAGAACTGCTTTTGCTGTGTCCAGAAGGTTTTGAACAATTGTTTTCATTTTTGTTTCCATGTACTTTTTTAAAATTTCTTCTTTGATATCCTCATTGACACATTCATTATTTTGTAGCACGTTATTTAGCCTCCATGTGATTGTGGTCTTTTTAGAGTTTTTTCTGGTGGTAGTGTTGTGGTCAGAAAAGATGCATGTTAGGACTTTGATCTTTCAGAATTTGTTGAGGCTTGTTTTGTGGCTAATATGTGAACTATTCTGGAGAATGTTCCATGTGCACTTGAAAATAATGTGTGTATTCTGCTCTTTTAGGATGGAAGTCCTCCCCTCCCCTTCCCCCAACTCCCCTTGCCTTCCTTCCCTTCTTCTCCTCTTTTCCTCTTTTCCTTTTCTCTGTAGGCTCCACATCAGCAGGAGCCCAATGCAGGGCTTTCAGTCACAACCATGAGATCAAGACCTAAGCTGAGATCAAGAGTCAGATGCTTAATCAACTAAGTCACTCAGGGGCCCACAGGATGGAATGTTCTGAATTTATCTGTTAGGTTCATTTGCTCCAGTGTGTCATTCAAAGCTATTGTTTCCTTATTGATTTTCTGTTTAGATGGATCTAGCAGTTGATCTAAGTGGGGTATTAAAGTCTACTAGTTTATTATTGGTTAGTTCCTTTATGTTTGTTATTAACTTTCATATATTTGGGTTCTCCCTTGTTGGCTGCATATTTACAATTATTATGTCTTCTTGTTGGATTGTCCCTTTTATTATTATATAATGTCCTTCTTTGTTCTAAAGTCTATTTTATCTTAGTATTGCTACTCTTGCTTTCTCTTGATATCCATTTGCATGATAGGTATTTCGCCATCCCCTCACTTTTAATCTGCAGGTGTTTTTAGGTCTAAAATGAGTCTCTTGTAGGCAACATACATATGGATCTTGTTTTTTTAAAATCCATTCTGTTACCCTACCCTTTTGATTATAGCATTTAGGCCATTTATATTCAAAGTAATAATTGATAGATATGTATTTATTGCCATTTTATTACTTGTTTTGTAGTTGTTTCTGAAGATTTTCTCCAATCCTTTCTTGTCTTTTATGGTTTGCTAGTTTTCTTTACTGATATGTTTGGATTTTACTTTTTTATTCTTTGCATACTTAATGGTTTTTGATATATAGTTACTGTAAGGTTTTTATATAACCTCTTCTGCATAGAGCAGTCTGTATTAAGTTGATGTTTAAGTTTGAACCCATTCTTTACTCCTCTCCTCCCCATGGTGTCATATTTTATTTTTATTTTTATAAGAGTTTATTTGTGTGTGTATGTGTGTGTGTATGAGAGAGAGAGAGAGAGTGAGTGAGAGAGAGCACAAGCAGGGGGAATGGCAGAGGCAGAGGGAGAAGTAGGCTTTTGAGAAAGGAGCCAGATCCAGGACTTGATCCCAGGACCCTGGGATCATGACCCAAGCCGAAGGCAGATGTTAACTGATTGAGCCGCCCAGGCATCCCATATGGTATCATATTTTACATCCTTTTGAGTTCCTCGGCTGATTTTTTTATAGAAATGTTCACGTTTACTGCTTTTGTGCTTCCTACCTTCATGCTGTGATTTTGGTCTTCTCTTTTCACTCAAATATTTCCCTTTAATATTTCTTCCAGGGGTGGTTTAGTAGTCATGAACTCCTTTAGTTTTTGTCTGGGAAACCCCTTCCCTCCCTTTCTATTCTTAATGATAGCCTTACTGGATAGAGTATTCTTGGCTGCAAGTTTTCCCCATTCAGCACATTCATTCATTATGTTCCATTAGTCAGCATATACTACATCATTAGTTTTTGATGTAGTGTTCAACGATTCATTAGTTATGTATAACACCCAGTGCTCATCACCACACATGCCCTCCTTAATACCCATCACCTGGTTATCCCATCCTCCCACACCCCTCCCTTCTGTAACCCTCAGTTTTGCTCCTGGAGTCCAAAGTCTCTCATGGTTTGTCTCCCTCTCTGATTTCTTCCCATTCAATTTTCCCTCCCTTCCCCTGTGGTCCTCCATGCTATTCTTTATGTTCCACATATGAGTGAAACCATATGATAATTGTCTTTCTCTGCTTGACTTATTTCACTTAGCATAATCCCCCTCCAGTTCCATCCATTTCAATGTAAATGGTGAGTATTCATCCTTTCGAATGGCTGAGTAATATTCCATTGTACATATGGATCACATCTTTATCCATTCATCTTTTGAAGGGCATTTCGGCTCTTTCCACAGTTTGGCTATTGTGGACCTTGCTTCTATGAGGGGTGCATATGCCCCTTCTTTTTCACCATGTCTATATTTTTGGGGTAAATACCTAGTAGTGCAATTGCTAGGTTGTAGGGTAGCTCTATTTTTAATGTCTTGAGGAAACTCTATCCTGTTTTCCAGAGTGGCTATAACAACTTGCATTCCCACCAACAGTGTAAGAGGGCTCCCCTTTCTCCACATTGTCAACACTTGTTCTTTCCTGTCTTGTTAATTTTTGCCATTCTAACTGGTGTAAGGTGGTGATATCACTCCCTTCTGGCTTGGAAAATTTCTGCTGAAAAATGTGGTAGTAGCCTTATGGGGTTTCCTTTATATGTATGTAACTGTCTTTCTTTGTCTTGTTGCCTTCAATATTTTTTTATCACTATATTTTGCCATTTTAATTACAGTATTGTGATGTGGATCTGTTTTTATTGATTTTGTTGGGGGTTCTCTGTGCCTCTTAGATCTGGATTTCTGTTTCCTTCCCAAGATTAGGGAAGTTTTCAGCTATTATATCTTCAAATAAATTATTTTCCCCCTTTTTTCTCTCTTCTTCTGAAATTCCTATGACACGAATGTTATTACATTTGACGAAGTCACTGAATTCTTGCTTTGCATAATTTTTCTCTGGTTCAGCTCGATTACTTTCCATTACTTCATCTTCTAGGTCATTAAGTCATTCTTCTGCTTCTTCCAGCCTGGTGTTCTTTCCACCAAACATGTGTCTCATTTTGTTTTTTGAGTCCTTTATCTCTGTTATTCCTTAGCTCTGCATTAGTCTCACTGATGCCCTCCACTCTTATCACATCTGGGTAGTATCTTTATGATCATTACTTTAAAATTTCCATCAGGTATATTTACTTGTATCTGTTTCATTTAGATTTCCAGCCATGGCCTTGTCTAGTTCTTTCATTTGGGACAAATTCCTATGTGTTCTCATTTTGTCTAAGTCTCTGTGCCTGTTTATCTGTGTAACATAAGTCTGTCATGTCTCCTGTTCTTGAGGATAATGGCTTCATGGAGAATAGGTCCTGTAGTGTCATGCAGCATAGTGTCCCTTGTTCTTTAGGGCCTGCTGCTTTTGGGTGTGTGTCCAGTGTGTGCTGTATGTGCTTTGCTGTTGTGCCCTGGCCACTTTATCCTTCAGCCCAGTCTGCTGCAGAGGCTGTTTTTGCCTGTCATGGGTAGTGTTTGGTCCTTGGCCTGAATGTGGTGCATTTTAACTAGGTGTGTTCTGGTCTGTTTGTGAAATGAGAATTGTCACCACCACCACCACTGGGAACCAAGGTCTCAGAAAACTTCTGGGTTAGGAATTGTGGTGTTTGAAGGTTTGGGCCAGTCCTATGAGGGAGTCTCCCCCCACCCCCACCCCCCATGCTGGGACTCATGAGGGTCAGCATGACTGGGAAGGGCAGTTCCACTGGAGTACAGGGGACAGGGGTTGATGTAGGTTACATAGTGAGTGTGGGTGCTGTGCTGGTTCCCACAGATGGCCCTGTGCTTATGCTGAGGAATGGGTGAGGGAAATGGCTCTGCCAATTCCTTTGCTCCTAGAGAGGTCTCTCTGTGAATACTGCCTCTCTGGGATGTGCTCCAAGATAACAATTAACCTCCTCACCATGTGCCCCATGTGCTCTTCAGATTGCTGTTTTCCAGTGTGTCCATGGGCTGCTTGTCCTTCCCTTTCTCCAAGAGTAGCCCCAATGTCCTCCAAGCTCTCCCAGAGCCAAGCATGCTGACCTTTATAATCCGAGCTTTAAATCCTGCTGGTTGCAAGAACTCATGAAATTTGGGTCCTCTCACTTTCCAAGCCAATTAATTACTATAAGGATTTGCTTTCCCTGTGCGCTGGTGTGTCCCTTGCTCTTCTCCAGGACTATGGCTCCCTCTCCACTGCAGCAGCCACAATCTGTTTCTCTCCACACTTCCAACTTTCTTTGATGTGGCCTCTTTTCTACCTTTAGTTGTGGAGTTTGTTCTGACAGTCTTCAGATTGATTTCTAGGGTATTTAGAATGATATGATAGTTATCTAGTCGTATTCATGGGACATGGCGAGCCTAGGGTCCTCCTACTCTGCTCCCATATTCCCTTCTCCTCAGATCTTTTACTTAATGAAATTTTTTCATCACTATAAACTTATATTGGAACTGCTTTTGCTGCCTCCCATAGGATTTGCTTTGTTGTTTTTTCATTTGTTTCAAGGCATTTTTTGTTGTTTGACCCATTAATAGTTTAATAGCAAGTTGTTTAATCCCCATACACACGAAATTTTTCTAGTTTTCTTCTTATAATTTTTAGCTTTATACCATTATGGTCAGAAAAGTTACTTGACATGATTTGAAACTTGTAGGGCCCACGGGTCCGGGGAACTGTGGAAGCCACAAGATGGCAGCCGACCCGCCATCTTACTGCCCCACCCCGGAAGTTTCTGGGGGGACCTCTGGCCCTCATCAGCTTCCGC
This sequence comes from Ailurus styani, assembly GCA_002007465.1. NCBI lineage: Eukaryota > Metazoa > Chordata > Mammalia > Carnivora > Ailuridae > Ailurus > Ailurus styani. The sequence goes on along the minus strand of LNAC01000004.1, from coordinate 3,285,129 downwards.
ATCTGAAAAGACTGCCAAAACCAGTACTTAGGTGGGAAACTGAGGGCTAAACTCCACCCAATCTCCTACCAATTATGGTCATGTTCCCCATTCCGCCCAAACCCAATAAAAACCTGTGCACATCCTCTCCGGGTGCAACTTCCCTGACTCCCTTTTCTCAGAGTCGCAGAACCTTGCCCGATGGCGCCTCTATTAAAGCTCCCCTTGGACCCGTTCTCTCTGGTGTCTCGCTTAATCCACCATTATTGGGAGGGCTACCAGGAAACCTTACAAAACTTATCATATTTACCAAGATTTGTTTTGTGGCCTAACATACGATCTGACCTGGACTGTTCCACTTGAGAATATCTGTTCTGCTTTTTGGTGGAATAGTCTGTAAATGTCTGTTCATCTGGTCTAACTTGTAATCTAAGTCCAATGTTTTTTGCTTTGTTGATTTTCTGTCTGATCTATCCATTGATGAAAGTGGGTGGGGACTTATGTATCCTACTATTATTTTATTACTATTTCTACTTTTAACATTTGCTGTACATAGGTGCTCCTAATTTGGGTGCATAAATATTTACAAGCATTACATCGTTTGACCTCTTTATCATTATGTAGTGACTTCCTTTCTCACTTATTACAGTCTTTGTTTTAAAGTATATTTTGTCAGATAAGCATAGCTGTGTCAACTTTTGGTTTCCATTTGTAACAACTTCCTTCTCTTTATTCCTGAACTTAAGCGTGTCCTTAAAGCTGTAGTGTTTCATGTAGGCAGTATATAGTTGGGTCTTGTTTTCTTCAATCCATCCAGCTATTGTTTTCATTGGAGAATTCGATTCATTTACATTTATTTGTAGGCAAGGCCTTGCTAATATCATCTCATAATTGTTCTCTGGCTGTTTTATAGTTCTCTTGTTCTTTTCTTCCTCTCCTGCAATCTTCCTTTGTGAGTTGCTCATCTTCTGTAGTGATTCACTTTAATTCCATTTTTTTTTAAGAGATTTTATTTGAGAGAGAGCATGCACAAGCATAAGGTAGGGGGCAGAAGGAGAGGGAGAAGCAGAGTCCCTGCTGAGCAAAGAGCCCAATGTGGGGTTTGATCCCAGGGCCTTGAAATCACAACTGAGCTGAAGGCAGATGCTTAACTGAGCGACCCAGGTGCCCCAGTTCTCCTTGTGCCTCTATTACAGGTTTTGCTATGTGGTTACCATGAGTCTTACATAGAACATCTTTAAATCCATCAGTCTATTTTATGCTAACAATTTACTCTCCTACAAAAACTTTACCACTTTATTCTCCTTTTGTGTATCTAATATCACAATTTAAATCTTTAGTATGAACAAATTATTTTTACTAATTTTGTCTTCTTTCAACTTTTATACTAGATTATAAATGATGGACCCACCAGCATCACATTATTCAGGATCTAAGTATATATTTACTTAGGCCAGTGAGATTTTTTTTTTTAATATTTTATTTTTTTGTCAGAGAGGGAGAGGGCACAGGCAGAGAGAGAAGCAGGCTCCCCGCTGAGCAGAGAGCCCCATGTGAGGCTTGATCCCAGGACTCTTGGATCATGACAGGAGCTGAAGGCAGACACTTAACCAACTAAGCCACCCAGGCATCCCTCAGTGTTTTGTATTTACTAATTAATACCCTTTCATTTCAGCTTGAAGAAGTCACTTTAACATTCCGTATAAGGGTTGTCTAGTGGTGATTAATTCCTTCAGCTTTTGCTTATCTGGAATACTCTTTTAATTCTGAAGGACAATTTTGCTGTGTATTATTGGTTGGCAGTCATGAGTTCCCTCTTTGTTGTGGCACTGCACGGGGGCATGGGGTTTATGAGAAGATTGGATTATAGCTTCTTCTGCCCACTCCAGTGTGGGTTTTTCTCTCATTAACCCGATAGAAAGTAGTCATTTGGCTAGTGTCTGGATTTCTTTTAGAGGGAATTGTTTTGTACACAGCTGTAGATTCAGTGTGTCCATGACAGGAGGTGAGTTCAGGAGCCTCCAATCTCACTACCCTCTACTGGAATGAATCCCCCCGCCCCGTTTTTAAATTTGAGGATGTAAAATATTAAAATGTTTACAATAGCAATTATTTAATATGGAACAATAGGGAACAATTTTTTGTGGACATTAGCAAAGATCTTTCTGAATAGTGTTTTGATCTGATATTTTTTTAACAGGACAGCAGGTACTGAGGAATGCACTCAAGTGACCAGTGTAACCAACTGATCAAGATATCATACTGGCTAGTCTGGCATTAGCCTGCAGCCATAATTTGGGTTAATCACCTCTCACAAAATAGATCCAACTGCTAACAAGGGGACTGGGTGACAGTGGAAGAAACTAAGTGCAAATTTAGTATTAAATGTAAAAAAGACTCAAGTTGTGAATCACTAACATTTTGGTGTATGATCAGTAAATACATTTCCACTTAGCCTGGTGGTTAACCTAAACTGCCACTACTCTGACCGAAAATAAGCTATTCACCAAAAGATTTTAGGTATATTTAAAAGTTTCAGTTTCTGTGTAAAGTAGCATAGTCTAGAAAGATTTTCTTCTCATTCTCAGAATCAATTATAGGAAACATTACAGGAAATTTAAAATATATTTTGTTAACTTTGTACTATTTAATAGTCATGGACTGAATGTGTCTAATTTAAGACATTTATCTGAGTTTGGTAGACCTATGGCCTAATTATACAAAAAATCTGTTTTAAAAGGGCTGAAAAATATTACCTCATTTAAGGCTTTCATATTCTATGTATCTGTGTAAATATGTCCCAGAGGAAACAACACAGCAATTCTGATAATTGTACTTAAGAAAATTCCTGCTTTGAATTCTGTTAGAAAATGAAGCACAAATTTAAAGAAAACTTTTACAATATAAAAACAATTTCCTTTTCCTTTTATCTTATTCATATACCTTAAGTAAAAAAGATATAAAAGATCTTAAATAAAATATGACAAATTGGAATAGGTAAGTATCATTAACATCAAAAACAGAAACTTCAAATTGTTTCATATAGCCACATATTTAAATGTATCTAATTTTCAAATACAGTTGTCTGATAGAATACTCTGGTCTGCTAGAAATGGTGCTGTGTTAACTCAAGGTCAGCTGCACCCAAAAATGGTGTTGCTGAGAGAAATAGCACTTTTTACCTGGCACTCTTCAGAGGTGATCTACTGCACTTACATGGCTGTTAAAATTGTTAATTCTGCCAGCTGTTCTTGAGATACTAAATGACACCATTGTGATTGCAGAAAATCGCCTCCTGATGGATATTGTAGGATATGTATTATTTAATAGGACTCCCAGTAGCCCTGGCTTTAGAGCCAATTTCACAGGCATGTACTTAGGTTACCAGATATATAATGTTTACTATTTTTTTTACTGCCTAAAATGTTTCTCAATAAGTTTGGAATGGTATTTATAGGTAGTAGTATAAGAACCTATAAACCTGTTTATGGGTTCGGTGTCAGCACTGTGAATTATGGACACTTGGGAGACAGGAAGCATCCCTTGGATTCCTTCTACATACGCTTCAGTGTCCAGCACAGTGGCATTTGCATAATTGGTACATTAATTCAATAAACATTTACCAAGATTTCTTTACATCTTCCATTTTGCGATTATTGTGGAAAGCCAATTTTGAGATTTCTAAGCAGTGAAAATTTAACACACGAAAGGCACTTGCCACTACTGATCGTATTTCAAAAAGGTGGTATTAAAGTTAGAAGTAGCAATTGTTCTGTAACTGCCCACATATGTGAAGTGGAATCCAAGGGTAGCAGGACTTACAGGATTCAACTGAAGCAAAAAATGGAAGAATATGAATAGGATTAGACTTGAAAGTAAAATTTTTTTGGTAGATATTGCAGTGATAAAGTAATTATCTTTATGAGGAAATATTGGGAAGGAGAAAAAGTGACATTAAAAAATAAAATCTTCCAATATAATAAAGCATAATCCTAATAAGTTTTTGGGAAAAATTTTTTTTAATTTGCTGACCTCTTTTGATCAATTGGAGTTTTTAATACACTCTGAATTGTAACTAAACAGCTGCATGTTATTGAAATGTTAAAATGTAAGAAAAATTTTAGATTCTTTTAGTCTGAACCAAGAAATGAAAAGAGCCCATCCTTAGATTTATATACTTGATTTTCTTACAAAAATAAGTTGTTATGCCAGTATCTGAAAATGGCAGCATTCAAGAGCAAACTAAAATGGAATAACCACAGTGTCATTATGAACTATAGTGAAACAAAACTGTAAAGTTACTTTTCCTATTTGAATAATGAAGAAATCAGACTAGTGAAAAACCTCAGCTATGGGGTGAGGAGGGGAGGAGGCAAATGTAAATACAGGATCTGTATCAAAACAAAGTCCAAAAGACAAAACCATAAATATTAGAATACTTCAAAAGCCAATTACTATCACAGCATAAAACTTTTAAGAAAGCAATTCAGAAGATAAATGAACACATATGTTAGAACTCTAAATACCTGGATATACTTGGGTTACTCCACAGTGCCCAGGTAATAGCTACAAATACTATTTTCCTCAGGTATTTTAGATGCTGTAGAAATCAAGTGGGTTTATTTGTCGTTACAAAAACTTTTCTCAATTGTGAAAAATTAAAATCAGTTCTTCAAACTTGAGAAAGGAAAGAAAATGAAAAATTGCTTCACTATAAAATACCATGAGAACAGGGTATATTTGCCACAATGGGAGTGTGTTTTTTAAATGAAACAGAATCCATTTCATCCAATTTTTAGAACAGGTGACGAAAACCAAGTTCTTTCTTTTCAGGCCAGCCACAAAACTTTAAAGAATAGAGTCTAGTTTTGTACAACTTAGGCACATATGTACATAATAGAACAGGCTCCTGTTTGAGCCAGACTTAACATCATTTAACATCATTAACATCATTTCCAGGGGTCAGTAATCTATGGCCCAGGAACTGAATGTGGCCTGTGGCCTGTTTGTGTATGGCCCTGAGCTAAGAATGGTTTTTGCATTTTTTTAAAGGGCCGTAAACAAAACAAAAACAGAATATGTGACAACTGTATATGGTCTACAAAGCCTAAAATTTTTACAGTCTGGCCTTTTACAGAAAAAGCTTGCAGACCCTTCATTTATACCAGTGTTGTACAGAATTCAGACAGTGCAATTACAAGTCCGAGATAATGTTCATTTATTCCCACCAAGAATGTAGTAACATCCTCAAAAGATGTCTTCTGATGTCATTTGTTAGATTTCCTTTTCTCTTTTCATCTTCAACATCATTAAAGTTCATCCTACAATAATGTAGAAGTGATCGAAAGTATGAATTTATATTAAAATTGATTAGTTTATAGTATTTTACCTTTTAAAAATTAATGGATCACTGTATGAAATATACCTTGTCTAACTGTAACAATGGAAAAGGTATCTCTTAATTCTTTCCTGTCCATGCAGATACTACTAATTATACTTAAGTAGTCATATTGGTATGTTTTTTAACCTAATTTCATTTATGATATTCTGGTTTATGACTAGTAACATTTTCTATTTCAAATGTTTAACTTGAGATAAGGATCTCACTTTAAAACCTCTTGAGGAAGCTAACATAGTCAAAACATCAGAAAAATATTTTTGTAAACCCAAGAAAATAAAGATTTATAACTCTCAAAACAGGATATAAAACTTCTATATTGGAGTCTGCAGTTCTAATTTGGTTCTACAAAGCCAGACAGCTCTAGCCCTCTCCAGAATCTGTACTGTTCTTTTTTTGTCCTTCTTTCACCTTATAGGGAAAGAATCCAAAAAACCTCATATGCAATTTTATTAAATTCCACTCAGAAAGCACTCCAGCAGTCTTTGGTCTGTAAGTATGTCCTAGAATGACAATGATTAAAAAAAGGGAAAAAAGAACAGTTCTTTCACAGAATAGTAAAGAGCTTACACTGCCTCTTGAGAGAGAAAAACTCAAGGAGGGGCCAAGATGAATATGGTTCCAATACTTCTGACTCTACCAAAAGAAAATTTGCTATACAAAATATTTTATGAGGCTCCAGTATATTTATTCCCAACAAGTCAATGCTTTATTTATATTTGAACAAAATTTAAATAATTTCTGGCTATAGTTCACTATTTTGAGTTAAATGGTTTTACTTGTCTAAATTTCTAAGCTTATCAGAACATACAGGCTACATTCTGATTATCGTATTTTCCAAATTAAGAAACTTCAACTTTACAATTTTTTGAAGCTTCCACTGTACCTGTTTATTGATACATATAATGTACAGTAAGAATAGATAATGTTTGCCAAAGTCAGCTCTAGATTTAGTCCTTACCTTATCTCTCTTTCCATGATTTTGGAGATTTTTCAATTTTTCATATATTAAGGTAGCAATCTCTTTTGCATCTCTGGCATCTATTTGTTCTCCCCAAATATTTCTCTAAAATTAAAAACACTGGTGTTATAATCTTTTAGGTATCTAATCAAAACATGACATTTCCATTTAAGAAATTTTATTAAATATTCCTTCAAAGTTCTAAATGCTCGAAGCTCAAATTTCTTCAAGGAAATAACGCTGCAAAAGCAGTTAACTCATAATTGTACTTAAATACAATACTGTTATGGGAACATGTAAAACAATTCATTGGAAAAAATGATACTGCTAACTCCAATTGCCTTAAAACAATTAAACTGTAAAGAAAAGATTGCTCCCATAGGACTCAAATCATTCTAATTTAAGACAATTGGTAGGCACAGTTAAAACCTTGATCAACAACAACACTGGAAAGTAATGTGTATCTCCTGGTTCTCATTTGCTCACAGCAGGAAGGTGGTTGAAAAGCAGGGAAGGGGGCAGGTCAATATATCAGGCTTGCTTATCTTGGATCTGGTGTCATTTATTTCCTTCTTCCTGGTGGGAACTCCACACTGTATGTTAGGATCTTGTCTTTGTGTGTTACTACCCACCTGATTTGTACTGCTGTTTACCACAATCATTATTCTGCTTTGATTTTCAAATCTGGCCTGGATTTCCGCCCCTGTCTCTTGGTTTGGACAGGAATATCTGGGGTCCTAATTTCTTCCAGGCTTCTCTAGACACATGGTAACATCATCATTTCAAACAGCTCATTCTATGGCCTGATTAATTCTGTGACTGCTCATTATATTGATACTTCCTTAATATCATTCTATTTGAGTGAAGGCCCTATTTATGTCACCCATTTCTCAGCTGTTCTGAGAACCAAAGTAGAGTCAATGATTCCAAAGGAATGAAGTTTCAGGTACTGGTATAAGCTCCTTTACTCTGAGCTCTGCTTACCCCAGGCTGTTCTTAAGACAGAATTAACCTCTGACAAATCAAAATCTTCACTGAAAAATCTAGATGACAATACCAGACTTCTGAAATTCATCATCTAATTTCATTATTTAACTCTAAAATATAATTTCTAGTAAATAACATGAGATCGTATGCTGATGTTCTTTCTCAAAAAATATAAAAATATTTGAAATTACTTATTTCAAATGTTTTACCAGAAAACATGAATACATAGCAAATCCTTACTTAATTACATTGTCCAAAATGTCATGCTTTTACTCAGGAAGATAGCAATCACTGAAAGATATATGCATTTATATAAATGACCATAGGGGTTATCACCTGAATTTTAAGATCCATCAGTAGATGTCTAGCTTTCTTTTTTGGGGAAAAAAAATCCACGGTGGCCCAGAGAAGGGAGTTATAACCAAACCAAGGAACTGTAACTTTTATTTTGTAGTCTAAATCACTAATATTTCTCAAGATAAATGTTCTGGTACTAGTTTATTTCAAAAATATTATGATACTATTCTTTTAATTTTTTTCCTTTCCTGGGAAAAATAGTTATAAAAGTAGTATTTTCTAAAAGTAGGAAATACAGAACTTCACAGAAAATAATTACCTTAAATTCTCAACTCACAGAAAACTACTACTAATATTCTAGTATGGCTCTCCAGTAATTCAGGAGTACAAAAATTTTAAGGCAGTGGATCATATCAACTTTGAGACAGAAAAACCTTTTAAAATCACCTGATGCATATTACTGAAGCTTCTTTGTCATTTTAAAATTTTATTTATATATATAAAAAGGGAGAAAAAGCTAATAAAAACATTCAGACTAATAATAAACCTTTCCAAATTGGTCTGCTAAAGGAGAAGCACATGTACGTACCTTTGTTCTTTCGTAGGGAAAAAATTTAACAGTTGGATAGGCTCTGATACCAGCTTTCTGGCATGTTTGAGCATAAGCCTGACAGTCTACTTTTCCAGCTTTCACTTTTCCTTTAATCATCTGAAAAGAGAGAAATATGGTTTGCCATTTTCTGTGGCATAAACTATTTTGGCAACCACAAAGCAACATGATACAAATATTTTCACATCTTTATCATTGTCAAGACTTAAGCTTTCATCCTTCCCATCTTAGTAAAATCACTTCCAACTATTTACTGGCTCTTTAAACACCCATTTACCCAGAACCACCTCTTCAAGAGCAAATAAACTCATCAAGAAAAGCTCCTTCCTCGTACCCACACCTTGTCCGTCACACCACAGACACCTCAGATTCTGTCCTTAACCTCCTTCTTCCTTACGCTGGTCTTATACTCTGAGGGAGCACTCTTACTTTTGTGGGAAGGCTGACAATTATACCTAAGCCTCCAATCCTCTCTATCAGGCCTCCGACTTGCTCTTCAGGGTATGATCTTTTTCATACTGAATAACTTTCTGCTATATTCAAGATGTGGTTGCATTGTAAAATAAGCTAAATACAAAGGGAGTAAAAACATTTTGTTCGAATTACTGAAAAAGGAAGCATAAGAAGAGAAAAAGATCTAGTAAGTGGAAAATGAGTAACCTCTTACTTGAAGGACAATCCAATACCTAAAATAATCTTTTATGACTCCTGGGAGCTCTGACATCCCTTTGCTAAAGAAATCTCCATGACTTGGGATTTTCAGCTTTGGTTTTAGGCTGGTGAAACTAGAGCTTTCTCATTCTAGTGAGTGTTTTACAGCCCATGGCAAAGCTCCTTGAAGCCAAGGAAGCTAACAGTCTGGATGAGCTGATGAGAAGGATAATGGTGACAGAAACAACAAAAACTCAGATTGTATTCAGTTTATGCATTCAGTTAAGTTTTGTAAGCATTCACTCAGTTAGACAAGACCTGTAAAACCTGCCTTCAAGAAGCTGTCTTATGGAGGAGATAGGTAACTAAATGAATACTTAACATCCATTATGTAAGTACACCAATGGAGTACGAGATATCAAAGTGAACTGACTGAGAAGGACAGAACACAGAAGTACCAATTGAAGCTGGGTTTTGTAGGATAAGGAGAAAAAGATCCAGATGACCAAGGTAAGGAAAAGGCATTTTGTTCAACAAACTTGGAGTACTTTGTTGTGCCTGAACTGTAAGAGGTGGGGTAGGGACAGAGAGAAAGCTGAAGAGGTGGAAAGGATCTCATTAGAGACCTGCAGCTAAGGATGCCAGGCCAGAAACTTGTTCACAGGAAGCCTGAGAAGAGAGTATTTCAGAAAGATGATCAGGGCAGAACTGAAGAAGGCAGACTGGCAACATGAGACTAGCTCAAAAGCACACATGGAGCTGTCTAGATGAGATGATGGGGGCTTGAACAGAGAGGCTAGCAGAAGAGACGGAGAGGAGATACCAAATTTGAAAGGCATTTAGAAGACAGAACTGACAGGATCTATGATGGCCTGGCAAGCGGCAAAGAAATAGGAAACAAGCAGAAGTGAGCTTGTTACAGTTCATAGATGATGTCCTAATCAAGACAGAGGTGTTAGGTAAAAGCACTAATAAAGAAGAAAGAAATCTGCAAAGATTATAGTCATAGAAATGAAATGGAATTAAAAAAAAATTCATGGGAAACTTTTAAGAGAATTATATTTAAAATTTAATTAATCTAATCATTTTATCTAATTTTTAAATAACTGTTATTTTATCTAATAATTAAAATATGCATGTGACTACAAGTTATTTAAGTAGATAGACAAGACTTACCCTAGCCAAGAGCTCAAACTCTGGAGCAAAATTTTGGCAAGGTCCACACCAAGGGGCATAGAAATCAACCACCCAATGATTTTTCCCTTGTATAACTTTTTCATTGAAAGTCTGAGGTGTTAGATCTATGGATGCTTGAGGTAAAAATCTGTGGCAAGGGATCAAAATTATTTTTCATTACTTGAAACCAAAGCAAACATCTAAAATGTAATATTATAAAAGTTTCTAAGTAAAAAAGGCCTTCAAAGTTATCTTGGTAAATTATAATTCTTTACTAAGTAATTTAAAATGCTACAGCCTTAAACTCACAATAAACGTAACTACAGACATAAGAGGAAGGTAAATAGCACTGAATCTATCTTATACGATGATGCATATTTTGATTACTCACCCTAGACCCCAAATTCTCAGGGAATAAGCATCTCTATTCCAACCATTGTAACTACTGAAAGAAGAAAAATCACATAAGTTGTAAATACTGTATTCTATTATTGGATATGTTCAGAAAACCATCTCTGCAGCAACTGAAAACTTTAACTTATTGACTACATACCATTTCCCTTCTCAGATACACCTAGCTATAAATGCTACTTACATGGCTTCTTAAATAAATTTTTCTCTAGTTTTGATGTTTTTTTGTGCTCCAGACAGCCCTGAAAGTCTAACTGCCCGCTGAATAGTTCCTATAGACGCTTGGAAATGGTATCACTCCAAATGTGTAAGACTTCAGTTTCAGAACCTTTATTCTGGTCATTATGTCTATCAAATTCCTACATAGTTTTTAAGACCCATGTCAAAAGCCACCTCATAAATGTAGCCTTTTTGTGATTTCCTCTCATAGCTGTGATCTTTTCTTCCTTTGCAATCCATGGCTCAGTTTTACTTTTTAAATAAATTTATATTCTGCCTTGCACTTGAGTTTTCTACCTCAAATGCCATGTGGTGTTACAGAAACAGGATGGGCACTAACAGAGACTGGGCTGAATCCTCAATTACAAATCTTAGCAGTTGTGTGACGTGCCAAAATTATTTAAGGTCTGTTAATCAGTTTACTTATCTGTAATAGAAGGAAGGGCAATAATTCTTATTTCTCAGGGTATATGTGAAGACTAGTGGGAATAACATGAGCAAAGGATCTAGTATAGTACTTCCTCTGTTTATCTTCTATACTAGCGTGCCAGCTTCATAAACACTGGGATCATTCAATTCTTTTTTTTGTCTTCAGAGGTTCCCATTAGCACATGATCTTAAAACATGGTGGGCTCCCAAAAAATATTTGTTGGATTAACTTCTATTTAGTTAAGATAACTTTTTTAAGAAGCTTATTTATTTAAGTAATCTCTATACCCAACATGGGGCTCAAACTCATGACCCTAAGATCAAGAGTCATAGGCTCTTCTGACTGAACCAGCCAGGCACCCCTAAGATAATTTTAAAATTTTAACTGTTTAAATAAATGGTTATAATAAATGTCTTTAAATTTTAGGCAACACTTACTGATACTGATAAGCTTTATTTGATTTTTGGGGGAAAAATCTTATCTCAGGGTATCTCCGAACATTTTCTTGGGCACAAAAAGAATGATACTGTTGGCAGTCTATACTGCCCACATTGATCAGTCCAGTTAATGTCTATAAAAGAGAAAGAGAGGAGATAAACAGATCAAAGTGATTAGAATAAAATTACCTCCGTAACTATTTATGTTTATAATAGAGAAATTATCACTGTGAGATGGTTATTATTTATCAGTGATTTACACCAAATAAAAATGTTAGGGTTTAAAACATAATAGAACACTTGCAGTAATGAACTGAAAATGTAATGTTGTAGTTAAGACCTTACTATAAATATTGCAGATTAAACAATAGATTTCATTCATTTTCTATGTGGGGGGAAAATTAGGTATTTATAAAATTTAGTGTTAGAAATAAGGAACTAATGAAGGTCTCTGCAATGGTATCTCAAAGTTATTTTTCAAATAGAGAACTGCATTGCAGCACATTGAATCATGCTGAAATTTTAAAATATTACTGAAAAGGACACAAAACTGCATTATCTTAAATGTTAAGATACTAGAAATCACTTTTAACTGTTCACTTTTTCTTAGAAATATAAAATAGTGATTTCATTTTCCATTCTCATATTTAGTAACTTTATTCCAATCTTTCATAACACTATGTCTATTTGTATAGAAAATAAAGGGATTTTTGGTTGACTTTGGCAGAAATTTGGCCAGATGCATACCAACCAAGTGACACAGGGAAAAAAAAAAAGTAGATTATCTATACCATTCACCCAACCAGACAGAAACAGAGCTAAAATCTAACTGGTATAATTAGACTGTTATAAGTGATAATCTAGAGGTGGGTTCATCTCAGTTTCAAAATAGTTTTGTTAAATATACATTCATGGTACATGTTAAGATTTAAAATAAACTACTATACCCGGGCCATTCTTTTCCATTCTGGCATTAGGACTTGACATGGATGACACCACGGAGAATAGAAATCAACCATCCAGACTTCATCATGTTTTCTCTGTTTAACTAGTTCATTGAAAGTGGTGGGTGTTAGGGAGATCACTGAAGGATTCATAAGATCCTAAAGAGAATATAACTTTTATTATAATGATATAAAAAGGTGTTCATATATTCTTGGCAGATTGTTGTCACTTAGAAAAGTTCCTGTTTCTGAATAATCAAAAGATACTTATGGATGTTTAAAAGACAATCTATAGTGAATTATTTTCAAAAGGAAGAAATTATTCCCAGTTAAGTTTGGACTTTGCCCATTAACCTTCTTAAATCAAGGTGATTTTTTTCTTATTTCTATGTATCATTAAAGTTATGTTAGTAGGGAACAGAGGCAACTTTACTTAAAGTGACAGTAGATGGGACAAAAAGTTCTAAGAGGTGCCCAGATGTCTACACAGGCCATATAGTTCTGTTCCAGAACCAATGATTGGTTAGGAAATGATCCTTTAATTATTTTTTTAAAAATATTTATTTGATAGAGAGAGAGACAGCGAGAAAGAGAACACAAGCAGGGGAGTGGGAGAGGGAGAAGCAAGCTTTCCACCGAGCAGGGAGCCTGACGTGGGGTTTGATCCCAGGACTCCGGGATCATGACCTGAGCCGAAAGCAGACACTTAACGACTGAGCCACCCAAGTGCCCCTGATCCTTTAATTATTAATGGAAAGCCTATTATTCTATCTTCCTGACAGTCTGATTGGAGATACTGCTCAACCTGCCTAACAGCTGCTTGCTCAAAATGCTGTTTTAATACAGCTTCAGTCTACCATGATGGGGTAAGTCTAACAAAAATGTTAGGTTCACCAGGGAAATAATAAAAAACAAAACAACACAAAACCAAAAACCAGTTAAAAATAATTTACCTCTGTAATTTATAATACTATAAATTAAATTAAAATACCTCTATGAATTCCAAGATTTGTTCAGCAGAGTGATGTCCTTCATATTCATGAACATTGGACTGGTTGAAAACCACTGTTGTTGGATAAGCCTGAATGTTATACTGTTAGGAATAAGAACAGAAATTAAAGATTTTATGCATTTTACCTATTGGTTGCAAATTTATAACCAGCTTGCTTTTAAGTAACAATAACAACATTTAAAAAACCCATTGCTAAACTGCTGGTGACTGAAAAATTTTAGCCTGGCCAAAACTGGTGAAGAAAACAGATTCACAGTTGCACTGATAAATGACCCTTTTTTGGAGCTAGTCCATTAGCCATGAAATCCATGGGCAATGAAACAGTGGGAAGTGTGCATAGCCATAATATGGCCAATTATGAGCGTGGGCCCTTTTGACTCTCTTGAAGCAAGATGGATAAGGCTGTAAAGAAAAGGCTAATCTTTGGCTTGAGTCTTTTTGAAACCACAATAATGCTCCAATTTGTCTAGTAGTAGAAGAAAATAAAGGAAACAAAGTAGCAAGGATAAAGAAATAATGTGTACACAACCATATTTTAACTTAAGGAATTATGACTCATGTCCTAAGAATATGGTCACCTTTTATTCTTCATTCAAGATAGCTTTTATGGTACAAATACTGTAATTTCCACCTCAGAATTAACATCAACATTGGCCCAGGGAGCATTTCTTTGAAGTTTTAATTTTTATTTTTCTAAAAGTTACAAGGTTATCTATGTGAATTTGCTGAAGCTGATCTTTGCATCCTTAAAGTTGATAAGCACTCAGCAGCAAACTGGAATCTTTGATGAGGATTCAAAAATAATTTTAGCAAAAGCAATGGAAATACTTATCAAACTTTTGTAAAATGAGTATAAATTCAAATAACTCATTAGGTATGACTGTTGTTTGTTAATCTTAGCACTTAGCATAAGCTGGGCATCTTTTTAGTACTGAAATATGCAGTTTCTTTTCTTAAAAGATTTTATTTATTTGAGGGGGAAAGAGAATCTGAAGCAGATTCCATGCCAAGCGCAGAGCCTGACCCATGACTGCGAGATCACAACCTGTACAGAAACCAAGAATCCAACGCTTAATCGACAGAACCACCATGGTGTCCCTTAAACATGTAGTTTCTAATCTATTCTATACAACAACTCTATTCAGAAGCTAAAATTATCATGTCAACTTTACAGATGAGAAAACGGAGGTATTGAGAGGCTATGTAACTTGGTCAAGGTCCACCAATTAGTGAGTAAGGACTCCTGGCCTCTATTCCACGTGAAGCTGACACCACAGTCTCAAATCTTTATATTTTACTCATGTATCTCAAGAATATTTAATAGTTTAGATAAAAAGTAGAAAAACTAGAAGAATTCAAATTAAGATAATTACTATTTATCACATTGTTTGTATCTTGTTTAGCAACTTTTCAATGTCACATATAAGACATTCAAAACCAAAGATCTTATTTCAGTTTTTAGTTAAATGAAATTTCAAACAGAACGAAGAGAGAAATCATCTAACAAATACCCACATATCCCTTCTCAATATTTAAGGAAGTTTAACTTCTTTGTCACCCTGGCAGATTGCTTAAGTTCTTTTTCTTGATCACATTTCCTTTCTTCCCTGAAAGTAAGAGCAATCAATATCCTCAAATAAGTATACATCCAATCCACTAATGTTTTTATACTTTTGTGACATGTGTAAGTATCCCTGGGCAGTATAGTGAAATGTTGGAGCATTAAAAAATTTTCTGTAATTCTGTCACACTCGGTAAGCTATTCCGTAACTTGCTTTTGTCATCTTACGATGTATTTTTGAGACCTACCCATGCTGGTAAAGATAGATCTAGTTTTAAATGCTCTATGGTATTCCATTATGTGACGGGATAATTTATCCATATACTTGCTATTGTCAGATTTCTAAATTTTTGTTAATTTGTTGATGGATTAATTTGATGGATTGTTGTAATTTACTTTCTTAATGGCTAGTAAAGTGCAAGATTTTTTATGTTTGTTGGATTTTTCTAAAAAAAGTCTCAACTTTCTCATTTTACCTATTTAAAAAACTGACTTGTAGTCAAATATTCTGGTAGTAAGGTTTTCTGTCAGTTACATGTGCTGTAAATATTTAGTCGGTTGATTCTTAACTTCATAATGTCTTCTTTGGCAATAATTTTATCATTTAATGTAGTCAAAATCATTCCCATTAATTTTTACCTTGTGTATCTGGACTGAGAAATTCTTCCTCACACAGATGCCATAAAGATTTCACTCTACATTTACTTGTTTTTAAAACCTATCATTGGGGCGCCTAGGCGGCTCAGTCATTAAGCCTCTGCCTTCGGCTCAGTTCATGATCCTGACACCCTGAGGTTGAGGCCCCCATGTTGGGCTCCCTGCTCAGCGGGGAGCCTGCTTCTCCCTCTCTAGCTCCCTCGTGCTTGTGTTCCCACTATCTCTCTCTGTCATAAATACATAAAATCTTAAAAAAAAAATCATTTTCTTCCTTCTCCATTTTTTTTTTCTTTTTAAAAAAGTTTGCTTTTTTAAAATACTTAAAATACACACAAAAGCAGACAGCAATAAATTTGTGTGTATTCTTGTAGCTACAATAGTCATCCACTCATGGGCACACTTACTTCATTTATTCTCCCTCCCAACTCTACTCCTATACCAATACTATTTTATTTTTTAAAGATTTTATTTATTTGACAGACACAGTGAGAGAGGGAACATAAGCAGGGGAGTGAGAGAGGGAGAAGCAGGCTTCCCGCCGAACAGGAAGCCTGATGTGCGGTTTGATCCCAGGACCCGGGGATCATGACCTGAGCTGAAGGCAGACGCTTAATGACCGAACCACCCAGAGGCCCCCACCAATGTTATTTTAAAGCAAATTCCAGATGATTTATCATTTCATCCATATTTTAGTGTATTTAAAATATAAGGACTTTCTCCCAAGTGTAACTACACTGTCATTTTTACACCTAAAAATGAACAATTCCTGATAATTATCAGATACCCTGTCAGTGCTCGTTTCCCCAATTATCGCTTGCTCATTTTTTTGCAGTTGGTTTGGCATCCAAACGAGACCTAAACATTGCATTTAAGTGATACGTCTTTTGAGTCTCCTTCATTTCTTTTCCCACCACCTTTCAGTGTATCTGACCAATAAATTAGATATTTGTCCTGTAAGATCATCTACATGCTGGGACTTGCAAATTTCATGCCCATGGTGTCACTTACCATGTTCCTCTGATTCCCTACACACGGACAGATCTCAAGGCGTGATTTGATTTAGGTTTCAGAGACTTGTTCCAAAAGTATTTCATAGGTGGTATTATATAATTTCATGACAAGATATAGAATTTCTAGTTATTTTTAGAACTGAAGAATGAATATTAACCTAAGAAAATACTTGTACGTTAACAAAGGTTCAAAAAGCTTGTTCACTTTTAAAATTTCCATCTACTAACTATACTTAGAAAACAATTATGAGGAAAACCTGAGAATCAAACTACCGACTGCCAAAAGCTAACATTGAGTCAAAAATTATAACGATTTTAAATAATGCAAAAAATCATGTATTTCATCAAGTAAACTATATATTTTCTTATGTTTGATAAATACGACCATATCCATATTCAGCTATTTGTTGTGTATTCATGTTTTAATCCAATCATAATTTTATCATTTTTGAAATATTTGTTAATACTCTAAATGTAGATGCACATTTGAAATAGAGACCTTAGTGTAACTTAAACTATTTTACAAAAGTGTTAATTAGAACAAGTATTTTATACATACCATGTTACAGAGTCCCTCGTGAACTGTACAATCTAGTGTACCAAACTTAAGCTGACCATAAAGATGCTTTGATGCTTTTCGTAACTCTGGCAATAAAGCTCGACACGGTGGACACCACTATAGAAAGAAAAAATATTCATAAGCACAGAGCTAAGTGAAACAAAGAAACCACAGTTCTGCAATAAGCAATATATACTAAGTAAGATAAACCATACTTAGCGGCAAATCTTATGCGTGCGTATGTGTATTTAATTCTTGGAGG
This sequence comes from Ailurus styani, assembly GCA_002007465.1. NCBI lineage: Eukaryota > Metazoa > Chordata > Mammalia > Carnivora > Ailuridae > Ailurus > Ailurus styani. The sequence goes on along the minus strand of LNAC01000004.1, from coordinate 3,267,568 downwards.
TGCAAGTACATCCTCACTCCCTTAGAAGCAATATCTGATAGGGGCCAAAGTGATGACACAATTTTGGTACTCGAGAAAATGTGACAAAACTGAAATCTGACAGATAAAAATAGCTTACTGGGGCAAAAAAATCAACAAGCCACGGTTCCTTGTCATTGGCAGGAAAATTTTGAGGTCCAAGTGTGGTAACGTGAGAATTAACACTTTCTTTGGCAAAGGCAAGTATATCATATAGAATCTTCTTTCCTTTGAAAATGAATAAAAGAAAAATTAAAATCCACATTTTGCCTTTCTATCCATATAAACATTTCAAAGTTTTTGTACTTAATGAAGATAAACTTACTGAATACATTGATTTTGGTGAGGGTCTAATGTTCTGTATACTATATGTAAAAAGGTTTGCTGTGCCAAGAGCACCTTTCTTACATGCTTCTGTTTCTTGGAGGACCTATGTTTGCAACATTCCTTTATCCTCAGAGGCAGAGTAACCCACTTCTTGCAGTATTTGTGTTCTTTATGCTTACCTGAACTACTGTGGCCCAACTACTAAATCCGCTTCTTCAAACTTGACTTCCCTTATGAATTCAAAACCTGTATTACCAACTGCCCAGTGAAAATATTCACATGGATGTCCTACAAACATTTCAAATATATTAAAATTGAAGTTGAGCTATTTTCCCCCCAAACTTGCTCCTTTTCTCACCTTCCCTATCTTGGCAATGGCATAATCACCCACTAGGTGGATGAACATAGTGAGAACTTAACAAAGAAATAAATAAAATGTATAAAAAATGAGTCAGAGCCAAAGAATACAGTAACTGACACTAAAAACACACTGGTGGGACTAAACAGCAGATTAGCAGCATAATGGACCAGGGATCTGGAAGACGTAGTTGAGGAAATCCCCTAGCCTGAACAGCAAAACGAAAAGAGAATAAAAAATTAGTACAGGTTAGGTTAAGGGACCTCTAGGACAGCATCAAGCATACTAAGACTGACATTATAGGAGTTTCATAGAAGAAAGAGAATAAAAGGCAAAAAACTTATTTGAGGAAATCAGAGCTGAAAAACTTCCCTACTAGGGGAAGGAAGCAGACACACGGATTTAGGAAGCACAGAGAAGACCAAACAAGAAGAACTCAAGTAAATTCACACCCAGACACATTTTTAAAATGCCAAAACTACAGAGTAAGAGAAAAATCTTAAAAGCAGCAAGAGCCATGCCAACTAGTTACATACAAGGGTACCCCCATACGATTATAAGCTGATTTTTCAGCAAAAACATAGCAGGCCAGAAGGGAGTGGCACGATATAGTCAAAGTGTTGAAAGGAAAAATTCTACAACCAAGAAAACCCACCTGACAAAGTTATCATTTAGAATCGAAGGAGAGAGAGTTTACCAGGCAAACAAAAGTTAAAAGGAGTTCATCACCACTAAACCAGCCTTAAAATAAGTGTTACAGGGACTTCTTTTAGCAGAAAAGAAATGGCTATAGTTAGAAGAAAGTTATGAAAAAAAAAGTCACTGGTAGTGGCAAACATGTAGAAAAGGTAGTGGATCAATCACTTATAAGGCTAGTATGAAGGTTAAAGAGAATAGTAGTAAAACCTATATCTACAATAATTAGTTATGGGATACACAAAAAGATGTAAAAGAGGATGCCAAAAGTCAGCAGGGAGAGTAAAATGTAGTGCTTTTAAAATGCATTCAAACCGGGCGCCTGGGTGGCTCAGTGGGTTAAAGCCGCTGCCTTCAGCTCAGGTCATGATCCCAGGGTCCTGGGATCGAGGCCCACATCGGGCTCTCTGCTCAGTGGGGAGTCTGCTTCCTCCTCTCTCCTCTCTCTCTGCCTGCCTCTCTGCCTACTTGTAATCTCTCTGTGTCAAATGAATAAATAAAATCTTAAAAAAAAAATGCATTCAAACCTAAGTGACAATCAACTGAAAAGACTAATATATACAAAGATTGAACTAATGGTAACCAAAAACCTATAACAGATGTACAAAAAATAAAGAGAAAGAAATCCAAATATAAAACTTAAAAGTCATCAAATCATAAGAAAAGAAAGGAACAGAGAAGAACTACAAAACAAGCAGAAAATAATGAAGAAAATGTCAATACATACCTATTATCAGTAAGTACTTTAAATGTAAATGGACCAAAATGCTCCAAACAAAAGACACAGGGTCTGAATGGATAACAAAAGCAAGTAAAACAAAACCCCCTCTACAGGCACCTATAAAAACCTCACTTCAGATGTAAGGACATATACAGACTGAAAGTGAAGGATGATAAAAGATATTCCATGCAAATGGAAACAAAAGAAAAATAGACTAGCAACACTTATAACAGACAAAATAAGACCTTACAACAAAGACTGTACTAAGAGACAAAGAAGGACATTACATAATGATAAAGGGATCAATTCAACAAGAAATAATTATAAATATCTATAAATATCAACATAGGAATACCTAATGTATAGAACAAGTATTAACTGACATAATGGGAGAAAGTGACAGTAATATAATTATAATAGGGGACTTTAACACCTCACATACATCAATGGATGACAGATCATCTAGACAGAGATTCAACAAGAAAACAGTAAACTTCAGTGACATATTAGACCAGTCTGATGTAACAGATATATAGAGAACATTCCTTTCAAAAACAGAATACATGTTCTTTTCAGGGGCACATGGAATACTCTCTAAGACATTCATGTTAGGCCACAAAACAAGTCTCAATAAATTTAAGAAGACTAAAATCATACCAAGCATTTTTTCTGACCCAATGGTATAAAATTAGAAATTAAAACAAAACTGGAAAAAAACACAAACACATGAGGCTAAACATGTTCCTAACAACCAATGAGTCAATGAAGAAAGAAGGAAACAAAAAAATACCTTATGACAAAAATCAAACACAATGTTCCAAAATCTACAGGACCCACAAAAAGCAGGGGTTTTTGTTGTTGTTTTGTTTTGTTATTAAAAGATTTTATTTATTTGTTTGACAGAGAAAGCCACGGCGAGAGAGGGAACACCAGCACGGGGAGAGGGAGAAGTAGGCTTTCCCACAGAGCAGGGAGCCTGATGCAGGGTTCGATCCCCCAGGACCCTGGGATCATGACCTGAGGCGAAGGCAGACGCTTAATGACTGAGCCACCCAGGTGGCCCTCAAAAGGAGTTTTAAGAGGCAAGTTTAAGGGTGCCTGGGTGGCTCAGTGGGTTAAGTGCCTGCCTTCAGTTCAGATCCTCATCACAGGATTCCTCGATTGAGCCCAGCATTTGGCACCCTGCTGAGCGGGGAATTGGCTTCTCCCTCTGCCGCCTCTGTGTTTTCTCTCTCACTCCCTCACTCTCTCATAAATAAATCAAATCTTTAAAAAAAAAAAAAAAGAGGCAAGTTTATAGAGATACAGGCCTATCTCAGGAAACAAGAAAAATCTCAATCTAACTTATATCTTAAAGGAACTAGAAAAAGAAGAAATAAAGTCCCAATAGAAGAAAAAAATAAAAAATCAGAGCAGAAATAAATGACTCTCTATTCAAAAACTAATAGAACAAATCAACTCAGTAAAGTAAAAGGATATAAAACTCAATATACAGAAATCTCCGTTCCTTTTTTTTTTTTTTGAGGGCAGGGAGGGGCAGAGGGAGATGGAGAATCTTAAGCAGGCTAAACACCCAGCATGGAGCATGACGTGGGGCTCAATCTCACAACCCTGAGATCATGACCTGAGCTGAAATCAAAAGTCAGCTCTTTAACCAACTAACTGAGCCACCCAGGCACCCTAAGAACTAGACACTTAACTGACTGACCCACCTAGGTTCCTCAATCTGTGCTATTTCTGTACTCTACTATCAAACTATCAGACAAATTATGAAAACAATCCCATTTATAGTTGAATCAAAAAGGATAAAATACCTAGAAATAAATGTAATCAAGGAGATAAAAGACCTGTACTCTGAAAATCTACAAGACATTGTTGAAGAAACTGAAGAGGAGAGAAATTAATGGAAAGATATACAGTCTTCATAGATTAGAAGGATTAATGTTATTACAATTTCTATATAGGGTGCCTGGGTGGCTCAGTTGTTAAGCATCTGCCTTCAGCTTAGGTCATGATCCAAGGTGCTGGAATTGAGCCCTGCATTGGGTTCCCTGCTCAGCAGGAAGGCTGGTTCTCCTGCTCCCACTCCCCTTGCTTGTGTTCCCTCTCTTGCTGTCTCTCTCTGTCAAAAGAAAGAAAATCTTAAAAAAAAAAAAAGTCTATAGGATCTCTAAAATTCTATATATTCAATGCAATCCCTATCAAAATATCAATGGCATTTTTTACAGAATGAGAATAAATTATCTTAAAATTTGTATGGAACCACAAAAGACCATGAAGAAATCAAAGCAATCATGAAAAAAGAGAACAAAGCCAAAGGTATCGTGCTTCCTGATTTCAAGATACACTATAAAGTTATAATAATCAAAACACTATAGTATTGGCACAAAAAACCGGCAGATAGATCAATGGAACAGAACAAAGAGCCAGAATAAAGAAAAATAAACCTATACTTATATGGTCAATCTGTGACAAAGGAGATAAAAACATAAAATGGAGAAAAGATAGACTCTTCAATAAACGGCACTGGGAAAACTAGAGATACATGCAAAAGAATGAAACTGGACCACTTTCTTATACCATATTAAAAAAATCAATTTAAAATATATTACAGACCTAAATATAAGACCTGAAACCATAAGAGTCCTAAAAGAAAACACAGGCAGAAAATTCTTGGACATCTGTCTTACCAGTATTTAAAAAAACAAAATGAATGAAGAAGCAAAACAAATTATGACAGACTCATAAATACAGAGAACAAACTGGTGATTGCCAGAGGAGAGGAAGTGGGAGGAAAGGTGAAACAGTTAAGGGTATTAAGAGGTACAAACTCCCAGTTACAAACAGGTAACAGGGATGTAAAGTATAGTACCGACACCTAGTCAATAATAATGTAACAACTTTATTAGTGACAGATGGAAACTAAACATACATCATGGTGATCATTCTGTAATGTATATTTAAAAGGGAACTATTATGTAACACACCTGAAACTAATACTGTATTCCAACAATACTTCAATGAAAAGAAATTTAAAAATACTTAGAGAGGGCACCTGGGTGGCTCAGTGGGTTAAAGCCTCTGCCTTCGGCTCAGGTCATGATCTTGGGGTCCTGGGATCGAGGCCCGCTTCGAGCTCCCTGCTCGGCAAGGAGCCTGCTTCCTCCTCTCTCTCTGCCTGCCTCTCAGCCTACTTGTGATCTCTCTCTCTCTGTCAAATAAATAAATAAAAATCTTTAAAAAAAAATACACAGAGAAATCAGGAAAGTCAAGGCAGAAAAGTGACACAAGACTGTCAATTTCACCAATGGATGATAATAGAGTAAATGAAGGAGATGATGAACTGGAAATAAGTCAGCAAACATGGGGTGGGGGTGGGGGGATCGGAATTATTTCAGAGATAAAGAAGAAAAGAACTCCATTATTAAAACGTGGTCATTTTTAGCACTTTCATGCTGCTATAATCCTAGGCTTTGGAGTAAGACATATTTGGGTACAAAATCTACCTTGACTAGTTACTAGTTGTTGATCATAGGCAAAGAATTATCCTAGGCCACTATTTTCTCCCTTGGTGGGCTGTTGTGAAGATAAAAACAGAAATGGAAAAGTATGTGAAGCCTTTAGAAAAACATGTGACTTGTAGAAAGTACTAAATAAACAGGAGTTACTGTTAGGTTCATCTTGCCAAGACTTCGCTCACATAGTTCCTTCAGCTTAGCCTTACTTCTTGCTTTTCTGTATTTGCTTTGAGAAATTGAGCATTCAAATTTTATCTCAATTTAAGTATCATCTCTGCATCTATACTAAACATAAGACTCTTTATTTGATTTTATAATTTAGACATACTAGCCATTACAATATTTTTCATACTGTCTTATGATCTCCTTCTGTCAACCCCACCAGATGATATTTAAAAAAAATTTTTTTAAAAGATTTTATTTATTCATTCATGAGAGACAGAGAGGGGCAGAGGGAGAAGCAGACCCCCTGCTGAGCAGGGAGCCCGATGCAGGACTTGATCGCAGGACCCCGAGATCATGACCTGAACTGAAGGCAGACACTTAACCAACTGAGCCACCCAGGAGCCGTGATACTTTAAATGTCTTGAGAGAACTTTGCAATCCTAAGCATATAACATCAGTCAATATCTGTTATTCACTTAGCTGTGTTATCTTTAGTAGTCTGTGTTTCTTTTGCTATATTTGACCTTTTTCAGGACAGGGACTATGAGGTAGCCCAAATCCTCATAATTGCAACTGTACTTACATGAATACAGAGCTGAAGTCCCACACAAGCTGAAATGTTAAAATGTGATTATAAATTCAAGAGAGATAAAGGTAGTCACAGAAATATTAATAGTCTAGTGGAGGAAAAATCTGGAAAATGCCCATGGCTGAAATGCTACTTTGGCACACTGGAAATAGAAACTATAGGTATTGCTTACTTTTGTTAATAAGACTCCTAAATTTTGCACTAACCTGACATGTCACCAGCATTCTTGCTGAAACACTAATCAAAATAGCAGAAAAAAGTTATTTTAAAAAGAATAAAATAACTAAATATAATTCAAAACACCTTTCTCCAAAATAAACCTATTTACTAATAAAAGCATAGCTATTTACAGTAAGTATATTAATATAAAACAAGGTAAAAAGAACCACAAAAGACCCCAAATAGCCAAAGCGATCTTGAAAAAGAAGAACAAATCTAGATATCATGCTCCTTGATTTCAAGATATAGGACAAAACTATAGTAAACATGACAGTATGGTATGGCACAAAAACATACACTTAGGTCAATGGGACAGAATAGAGGTGCAGAAATAAACCCATGCTTACATGGTCAATTAGTCTTGACAAAGGAGAAAAGATTATACAACGGAGAAAAAAGTCTCCTGAGTAAATGGTGCTAGGAAAACTGGTCAGCTATATGCAAAAGAATGAACTTCAGCCACTTTCTTACACCATACACAAAAATAAACTCAAAAGGGATCAAAGACCTAAATGTGAAACCTGAAACCAAAGAAGTCCTATAAGAAAACATAAGCAGTAATCTCTGACATTGGCCTTAGTAACGATTTTTCTATACCTGTCTCCTCAGGCAAGGGAAACAAAAGCAAAAATAAACTATCAGGACTATACCAAAATAAGAAACTTTTGCACAGTAAAGGAAACAACAAAAAGAAAAGGCAACCTTCTGAATGGGAGAAGATACTTTCAAATGATTCATTTTTTTTTTTAAATTTTATATATAGGGATAGAGAGAGTGCATGAGAACTGGGGGTGAGGGGCAAAGAGAGAGAGTATCTTTTTTTGTTGTTTAAGATTTATTTATTTTAAAGAGAGACAAAGTGCCTGTGTGCTGAGCAAGTGGGGAAAGGAGCAGAAGGAGAGAATCTTCAAGAGACTCCCTGTTGAGCATAGACCCCAACAAGGGACTCAACCTTGCAATCTATGTAGCCATGACCTAAGCCAAGAGTCAGACACCCAACCAACTGAGCCACCTAGGTGCCCCAAGAGGGAGAGAGAATCTTAAAAAGACTCCACGCTCAGCACAGAGCCCAACCTGGGGCTTGATCTCACAACCCTGAGATCATGATCTGAGTTGAAAATAAGAGTTAGATAGTTAAATAACTGAGTCACCCAAGTGCCCCTCGAATGATATATCTAATATCATCAAGGAAAAGCAAATCAAAACCATAATGAGATATCGCCTTATACCTATCAGAATATCTAATAACAAAAAGACAAATAGCCAGAGTTGGCAAGGATGTAGAGAAAAGGAACCCTCATGTACTACTGATGGGAATATAAATTGGTGCAGTCACTGTAGAACAGTGGAGAGGTCCTAAAAAAATTAAAAATGCCATACTATCCCGTAATTCCACTATTGAGTATTTACCCAAAGAAAACAAAAGCTAATTCAAAAAGATATATGCACCCCTGTTTATTGCAGCATTATTTACAACAGCCAAGATATGGAAGCAACACATGTCCACTGATAGATGGATAAAGAAGATGTATATCTACACAGACATACACACATACATACACAGAAATGGAGTATTATTATTCAGTCATGAAAAAGAAAAATATCTTGCCATTTGTGACAATATGGATGGACCCAGAATATATAATGCTAACTTAAATAGGTCTGAGAAGACAAATATCATAAGATTTCACTTATACGTGGGATCTCAAAAACAAAACAAACTAGAAACAGACTCATGAAGAAGAGAACTGGTGGTTACTTGAGGGGAGAATGATAGCGGGACGGGCAAAATGGGTGAAATGGCCGGGAGTTACAGGCTTCTGGCCATGGAATGAATAAGTCATGGAGATGAAAGGTACAGCATAGGAATATAGTCAATAGTACTGTTAATAGCATCATATGGTGACTGATGGTAACTACACCTGTGGTGAGCACAGCATAACGTACAGAGTCGTGAAATCACTGCTATACACCTGAAACTAATATAACGTAGTGTGTCAACTAAATAATTTTTAAAAAACAAGGTAAAAAGTACAATTAAAAATTACTATTTGAAAATTAATATGAATTTTTATCATTTTTTTTCCTTCTTACCATGATGAATTTCATATTCCCTGGTTCCTTGTCCTTTAAATACTGCTAGACATGGCTGAAACACATACAGATTACTACAGATGTCTGGTGCAGAGGAACAGTCAAACTTGCCAACCTGAAGTAGAAAGTTTAATTTGATGAAGACAAAATCATATGCACTCATTTTGTTAAATATTCATAAAGGAATGACATTGCTCTAATAATAGTTTCTAAACAGAAACTAAATGGCCACGAAATAAAGGACGGAAATAAGTAATTTACATTTAACACTCAAAGTCAATTTAGTTAAGGAAAAACAAAAAAGCCTTTTAGAGAGTTAAAAAACCTGAGAGAAAATTTTTCAGAAAATAGTAAGAAATACTATTAGTATTAATAGTTTAAGAAATCCATTCTTTCAGGAGCCTGGGTGGCTCAGTCAGTTAACCATCTGCCTTTGGCTCAGGTCATGATTCCGGGTTCTTGGGATGGAGCTTGCATGGGGATCCCTGCTCCACAGGGGGCCTGCTTCTCCCTCTCCCTCTGCCTGCTTCACTCTCTCAAATAAATAAATAAAATCTTAAAAAAAAAAGTTTAAGAAATTCACTCTTCTAAAAATATGGAGGATATTTATATAATTTTGGAATGGGGGAGAGATAAAACTTTTTCAGACCTAGAAGCAGAAATAATAAAGCAAAGTGACAATTTCATATACTGTAAAGGAAAACAGCATAAAGAATACTAAGAGGGAAATGATAAACCAAGAAAAAAATATTTGAGGATTTCAGAGGATCCACTAAGAAAGAAAAGATAAACATCCTCTCAGAAGAAAGAAAATGGACCAGAGACAAAAAATAGAGAAAAATTATGATTTGTTAATAATCACCAAAAAACTTTTTCAACCCCACTAGGAAGCAAATAAATGAAAAGGAATATTATTGACGTATCACTTTAGTTTATCAGAATGGTGATTAAAAAAATGATAATACCATGGTTGGCACAGGTATGGAGAAATGGTTACCAACATATTGTAAGAATATAAAATGATACAAACATTCTGGAGGACATTGGTAATGAGGACAATTTAAGAAAAAACATTCTTGGTTAAAAAAGTTCTTCATACTGCATTTTTACAATATCTATTTTTGATATAAAAAATAATGGAAACGATGTTGGTAAAGGAGGATTTGTTAAACAATTATGGTGTAACCATATAGTGAAATACTACCTAGACTTTAGGGAGGATGATATCTCTAAAATGAAAAATATTTACATCATATGTATTTAATAATGTATTTAATATATTTATATACATATGTATTTATCATCACCTCTAAAGACCAGGCAGTACTTCATATACATATACACACATATATACATATTCACATATACATATACATGCACACACCAGCATATAAGAAAATACATAATATTGTCAAATGGAAGATTCTACAGAAGAGAATACAGCAGGTCCCCTCTTTTTTTTTTTTTTTAAGATTTTATTTATTTATTTGACACAGAGAGAGAGACTACAAGTAGGCAGAGAGAGGCAGGCAGAGAGAGAGGAGGAAGCAGGCTCCCCACTGAGCAGGGAGCCCGACGTGGGGCTCGATCCCAGGACCCTGAGATCATGACCTGAGCCGAAGGCAGAGGCTCAACCCACTGAGCCACCCAGGTGCCCCCAGCAGGTTCCCTCTTATCAGTGGTTTCACTTTCCACAGTTTTGGTTCCCACTGGTCAAACTGTAGTCCAGAAGCATATGATTCTCTTTCTCAGGCATTGTCAAGTCAGTAGTAGCTTAACACCATGTCACAATGCCTGTGTCATTCACCTCACTTCATTTCATCATGTAGACATTTTACCATCTCATATCAATTCACAAAGGTGAGTACAGTATAGTATAATGAGACGATACTCACCTAACTTTCATTGTAGTGTATTATTACAATTGTGCATTTTATTATTATTGCTAATCTTTTACGGTGCCTAATTCATGAATTAAATTCTATTAGGGATACGTATGGATAGGAAAAAGAAAACAAGTATATATATGGTTTGATACTATCTGTGGTTTCAGGCATCCACTGGGAGCCTTAGAACATATCCTCTGCTGAAAAGAGGGACTGCTGTATAGTGAATCTATTTTGGGGGGTTTTCTTTGTTTTTAAAGATTTATTTATTTTAGAGGGAGAGAGACAGAAAGAGAGCAAGAGTTGGGGGGAGAGGCAGAGGGAGAGAGCAAGAGCAACTCAGACTCCACATTAAGTGCAGAGCTGGACATGGGGCTCCATCATATGCACCTTAGATCAAGACCTGAGCTGAAACCAAGAGTCGGACACTAAACCGACTATACCACCCAGGCGCCCCTATAGTCAATCCATTTTCATTAAACAAGCTCATAAATAAAGTTACAGGTATGTCTATTACATTGGCCATTACAATATGCATGTATATAGACACACATACCTATGCCCACATACTAAAACATATGCAGAAAAAGTCTGAAAAGTTACACAGTAAATTTATACTAGGGCTATTAACAGTGGTAAAAATATTAAATATTTTAATTTTTTTGTGCTTATTTATATATCCTAATTTTTAAACTATGAGTACAAATTGCTTACATAAACCAGTAAGAATTTTATTTTATTTTATTGTTTTAAAGATTTTATTTATTTTACACAGAGAGGGAGATCACAAGTAGGCAGAGAGGCAGGCAGAGAGAGGAGGAAGCAGGCTCCCTGCTGAGTAGAGAGCCCGACACGGGCCTCGATCCCAGGACCCTGAGATCATGACCTGAGCCGAAGGCAGAGGCTTTAATCCACTGAGCCACCCAGGCACCCAAACCAGTAAGAATTTTAAAAAGGTAAAAATATTCTTCTATGGTATGCATTCTAGAAAACTGATACAGATATATCACATGCTAGTTACTAAAGAGAAATGGTAGTTAACTGTTTTCAGATATCACTGTAGATTTTTAATAGAAAAACAAAATCACAAGAGAAGAACAAAAGCTCTTTAGGGGTTTCTTAACCTAGAATTTCAAATAAGCATTTTTATGTTACTTAAAATATAATTTTATATATTAAATTAATAAGAAAGGACACTAGCAGAAGGCTAGGCAGAATGCATTTTTCTTACTTGAATATGTTCATTTTTAAGTAGAGTTTTTAGTTTCTTCAATTCAGGATCATCTGAATTTTCATGTTTTCCAAAATTAAAAAATATGAGCCACCGGTGATGAGCCAACCGATCCTTCGAAGTGATAAAAAAGGAAAAAAAAAGTGATAAAATAATGTCAGAATCAAGAAGTTCTAAGGGTTCTATTCTTTATTTCTTTGATTTAAATTTTACCTATCGTACCCATTACTTCAAAATACTGTCTAAAATTCAGGCCCATTCATGCTTATATTTTGCATTTCTCTGGAATAATGCTATGTAAGTCAATCCTATATTAAAGGCTAAAAACCACTAAATTATAAAATCTAAAAGCAGCCAATTGTGCCAAAAAATATATATAGTTTTAATGATATATAGCTAAAAAGTTGGGAGTAGGGAAGTAAGCTTTTTCAGGTTTAGCAGAGCTTGGTAGGGATACAGACTTAGCTAGGGATCACTGAGTGGAATATAAAATGATTTTACTACAAACTGAGTATTTCTAAAGCTGCTTCTTAGTTCTCAGTGAACAACATAAATAGTTCTATAAGCAAGAATATAAAATTTCAAATCAGATCCAAAGTTGCTTTGTGATCAAAATCTTGGCTAAAGCCCCCATTTAGGACTGGTTATGTTGTCTCAAACTCCAGACCCACCCTAAAGTTGCAACTCCAGCAATTAGAGTTTAACCTAGAATAATATATATATATATATATATATATATATATATATATATGTATATATATATATATATATAATCCTTTGAAACTACTCTAATGATGAATAAAACAAATGCTGATTTTAAAATGTAAAGACTCGAAATGTTACCAACATTTACTACCATTTATTATTATTAACAGAAATATTACCTCTAGCGTGTTTGCCGAAAGTAGTTCAAAATCTGGAAGATTACGCATTATTTCCAAATATATTTCTTTAGCATCCAATGAATTAAGGAACTAAAATAAGAGAATGATATTGTAATCTTTTTAATCAATATCCATTTATTTTAGTGTCTTTTTTCCATACAACTCTTGAGGAAAAAAGTCACAAAGGTTAAAAACAGTTTTTGAGCTATTTATTCTAATGGTTGTGTTTTTTTAAACGTGTATCACATTTTGGCAATTAATAAAAATGGTGTAACTGGGCTGTTTCTTAAAAATATTAAGGTAAAATTAAAATTCCATTACCTGGAATTTTCTTTTAATTGTGGTGTACCTTCTATAATAATCCTCAGAATAACCTGGAGTAACCTCTGAATTAATGGGGAAAAAACTGTATATGTTCAGATTAATTTTAATGCTCATTTCTTCCAGAATGCCAATGCTTTACAAACTTTTTAAAGAATTGTTAATTAAAACACTAGACTATTTGATGACCCAAGACACTGCATACCTCAACCAATAATAGGAAGAACTTAAAATTGGAAAATTGGAATTTTTAGATATTTATTATTTTTATGTATTTGTAAATAATAATAAAAGCAATTTATTATATTACATATTACTATATATGTATAATACACATACTATATTATTATATATTAATATAATAAATATATATTTATTATAGAGGTTTTCAGAAATAAAGTCCAAAAACCTAACCACCTAGGGGTTTGGCAGAGTTAAACATCCTGATAAAGACCTTATCTTAAAGGTTTAAAACACAAACAAGTCAAAAAGTCACACCTCCTTTCTAACAAATATCCTTTATTTCTGTCCACTTTTATTAGCATATTTTCCTCACTCTCCCTGCTCATGTAATTCTCAAAGAAGCAGCTGTTAATGACAAAGAACAAAGTAGTAGACATCAGGAAAATGTATTTGGGGGTTGACAAAGCAGTTTAATTATGAACCACCTATGCCTGATCATTCAAGTATTAACTGAAAGACCTGAAACTCCATTAAAAACTTAGAGGAACTTCCATGGTACTCAGAACTTAACTGTGCCCAACATGAGAATAATCATATGGATAGAAATAATGGGTATAACATAAAAATATAAAACTGTTTTTCCTAAGTTTCTCTTCATAAAACTTGTTTTTGTTTTTTTTTTTTCTTAAATCTTTAGCATATTGTTAAAGATATGAAGTATTTTCTATTACCAAAGGGCTTAAAAAAGCCCCAAATACTGCACACCATAGTACTATACAGGTCACTGACATTAGTCACGTTTACCAGAAAGACTTTACTAAAAATACTCCTGATTAATCCACTAGAACCTCATTATAAACCTGTTTGTCACAGAGTATAAAACTTGGTAGTTATACTTAAAAGGATACTGTTTAGCCTCTGAATTTCTTCCTTTCTCCCTCTTTATTTATTATATACAGAACATGTTCCCTATAAAATGTACATTGTACATTTAAAAAAATTATATATAGAACATGTTCCCTATAAAATGTACACTGTACATTTTTAAAAATGTACATGTACACTTTTAAAAGGTGTAATGTGGTGAACATTTTCTCAATTATAGAACATACTAAATCAGTTGGGACAGTAACTCTCTGTCTAAAAATAACCTAATTATAGTACCCAGAGTTTTCTTTATAATCTAATACAACGTTACATACAATTTTGGGGGGATCTTTTTCCAATATGTGTTTGGGGAAACAGAATTTTAACAATTTAATATAACTTCACTATATATTAGTCAATGCACAAAAACCAGTTTATTACAGATTGTAATTTTTTTCATTATTGACAGAATGCAAACAAAATACTGGGTACTTTTAAATGGTAGATAACCGCAAAATTATCTTTGATAGTGTACTGGGTTTTAGAATATGAATGGTGTAAAATGCTGTTGTAAAAAATACATCCCAAAACAATGAGGCCATACTATAATGATTCACTATACTGTGTGTGCATTTATTAAATAAGTGAACTTTATCTATTTTTCTTCCCAATTACCCAGTACAATTTTGTCCACAATAAGGGCTTGGTAAATGTATGTTTGCTGAATATACTGACTAGGAAACAGGGAAGAGATGGATCTTCTCAGATGGATGTCAAGTATTACAATTGGAATTTACCTGGGAAAGAGAGTGTTTAAGGAAGACATAAACTACATATGGCATACAAATAAATGAACTCACATTCCAACAAAACAAACCATTTAGCAGAAAACACTGCCACTGGAATAAATGAGGCAAGATTTGCCAACAATGAAAATGAAACTGACTTTGAGAGATAACCCAGATGTTTATATTAGACCATACCTTTTCTCACCCAATTCAGTTTGAGGCAGACCAACAGATATTTCACTTTTCTAAAAACTTGGATGTTTTTAGGAGTGACAAGGACCATTTAATTAATTCATCACTCCTTGTTATTACACTTCCAGTATCACTCATTTATGTCTCCTAAGATTGCATCTGAGTTTGCAGTTTCATATCAAAAAGCAGAAAGATCTCAATAAAATATGAGATTGTAGTACTGAAGGCAAGAACCTTTATTAAGGGAACAGGCATGCTCATAAACTGTGGCACAACATAAACAGAAATTTTCTATAGGGGCAATCTAGCAAAACAAACTGAAATTAAAATTGCCATGGCTACTTCATCTAAACAGGTAACTAAAGAAGTGCACTAAGATGAACAAACAACATTGTTCATTACAACATTACTTATAAGAATCATGAAAAAGTACGTAACTTTAATATCAAGAGAGGATTAAATTAAGTATGTCATGTTTAGTGAATGGGTTGTTACTTAGCGATTGTTGATTTATCCATTTATGTGTACATTTATCTCTAGGATACAGTATATAATACACATAGGCACTAAATACAGTGTTCACTTATGTGCCAAATAATCTTCTAGGGATATGAGATATAACAGTAAAAAAAATTCAAACTTAAAAATGTACTGTGGGAGAAAAATAAAAATACAAAGATAATGTATTAGTGTATATTATAAGGTGATAAATGCTCTAGTAGCAGTGGAAGTGGATTTTAGAAAGATTTTAGTAACAGAGTCATAGATTTTCCCGATGCAGGTTATAGAATATGAGAAAAGGAAGAGTAAGAATGACTCCACGGTATTTGACCTGAATGATAAAGGATGGATTTTTTATCAACTGAGATAGAAAAAACTGTGGATGGAGATTTATGGGAGAATATTAGTGGTATAGTTTAGATATCTAAGTTTGAAAAAAATCAGTTCATATCCCAGGGGAGATGTTGAAAAGGCAGTAGAATATGTATGTCTGGAGTGGTCAGAGGTGTGGGTCACAGATAAAAGTGGAGAGTTGTCAGCATGAAGTCATAACTGCATGTATATATATGTAGAGACCTGGAAGAATATTTGTCAAGATTTGATGGTGCTTATCTGTGGGTGCTTTGGTTTTAGAAGAATTCTGCATCTATCTTTATACATTTCTATACCCATACATGAACATCTGTAATGAATATGTTATTTTTGTCAACATCAAGAAAGCAGAGTTAAAATACAGAAATGAAAACTAATGACAGTTTGTCTTTTATTATTTTCTTTTGAGGTTCCCTAGGAACCTATCTAATATCCCATTATTTATCTTAGCTCCTTGATAACTAGCTTGAACCACAGTCTCCTCATTCATAAAATTAGGGAGGTGAACCATATAGTAGATCTTCAAACTGAGTTTATACCAGAATCTAACAGAGTGGTTTAAAAAAACAAACAGGAGTCCCAGTCAAACATACTAATGATCTATATTTTAACATTACAAAATAATACATATAAATGGAAACCAATGAAAATTCATATAACCTAAGAATGTTTTCCATACTTCTGAGTTGTAAAGTGCAATGGTTTCTACCACTGTGAAATAATCCTTATAGCAGAGCTTACCATTAAACAGAATCCCGGAAATTAAATACTTGTTCTAAATAGTTAAATGTTTATTATAAGTGGATTCATTTCCTTATTACTCTTTACAAAATGATGTATTATGTTTGAATGTATGTGTTCACATATATATAAAGAAATTAGTAAGTCATACCAAAACACTGCTTTTCTCTTTGTTACTTAAAGTGGCTCCAGGAGGAAAATAGGCAGTAGTACTTGTTGTAATATCCAAACTTTTACAAAGGTTGTCCTGGGTGGCACAGTCCATCCATCCTACATTAACAAGACCATCCTACAATGGAAAGAAACAAAAAGCAGGTCACGTGTTAAGTAAAAGAGAAAGTTAAAGGAATTTAGTTTTACTTAGAAAACCCCAACTTTTCTACTGTAAATTTAAAATTTTTTTAAAAAGTTCACTCAAAAAATAAATGACCAGATTTGAATTACATGATTAATAAAGTTGGTCTAATAGAGAAAATGTATTTTTGAGCATACATAGATCTTTCACAATTTTCCTAACTGATAAATTCCCAGGCAGCAAAGGGAGCTCCAATAATGTTAAAGTATCAACAACATACAGATTATATTCCCCAACCATAATATGATGAGAGCTAAATATACGACAAAATAACGACGGAACAAAAACAGCAAGAAAGAAGTTTGGAGGTGACACAAACACTAATATACACCTCTTTGATTAAAGAAGAATTCATAGTTAGGTTACAGGATATTTAGAAGTGAATGACAATGAAAGCATCACATGTCAAAATTCTAATTAGGAAGAAAATATTTATAGGTATGAATACATTTATCAAAAAAAATTTACAAATAAGTGAGTTAAGTATTTAAGGAACTACAAAGAAATATTTAGAATCAATTCTTAAATGTCTTTCTTAACACAGCCATATAGTTTTACAAAATAATTGATGCTTACCAACATGCCACTGAGCCTGAGTTGTGTCTGTGAAGTCAAACAATCTAAAGAGGAAAAAAAAATTGTAACACAATTTTAGCTTTATTAAGTCTGTACTTTCTTTTCCCTTTCCCCCCCAAACCTCCATGTTGATTCTAAGGCAACTGACTGGACTCCACTGGTAAACGGTGACACATTTACTAGGTGGATACTGAGGCCAAAGTCTCATTCCACACATGTCAACACACACGCACACATGCATGCACACATTTTCCCATTCTCTCCCTAGTTTTCCAGGATTCTAGCTAAAGGGAATCCCTTTACAACCTTCCTCTCAAATCTCTCTGCTCCTATCAATAATCCCCTTGATCCAAGAGATCTCATGATTTTGTAGAAATAAAATGTAATGGCTTTATTTGATAAAAATACATAAAGAATCTTTAAATTTAAAATATAACACAGTCTTTTACTTAATTTTAATTCCAGTAGTTAACATACAGTGTTAATTTCAGGTGTACAATATAGGGATTCAACAATTCTATATGTTACAGTGCTCTTCATAGCAAGTGTACTCTTTAATCTCCATTACTTTTTTCACCCATCCCCCCACCCACCTTCCCTCTGGTAACCATAAGTTTGTTCTATATACTTAAGAGTCTATTTCTTGGCTTGTCTCTTTTCTCTTTCTTTCTTTTTTTTTTTCTGGATGAACTCTATTACTCTATAATTTGTCTTGTCTTCTCAGCTCTTTGATGGCCTTCCATTTCAATTATTCATAAA
>LNAC01000004.1:3037013-3249172 GCA_002007465.1 Ailurus styani | reverse complement strand
TTACAAGTAGGCAGAGAGGCAGGCAGAGAGACAAGGAGAGGAGGAAGCAGGCTCCCTGCTGAGCAGAGAGCCCGATGCGGGCCTCGATCCCAGGACGCTGAGATCATGATCTGAGCCGAAAGCAGAGGCTTTAACCCACTGAGCCACCCAGGCGCCCTGTCTCTTTTTTCCTGTTTCTTAAATTCCATGTGTGAAATCATATGGTATTTGTCTTTTTTTGACTTTTTTCACTTAGGATTATAGTCTCTAGATCCATCCATGTTGTTGCCAGTGACAAGATTTCATTCTTTTTTTATGGCTGAATATTCCATTATATACAAAAATGCCACTTCTTTATCTATTCATCTACTGATGGCCAGTTGGGCTGCTTCCATAATTGGAATATTATAAATAATGCTGCTATAAACATAGGGGGATACCTATCTTTTTGAACTAGTGTTTTCATATTCTTTGGGTAATTACCCAGTAGAGGAATTACTGGATCATCTGATAGTTCTATTTTCAACTTTTTGAGGAACCTCCATATTACCACAGTGGCTGCACCAGTTTGCATTCCCACCAAAAAGTGCACAAGAGCTCCTTTTTCTTCACATCCTCACCCACACTTGTTGTTCCTTGTTTTTGATTTTAGTCATTCTGAGAGGTGTGAGGTGTGAGATGCTCAACATAACTCATCATCTTTTCATGGGTGTTGCCCATCTGTGTGTCTTCTTTGGTGAAATGTCTATTCATGTCTCTTCCCCATTTGCAAATTGGATTATTCGTTTTTTGTGTGTGTTGAGCTATATAAGTTCTTTATATATTTTCTTCTCCCATTCCATATATTGTCTTTTGTCGTTTCTTTTACTGGGCAGATTTTTATTCTGATGTAGTCCCAACAGTTTACTTTTGCTTTTGTTTTCCTTGCCTCAGGAGGCATGTATAGAAAAATGTTGTGGCTGATGTCAGAGAAATTACTGCCTATGCTATCTCTCTATCTGATCTGTGTGTCTATTTTTGTGTTAGTAGTATACTGTTTTGATTACTATAGTTTTGTTGAATATCTTGTAATCTGGGATTGTTATACCTCCAGTTTTGTTCATTTTCAAGGTTACTTTGGCATTTGGGGTTTTTGTGGCTCTGTACAAATTTTAGGATTATCTGTTCTATTTCTGCAAAAAATGCTGTTGGTATTTTGATAGGTATTGTAGTAAACCTATAAACTGGATTTGGATAGCATGGAGATTTTTAACTGTATTTGTTCTTCCAATCCATGAGCATGGAATTATATTTTTCCATTTGTTTATATTGTCTTCAGTTTCTTTCCTCATGTTTTATAGTTTTCAGAGTATAGGTCTTTCACCTTTTGGGTTAAGTTTATTCTTTTTTTTTTTAAAGATTTCATTTATTTATTTGGCAGAGAGAGAGAGAGAGAGAGAGAGAGCAGAGTAGGAACACAAGCGGGGGAGAGGGAGAAGCAGACTTCCTGCTGAGCAGGGAGCCTGATGCGGGGGCTCAATCCCAGGACCCTGGGATCATGACCTGAGCCAAAGGCAGACGCCCAACGACTGAGCCACCCAGGCGCCCTGGTTAAGTTTATTTTTAAGTATTTCACTACTCTTGGTGCAATTCTAAATAGGATGATTTTCTTAATTTCTCTTTCTGCTGCTTCATTATTAGGGTATAGAAATGCAACAGGTTTCTGACTATTAAAAGATTAACAAGTTCTGGGAATGTGATGTACAGCATGGTGATCATAACCAATAATCAATAATACTACATCATATCTTTGAAAACTGCTAAAAGAGTAGATTTTAAATATTCTTACCATGAAAAAGAAATAATAGTTATGTGACAGGATGGAGATGTTAGCTAATGCTATGGTGGTAATCATTTTGCAATATGTAAGTATATCAACAGGTTGTATATCCTGAAGTTACATAATGTTATACGACAATTTTATCTCTATTAAAAAAATAAAAAGACTGTCACCTAAAAATTAAATATCTTGATTTCTTCATCATTACAAAATAACAAATAAAATTACCTCCTCCTTTGGAACAAAAAGTGATCAGCCAGCCAACACCAGCAGCAAAAGCAGTTTGGATGGAGTTAACAAAATTTCCTTAAAAGAAAATAAAGCAAATTTCTGATTATCTATTATTGGAATTCAGGAATTCATAAAAATCCTGTTGAAGCATATCAAATTTCTAAGTTGACTTTCCATTGTTTTCATCATCTAAAATCTTAATTCATTATTTCATTAAGAGAGAAGTTGGTAACTAAAATTGATAACTAAGGCCCCTGTCATCTGAGCTTTGTCTACCCATTCAGATAGTCATGTTCTTCTCCACCTGCTGCGCATCTTTTTGTTAGATTCATGGTGAAGTACTGCCAATTTACCAAGTTCACAGTGATCTTTGAATGCTTCCTCTTCATTTTCATAACAGGATTGGGTCTGACTTCATTCAAGAAGTATTTTCTAATCCTTCCACTTTTCCCCATCTGAGTTCTTTTATATTCTTCATGTTTCCCTAAGGTTACCTCTACCATAATAGTTACTACATTGCATTAATGGTTTACTAATGCCTTCCTTGCTAAAATAATGAGGTCCTTGAAAGAGGTATTATATATTTTATTACTGCAGCCCTAACTTTTAACACAGTACCAGAGACATAACCTGTATTCAGTGAATGATGTAAAGATCTTACTAGATGTGAATACTATCATTTCATGGGTATCACAGAGTATAACCCACCTAAAGTCACTTGATGAATTAGAAGTCTAAGATTAGAGGAAAGAGTTTTCAAACTTTAAAATTACACTGGATCAGAACTGACCGCCTGATATAGTACACTTATGAAAGCGATAAAACTCTTGGTTAACTAAAGATTCAATTGCACTCTGAAAGCTGCCATTACACCTAGCATCGCATCGTATTTATTTCCCACATCTTAACTGTTTTAGTTTCTATACAAATCTGATTCATTTGTTAAATACCAACTATTTAGCAGAGGTCAGAAAAAATGACAAAATTCCCTTCTTTTTAAAAAGCATGGAAAAGATAGTTTAAAAATTTCAATATTATGACCAATGTGTTAACCTTATTAGTGAAAAAAAATTAAAATACCAAATTCAAAGTATCCTTGAAAATCAAACAAATGAAAATAAAATTACCGGTCCACAATTCTGTCACGGTGCTTCTAACATGTTGCATGGCGAAACTCACTAAACTTTCCTTTGATCTGTCACCATGATATTTCACTGCAGCCTATTATTATTATTTTTTTTATAAAAAGAAAAACATCTTTTATTATTTCTTTTAAAAACTCAGTAAAAATACCAAATGCTTTAAGTTTTACATTATTTTGAATACAATAAGATTTATCTCTCAATAGTATAGTGTATTTCTAAATGATATACTGAGGATCTTGATTGTACCGATTCCATAAAAGACATTTTAATAACACTATTTATAAGAATTTTCTAGTTTCAGTTTTACCACTAGAAAAAAAAGGGGATATCAGAACTTTATATTCAATGAGACAATACAGGTAAAATATTTTGTGAACTATAAAGTACAATATGCATAATGGTTAAGAGAGAAACCAATGGTAAACATTTAATTTTGAAATAAAGAAGGTCAAAGTAATGGCATTTGAAGTATTTATAATATAATCCAAAATGTTTATTATGACTAGAGCCTAGCTAGATGGCACCTAAAATCATATTTAAAAATCAAAACATTCTACAAAATCATGTATTGTGTTTTTTCTAGTATTTTCCTTGTCATTAAGTTCCAAATTTAAAAAATGCCAACTTTACCCCTTACCATTCCAGACCTAAAAATGAAGAGGCTGGGATAACTGTTGACTCCCTTCATTCGGCAAAGCATTCTATCATCACCACAGTTAACAGCACCAATTCGAAGTAATCCATCCACTTCTTTAGCAAAGTCTCTCCACTATGAGGAAAAAAGAACAAGAATTTCCCTGATAATTTTTCTTTCCTTGAATACTCTTCAGGCTATATATTCTTAAAGGAGAGTATTTTTATCAAATAAAACCATATATATGAAAGTATTTGATAATTGATAGTTATCATTACTATTAATAGAAGAAAGTCCTAATACATTAAAAAAAAAACCACTCGACAGATTAGAATAAAATTTTAACAAACAGGATATAAAAAAAATACATACTGTGGGAGCTAAATCATGGCAGTGCGAACATCCTGGGGAGTAAAAGTTCACAAACCACAGTTCTCCAGAATTAACAGCAGCATCTAAAGGATATAAAACCTAACTTAGAATTATTTGCTAAAGGTTTGTGCATATTTTAGTTAAAATTCTGTTGTAGTCATACATCTTCCATACTACCTTTGCTGTTTTCTGTGCAAGTTTTTCTATAAAAAGAGAACAGGGCGCCTGGGTGGCTCAGTGGGTTAAAGCCGCTGCCTTCGGCTCAGGTCATGATCCCAGGGTCCTGGGATCGAGGCCCACATCGGGCTCTCTGCTCAGCAGGGAGCCTGCTTCCTCCTCTCTCCTCTCTCTCTGCCTGCCTCTCTGCCTACTTGTAATCTCTCTCTGTGTGTCAAATGAATAAATAAAATCTTTAAAAAAAAAAAAAAAAAAGAGAACATATTACAGTTGACCCTCGAACAACATGGGCTTGGATTTTTTTTGATACAGTAATGTAAATGTATTTTCTCTTCCTTATGATTTTAATAATTTTTCTTCCAGTTTACTGTAAGAATAACAGTATATAACATACATACAAAATATTTGTTAATCAACTGTTATGTTACTGTAAGCCTGCTAACCAACAGAAGGTTATTAGTAGTTATGTTTGGGATAGTCAAAAGTTATATTTGGATTTTCAACTGTGTGGGGGGCCAGTGCTCCTAACCCCTTCATTGTTTAAGGATCAACTGTGTATCAACTGTCAAACTAACAACACTGTAAAAAACATCCTTTGGGCACATACTTGGCTAAAGAGCAACCTTAAGTTGCAAGACACTTGTCACCATGAAGCTGTGAGAAGAGGTGGCACAGGGAATCAGCAGCCAAACCTCGTACAAGAGTTTGTGTGGATAAGAGATATAAATGAAGAGGAGAAACAGTGAGAGAGATGGAAACTTAAGTTCATCTACTAACTGCAGCACAGGTTAAACACCTGGGTCAATCACATCTGACAGCTACTTCAAATTTTCAAAGAATGAAGTAAGACAACTATACAATATAGTAAGGACTGTGGAGATTAAATTTAATCTTTGCCCTTAAATAAGTCATTTACCTTGGAAAACTCTTTTATTAGAAAGCATTAGACCAAGGTTTTTAACAATTCAAAATACAAACACATATTTGCTAAAACAATGGATCTGAATACCACATGATATCCAGCCAATAATATATTATGCATTATAATCTATAAAATGACCAGATGTAAACTCTTAAGAAAACATAGGCAGTAAACTTCTTTGACTCCAGCTGTGACAACATTGTTTTAGATATGTCTCCTAAAGCAAGGGAAACAAAAGCAAAAATAAACCATTGGGATTACATCAGAATAAAAAGCTTTTCCACAGCAAAGAAAACCATCAACAAAAAAAGCAACCTTCTAAATCAGAGGAGATATTTACAAATGATAAATCTGATAAATACATATAAACTTTATACACCAACACCAAAAAACCACATAAGCTGATTTAAAATGTGCAGGGGATCTCAATATTTTTCCAAAAAAGATATACAGACATATGTAAAAGATGCTTAACATCACTAATCATCAGAGAAAAGCAAATCATAACCACTATGAGATATCACTTTACATCCGTCAGAACAGCTAGAATCAAGAAGAAATAACAAGTACTGGCAAGGATATATAGAGAAAGGGACATTTGTGCACTGTGGATGAGAATGTAAACTGTTATGGGGAGGTTCCTCAAAAAATTAAATATAGAAATACTATATGGTTCAATAATTTCACTGGGTATTTACCTAGAGGAAACAAAAACACTAACTTGAAAGGTGACATGCACCTTTTTGTTTACTGCAGCATTATTTATAACAGCCCAGATCCAAGATCCAACAAGCAGCCCAAGTGTCCACTGATAGATCAATAGATTAAAAATGTGGTATATATACAATGGAATATTAGCCATAAAAAGGATGAGATCCTGCCATTTGTGACAATAAAGATGGACTTACAAGGTTATTACGCTAAGTAAAATAAATCAGAGAAAAACAAACACCATATGATTTCACTTATATGTGAAACCTAAAAAACAGAACAGATGAATAAATAAACAAAAAGTAGAATCAGACATGTAAGTACAAACTGATGGTTCCCAGTGGGGAGGAATGTGTGGGGAAAGGGCAAAATGGGGAGGGAAGTGGGAGTTACCAGCTCCCAGTTATGGAATAAATAAGTCACAGGAATAAAAGTTATAGAGAATACAGTATGTGGTATTATAACAGCACTGCATGGGGACAGATGGTAGCTACATTTGTGGTGAGTACAGCATACCTACAGAGTTGTTGAATCGCTATGTTGTACACCTGAAACTAAGATTGTGTGTCAACTCTAGTCAAAAAACAAAAAAATTTTTTTTAACTCTGCAAGGATGAACTCTAACGTTCAAGATAAAAAAGTGAAGACAATTTGTTTTTGGTTAAAGTATTTCTGTATAATTCCATATCAAAATCGGTTAATAGTAATTTTTAAATAAAAGTTTCATAAATTACTTAAGTAACTTACTGTAAGATACTAAACCAAATATACTATTTTAAATATGTATAACTAATTCACATTAAATAGAAACATGTGCAAGACTCAATGTTTATTTTCAATTACAAGACACACAGATCTGTGGAAAGAAGTTAAGCTGTACATTACCAGTAAAGTGTATAATTTAGGATTTTATCAGCTATTCCCTGGCAATGTTTAGAAAGTCTGACCAACAGATCATTCCATCTAAGTGGCTGAAATAATTGCCACATAGACTTGGACCACCAACTGGTAATAATTTAAGTAAAATTTTAATAAACTTAGTGAAGACTCTAACAGAAATGGTGTTATTTTGGGCGCCTGGGTGGTTCAGTCGGTTAAGCCGCTGCCTTCGGCTCAGGTCATAATCCCAGGGTCCTGGGATCGAGTACTGCATCAGGCTCCCTGCTCGACAGAGAGCCTGATTCTCCCTCTCCCTCTGCCTGCCGCTCTGCCTACTTGTGCTCTCTATCTCTCTGTCAAATAAATAAATAAAAATCTTAAAAAAAAAATTAAAAAAAAAGAAATGGTGTTATTTCATTAGCTATAAATAAGAAATGAGATGGGTATTTACATATAAAAAGATAAAGCACGATTAGACAAAATAGGACTGATCATAAGTCTTAAATAAAAGTATGACATACAAGAAATCTGAACGGCATTTAAATTTGATACAAAACTGTTTACAGTGAAAAAATGTCCTTTTGGTACTTTGTTTTTATAGAGTACTTTTAACATATCTACACAGTTCCCAATGCTGAGTAAAATTTAAAATATTCTTGATGCTGTTTTATTGAAGCTGAATGTTTTTACAAAACCCAGCAATGCAGAAAAAAACAAGTATATTTCAGAATGCAANGTACGGTACAGCAGGCTGCCTTCAGCTCAGGTCATGATCCCAGGGTCCTGGGATCGAGGCCCACATCGGGCTCTCTGCTCGGCAGGTAGCCTGCTTCCTCCTCTCTCTCTGCCTGCCTCTCTGCCTACTTGTGATCTCTCTCTCTCTGTGTCAAATAAATAAATAAAATCTTTAAAAAAAAAAAAAATTAAAAAAAAAAAAAAGAATGCAACTTTCAGCTTCTAAATTCTACAATTACAGTAATGTCCATTAATATCCGCACTACAGCTAATAACTTGTTAGTCTAGAAAAATGTAAAAATAGGAGGAGGTCACAAAGACACGAGGTAACAGAGACCAAAGAGTTAAGAGCATAAATTACTGAGTAAGAGAAAACTAAATATACAAGTATAGGGTACACAGTCAATAAGACAATTGATGAATAACTCTAATGCTAACAGGTTTATTTCATTTAAGAAAAAAAGAACAGCACAAGCATGGGCTTTAAGATGAACTTGAGTTGAGTGTATGTCCTGTCTCTGGTACCGTGTCAGTCAGGAAAGGTTATGTTATAGTAAACAAATGATTCCAATTAGGTCATGGGCTGACAATAAAGGTTTATTTCTACCATCTATTACATGTCTATATTGAGTTGGCTGCAACTTTCCTCCATATCATTTCACCATTGACCTCTGGTTGGTGGAGCAGGCTCTATTTTCAACAACGCTATTTCTCCTGACAGAGCAAAATGGTGAGCCACATGTTGGCTCTTAAAGTTTCTGCCCAGAAATGACATACATTACTTGTGTTCACATATCATTGGCCAAAGCAAGTCACATGGTCATGCCTGAGTTCTACAGAGTAGGATGTATAATTTTCCATCATAAAGAAGCACCTCAAGGAGAAACAATCAACATGGATGAATATAGTAAAATATACCACAAATACCTATTAGCTGAACTAATAAGGCATGTAATTTTTTCCCCCTCAAATGCAATTTGTAATTTGTGGGGGGAAAAAAACTGATACCAATATTGATGTTTGTTTTGAAGATTAAATATGTTAAATATTAATTGCCTAGAATAGGAACTGATGCTGACGAATTATAGCAATGTTTTATTATTCTCTTCCACTTAATTCACTTACCTACAAAACATTACCTACAAAACACTGTAAAACATTTGACAGAACTTTGTTGTAATAGCTCACAAAGAGGCAGCACAGGACTTGCTGGCAGACAGCACAGTTGTGAAATCAACAGCTCCATGAAACTGCACATTAAAAAAATTTCTGCCACAATTTTTGTCCCTCAGAATGAAGCCTTTTAAGAGGATGTTTATTTATTCATTGACTCATTTTAGTTATTGAGAAATAATTCACTCCCTGATGTGACTATTATGAAAAAAAATTAGAAAATTTAGGGTATTAGTTAAAGGAAGTTTGTATCATTATTCCCAATGGTAGAATTTCATCTTTCTTGGACCAAGGAAAAGGGTGTCAAGAAAAGTCTAAATCAATGGGAAGCAAACCAGTATAGCCCCTATTCCTGAGACTCCCCAAAACCCTACTAAGGATCCAGTTATTGCACATACTCCTGCAAACATGGCCCAGAATGCTCAGAAGTTCATCCTGTGCTTTGCATCATTTCAACACTGAATGGGTTTTGTTAGATGCCCTTACGTCTTCTATTAATTAGTTAAGTATGTCTGCTTCATAATTACAAGACCCTGAAATTAACAATAACTCTCCAAAAGAAGAGTTTTCTGACAAAGTCTAATTGAACAAATTCCTAGATTTCACTTTGTTAGGAGATGATGGGGATTGAAAAGAAAAGAAAAAAAAAAAAGAGGCAGAGGTGCTATGAGCTCCTTTGTAATTTTTTTTTTTTTTTTTAAAGATTTTTTTAATTTATTTATTTCACAGAGGGAGAGAGATCACAAGGAGGCAGAGAGGCAAGCAGAGAGAGAGAGGGGGAAGCAGGCTCCCCGCCGAGCAGGGAGCCCGATGCGGGCCTTGATCCCAGGACCCTGAGATCATGACCTGAGCCGAAAGCAGAGGCATTAACCCACTGAGCCACCCAGGCGCCCTCCTTTGTAATTTCTTGAGTTTGTCTTCAAAAGGATTATTGAGAGAGGTCCTCTGCTTTTGCAGATACTGTCTAGAATTTGCTTATAATGACTGATATCATACTTTTCTGTGACATACAAAAAGACAGTATGCATCATGTTTAATGGGAAGCATGAGAATATTAAGTGGAGTTTATTAATCACATTTTCTTTTCTGTACTATAAACATTCTAGAGTTCAATACTGATAAAAGTGAACTATGTAATTTCCACTAACTCTCCCACTGCAACTGCAAAATCGGACAAAATATAAGACTTCTGTTGAAAGCTTCAGACAACAAACCAAGACAGTGAAGAACTAGGGGAGGTGGTCGAGCATGGGAGGAGGTGGAAATCACAAAGCCAGTGTTTTCAAGAAAAGGTAGTTGATTGGCAAGAAAGTGAGCAGAGCTTTCAATATATTCATGAAGCTAGAGGGACAAAAATGGAGTACAGAGCATATCTAAGAAAGGATCCTCTAAATAAAGATGAATTGGAAAGTGACCAGTCCTCTCTAAGTCCAAAGCTCAGTTTTTGAATCATTTCAGTCTCTGGATAAAACTGATCTGAGGTTGTTAGTGACCCCAGCCAGAAGAAAGCATAACTCCTCTATGAAGAAAGAGAACATATGAAACTTTAAAATATCTTTGCAATTATATGTATAATTAGTTATACAAACAACAGAACTAAGTAACCCCAAACTGAAAGAAATAACCGGTAATAGAAAGAAACCTACAACCAAGTAGACCAATGTGATATTTACACAAGTACAAATTGATAATATCTTGCCTCAGCTTCTTCAATTAAAACATCAGGATCAGCTTGTTTCAGCCCAGTAACAGAGTAGCCTCAGAGATCAGATGCCATGGTGGCAACTATGCACTCAACCTATCAGTATTAGTTTATTATTTCCGAAAAATGATCTCTAAGGTTTTGTGGCTGTATTTGTAACTACTCTTTGGGGTTGTACATGAACTATTAGCAGTTTTTAATAACTGTTCCATAGTGACACATCTGAAAAAGTTTGAACCCATATGCAATATAACCATCAGGGAAATCTCTCATTCTGGGTCAACTCATTAATTGGTCAGCTTACAAGTTTTGTTCAGTTCCTCCAATTCTATCTCTGACCAGTTTTCTGCCCTACTGGTCCCAAAACACTCACTGGCAGACTAGCAGATGAAAGATAAAAATAGCCATTCAGGAAAGCTATAGGTTCATATAACTACATTCAGTGAAGTTATGATTCTGCCAGCTTTTGATATGAGTAGCAGTTCTATCCACCAAAAAAATAAAAAAAAATCAATTTTCCAATTTTCTTTGTACAGAAGACACATCTTTTTACTTCAAGAACTTGTTCAAGTGTTCATGTATAAGACTATTGACAAAGTGATGCACCGAATACCTACTTTGTAGGCCTAAGCTCACCAACAGGATATAGAAGATAAGAATAAATGCAATTCTTGGTCAGAAGAAACTGTTCGAAATCAAGTGACTATAAGACATCTTTGATAATATGTGAGAAACACTGTATGCATTATTTTTTGCAGCGAGTATGCTATTTTCGTATTCTAAATTAGATGAGATTGTAATAGAACAAAATTGAGATTTGAGGTAAAATACATTTATTTGAAAGAGAAAAGAATAAACCTATTTTATTATACCTTTACAATCTTTGAAAGTATAAGAATCTAATCCAATAGTTAAAATTTTCTAAAATGCAATGGAAAATTTTAATAGAACTATTATTTTTATATCCATTTCACATAACTCAAAGTAAAAATAAATCTGTTTCCAAAATAACCACAGTTACCTGAAACTCTGAAATCCAAAAGCTCCAAAACTGGGAGTTTATGTGCAAGTTTGCAGCAAGCTCTCATGGCATCTAAACCTAGGTTCTTGGGCTACATACTCTTTTTTCTTTCTTTCTTTCTTGGTGTATATACTTATCTATTTCTCTGCAGAAATATTAATGTTTTAGAAAAAAGTATACTGCCCCATGTTCTGTGAAAAGCATTATTTAACCCACAGTGTATACTATGAAAATTATTAAAAGGAAACTTCACTAGAGTTGGAGGCTAGAATGAGGAGCCATACCTCTCAGCATCAATTACAGTAAGAATTGTCAATTACAAAACCCAAGAGACTCATCATTGACAGAAAAGAATGATCAATTATAGTCTGTAGATCAGCCAATTACAAACTGTCATCACCCTGAACTCTTGCTCTCCTCCAATGGATTTTCATTCAGAACAACCCTTCCCAATTTCCTCCTCCTTCCCCATAACATAACACTCTTCTCTGTTGTTAGACTTACCAATGTTTTTGCCCTAGCCTGCAAATCCCAAACTGTAATTCGCTGCTATTCTTGAATAAACCCTTTCTTTTGCTGGTAAGATATTTTATTCTCAGGATGACATTATGTGGCAATCAGATATGGGCTCCAGACAGAACCCCAACAACTATGAGACAGGCGAGCAACAGATGCTGGTACCCACAAAGCCAACTACGCTTACTGTTTCCTTACAACCCTGTAATCTGACATTAAGTTTTTTCCCCCTGGATTTCAAGTTCTGTTCTCTGCATTTTGAGCTCTCCAGGCTTTATTCAGGATCTGTTTTAAGGCTCTGTCCTTCTTGAGAGTACTCATTGGGCCTTTGGTCCAACTCCTCTTTGGAACCACACTGTTTCTGTTGGAACTGCGTTGGCCTTTGGTTCAACTCCTTTTTGGGACCAGACCGTTTCTATAGGGACTATTCCTGTTGGAACTGTACTGGCCTTTAGTCTGATTCCTTCTGGAACCAGGCTATTCCTATTGGAATAGTGCTGCTGAGGAATTTTTCTTTTTGCTTTAGGAAAAAACCTCTAAGAAATGGGGTACTAGTCATTAAAATGCTTTGAGGGCACCTCTACTTCTAGGACCTCAACTAGTTTTATGTTTAAAAACTATGGTCCTTCCTCATGCATATTTCTAACTAAAAGAACCCATTTAACTAAATGTAATTTTAGAACTTCAGTGACCATTATGATGAACTTTTGATCTCCCCAAACTTTCCTCAAAACTGAATTGGATAGCCAGGGCTCTACAGTTGTCGAAACTGAAAGGGATGCCTATATTGCTTGGTATTTTGAAGCATCTGGCCACTACCAGGAACCTAAAATTGCCTCTGCAAAATAAAATTTTTACACTAAATGAGGCAAACAATTAAAAAAAGACAAAATGGCTTCCAAGGGCTCCTTTCCCCCTCCCCGATCTCATCTCAGAACATGGGCAGCCCCTCACGCTCAGGCCCCATCTCCACTGTCATCATCCTCCTTCCCTACTACACCACCTCCACCTCCTCTAAGCCCTTGGTTTCCTCATTTGAATTCTCTCACTGAACTTCTCTATTCTTTAGAAACTTTCCCTGCGGGGCACCTGGGTGGCTCAGTGGGTTAAAGCTAAAGCCTCTGCCTTCGGCTCAGGTCATGGTCTCAGGGTCCTGGGATCGAGTCCCACATCCAGCTCTCTGCTCAGCAGGGAGCCTGCTTCCTCCTCTCTCTCTGCCTGCCTCTCTGCTTACTTGTGATCTCTCTCTCTCTCTCTGTCAAATAAATAAATAAAATCTTAAAAAAAAAAAGAAAGAAACTCTCCCTGCTCCCACCTCTCTTGAACCTACTAAACATGCCCCCTTAGAGACTTCTGAAGATCCAGATAAACCCAAAATTTCTTAGGTTCCCTGGACTAAAGCTGAATTACAAGCCATAAAGAGTTTCCTAAAGTGAGTAAGGACCCCCATAGGTCTGCTGAAGATTTTAGCAGAGTTTTTCAAACTTACCAACCTGGTTTCTCAGATATTTATCAGTTAGTCTACATGCTTGTTTATGAGGGCCAGGCCAAATGCTGGATGAAATCAGCCCAGGGGGAACATTCTGAAAGGGATTCTGAGAAAGAGACCCTGAACTTTTGGCAAGATGTTGGAACACTCGGCTGCAAACCTCCACTGAGCAATTATAGTAGCCTTTCCTAAGCCTGTTGACTGGAACAAAATTCAGATTTGCACACGAAAGCCTGATGAGCCTGTTCATGATTATTATAATCAACTTCAAATTATCTTTAAAGGAAATTCTTATCTTGCTGTGCATACTGAATCCAGACAGGTAGCATTTAACTTTATGTCTATTAGCAGGCTGAGCCTGAGTCTTTCTTTTTTAGTTAAAAGAACCAAGACAAAATGGGAAACTATGTCCACTCCAGACTAAATTTGGCAAACCAGCTTGCTCACACCCTAGATGAGTCACCTGAAAGACAAACCACCAAAATTCTTAATTTTCAACCCCAGCAAGTGAAAGCCCCTAAGCAAAACCAAAACCTCCTAGCTTCTGCTGTTGTTGCAAAGAGCCAGGACACTGGATAAAAGACTGTTATCCTCTTAAGTGCGTCAGATGTCTTCAGCCCTCTAGACCTCTTTCCAATGCCTTCCTAATTCCCAGTGATGGGGATCCAAGGAACTACCAGGGGTCTTCCCATCTTCCCACTTAATTAGCTTGGAAAAATTACTCTCCAGATTGGAAATGATTTTTCCCTGTCCTTGACAACACAGCTAGTCTTTGTGCTCTACACCTCACTGCTATAAAGTAAACTTGCCTCAGAGTACTGAAACAGTTCAAATAGTGGGGGTCTCTAATCAACCTCAACAGCTTCCTATCTCTGAACCTATTCCCTCTAGGGCCTTTAAGAAATATGCACCTTTATCTCCTTACTTCTGCCACCCATTCATTTACCGCATTGAGATTTCTTAGAAAAATATTATACCAGCATTCCTTTCTCCCAAAAGGAGGAAATAATTTTACAAGTTGACAGTGATAATTAAAATAGCCAACCAGGTGAATTAAATGACCCTTTGACATCTTTTATTTGCTCGGACAGTACCACAGCTGAGTCTGGGGATGGTGATCATTTGTCCCTACTGGATCAGCTATTGTCTTCTTTTTGGGCAAGATCTTCAACTGGTATTGGCAGAATCCATGGTGCATCGCCCATCAAGATTCAAAGGGATCCCTCAAAAGCCCTCCCCAGAATTAATGAATACCCTATAAATAAATAAGTCCTTCAGGGCCCCATTATTCCCTGCACTGGGCCTATAATACACTTATTTTACCTATAAGGAAACCTAAATAACTGAAGATGCAGGTTTGCTCAGGACCTCCAAGCAATAAATAATACTGTTATTTGTTCCTAACCCCTGTTGTTCCTAACCCCCATGTGCTGCTGATCTCCATTCCCACAAAAGCAAATTTTTCACTATAACTGATCTATGCAGTACACTTTTAGTATTCCGGTTGTTAAGGCCAGCCAATTTATTTTTGCTTTCACTCCGGATGAACAGAAATACACCTGAACAGTAACGCTCTAGGGTATCACAGAGAATCCTTACTTTTTCCAAATCTTAAAAGCTGATTTGGATGACACAAAGTTTTCTGCAGACTCTATTTTGTTACAATAGATTATTTGTTTCTCTGCTGCTCTTCTCAAACCTCTTCATAGGAAAACAACACCTACCTCTTAAAACTTTTGGACTTAGAGGGACATAAAGTCTCCAAAGAAAAATTGCAGATTGCTCAAATTCAGGTTCTATAACTGATCCCAGAACAAGGGCTACATTTGGATTCAGGTAGGCTTTAGTGCATCCTGAACTACCCCCTCTCCCCAAAATCTGAAACTAATCTCTAATTACAAGGTTTTCTTGGACTGACTAGACACTGTTCAAAGTGGATTCCAAACTTTCTTTTAGCTCAACCTCTACATGCTTTACAAAAAAAAAAAAAAAAAAAAAAAAAGAAGGACACATCTGACCCTATTATTTGGAAAGAGTGGATAGACACAGCTTTTGGGACTTTAAAGAAAAACCTAATAACGTCCCTAATAAATGCTTTTAGACATCCAACTTCCCTTTTTCCTCTTTGTATGTGAGAAAGAAGGGAAGGCTTTGTCTGCATTTCCCAAACCTCTGCAACAGGAGGAAACCTCTTCTTTTGATTATGCCTTTTGGAAATAGCCTCATCAGGATCCTGTGATCAAATTAATTCTTTTTTTTTTTTTTTCCCTGAAGGGTTAAAAGGTTCAGAATTCACAGGTCTTTCTTTCATCTGATGTGTTATCTGACTCTGGAACTCTTATCCAAATTCATGGTCTCTGAATTTGCAACCTTATAGGCTATATTGTTAGATAACATTTGGTTCTAAAAGTTCTTCTGAGATAACAATACTGTTTTAATACCTCTTTGAGGTTTTACTATTTCTTGCAACAAATTCATTAGCTATTGCTTCACATTTAAACTTACACTATATCGTCCCAAATGCACTTGGTTAATTCAGTGTGCTCTTGTAGTATTCACTGTTTTGCTTTCATGGCCACTTTAAGTGGGAACTTCCAAGAGATATCCATAACTTTGGGTTTGTTTCTGTTGGGAGAACCTTTCTCCCCTAAGTTGGAGTAAGTGCCAATAAATATTTTCAGTTAGTTACTTTCTGATCTAGGGTCTTGGTTTAGAACCATGATAAAATCTGGAGTTAGGTTACTTCTTCTGTTTTGCATGATATGTTTTAAGTTTTGTATTTTGTTACCAAACTTTTATAAGAAATCACGAACCCAATAAGAAGATGATTTCCAATGCTTACAATCTTGAAAATATGAACTATACATGAGAAGTGCCTAACCTTCCTTGCTATTCAAATGTGGCCATAAATGGTTTCTAACTACTATCTAAGTAGGATGTGAGGACCAAAAAAGGTCCTTCCTGGCACTGAGGAACAAAATTATTAAATATGGAAAACCTGACTCTTGATCAGAGATGCTTTCAGAAAAGATCTTGACCAAAAGGGGGAAATATAGGAAAACCTCATTAAAGTATACTGGGAAAACTGAAATGGGGAGCCATACCACTCAAAGTCAGTTAGAGGAAGAACTGTCAACTGAAGACCATAACAAGAGAATTATCAACAGGAAAAAATGATCAATCACAGGCCCCAATAGGAAAAGATGTACACTGAATCTTCTATAAGAAATTGACTACCCCTGCAAATCAGCTATTGAGAAACTGTTACCACTTTGAATTCTTGCTTTTCTCTAATGGACTCTCATTCAAAACAACCTCTCCCAACTTCCTTCTCCATAAAATAAAGTTCCTTTTATTTGCTGGACTTGCCTCTGGTTTTACCATAGTTTGCATGTCCTGAATTCCATTTTTCTGCTATTCCTGAATAAACCCATTTTTGCTAGTAAAATAACTTTTATTTTAAAAATTAAAAATACTCATTACCATGTTAAAACCAAAAAAAAAAAAATTCTAAATTCCAAATACATCTGTCCTTAAGAGTTTTACTTAGGTAAAAGAGTGGTCTTGGACTAGTTTTAGAAAATCATATGATCATGAACTTACCAAACTCTCTTCTATCCAATGTTATGATTTCAGGATCATCATCATAAATACCTAAGTAAAAATTATAAATTAACAGTTCATCATAAAAATAAATTACCACATAAAAAAATAGGTTACTTATTCTTGTTTTACCAAAAATCAGGTTATTATATTAAATCTCAAAGTTAAAGAATGTACAACAAACTAACAAAAATGGAAGTAAATAATACCACTCATGATGCATCTGAAGAGTGATAAAAAACAAACCAAAAAAAAAAAAAGACAACATTTCCTGATAGGGACTGTCATAGTTGTGTATAGGAGTTCCTAATATTCCCATAAGTTCATCTCCACAGAAAACTTCTATTATTTTTTGTTTATTTTGCAGTAATTATAGACTCAAAGGAAGTTGTAAAAACAGCAGACTTCTATGTACCCTTCACTCAGCTTCCCCTAATGGTGACTTAATGTAGGTTTTTTTGTTTTTTGTTTTTGTTTTTTGTTTTTGCCTCAGGGGTACTGTATACTGTGAATCCATCAGGCTTAACACCTTTCACAGCACTCACCATAGCACTCACCATAGCACAAACCCAACTTATGTAGTTTTAATAAAATATCAAAAATAGGAAATTAACACTGATATGTTATTCTTCATTAGACTGCTACAGACCTCACTTTCTTCTCAGATTATATGGTTTTTTAAATAAATGGTATCACTAAAATATTTTTTTAAGTCTTAGAGTTTTTACAATAGAGACCAACTTATTTAGTAGAGTTTATCATAATTAAAATCAATGTGAGAAAATTTTGTACTATGTAAAATATAAAAATAACACTAGTGATGGATATAGACCAGCAAAAGTTAGCAAACTTTTTCGGCAGAGCCAGTTAAATAGGCCTTGTGGGACATAGTTTCAGTCTTTAACAACTGAACTCTACCACCAAAGTGAAAGAAGTCAACGATAAATAAATAAATAAGCCTAATTTTACTCTCGTAATTATCATGGTCTCGTAATTCTATGATTAATAAAGCTCTATTTACAAAAAGAGGTGACAGACCAGATTTAGCCCGTGAAACATAGATTGCTGACACCTGATACACACTATTGCATTGCAGTGATTATAAATGAATACTATTTTGGGGAAAAAAAAGTCAGTCTTGAGAAACAAGTACTGCAATATGAATTTAAAGTATTTATGTGGTCTACTACAAAAGCATACCTCAGTTCTTAGACTGCATTTCAGGGTAATTAAAAATGAAGAGAAATACTGGGTAAGGGAATGCTCCCTCTTGTCTTGATACCCAGGTATCAACCCCCTCCCTTCCTTTGAATTCTGCTCCAGTGTAATATTAAAAAAAAAAGAGTGACACATATTAACTACATAAGAGCTTAGAAGTAAAACAAAATTAATTTTCAAAGTTTACTCAAATAAAAATATTTAATACAGAGTATCATATCATCTTACCAAAATCATAACGATAATAATTCCAGCTTTCATACTGGCCTCCTTCTTGATTATCTGCAAGTCCCTTTTCTCCATATTTGTCATACTTTTTCCGCAGATCTTCATCTTTGAGTACTTCATATGCTCTATTTATTTTTAAAAAATCACTATGTGCATTTGGGTTATTCTATTAAAAACATTAGATATAACAATTGTTTTAGGTAATGATCAAGTCTCTTCAAAACCTATATGAAGACTTAATTTAATCTTAAGATTTCTGGGAGAACAGATACCAAAGTAAGGAGGAGGGGTATGATACGAAATGTATCATCACAGGTTAAAATAAGAAAGTATTTCTAAAGAACTACAGTCTTCCAAAAAAAAAGAATAAGGAAAGTAACAGAGAAATGAGAATGGATGCTGCCAAATATGGTCTTACAGTATGTCATTCCTTCTAAGAAATTCATCTGAAAAAAACTAACAAAACCTTAGAAACATTTAGTTTTGTAAATATTATGCTACCCCTAAAACAATTACAAAGAAATTTATTTGTAGGTTATTTTTCCATTTGAGGCAAAACCAACATATTAACTAAAGACAACCCCAAAACAAAAAACAAAAGGTATGTGCCCCAATCCACGAGATAATTAAATGGGACTAATATCAGAGTAAAACTCAAAACTGGATTAGAAATGTTTCTCATTTGTTACTGTTTCGCAGAACTGGTTTTTGAAGAATGCTTTCATCTAAATAATTAGCTATAAAAGGACTACCATCTTTCATATGGAAACTTAAAAAATCATATTCTGAAATTTTAAAGAAAAATATGAAAAATAAAAATTCTAAATAGAGCGCAGATCTCAGGAAAGATAACCAACTAACAAGAGTTCTACTGCTGAGCTTTTAGCAATGAAAATAACTTTAAAAAATTCTACATAGAAAACAGAAAATTATAAACCATACCTTTTTGATGAGTCAAATTTCATTAAAAAGTTAGAAAAACACTCTAAGATTAAAACATTTAGTTTTGAAAAATGACCTTATTGAATACATAATCATATATTTATGACTGGAATTAACTGGATTTGACTGTTCTTAAGTTTTAATTTGTAACAATTTCTGATTCTGGTCTGGGATTTGTACATGGGAGAAACAGTGAAAGTTGAAGCATGCTGTTATTAGCTGTTACTGCCATTTTTAGCAAGAATGTTCCAAGTTCTAAGGGAATAATTTTTCTGTTACAGTCATAAAATAGTTGATCTTTACTTTTTTAAAAAATATTTTATGTATTCATTTGTTAGACTGAAAGAGAGAGCACAAGCAGGGGGAGCAGAAGGCAGAGGGAGAAGCAGGCTCCCTACTGAACAAGAAGCCAGGTGCGGAACTCGATTCCGGGACCCCGGGATCAGACGCTTAACTGACTGAGCCCACCCAGGCATCCCTGATCTAACTTACTTTATTAAAAAAACTACTTAAACTACTCCACAACATTATTGTCGGCTTTGGAATTAACACCTGTAATGGAACTGTTGTAAATCAGTTTTCAAAATAAGAGGGAATTGAATTTTTGGTATCAACATTCCTTCGCACTCTTCTCAACTAGAATATTTTGCTGCTTCTTAATACAAAAACTGAATTCTGATTTTTGACGTGATTTTTCTTAACCACTTTGAGCACTTATTTAAAATATAAATATATATCAAGACTTCCTAAAATACATTAATTAGAGATATTTAAAAAGAAAATTTTACCTACCGGGTTTTTATCAGGATGTAGCTTCAATGCCAATTTCTTGAAAGCTTGTCTTATTTCTCTACTGCTTGCAGTTTTGGAAACTCCAAGTAAACTGTAAAAATCCTGATCCGTGCCCACTAAAATGGCCATATACACTATTAGAAAACAGAGAAGGACCCTTTTCAAGTCTCTAACATAGTCATTTTTATTTAACCAGACTTCCATTCTTTTTCTTATATAAGTTCTGATTTAAATAAACATTAAAATACACCGCTGGTTCCAGTTGATATAATATGCAAGTTGGAGAACTTCTGTTCACATTACTCCAAGAGTGAATCAAGCATCATGAAATTGTCTCCCAAAATGTCAATCTAAAGAGAGGAAACCACGTAGTTAAAAATACATTTAAAAAATAGCACTAACACTATTAAATTACATGGCCAGTAACACAGTCTCCACTCAAAGGCAAATTACAGTGAGTACCCAGGCTCTATTCTTTGGGGGCCCCTTCACTGCTTCCATATCCAATTTGTGAAATCACTCAAGAAAGGAGATAAAAGGTAAAAAGGTAGTAGTAGTTATTGCTAGCTATAACATTTTAAAAACAAACAAATTCAACTATTTGCTCTGATCAGCAGCAGAACACAAGGTTGGGGAAAAGCGGTTTCCTTCCCTTTCCTATCTAGCTTAAGAAGTGCTCTTTTGTAATACCATTTCCTTTTTGACTTTTTTTTTTTTTTTGCCACTTAAGTCTACACTGTTTTCATTTTAATCAGATTTCACTTATAGGAAATATCCTTTGGAGGGGCTAGAAGGAAGTATAGGGTCCTTTTTCATACAACTCTTCCACGAATGGCATGAATTTATATTGCTTTAAGAGACAATATACTTAGTATGGCCGTTTTTTCCTGAGTTTTCTCAAAAGGTGCTTACAATATATATAGAAACTATATAAATAGCACAATAATAACTACAAGTGTAATTTTATTACAAAGTTTACGTTTGAGATAAATAAAATAGATTAAAAAAACAGAAAAGGAGAACGAATCAGTTATTTTGACACGCTCACCTGTATAAATAATCTCCACTTCATTGGATCACAAAAGATCTCAAACTGCTTTGAAAAAACTAACCTTAGCATTCTCAGTTTCTCTCTTCATTTAATCTTAAATGTCTATTTCTAAATTTTTCTCCTTACCTGCGAATGGTCTTTGGCTCATTTCTAACTCCTCCTTTTCATGGAACCAAAACATACCTTTGTAAAGTATAGTGGTGAGAGTTAACAAAAATACACACTAGAAAACAAGACTAAAGAGAAATAGAGAACACGGTCCTAAAAACCACTTTGGGGCAAGTGGCGTTCCCTGTCTAGCGGTCGTTCTTGGCGTGGGTGTGGCTGACTTGACCAGTGCCAAGCTTTGGGGACAGGTGGAAGCTGCAGGTAAATGCAGTTACGAAGGCTTTCTGGCTGCCATCCCTCCAGAATGGGATGCGGGTGAGGGGAAAGATGGGGGACCTTGCGTGAAAGAGACTACTAAGTGCTGCTGGTGTGTGAAGTCTCCGGCCGGACAGGGAGAGAAGAGCCTGAGTAACTGAGGCTTAAGTGAGAAACTGGCGTTAGAAGCAGGGAACCGAGGTCGGAAGACGGGTGACAATGTAGGTAATCGAGAAAAGATGGGGAGCGAGAAGACAAAAAAGCGGCCGCAGGGGCGGAGGAGGGGGAAAGGGAGACGGAGGTGCACAGGTACTTCTCTCCCCCTTTCTGGAGAGCCCAGGCCGCCGCTGGCCCCGGCCCATGCCCACCTCGGTGTAGCGGGGTCGCTTCCTGCAGCTACTCCCCCATCCTCAGTTCCCGGCGGCGGACCCCACCCGACCGAGCGCAAGCTGCGCGCGCGCGCACGAAGCACGCCCTCTCCGACCGCCGGGCCGCCGCACTCGGGACGGGGGAGGACCAGCCGCACCAGCAACAACGAGCGCGGCAGCTCCAGTCGGCTCCTCGCGCCCCGGTCCCCGCGGCGAAGCGGGGCGGGGCCTGGCGCGGGGCACTGTGGGAAAGGCGTGGAGGATGCGGCCTGGGAGGACTTGCGGCAGGCTCAGCTGGCGCGACGGCAGCAAGGTGGGGAGGGCGGTGTAGGTTTAGGTTGACGTGGCCGTCCGCGCTGAATCCGGCTCCGGCTCCGGCTCCGGCTCCGGCTCCAACCTCGAGCTGAGAAACCCGCTCAACCCTAGAAGCCCGCGCCCCTGCACTAAAGCGGCCGGCGCACGCGGCGAGCAGGACGTCAGACGATGGAGCCCGCCCCTTCCTGTCCCAGTTGCTATGGTGACGGGGAAACCCAGAGGGCAAGATTAGGCGTTCAATTTCCGTGTGGCCCTGTTCTTAAAGGGAAGGCAGAGTTTTAGAGCATTTTTCTGGTTGCTGGGTGGGTGTGGCGGAGAGGGGAAATTTTGTGGGAAAAGGGTAGCTTGGCGGAAGTGATACTAAGTACAGTGTCAGGCTGAAGAGGAAATTTGGGAGGAAGAATATTTGTGTGTGTGTGTGTGTGTGTGTGAGAGAGAGAGAACAAACATTTGAGCATTCTAGAGTAGTGTCTGGTTTCCTAGTCATCCAAGCTAGAAACTAGGGAGTTAGCCACACTTCTCTCTCACACCTTTACATTTAAATGATATAGTACAAAAACTGCATTTTTGATCTCCGGCAACATAGACCAGTTGAAGTAGCTACATTTGCAATGATCAAAAGAAAAAAACACATTATGAGGGTACCTGCTTAAGACATTAACCGTAATATGAAATAACTCGTAATTGGTAACAATTTCTTGGGTAGTAAATCAGATGTAAGCTTGTAAAAAACTAATGACTGGAATCCATAGCTGAATTAATATATTGCAAGAAAGAGGAGGAACGAGGTGAACAAAAGCAGAAATACTAGAAGAGCCTAATGTAATAGTAAATTCGTGCCAGAAACTGGTCTAAGCACACATGTATTAACTCAGTCCTCCAAGTAATCTTATAGTGACTATTATTATACCCATTTCACAATTGAGGAACCTGAGGTAAATATGTGATAGACCTGGGAGTAACACTTAAGTAGCCTGGCTCCAAAGACTGTGGTATTTATCATTACGCCTCACTGTGTGTGACCCAACAAAATCTTTAGAGTAAGTCGGAAAGCAAAACAGAAAACCGAGAATCAAGCAGGGACCAGATCACAGTGGGTTTTACACTATGATGAAAACATAGACTTTATCTTTTTGGTGATTAAAAAGCTACTTGAAGCTTTTAAGTAAGGGACTGATTGTATTTGAAGCTATTGGAAAGTGAATCCAAAGGGAACAAGATGAGATAGGAAGAGTGGTTAGGGGAATGCTAGAGAAAGTAAATTTGGCAGGAAATGGTGATTGGTTGGATATGGGAAATAAAGAAAAGGTAGGGTCTAAGGTTACTTCTGGTTTAGGTAACTGAGTACATCCCCTGAATGAGAATTTTGGGGAAAAAAGAAAGTGTTCTCATTTGGATATATCTATTTCAAAGTTCCTACATTTTGTCCAAATAAATACATCCAGCCTAAAACTCATGGGAAGTGTCCAGACTGAAGAAAAAAAATTGGGAAATTATCAACTAATATGTGGTAGTCGGAGCCATGAGTCTAACTAAGATTACCCAGTGAAAGTATACAGAATAAAAGCTGTGAGCCAAGGATAAAATCTTGGGGAATTCTAATATTAGGAATGTTGCACAGCACAGGAAACCATCAACAAAATGAAAAGACAACCTATGGAATAGGAGAAAATATTTGCAGATCATAAATCTAATAAAGGGTTAATATCCAAAATATATAAAGAACTTATACAACTCAATAGCAAAAACCCCCCAAACAATTCAATTAAAAATGGAAAGATATCTGAGTAGACGTTTTTTCAGAGACGACATACTGGTGGCCAACAAGCATATGAAAAGGTGCTCAGGGTCATTAATCATCAAGGAAATACAAATCAAAACCACAATGGGATATCACCTCATACCACTCAGAATGAGTAATATCAAAAAGACCAAAAAAAAGTGTTGGCAAGGATGTGGGGAAAAGGGAACCCTCATATGGTTGGTGGAAATGCTAACTAGTGCAGTCACTATGGAAAACGGTATGAAGGGTCCTCAAAAATTAAAAATAGAACTACCATATGCTCCAGCAATTCTATTTCTGGGTGTTTATCCTAAGAAAGTGAAAACACTAATTAGAAAAGATATATGCACCCTCATGTTCATCACAGCATTATTCACAATAGCCACAATATGGAAACAACCTAACTGTTGCTTGGAAGATGAATAAATGAAGAAAATGTGGTATATATGTAAAATGGAATATTTTGCAGCCATAAAAAAGAATGAAATCTTGTCATTTGTGACAACATGGATGGATTTTGAGGGCATTATGCTAAGTGAAAAAGGACATACAGAAGAAGACAAATACTGTATGATCTTACATGTGGAATCTAAAACACACACACAGACACAGACACACACACACACACACACACACCCCCACCACCACTACCACCAAACTTATAGATACATAGGACAGACTTTTGGTTGCCAGAGACTGGGAGTGGGGGTGGGTGAAATGGATGGAGAAAGCCAAAATGTACAATTTTCCAGTTGTAAGATATATGAGTCTTACGGATGAAATGTACAGCATGGTGACTATAGTTACTAATACTTTAATACATATTTGAAAGTTACTAAGAGAGTAGATGCTAAAAGTTCTCATCACAAGAAAAAAAA
The DNA here is from genome assembly GCA_002007465.1 of Ailurus styani. Taxonomy (NCBI): domain Eukaryota; kingdom Metazoa; phylum Chordata; class Mammalia; order Carnivora; family Ailuridae; genus Ailurus; species Ailurus styani. The sequence goes on along the minus strand of LNAC01000004.1, from coordinate 3,224,126 downwards.
TTCTATAAGTATGTATGGGACAGATGTTAATTAGACTTACTGTGGTGATTATTTCACAATATATACAAATATCGAATCATTATATTGTATATCAGAAACTGATATAATGTCAATTATACCTTAATAAAAAATTTTTAAAAAAAATGTTAGCTCTATGAAAACAGGAATTTTTGTTTGTTTGAATTACTGTTGTATCCCTAGTTGCTCCTGGCACATGATGGGTACTAAATAAATATTTCTTATATGAAACAAATTAATTTGAGAGCTGAGCTGAAAAAGAAGAGCTCATAGAAGAGTCAAAAAAGAGATGATCAGAGATGTACAAAAAGAAGTAAACATCAAGGAAGTTATTAAAAGTGATTCAGGTGAGACACTGACTATAACTTGTTAACTGGGCCTGACAGTTAGCTTATAACTACTGCAGCAAGCACAGATTTGGTAGGTGGTATGAGTGGAAGTCAAGTTGCAGTAGACTGAAAATTGGATGGGAACTGGGGAGATGGAAAGAGCAAGTATATAGGCCTCTGTTGAAAGTTTGAATGAGAAGAGAAGCAGGGAAATTGTGCTACAACTTGAGGAGGATGTGGTTTTAAGAGATGAAATGCTTTAGGCCTGGAAATGCTTGAATATGTTTAAAAGCTGATTAGAAGCTAAGGGAGAGGGAAAGAGAGGAAGAGAGGTGAAGGAGGAAGGGAAGGAGAGAGGGAGGGCAGGAGAGAAAGGCTGCAGATAAAGGAGAAAGGGACAGAGTCAGGGACAGAGGTGGATGGATTAAACTGTTCATTTATTCAATAAATTGTTTATTGTTTACTGGGCTAGATCCCTGGGATATTGTGGTGGGCAAAGACATAGCTCTGTCCTGAAGAAGCAGTATAATAGGGGAGACACATCAATCAATTGTAAAAACAAATCTACAATCATGAAGGGAAAATAGTGCTTTAAGAATGAATAATGGGGAATTGATCTAGTCCTGGGTGCCAAGGTTTTGAAAAGGTATTGCCAAATATATAAAATAAAACGAAAAAAAATTTAGTGAATATGGGCAAGGAATTAGGGAATGGATTAGGCAGAAGTAATAGGAAATACATAGGCTTCATACTTCTAAAGCATGTGGGTTGTCTGAGGAACAAAAAGAACATCAGAATGCAGTAATCCCAGGGGCGCCTGAGTTGGTTAAGCATCTGCCTTCCGCTCAGGTCATGATCCCAGGATCTTGGGATTGAGCCCCACATCGAGCCCCACATCGGGCTCCTTGCTCAATTTCCCTTTGCCTACCACTCCCCCTGCGTGTGCTCTCTCTCTCTCTGTTAAATTAATAAAACGTTAAAAAAAAAAAAAAAGAATGCAGTAAGCCCAAAGGAAAGATTCAACAAGATGAAACTGGAAAAGTAGACAAGGACAAGATCATGCCAAGTTTCATTTTAAGGATTTTGGTCTTTTCTCTAAGAGCAGTGAGAAGTCACAAACAAGTTTTAAGCAGTGGAATGTCATTATTGTTGTTATACGTTAAAAAATCTGTAAACAATCTCAAAGTTACAAAAAAGTTGAAAGTATAATTTAAATAATTTTGTTTTCCTCAGCCTTTTGATAGTAAATTGCTGACATGTTTTCCCATTATCCCCTAAAACTGTGGTGTGTATTTTTTACAATAAGGACATTCTTCTATAATACACAACACAATCATCAAAAATCAGAAAAGTAACAATGATACATTATTACCATCTAATCCTCATATCCTATTCAGGCTTTACCAATTGTCTCAATGTCAGTAGGATACAGCGTGTAACTACTTGTTTCACTAGCTGTTGTAACTCCTTAGACTCCTTCAGTCAGAAATAGTTCTTCAGTTTTCCCTTGATTTTCAAGACCTTGATACTTGAATAGTTAATATTGAAGAATACAGGCCAACTATTCTGTAGATGTCTCTCTTTTTTTGTTTGTCTGATTTTTTTTCATGATTATATTTAGAAATGTTAGAAATACATATAATAGAAGTGACACTGTGTTATTTTCTTTGCATCTTAATCAGGTGGCCCCAAAGTTTGCTTTGTCTTATTATTGTGGTGTTAACTTAGATCACTTAAAGAAGAGTGCGTGAGACCTTTCTACTCTAAAGTTACTTTTTTTTTTTTTTGCTTATTAAGAAATGCTTTGTGGAAGGTACTTCCTAACTCTATGAATATCCTATTCCTCATCGAACTTTGAATTTATTCATTATGTTATTATGGATCCATGGGTTCTTATTTTAAGGGGTTAGGATCCATTACTATAATTTCTTGGATGTGTAAGTTCTAGATTTGAGCATTTTTAATTGAAATTCAATTAGCCAACATATAGTACATAATTAGTTTTTGATATAATGCTCAATGATTCATTATCTGTGTTTAACACCCAGTGCTCATCAATCACATGCTCTCCCTGATGCCCATCACCCAGTTACCCCATCCCCCCATTTGTAACTCTTTCACACTGGCTTCTGTGTCCTTTTGGGAATTCCCATCACTTTTTAATTGTGCTTATTTTACTGCACAGTAAGATGTTCCAGACTCATTCTGTACTTTTCCTGCCTCAACCCTGATATCAGTCATTTCTATGATTCCATTTCTTCTGAAGAATGATATTTAGATTGCAAGATTTAGGTACTAGATGTGTTCCAAGCTTTTGGGATGCTGTTACTCCCAGGCCTTCTTGGTGGACAGAAGTAAGGAATATATGCATACAAACACACATGTTCATGTTTACATATATATGTTATATATATATGTATGTGTGTGTATATATATATATATATATATATATATATATATATATATATTAGTTCAGACTAATACCTCCAATGGCAATAGAATGCTACAGGAGTCATTCCATTTGTTCTAGTTTTCTAGAACTTTTCTTTTTCATGCAAGTAACTCTATTCCCTGAAAATGAGAAACATGGTTCCCATTATCCTTGATATATATGTGCTTAATATTCAGTTCTCCTGTATGTAACCAATCTCCCATTGCTGATGCTGGCCCCTCCCCTGTTCGTTTGCTCTTTTCATCCCATGTGGGTTCCCACACAGTATACTGAGCCACTCTAGGTGCCCTGCTTACTTCACTCAGGTTCCAACTTATGCCAGCTGCCCTTCCAACAGGACACCCTGAAAGGGCTCCGTTATGCAGTAACTCACCACCCCCATCTCTCCACCTCCACCCAATATAGACACTCTCCTCACCTTGGTTTGGCTCTGACGTTGTGCCTGTCCCACCTGATGGCTTTGGTTTGAATTCAGGATGGGAAAGGGCCATGATTACTTTTAGTAATCATTTTAGCTATAGTTTGAAGAATGTATTATAGGAGGGCAATAGTAAGTATAGGAAAACTGATTAGGAGACATTGTAGTGGCCCAGGTGATAGATGATGATGGCTTGGACTACAGTGGAGTTAATGCAGATGTAGAGGAATGATCAGATTGAAGAAAAAGTAAGAGGTAATATAGAGAGAGAATTTGGTAAGGAACTGGTCATGGTGGGGAAGAGAAAGATATTTGGAGACACATTTCTACTTCAGATAATTGACCTCAGTGATGTCTACCTGCTTCAGGGAAACCAAAGCCTTACCAGCATCAGTATAATAAATCAAAACTTGATACAACAGTTCTATCATGCATGGAATATGTTATAACGAGGACTATTTTTTTTTTAATTTCACCTGGGACATTGCTACTCAGTCAAGATCAGCTCATGTTTCTTCTGAAAAATAATTTTCTGTGAGCCTTTCAAGCATATTTGAACCTTTCATCCTTTCCTATTGCATTTATTACACCATATAGTAATTAAGATTCATTGTATTTAAGTACATTGTATTTAAGTTTTTAAATTAAGTACATTGTATTTAAGTTTAATTAATTAATTGTATTTAAGTTTCATTGTAATTAAGTTTCATAGTAATTAAGTCACTATAACAAATTCTTTGAGATCAGGAATCAGATTTTATTTACTTTTTCCTCAGTGTCTAGCTAGAACAGTGCTTGGCACCTATTCAGTGCATGCATTATGATGGAATGAAGAATCAATATTTATCATGTGCAAAGAGGAAAGAATGGCCCTTTGTTCCTAAGTCATTATTATCTGGCTTGGGGAGGAACATGAAGAACACATATTCACACGTAGAAGCATAATAGAATAAATGTCAAATGTCAAATGAGTGGTGAAACAATATATTCCATAAGGCATCAATTTTGGACTCAAGTGCTCAGAATAGAATAGGAGTGCAGTATCAGTGTTTCTGAATTTCAAAAAAAAAAAGCCTAATAAATTTGGAATTTCAGAACCAGGTAAAATCTTTGAGGTCATGGAGTTCATCCTTTAAATTCATAGAGGAGGAAACTGAGGCCCAAGAAAGTTGATGAGTGACTTGCTGAAAGATACTGAAATGTAAATGAATGAAATGAGAATATAACCTAAGTCTCCTATTGTCCTAGCTGGTATGAAATGATAATCATAATAAGTAAAACTTAGATGTACTTTATATGTCCCAGGCACTCTACCAGGCACTTTATTTGTGTTAACACATTTAATTATCATAACCACTCTGTGAGGCAAGTGTAATTATTATATTAACTTTACAGATGGAAAAAATGAGGCTAAATAATGTTACACAGTTAGGAAGTGGTAGAATTTGGATTCCAGCCTGGGCAGTCTAGATCTGGAATCTACAAGGAACACCACAATCAATTAATTGAAGTATTTCTGATAGCATGAAATCGCAGTAATCAGCATTTCTCTTTTAAGCTAAATAAGGTGTTATTTTCATATAATTTTTCATAACAACATAATAACCTGTCACAAGTGCTTTATTTGGGGGGTAAATTGTAATAGCTTATTAGATCAGATCAAATTTGTAAGGACAAAATAGTTGATGTGTTAAAATCACTTACAGCATACACTAATGGAATTGATATTTGATATATGTGTTGAACTTAGCTGAATTTGTGGTTGCTTATATCTGTGATAATTATAATTTCATATTTCATCTCCAATAAACCTTCAGCTGTAGCTGACCTATCTTTCATGCTTATTTCCCTACTTCCCAATTATTTTGACACTACAGTTTATAGTGTTAAAAAAACTTATGTGGTAAGGGGCACCTGGGTCGTGTAGTTGGTTAAGCATCTAACTCTTAGTTTTGGTTCAGGTCGTGATCTGACTGTGGTGGGATCAAGCTCCTGGTTGAGCTCTGCTCTCAGTGTGAAGTCTGCTGGAGTTTCTCTCTCCTTCTCCCTCTGCCACTCCCCCTGTGCTCTCTCCCTCTCTCCCCAACAAATAATCTTTAAAAGGAAAAAAGTTATGTGGTAATTAAACCCTTAAGCTAATAAAAGTCAAAGTATAGCAGACATAGGAATGTACACGTGTATACATATGTATATATACACATATATGTATATACATTTTGCAAATACTGGTTTTTCTTGGCACTATTTCCTACATAAATACTTACTAATTTTTTTTTATAAATACTAAATTGAACTGAAAGCAAATAAAAAGCAAATATGGATTGACAGTCCTAGTGAAATATTTTCTTCTTTCCATTTTACTTGATAAACAACAGGGGACCAAGAGATCAGGTTATAACCTGGTAAAATGTGCCTGCTAGCCTATTACATCCCAAATCTTTGGAGATGATAGAGAAGTTCATTAGAAAAAACAAAACAAAACAAAACACCTCATTGTTGCAGAACAAGTACCCTTTTTGATGGACCAGAAACTTTGAGGAATCCCTGAAATGTGGTAGATAAAAGGCGTTGAATCGACAGAAGAAATCACTGAGCAAAGCACAAAGAAAAATTCTGTAAAATGTGAGAATGGCTTTGGAAGGTTGTTAAGTGAAGAAGAAAATGACATGACAATGAGGCAACTTGTAGCTGTCTTTTGGTTGAGGCACTATATTTAAGAGTAGCTATGCAGGCTGGCCCCTGTGTTGGATGTCCCCAAGACTCTCCCCAGGTTCAATGATTCACTAGAATGATCCATTGGAATAAGGATATAATTGTGCTCATGGCTAAGATTTATTACGGGGAAAGGAAACCAAACAGAATCAGTAAAGAGAGAAGGTGTACAGGCAGAGTCTGGAAGAAACCGGGTGGAAGCTTCCAAAAGTCCTCTCCCAGTGGAGTCACACAGGACACACAACTCCAGCAACGAGATGTGGCAACATGTGCAAAGTGTTGTGACCACATGTAATAAGGGAGCCTCAGTAGTGACTAAGTGACCAAAGTTTTTACTGGGAGCTGGACATGTAGGTATCTTTTGCTTAGCATGTACCAAAATTCTAGACCCTGGAAGGAAAATAGATGTTCACCACAAAACATATTGTTTTTAGAGTTCAGACACAGTGAGACATGGTTGCTATTTAAGGAAAGATTTTTTTTTTTTAACAGGACGTTATTTTTTAGCCAAGTTCCCAGACACCAGGCAAGGACCAACCTTCCAAGCAGGACTTTGCAAGAACAGCAGTCTCAGGTTTGCTGTGTTAACTTTTTCCTGTGTAGCCTCCTCTAATCACTCTGCTCCAGTCTATCAAGTAGTGCAGAATGGAGCCATCTTCTGCCAGATAGAACAATGAGGATATGAGCATTTTCGAGCAGTCAAGGAAAGGCTCTGGTTTGCTAGGAGGAAGAAGAAGATGTCATATTTAGAAAATTAATGATTGGCACAATTCTCCCCTATACAGGTTTTCCCTTCCTTTCTGAACACAAAGGAGATTGTATAATGCACAGGAATAGCAAGAGAAGTTAAGGAGTGTACACAGAGTGGGCTGTGTACATCCCAGGTGGTCCACGGTTGATAGTCTGGGGTGGGGTCAGGGACAAAGTTTGTTAAGCCTTTATTTTTAATAAAAAATAATTTGAAAAATTTAACTTTATTACTAGAATGTCAGCTACTTAGAGTCAAAGATTCAGAACATTGATCATGCCAGAGAAGAGCCAGTGTTTTCCCAATCAAAATCCCCATATCGCTAAGACCAGGATGCTTTTCTGAATCTGATGTCTGGCCTTCTAAATGCCTGGGTCCTAGCCCAGAATGTGATAAGCAATAGAAGACCTGTACAACTACTTCTTTCTCAGGAGTTTTATCACAGGCCTGGTGTGTATGATGTCTCATTGTTTGACATTGTTCGCCCAACAGTTGGCACAAAAAATTAGGGCATCTGAGCCAGCATTCCAAGGTCTGCAGATCAAAAACCTGCTCTAGAAATGAGAAAAGCCCAAATAGGGCAGTATAACTAGCTTCAAGGATTGGGAAGGATAATTACTAACGTTACGAGAACTAGTCCTTTGAAGTCCCAAGTTTCTTGAACAATAAATTTGCTTAGAATGTCAAGACCTGGAGAGATAGATTGCCAATATTTCATGGCTGTTATTAAGGCCTTCGAGGGAGTTGCCTAAGATGTGAAGCAGAAGGATAAGGGTGAATGGGAACTGCAGGTGGAACTACTAGCTGAATAATCAGGTGGGTGTAATGTGCAAAGAATTTTAGACAAGGTGAGACCAAATAATGCATCATTTCCCTGATCCATGTTCTGTAACTAGAGCGATGTAGGTTGTCATGTAACCATGGTATACACTATGTAGTAAAAGAGCATGTTATTAGGGTGCTATCTAGAGTAAGAAGAGGGGGAAGCATAAAGTGTGTGGTCCTCATTATCATCCCTTCTGCTCCCTGCTTCCATGAAACTGATAACCTTAAAGTAGAACAAGTAAACTAACAGAATTGCTAGGCAGGCCTTCACAATGAGGTGACCTCTTTTCAGAAGGCTATGGGGGCCAAATGGTAGCTGCTACCCAATCCCACCCACCATGATCCCAGGTCATCTGATGATTCATACATTAAAGCAGAGGCATTGACTGCCCAACTGCAGATATCCACATACACAGTTAAAGCCTTAAGAGTATGGTACTGTTTACTTTGGGACCATCCAGAGACACTCCAACCATGGGTTATACTTTATAGCCCAGAAAATAGTAAGCTGGGCCGTCTAGCATAGGATTGTATGACTATTCCATGTACATAGCACCCGCAGAGTGTGTGGCAATAAAGTGCTGGGACGGGTGCCCAAAAAAGACAAATTTCAATTATCTGTTGCTCAGCATGCCATTGTAGACCAGCTGGACCTCCTGCCTAATGCTTTCTCTGCCCTGGGTACATCTCCTCAAAGGTTTATTTGTTCCTAGCCATCTTTTAGTAATCTGGAAAACTGGGAACATGAAAGTATCTGGAGAGGAACAAATACAGCTCAGGACCCAAGCCTAGATGACTTCCCACAATTTCTCCTTTCCTTTCCAACCCTGGCTTGATCAATGAGTTAGGAAGCCCAGCCTGCATCTTGTGCCAGTGGTGGGTGGACACTAACCTAGTCACACTGCTCTCTCCTAACTCAGTGTAGTGGAGTCTCTGCCTTGTTCCTTGCAATACTGCACTTCTACATGCAGACACTGTACTTATGCTCTTATGCGGACACCCTGTTGTGGACACTGCACTTATCACACTTATGATACATGTACTCATTCTTATCTCTATGAAAGGTGGGAGAGTGTGGTAGTAACAGGGGAAGTCCTAGATCCCAGAGAAATTGACTTTTGGTTTGGTGGATTAGATAACACCTTATGATTCAGTATAAATTGCATAATCACTTGGTAGCCCATGGTCAGGCATTCATTATCTGCCAGAGTCTAGCAGAAAGCTCAGAACTCCTTTCATGTTGATAATAATTGTTACAAAAGGATACCATTGCCATATAACAAAACTCTAAAGACCTAGGCTGTGATTTTCCTAGTGGGGCATATCAGAAGCACCTTATAGTATTTCAGTCTGCCAAAGGCACTTTTAGTATCATTGGATCTATTGGTCCTAAGGTCCAAGAGATGGGACCATTACATCACAGCCTAGAGTTACTTATTTCATACTCTTTCATAATTCAGGTCCATCTAAAACTGGCCAGTCTCATGAATTACTTTGTATTTGAGTTGGAGTAATACATCTATATACTGTAGATACACTTTCCAAAATTAAAGAAGCCACCAGATGTTGAGCCTCTTTCTTTATGAATGATGAAGCAACTCGCCCCATTTTGCCATTTACGCCACTTATACCATCATAACTTACATCATGTAACTCATATCATGATACCACTTTAAAAGAGATATTCTAACATGTCCGGTACCACTGGACCTCTAGAAACTTTACCAACATGGCAGGGTCCTGAAGTTTACCTCCTATTTCTGGCATATGTATGCCTTAGTAAGTCATGGTACATTCTATTCATTTATTCCAGGTCAATATAATGGATCAGTATGATGGTCTTTAGGATATGGGAATGATCAAAATCCTTCCAAATCATATTATGACAATAAGAGGTTTGACTTAGTCCTAGAATAAAGATTTTTATTATATATCTCACTTTTTATTATCTATCTCACTTTATATATCTCACTTTATATATATTATATATATCACTTTATTCCAGCACCTGGAATAAAGATGTGCTGTACCTGGTGGTGCCAGGTACATGAAAATTTCTTCTGTTTTCTCTTATGTAAGTGAAAACCTAGCATCTAACATGTTAATTACTAATTGTTTATCAGGTGCCAAAGACTGTGCTAGATTTTTTTTCAGCTAAGAAAATATATTTGAAAACGTAACTTTCTTTAGCATTACCATTTTATTTTCTAAGAACCAATGACTTTTGTCTTAGCCAAAAAGGCAAGTTAAATGAGTATATGTTAAGAATCACCAGCCCTGCATGTCTCAAGGCTTTAATGGTGGTATTATGTCTGACATTCACCCTGAGATGTAATTTTGCTTTTGGTTTACTTTCTTTGGGTCTGTGGGAACAGTTTCAGATGCTTCCATTTGCCCCTTTCTAGCATAAAAGACCTACCTCCCGGAAAAAAAAAGAGGAAAAAAAGGAAAAAAAAAAAAGACCTACCTCCCCTCAAGGAACAAATCTGGGATTCTGCCAGTTACTGGGCATACCTATTTAAAGGACACATTCTAGGGCAGGGAAACTAACCATAGGATGGGTTCTCATCCTCTTGGGCCTCAAGCTACATACACTCTCTGAGCTCCACTCTGCCTAGTGGAGTATAGTGGCATTTTGGGATCAACACAAACTCAGAACTACCGTCTAAAAATTCACAGAAGGTCTGGTTGTTTTCCTTTCCCAAGGGCAGTGTCAGTCTGGACAAGGGCCCTGGTCCCCATGGGGCAGGCTCCAGGGGAAAACTCATAGTATATTCCTAATCTTATGTTGCAAGCCTCTCTCTCATCTGAGTTCTGGGGGTTGGTTCTATCTGGGAGCTAAGTAAGTCCATGAATCTCCAATGCGGTAATTTATTTTTCTGTCCAGGATACCTAGAAGTTTTCCTTTTATATATGTCAAATAGTACCTTAATAGCTGCCTATTATTTATATTTCTTAGGACCCTAGAGTCAATTAGCCATTGCTACAGATTACTGCAGGTCCAAATACTTGATTTTCATTCCATGTTTGTAATAATTGCATCCTCCTATCCCGACTAGTTTAATCCTACCATCTGGCCTCTACAGTTTGGGGATCTACTGTTCTCAATGAGATCAGCAACTCATTTATACTGCGGTATTCTCCACAGCATTTGTGGCCATTAGAGCTCTTCAAGGATGTTGCTGCCCCTCTCCCAATGTATTTATTAATACTTGGGTGAGGTCAGTGCTCTTTTGTTCCTCCTGAAGGGATGGTTTGGGAGAGGCAGAACGGGTTGAATATCATGGATCCATTCCAACTTATCCTTTCTCTTGAGCCTTTAGACTTCTTCCTCTATAGTGTTCGAGGGAAATTCTGACACTTTGACCTCATTAACCATAAGCAATCATTTAATCTAGGCTTCATTTAGCTGACCTAACAAATTATTAGTAGGGGCTAATGCCAAAATATTAAACATGATATCCTTAACTTATGTCCATGAATTTGGCCCTACTGAGTTGAATATACTAGACCTCTTGGTCTAAATATTTATAGAACTCATTCTTCTACATGCTTCCAAGGCATTGGTCAGTATGAATTGGAAGTTATATTATTTTTTAAATTTTACATTTTTCTTTAAAATAAAGAAATTGAATAATTTTGATTTATTGAAAGGTACAAAGATAGTACAGAGAGTTCTTGTATATTCTTCACCTAGTTTTTCCAAATATTTATACCTTACATAATCATGGGACATCTGTGAAACTAATGTTAGAACATTGGTACTATACCCTTAACTCTACTACAGGCTTTACTTGGATTCTACCAGTTTTCCCATTAATAATTGGCAATTCTACCTCATTTTGTGTGCACACTATTTCTTGGGAAAGCAGGTCTTGTACTGCTCCATCTGGACTTTGTTGGGCCTTGAATGAATAAAGCCCAGAATGTTACGGGCCTAGAATAAATGAGAAGTAGTAGGGGTGAGTTCTGGGAGTATCATCATGAGGAACCCAAAACATCTAATATACAAGGGTGGAAAAAGAAAAAGATAGCTTCAATAAAAATTCACATTTGAAAAAAATGTATAATGGGAAACACAAGCAGGCAAACACATATATCAAAATTCTGAGCACATATCATACCCTGTTGGATGTGAAAATCAAAACAGGAAAAGTCAGTCCTGTGGTTAGCCAATATGACAGCTCTCTGAGGCGATTTCCTTTTTACCTTACTCTCCATGGTTTCTCTATTTTCTGGGCATGTTCCTTTCCTATTACCCTCTATAGTCACCTCTGAGGGGCCACTGCGAAGGAAAGGTAAAAAGAATGAATTTATTAAGGATAAAGTGAGGAAAAAAAGAAATTGAAATCAAAGAAATAGCTAACACAGATGAAGGGATAACTATAATCCAGGTTCTGTTCTAAGTACTTTTCACACCATAATCCATTTAATTTTTACAAAGTCCTCTGAGGTAGATATGATTGTTTCAGTGTTACAGAGGGAAAGCGAGGCACTGAGAAGTCACAAACTTGCCCAGGGTCGGACAACTAACGAGTGGGGACAGAAGTAAAATTTGAACCTGGGTAACCTGGTTCTAGAGTCTGTACTTTTTTTTTTTTTAAGTGATCCAAGATTCATTGTTTATGCACCACGCCCAGTGCTCCATGCAATACGTGCCCTCCTTAATACCCACCACCAGGCTCACCCATCCCCTCTCCTCCTTCCCCTTCATAATCCTCAGTTTGTTTCTCAGAGTCCACAGTCTGTACTTTTGACATAGGAGTAATGCTGGCCTCATAAAATAAATTGGGAAGTATATTCTTTTCCTTTACTTTTAGAGACACACTGATTTTATTTTCCTGTACCTCTGTGATAGAAATCACTGTACATTCACCTAGACCCGAGTTTTTTTTTTGAGAGAAAATTTTCGTACAGTCTTTAAATTATGTATACATATATATATTTTACTAGATATAAGGATTTTCAGATTTTGTATTTCTCCTTGAGTCAGTATTGATAGTTTGTGTTTTTCAAGTAACGTGTCATTTCATCTAAGTTGCAAAATTTATTGATATAAATTTGTTCATATTATTCCCCTATTATCTGTTAGTGTCTAGGAATAGGTAGTGATATTCCTATTTCATTTTTGACACTAGTTAATTATGTCTTCCCCCCCTCATTTTTCTTGATCAAACTACTGATCAACTTTTTAAATATGTTTTGAAGGTTTTGATCTTTTGATTTAATTGATTTTTATTGTTCTGTTTTTTATTTTATTGTTTTTTATCTTTATTTTCTTCTTTCTGCTTATATTGGGTTTAACTGATCTTAAAAATTTTTGCTTCTCAAACTTACAATGGAAGTCTAAATTATTGATTTGAGACATTTCTTCTTTTTCTAGATAAACATTTAAAGCTAGAATTTTCCTTTTCTTTCCGCTTTTTGAGATATAATTGACAACACTTTAATATATTTGTTGATATACATGTACATTATGAAAGGATTCACACCACTGAATTAACATATACATTACCTATCATATTCACCAGTTTTTTTTGTGAGAATACATAGGTTCTATTCTCTTAGCAAATTTCAGTTACACAATGCAGTATTATCAATTATAGTCACCACATTATACATTAGATTGTCACTTACCCATCTTAGAAGTGAAAGTATATACCTTTCTTTTTTTAAAAGTTTTTATTTTTTTAACACCTTAATTTTATTTTAATTTTTTCAGTGTTCCAAGATACATTGTTTATGCACCACACCCAGTGCTCCATGCAGCACACACCCTCCTTAATACCCGCCACCAGACTCACCCATCCCCCCACCTCCCTCCCCTCCATAACCCTCAATTTGTTTCTCATAATCCACAGACTCTCACTTTTATCTCCCCCTCCGATTTACTCCAATTCACTTTTCCTTTCCTTCTCCTAAGTCCTCCATTTTATTCTTTATGTTCCACAAGTAAGTGAAACCACATGATAATTGACTTTCTCTGCTTGACTTATAACAGCCTCTCTCTATTCTCTCCATTCCCCAGTTCTGGCAACTGCCATTCTACTCTCTGTATCTATGAGTTCAACTTCTTCTTCTTCTTTTTTTTTTTTTTAATTCTGTATAGAGGTGATATAATGCAGTATTTGTTTTTCTGTGTCTGGCTTATTTAATTTAGCATAATGCTCTCTAGGTTCACCTACGTTGATGCAAATGGCAGGATTTCCTTCTTTTTAAAGGCTGAATAATATCCCATTGTGTGTGTGTGTTGTGTGTGTGTGAGAGAGAGAGAGAGAGATTTTCTTTATCCATTCATCCATTGACACTCAGGATGTTTCCATACCTTGGCTATTGTGAATAATGTTGAAATGAACATGGGAGCATATTTTTCAGAGAAGATTATTTCCTTTGTATATATATATATTCAGAAGTGGGATTGCTAAATCATGTTAGTTCTAGCTTTAATTTTTTTGAGGAGCCTCCATACTGTTTTCCATAGTGACTGTACCAGTGATAGCTGTGGTGGGTGATAACTTTGGTGAGTGTTCATGCACCTTTTAAGAACTGCTTCTCTGGGGGTGCCTGAGTGGCTCAGTAGGTTAAGCATCTGCTGTTGACTCAGGTCATGATCCCAGGGTGCTTGGATGGAGCCCGGAACCCCGCATTGAGCTCCCTGCTCAGCAGGGAGCCTGCTTCTCTCTCTCCCTCCGCTGCTCTCCCTCCTTGTACTCTCCTTTTTTCCCTCTCTGTCAAACAAATAAATAAAATCTAAAAAAAAAAAAAAAAAAAGAATTGCTTCTTTGTTTGCCTTAGTCCCGTGAATCTTACGGATGTGTGCCCCATTGGCCCTCAAGAGCCAGGTGCCTTGGGGTCCTATCCCTTGTATGGGAGTCTTAAAGCTGGGGTGCTAGATACATGACCCAAACTCCTCACTTCTCAGGGAGAAGATGGAAGCTGGGTGTTCCCTCCTGATTGTATGGTGCTGTGTTAGGGTGGGGTCTGTGGCAAGAATGTGTCTCAGGTTTTCTTACCCATCTTGATTTTCATACTCTCTCATTTGCCAATGTGCAGGAGTCAATCAGTACTTTCAGAGGGGATTTCTCTGAGTGTAGCTGTACATTTGGTGCATTTGTGGGAGGAGAAATTTCAGGAGCCTCTTGTATCACCATCTTGGTCTTTCCATCTCTTTCAGTTTCTTTCTAAGTACTATTTTAATTTCATAAATCTTGATACCTTGTGTTTTTATTCTCACTCAGTTCTAAAATATATTCTATGCCCCTTGTAATTCTTCTTTGACCTATGGGTCATTTAGATGTAACAAGGAGAATAAACTAGTGCTTACGTCAAAGAATTGTTGTGAAGAGGTAAATGAACCATGGTAGAAGTGATGTGCTTAGGGGCAGTGCCTGACATGTAATAATTGTTATGCATCAGATTTTGTTTTCACCTCCAAATTTATCGTTGGGTTTCCTCATTCTGCATTAAGGAGAAATCTAAATTGTCTCTTATCTTTGCTGCTATAAACCTTGCTTACTCTTTCATACCCCTTGTTACTACCAATGTGAAATAAGAATGCTTTGAGAACCCAGGCTTTCTTATATTGCTAACATATAATTGGTCTCTTTAATTAACTACACTCTGTGGATAAGAGAAACCACAATTTGATTTTTATTACTTTTGCTTGCTTTAGCAGCCACGTGCCCTTTAAAATTCTGTGGCCAGAACAGAACAAGAAAAGAATGCAGGTGTGTTTTTTTTCTGTTGTTGCTTGTTTGTTTGTTTTTTAACCTTATTGTTTTCTGATTGTCTTTTTCAAACAGAAAAGCTTACTTTGGCCATCTTGGAATATATTACTCATAACCAGTTTCAAGTTATGTCTCTCTTCTTTTCAATGAATTTAATTTGTACATAAAAGTTTTTTTTTAACTAAATGCTGTTTCCAGGGGTTATTCCTTTTCTCTCAACATTTTAAAACATCAAACAGAACTGAATGTGCCTCTTGCCCAAATTAATATATTCTAAGCTCAGATTACATAAAAATGTTAAAACCTCATCTGCACACTAACTCGCAAAAAGCCATCCTCCGTGTTGAATAAAGATGATAAATAGCACAGATTTCTCTGTCCCTAAATGAGGGAATAGGATTTCAGGAAAAGCTCTTTTCAGATTTTTAAACACTGAACCACTGTTCCTTTTTGTCTACATACAAGCACCTGACGAGGTGATGACATCTTTTGGACTTCTCATGCCTAAAGCCAGCATCTCACATTTTCATATAGGTTTCTGTTCGGTTCTCCATGGAAAAGTTTCAATTTCTAGAATAGACTTTTCAAAAGAGCTTAGTATTAGCTTGAAAAATTCTGATGGGATAATTGAGCACAAAAACCTGCGATGTTCCCTCTCAATAGCAGTGGATACTTTAATGCAATTTATTCCACTTATAAGAAAGTTTTATAACATAATGATGAAATCAGCAATAATTCTGTGGTGAAATACAACTGTTCAATTCTACTGTCATAAATTTTCCATTTGAAGACTTGATCCTCATCAAGATTAATTTATATCCAAAGACCTAATCTACTCCTTGTAAAAATGTCCTCTTTGATGCCTTTGTTATTAATTAACAATGTTAATTAGTTGAATAACTTTTTTTAAATTACAAAGCTAAGGGACAGATTGTCACCAAGACGTTGGCAGCAAACATACTCTCACTATGCCTATCCTCCTGTTTCTATTATTGTTTTTTATGTTCAATTTGTAAAAATGTGACTGAGCCAGCAAAAAATGCCACCCACTAATAACTAAGCAAAATGAGATGCCAAAGTATGTTGGGAAAGAAAAGTATCTTTCCAGTGAGCAAGACTTTACTTCATATAATTTTTCTTTGAAAAATTATCATACACAATATTTGGTTCTGAAGATAACTGGAGATTTTGAAATTTTTTCTATATTCTTAAATGTAAAACACTGTTTTTATTTTAGTTCTGGTTCATCAATATGACAGTTGCAAAAGCAAGAAAACTACAGGCTGTGGTTTGTCACATTCTCTAGGACATATCTGACTAAATTCCTTTTCAATACTTCAATTAATCATCAGAATATGAAATATGATCTAAAGACTCTTAGGGACCCCAAACACTTTCCAGGTGTCTAAGAAGTCAAAATCACATGTTAATTATTTGTAAACTGTTTTCATAATAATTATAAGATGTGAATCATCTATAAATGATTTTCATAATAGTGAGATATTAATTATGCTTTGCTTACTCTCTGTTACAAGTGTCCAGTAAAGTTTTCCAGAAGCTACATGATGTATCATATCATGATGTATCATATCACAGTAGAGTGGATGTAGAAGCGGGTGTGAAAATCTAGCCCTCATTTATAAGGGCCAGATATTAGAGACTTACAGAAATGTAAAGTATTGTCATTTTCCTAGTTAATTTTTTAGGGAAAATTTTCATAAACATGTTAATATGTAATGGATTTATTATTTTTAAAATAAATTAATAAATATTTTTAAATTTTCAGCTTAATTTCAGCTTAATTTTCAGCTTAATGTGGTAAATATCAGTAGAAATGATGGACACAAAAAAATCTCTTTGAAGTCCTCAATAATTTTAAGCATGTAAAAGAATCTTGAGACAAGAGTTTGAGAACCACTAATTAATCCAATTACTAAGAAAACTTCCTACCTTGGTCATTTTATCCTGAGAACTGTGCACTTGAATTTTTACTTAACATGCTTACTCATTTTAATGACCTCAACTCCATTTCGAGTTCATGCAGCCTATACCTCCTTCCAGCCGCCGCCCCCCCCCCCGGCCACCTCCCAGTTCTAGATTCACTGCTAAATCAATTACCTTGGATCCTGAATTTTAGAGTCCCGAATACCTGCAGTAATTTGGTGACTTGAGAGGCAAAATTCCTTGGTAAAGTATGGGGAGGTAAGAGTACAAAGAATGATCTTCAAAGAACTGAGGTTTTGTAACTGGTAACATTTCTCCTATACCTCCTACGTTCATGTAAACAAGGCAGCAAGAACTGACCAGAGCTAGAACCTTACGCTCTATTGATGGTTTAAAATACATTATTCTTCGTCCTTCATTTTTAATCCTTTGGAGTTATACAGAATTGACTCATCTCAAGGATGAGGACACCTAGGTTTGGAAATGATTTGTTTAAGACAATGCAGCTAATTCGTAGTCAGGATTCCCAGCCCAGCCTCATTAGCACAAAGGGCAGGTGAGCAAAAGATGCCTTTCAATTCTTTTTGTGATATTTCTTCCTTATATTTTACATTGAGGGAGTTTTGGACCATAATGGATATTTAATAAATACATTTTTGTAAAATGGAGGGATAAATTTGACCTACCCTAAAGAGTTAAGTTCTGTTTAGTAGGTTTAGGATTCTTTCTTTTTTCTCTCAGATCATTTCAGCTCTCTGATCAGGATCAGAAATTCTAACTGTTGCTCTGCTCATAAAAGCATTGTAATCAGAGATCTTTTAGCAGAGTCACTGGCTTTTCGAGTGCCGAAAAATTAATTAGTAAAGACAGGTCTGTCTCTTCTAGAATGTAAATTGGAGCTAGTCTAAGAGGAACTTAAAAATAAATTGCCACTGAGATCTGAAGAGCTATTAGAAATAAAGACCAATCTCAAGTAGGATTTTTTACATAACATGAAATATATGTCTTCAAATATTTCCCCACACCTCTCCTGCAAAGAAATTCTATCTTGCTTTCACTGTCTATTTAGAACAATTTGGTTGGTTAAGTTCTGCTTTAACAATTGGCTTAAAGTGCACGAACAGTTTCATGCCATTAACTTTCATCTCTATTTGCCATTGTAACTTGAAATCTTAAAAATTAATGGTTATTCTTCAAGAAAGTCCTTTGACTTTCCTATAGCTGAAAGATCACAAGGTAGAGAGTGAATAATTCACATAAATCCAAACTGATAGATTTTAATTGCTACTTACTTATTTTATTTTGAACAGGGAAAGACTTCAATTAAAACCAGTAACATCAATAGTAGCTGATGAGTAATACCAGCCGTGTTGTTATTAAAGAATTTAGATTGATTCGAAGTAAAATTATTAAGATGGCATATGAAAATAAGTTAAGAGAAATCTAAATAAGCAAATAGCTTTTAAGAGTATTGCTCTGATTTAATATCAATTCCTTATATATTTCCTTATTCAGAAATATTTTTATAGCTTTTATAATTATGAAAAATAAGACTGAGTATCTATTTTCTCTGACTTCATCTTTAATTCATTGCATATATTTTGTGATGTGCATCACATTTAATCTCCTGTGCACATTTCTCCTCTCCCTCACTACAGTGCAAGCTCATAAGGTCAGAGAACCTACTGTTCATCTTTACATCCTTCACTAAAAGCAGTACAGTGCTTTGCATATTGTATATGTCCAATAAATATTCACTGAATAAATTATTACTCACCACACATGCTAATGTTTCTCTCACAATTTCAAATTTAATTCTGTATTGGTTTCTTCAGAAAAACCTAGACTCTAGAACTCCACATTTAATGGAGTCCTGCTTAGATTTTGTTTATTTATTTGTATTCTTTAAATGAGTGTTAACATAAAATGCAGGAATCTCCTAAGCAATAATGGAAATTGGTATTATTAGAATTGTCTCAGTCAGTTACTTTTGCTGAAATAAAAGTTCTGTTCTTTGATCCCATCCTGGAGATTGCATCTCCTCTGTCATATCTTTGAAAGTGGCCTAGACTTATAAGAAAGTGAAAGTGAATAGGTAATTTCAGACAAATCCAGTCAAGAAGAGTGATAGGACGGTGGCAAAGGAAAGTAGTTTTCCTCATAAGAAGAGAAAGTTGGAGACTAAAGTCTTATCTGTTTTTATTTTTCCCCAGGAGAAACATGGAGCCAAATGACCAGCAGCCTGAGCACCACGATCAAGAGCAAGGTCACAGGAGAATGAGACAGATTGGACTTGAATCCCAGCTGTGCCATTTCAGCCGGGACAAGTCAGTTTCCTTTCCTCCGTATCTGTAAAATAGTCATAATGATTCTTTCATAGATTGTTCTGACAATGATAAAAGACCATGTTTTTAAAAAACATGGTACATAATAAACATTCACAAAGGTTAACAAAGGAAAAAACAAACTTGTTCTTTCTACAGAAACATTCTTACAGCAGGGAGTGGTATTTCATCACGCTATTTTAGCTTGGTGGAAATATCTCCTAAGAGCCTGCCACTGCCATCAAAAAATACTCTATGCTAAGTAACCTCCTATGTTCTATTACTTTTTTGAAGATAAATTAACTCATCAGATAACAAATATCATGCAGTGTAAAATCATACATCTGTATTCTTCTTTTTTCTTTTAAAGATTTTTTTATTTGTTGAGAGAGAGGACAGTGAGCAAGAACACAAGTAAGAGGAGACGGTCAGAGGGAGAAGGAGAAGCAGGCTCCCTCTGAGTAGGGAGTCTGATGTGGCGCTCAATCCCAGGACACCAGGACCCTGGGATCATGACTTGAGCCCAAGGCAGAGGCTTAGCCCACTGAGTCACCCAGGTGCCCCATACATCTGTAGTCTTGATTTTAAATCAGTTTCTTGTAAAATATATCATATACATCAAAAGCACCAGTGCTTTATTATCCCCTCAGGGAACTGATAAAGTCAATTTTCAGAAACTAAAAAGTAAGACAAATTCAGTCCTGAAATTTGGTATATTTACCAAAATTCAGCACCTTGGGAGCCTGAAACAATCAGCAAATCATACCCACTTCCTTACTGGGAAAAGAAAATAGTGAATTGCCACCTGAGCGTGAAGAGTGGGTAGTACAGAGTTTTGTCTAGAAGCATTATTAATTCTGATGAATACAATTCCTAGCCTGGTTTCCTTTGTGAAGTTTCAGGGTAAGGGCTGGAGCCTGAATTTTACCATTTATCCCTTTTTCCTCAAGTTATAACTAAAAGAGAATAATTACAGACATTTGACTCAAACAAACAGGGATCAAGACATGAACATTATTACTAATAAAGGGCTATGTCAGGGATAGACATAAAGTCTTTAATACTTAAGAATAACTGAAATATGTTACTGCATGATCCTCCTGTTAGTTGGTAAGTATTGCCAAGTGTCTGAAGAGGTTCCTTGGGAACTAGAGGTCTCAGGACCAAATACACTGTGTTCTCATGTTCTCCCACATAAATGTATTTAGAGATGAAATCAGCTTGAAATGAACAGTAAGAACAGCCTTAAAGGGGAGATGAAGTCACAGCCCAGCAGTTTTATCCCTTTGCTTTGGTGATGAGGTTGTTATGTGCTCACTGTGTGCAAATGTCTCTGGGCCTTAAAAGGAAATATATTTTTTCAGGATAAACCTAGGAATAAAAAGAGTAGAAAAAGAAAAATTTCTCATATACTCTCCCACCTCAATACGATGACATTTTTCTGTGTATCATTTAGTTTTTATAAATCTGTAAAAATATTGAAAAAGTATTTTATTCTGATTTTTCTACTCAAGAATCATATTTTTAATGTTATATCATAATCTTTATAAACATATTTAATGATATTGTACTGTATAAAATTTCACTAAATGGATTCAGCATAAGTTATTTAACTGTTCACCCTATGGTTATTTTCAGTTTTAAACTTGTTTCCAGATTTCCCTTTGCTAATATAAATAATGCTGATATGTCATTCTGCATAAAATCTTTGCTAGATTATTTATGTTAAGGTAGATTCTCAAGAATTGAGTTATAGGGTCCAAGGTATATTTAGAGTCTAAGGTATAGTCCTACAAGACATTTTCAGTAGGGGGCAAAGAACCCACTTTCTCCTAATAAAAATCCAACCAGATCTCTAAAATCTGGTGCCTGAAGATTAGGAATGGCAGCAGGACATGTGGGACCTGTATATGGGAACTGCGCTCTGTCACTGATAATAACCACTTAACAACACTGTTTCTAGAGAAAATGCTGACCTTTGCCACTCTTCTGATGCACGATAGGAGTTTAACAGAAAGCAACATATTTTCAACTTGATTAATTCTTTTTTTTTTAAAGATTTTATTTATTTATTTGAGAGAGAGAGAGCATGAGAGGGAAGAGGTCAGAGAGAGAAGCAGAATCCCAGTGAGCAGGGAGCCCAATGAGGGACTGGATCCCAGGGCACCAGGATCATGACCCGAGCTGAAGGCAGTTGTGTAACCAACTGAGCCACCCAGGCATCCCCCAACTTAATAAACTCTTTAATTAGAAAAAGAGAAACTCGCATTTGTTGAGTGCCTACTTGGCTCCAAGCACATTTTCACATTTATTATTGTTGGAGTTACATAGCAAAGTTTGTTGCCTCAATGGTACCCCTCATCTTTTTCCCCTCCATGGTTCTGGTCAATAGAATATAGCATCAAAGTCCTGAGTGTAACAGGGCTCAAGGTTTCAGACATGTTACTTGTAAAGCTGGATTAAAACATGTGAAACACCTCCAACTTCCTTCCAAACCTAGACTTTGGAATCCATCGGTCAGTCATTTATTTATTTGCTTACAGGTGAGAAGCTGGAGTTGAGAAAGCAGGCTCTCTTAGTCTACTTATTATGTAAAGACTAAAAACACAGGTGCCCACTGTACAGGAGAGCAGAAGGACGCTGGAGGACAAGAGGCAGTCTCCTGTCTACAAGCAATGTAGTGTGTTGCCTTTTGGTTATAATGGACCAATGGAGAACTGCCTTCCTGTAAACCGATCGGGTCACCCACTCCTGTCCTGACAAGGGAGCAGTATAAAAAAGATGTGCCCTCATGGAAACATGACGAAGGGGACTAGGATATGGATCCCTTACTTTCCCAAATTATCACAAATAGTCTTGAAAAGAATATTATGCAGATTAGATTCCTATTTGTAGGTAGGGAAACTGAAGTTCAGATAAGCAATTCCTAAGTTCACATAGTTAGGTGGCAAGTGAGCCATCATTCAAAGCCAGATGTGTCAGACCCCAAGGCCCACATTCTTTTCATTGTGCTGATGAGCACTATTGCCTTCATGAGCCTCACCTACCACCCCTACATTCTTATTTTAATAGACTTTTTAGAGACATGGTATCTTGTAAGGTAGGAAGTAACTCTAATGATGGGAATTTCAGGCATCTTGGTAGTCCAGAGGGATCGAGACTTGGGGCCATTTGGCCTATAACATTTCTCGAAGGATGAATCTCTCCGTGACTTTTGGAACAGTCATAGCAACCACAACTCTATGTAAAACTTCCTTCTTGTCAGGAGAGGTCCCTCATCTTTTGGACTCAAACTGTAAGACGCTGATTGCTCTTTTTCACCTGGGCCATTTGCCAGGATTGATTACATCTAATATGTGAGGGGAGGAGATACACCGTCCTCCCGTCAAAGAGCAGGCTTGTTCGCTGCTGCTATAAACGCAGTGCGTTCCCCAAACTAAGTGTCTGTTGGGTACAACACAAGCTCACCATATGCACAACATCCATTTAAGCCCATTGTAACATTAAGATTGTGCGATACTGATATAAAATAAAAATAGACATATATATCAATGAGTAGAACTGAGAGTCCAGAAATAAACTCACACATTTATGGTCAGTTGGTTTTCAACGAAGGTGCTGAAAAAATTCAATAGGAAAGGAGTAGTAGTCTTTTCAACAAGTGGGGCTGGGATGGCTAGATATCCACAGGCAGTAGAGTGAAGTTGGACTCCTACTTACACCATATGCAAAAATGAACTGAGAATGGATCAAACTTCTAAACTGAGAGTTAAGTTACATATATAATTCTTAGAAGAAACTACAGGTATAAGTCTTTGTGAGCTTGGATTAGGAAATGGTCTCTTAGATATTTAGATACAATATCAAAAACAGAGGGAACACAAGAAAAAATAGATAAATTTGACTTCATAAAAATTAAAAAATTTGGTGCTTATCAAGATGATGAACAGGTATGCCATGGACCCTGCCCTTGATGTGAGGTGCTGGAGGATTCCTCCTTAAGCCAGAGCTTGGAACAAATTTTCTGCTGGCAAAGTGAGTTCAATGGTTGAGATGAGATACCCTGCCTGGGGGCCTCATAACCCAATTCAGACTACTCTTCTCTGTAAAAGAATAAGTAAATAAATAAGAAAGAAAGAAAAAAGAAAATGAATAGGCAATATAGAGAATGGGGAACGGATTTGAAAAAGGTCTATCTGATAAGGGTCTGGTATCTAGAATATATAAATAACTCTTACAACTCAACAATGAAATGGAAAATAACCCTATTAAAAATGGGCAAAGATATTTCTCCAAAGAAGATGTACAAATGGCCTGTAAGCACATAAAAAATGCACAACATTATTAGCCATCAGGGAAATGCAGATAAAGTCAGAGATACCACTTCACATCCACTTTGATAGCTAGAATAAAAAAGATAATAGTGAGTGTTGACAAGGCTGTAGAGAATCAGAACCCTCATACATTACTGGTGGGAATGTAAAATGATGCAGCAACTTCGTAACCGTTCCTCAAAAGGTTAAAGAGTTACCATATAATCCCATAATTTCACTCTTAAATATATGCTTCAAAGTAATGAAAACATATGTAAATGTAAACACTTATACATAAATGTTCATAGCAGCATTAATCATAGTTGTGCAAAAGTGGAGACACCCCAAAGGTTTATCAACTGATGAAAAGAAAACAAAATGTGATATACTCGTACAGTGGGATATTTTTGGCCATACAAAGAAATAAAGTTCTGATACATACTATAACATGTATAAACCTTGAAAACATTATACCTAGTGGAAAGAAGTCAGATACAGAAGGGCACATATCATAGGATTCCATTTATATGAAATGCTTACTATAGGCAAATCCTTAGAAACAGAAGTAAGTTAGGAGCTACTAGTGTGTAGTGGGGGAGCAACTTTTAATGAGTATGAGATTTCTTTTTGGGCTGATGAAAATGTTCTGGAATTACATAGTGGTGATGGCTGCATAACTTTGTGAATTTACAAAAAAATCACAGAATTGTACAATTTAAAAAATGAATTTTATGGTATGTGAATTTTATCTCAATTGAAAAACAGCAACAACAGCAACAATAAAAACACTGCCCAGCCATAGTCCAGAAACAGATGAGTTGGATAAATGGCAATTATATGACAAGACTTTTATTCTTTCCCCCTAGGAAAGGAATTTTGAAAGATAGCTGGAAAATGGATTTACAAAAAAACTAATAAATTAGGTAATCTCTGACTAGGTAAGATACAATCATAGATATCTAGAAAAATATAAATTATCTGAAATGACCCAAGAGGAGGTAGACATGTTTGCACTGATTATTGTGTAGGAAATGCAAAAGGTTTTTAGAGATAACCATAAGAAGTCACCTGGTCCAGATTATTTTATACCTGCTTTCAATCTAACTTTCAAAGGACATGTAACTCTTCTATTATTAACTATTTCAGACCAGAGTTTTAAAAACTGTGTGTGTGCAAAATAGCCACAATTTGTTTTTCAAAGACAACCTTAATACTGAGTACTAGTAAGAATAATTCAAATAAAAATATACATGAATACAGATATGAACATTATAACATAGTAGCACATTAGATTCAGCAATTCATTAAAGATTAATAAACCATGACCAAGTGATTTTTTTTGTTTTGTTTTCAGGGTTTGAAGATAGTTTAACATTAGGAAATCTGTTAGTATAAATCATTACCTTAGCAGATTAAAGAAAAAACACCGTGTAATTATATTAATCGATGATTTTCTTTTTGGTATTGCTGGCATATTTGGAGGGTGTATTTTAGGTCAGTTCTCGCCCCAGTTTGCAGATAGCTTCTGGAGCAAATTTTCCAGTCCATAAACTTGTAGAGAGGAGAGCAAGGAAAGGAAGAGTATGGAGAATGTTTTATACTTCCTTTAGAAAATCAGGGTGCTCAGGCCAGTTAAATCAAGTTCAGATTGGTTCAAATCAAGCTCATTATCTAGTACAAAATCATTATATGATATATGATGATTAAGAGTGCTCTAATGACTAATGGAATAGATTTTGTGTCTTATTAAAATGCAAATTATCTTGGCAGGGGTAATATATTCAGCTTCATTTGCCAATTACAACAGAACAGACTGTTAGGGAAGTGGAGAGGAGGAAAAATATATTGGATACTGAAGATGGGGAGAAAAGTGTACCATCGAGAAGGCAGAAGTACTTCAGAAGATCAATTTTACTGATCTAATACTTTGGCTTAGGTAAGTCCTGAAAGTGTATGCTCTAATCACAGAGACCTCAATGAGAAAGGGAAGGGTAGGTTCAGAGGATGGGCAGACAGGAGAGGAGATTAGCATTCAAGAAGTGCCTTCCATGGTCCCAGCTTTTGACAGGCATTTTAATAATAGCAAGCACTATGACTGTTCACAATTTATAGATGAGGAGACTAATTTCAGGGAGGTTATCATGTAGAAGGTGACCCAGCTCTTAAAATGCTAAGCCAAATTTTAATTCCAAATTGTTCTCTAAAGTCAATCTTGTTTCCATTGAAATAATCAAGGGAAAGAATAGTCAACGAAATAACTTTCTTCAATAGTGAGAATATGAGATGCGTAATACATAAGTGTATTATACAAAGCATAGAAATATTTCCTTAACTAGTTTACTAATTTTTAGTGAAATTCAGAAGCACAAAATGTCCTTTCTATCAAACACAAAAAAGAAAAATAGCCAGTAGGGATTACTTTATTTCTCTAATATATGAGTTTCATTAAGCATTGAAACCAGGTCAACTGTCTGTCTCTCTTTGATAGCCAAGGTTTTACAAAGTTAGTTTCTGGATATATATTCTCTCTCTCTCTTCCTTTCTCCTTGAGTTTTATACACATAAAATTGTGTATGTGTATGTGTATATAGAGGACACAGATATGTCCTTTCTGATAGATCATTTAATGAAACATTATTTTAATATTTATCTGGCCAATAAAAGTTACATGGCTTGCATTTTAAAAAATTATGAAGATCCCTTCCTCAGGAAAGCTGCCCTGGAAGTCCTAAGAGTTTCCAGGTTGGGTTTGTAGTCTACTTTAAAGCAGAATAAAAATTAAACTAGTGAGTTTTTCTTAGTTAGAATTGTTTAGCTTAAATGTCTAGTTTATTTTTCTCATATATTTAATTAGTCATCTATATTGGTCAGAAAGTAAAATGTATAATATTTAATATGTAGCATACATAATATGTATTTCTCTTTTTCTTGTTCTTCAGGTCTTTATCTAGAAAGTAGTTAAGTCCTTCATCAGTGAAAAGTTGCAAGCCTTTTCCCCCTCTTTGTTTTTTTCACTGACTGCATTTTTTGGTCACAATTAAAACTTTAGTTAATGTAAGTGGCGTCTGGCCAGCTCAGTCTGGAGAGGATGGGACCCAACCTCAGGGTTATGAGTTTAAGCCCCATGTTGGGCCATAGCACTTACTTAAAAAATTTGGATAATGTCAAACTTGTCCAATTTCTTTCCTTTTCTTTTTTTTAATTGTTTCTGAATTTTGAGTTAGTGTTAGAAAACTTCTCCACTCCTAGGATATATAGAAATTTTTCTAGTCTTGCACTTGTCTTCTCCCCAGAATTGTATAGTTTCTTTTTTCCATTAAGATGTTTGACCTATTTGGAGTTTATCTTTGTGGACTTAGTTTTTATTTTTCCATATTTAGAAAGTGCAGTCAGTTCTATTGTAGCACTTGTTTTGAAGACACGAGTTGTTCCAATGTAATTGATATATTAGGGAACAGTGTAAACATAACACTAACTTTTGCATTTGTTAATGGACAATTCTGTCTGTGGGAAATACTAAATGCACACAGAAAATTACTTAGCTGATTGGAGCTACACTATTAAGGAATACACAATATGCACGTACATACACACACACACCCCTCAACTATCTACCAGCTACCTCAGTTCAACACATGTTTTGTCCTATAATGTTGTGTCTTGCTATTAATTCACACATTTGTAAACTTCCCATGTTAAAAAACAAAACAAAACAAAAAAACACTCATTCCATATCCCAAACATGTCTAAGCATCCTGGTTCCAAAATGCCAAGCAGTGTGTAGAAGAGGAAAATCATAAAACCTGAAATAGTAGATATTTTCAAAGAAATGAGAAAGTACGGGCACCTGGGTGGCTCAGTGGGTTAAAGCCTCTGCCTTCTGCTCAGGTCATGATCTCAGTGTCCAGGGATCGAGCCCGGCATTGGGCTCTCTGCTCAGCAGGGAGCCTGCTTCCTCCTCTCTCTCTGCCTGCCTCTCAGACTACTTGTGATCTCTCTCTCTCTCTCTGTCAAATAAATAAATAAATAAATTTCTTAAAAAAAAAAAAAAGAAATGAGAAAGTACGCGATTCCTTTCAAGCAAAAGGTATGAAGGAATTTACATTGCAAACAATCCGAGACTGCACAAATATAAAAGATACATCTATGGCTGCAACAACCTCAATTGCTGTGAGGTCAATAAGAACAACATTTTAAAGAAATAGAAACAATGGAAGGACTATGGAATATGGATTGAAGACTAAACTATGCTGCCAACAACTTTTCTCACAATCAAAGAGAAAAGCATAATCTATGTATAAAGCCTTAAAAAGACATTGCCAAATCCTGCAGAATTGACTTCTTATTTGGGACTGTTGGTTTGGTGATTTGAAACATTGCTACAGTTTCAAAGCCTTCAGCTGTCTGGCAAAGAGTTAAAAAAAGCTGCAAAAGAATTTTCAGCAATGAAACATATTAATTGAAGTAAGTTATACAATGTGTCACATTGCAGTTTTGATGAAACAAGTCCCTATTAAAAATGCATGTCCATCTCAAAGGCAGCAAAACAGGCTATTTAAGTATTTAAGGCTGTGAAACTATGATAATCCCCTTTCTGCTACTTAATAGTGAGTTATAGGCTGTACCCCTTCCTAAGTGCACTTCTGCAAGTGGACTTCAGGTCATTTTCAAGGTTGAGTGCCATTTTTACTACAGTATTTATATATTTCTTAACCATTAAACATGTATAAAATTGTGCCATACTTTTTAAAATTAAATTCCTGTCTTTTTTATGTCACTGATGAAGTTTTTTTTAAAGATTATTTATTTATTTATTTATTTATTTATTTATTTATTTATTTATTTATTTATTTGAAAGAGAGAAAGAGCATGAGTGGGGGG
The DNA here is from genome assembly GCA_002007465.1 of Ailurus styani. NCBI lineage: Eukaryota > Metazoa > Chordata > Mammalia > Carnivora > Ailuridae > Ailurus > Ailurus styani. Next base: position 3,195,435 of record LNAC01000004.1, on the reverse strand, counting down.
AAGGGTAAAGAGAGCCAGACAAGCAGATTACCCCCTGAGAAAGGAGCCCCATTGGGGATCCATCCCAGGACCCTGGGATCATGACCTGAGCTGAAGGCAGACATGCTTAATGGACTGAGTTGCCACTCAGTCACCCAATGTGGGACTTTGCATAATGGGGAGGTTTTCAGGAGCATATATTTTCTGTTACGGTAGACCTGATTACATGTATTCTCTGATTATTTGAAATGTTGCTTTTTTTTTTAAAAATATTTTATTTATTTATTTGAGAGAGAGGACACAAAAGCAGGGGCAGAGGCAGAGAGTGAGCAAAAGGGACAGGCAGGCTCCCTGCCATGTCAGGAGCCCAATGTGGAGCTCAAGCCCAAGATCCTGAGATCATGACCTGAGCTGAAGCCAGATGCTTAACACACTGAGCCACTGAGGTGCCCTTTGACATGTTGCTTTTATCTTTAAATTTCTATATGTACCTTTTCTATTTCTGGACATTCGACTTTTTGAAAGATTTTTATTTATTTATTTAAGAGAGAGAGAGAGAGAGAGAGAGAGAGAGAGCAGAATGAGAGAGAGACAGCACAAGCTGGGGGGAGGAGCAGAAGGAGAAGCAGACTCACCGCCAAGCAGGAGCCTGACTTGGGCTTCCATCCCAGGACCCCCGGATCATGACCCGAGCTAAAGGCAGACACTCAAGCAGTGGAGCCACCCAGGTACCCCTGCACATTCAATTTTGTTTCATGGTCAATCTGACTACCCATATGCCAATGCCATATTATTTTAATTTTTGAGGCTTGATAATTTAATATCTAGTAGAGCTAGATAATCTTCATCTTTCTGCCCATCTGCCCAGCCATAATTCCTGTATTTAGGGGTTTTCCTGTCTTATCTTTGCTTGCTTGTTTGGTCTTTTTTTTTTTTTTTCTTTTCTTCTCTTCTCTTTTCTTTTTTTCTTTTAAGATTTTATTTATTTATTTGAGAGAGAGAGAGCGAGCATGAGTAGGGGGAGAAGGGCAGAGGGAGAGGGAGAAGAAAACTCCCTACTGAGCAGGGAGCCTGACATGGGGCTCAATGCCAGGACCCCAAGATCATGACCTGAGCTAAAGGCAGATGCTTTTATTTTAAAATTATTTTATGTTAGTCACCATACAGTACATCATTCATTTTTGATGTACTGTTCCATGATTCACTGTTTGTGTATAACATCCAGTGCTCCATGCAATATGTTAAAGGCGGACCCTTAACCAATTGAGCCACCCAGGCGCCCCGCTTGTTTTTTTTTATATGGATTTTTGAATGAATTTCATGAGTTCTAGGAAGAAAGATGTTGATAATGTAAATGGAATTACATTAAATTAAAAAATCAACACAGGCAGAACTGACATCTTTCTGAAACTGAGTCTTCCACTTCATGAAATAGCTCCAGAAAAAGCCTTCTCTTTACTCATGTCTGTATTTTTCTACTTTGTAAGTGCTTTTTTAAATAATTTTTTCTTATAGAGGTTTTTATATTTCTTAAGTATATTTCTACTATTTTATATTTTTTGTTGCTATGCTAAATGGGATTTTACTTTCCATTATGTCATTTAAATCGTTGTTGTTTTAATAAAGTCAATTGATTTCTGTGTATTAATTATATTTTGTGCTGCCTTATTAAGTTATCTTACTGTTTGTGGTTGTTTTTCCATTGATTTTCTTGGGATTTTCAGGTATACATCATAATATTATATAATTTTTATGTTATTAAGCAAGAGAAAGCACTGAGAGAATTTTCCAATTCACATGTCCTAAATGCCTTTTCTTTCATAATGGAATTAAAACTAATACTTTCAGTACACTGTAAAATAGTAGTGATGGTATTTATCCTAGTCTCATTCTTGCCTTTTAAAGAAATGGTCCTAGTATTTTCCCATTGTATGAGTTCCTGGCTTTTGGACTGTGATAGATTGAGCAAGTTTCTACCTAGTACTATTTTAATGAGTGCTTTTTTTTGGGGAAGGAGAAGAAAATTCCTGTGCCTAACTAACATCATTTGATAAAATAGGTTGCCAAGAACTTAGAGAAGTAACTCAGTAAGTAACAAGCAGGCTTCTTGAGTTTTTAATAAGTAGTTGTGAAAATCATACTTCTTTGAGTATATGTTTTGAATCTACCACTAAATTTGTTTCATGCTTCACTATGATGAGAAGTGGCAGTTCTGAATAGACTATGGACAAATTTGTATGTGGGACTGGGGTGGATGGCAGATATATAGGTCTATGAATGAAACTTCATGATTAATAGATGTGATTAAGTCCAGAATCACATGTCAATTTTGCCTCAGGGTCTGCATCCTAAGATTTCATATTAATAGAGATGATACTGGCTTTTACTTGCAAATTCTCTACAGATAGGTACCAGATTATTATAAATTCAGGTAAAAGCATAGATCAAAGTAATAAGAATTTCCAAGGCGCAATTAGGGCATGGTTTACTGGAGACTGGTGCCCTGTTTCATTGTGTTTGCCTATAGTGCTTAGTGGCAGACATCTGAACTTGCTAAGTATTTGTATAAAGACAGATGAATTTGGGGGCGAATTTGGAAAAATACAGCTGCAGTTGTACTGCATAGTGGTGTAGTGAATAGTGTAGCACAGTGTTTTAGTACATAGCTTTTGGAGGCAGAGTTCATGGGTTTAATTCCTGTTTATATCACTTACTAAGTCTGTGATTATGGTCAAATCCTATACATTTTCTGAGCCTTAGGTTTCTCATCCATAAATACAAGATAATAGCACTTATTTATGAGAATTCAAGATATTACCTAGCACATAATAAGTACTCATTAATATTAGTGTTTTTATTGGATGGCAGGTTCTGCCAGATTTATGGCTAAATGCTCCTCTTTGTACCGCTCTTTAGGGTGGCAAGTCTACAAAATACAGGTGATTTGTTTTCTTAAGCAAGAAATTAGGATGTTTTTCTTATAGGATATTTTTCTTATAGTTAAGGTTTCTTATTATAATATTCTCAGTTTTTACTGTATCAGAGAAAGTGTCCTAGGAATTTCAATTGAATAAGCAACATATTTAAGGAAATGATATCTAAAGAAGTCTGTAATTAATTGTCCTATATAAAGTGTAGTGCATAAAACAAAATTAAAAACTAAATCTCAAGTAGAATTAAATTTCAATATATTTACAAATTATTTAAAACATTTAATAATACTATATTGAAATGCTGCTCTATGGTGCTATTAAGATAAAATAGATAATTCCCAAAGACAAATTTTTTTTAAGTGACACATTTTCTGAAAAAACGATTCTCACAATTTTTTGTTTAACTTTTCTTCACATGCTATACTTTAGATCTACATANGCCTCGATCCCAGGACCCTGGGATCATGACCTGAGCCGAAGGCAGTGGCTTTAACCCACTGAGCCACCCAGGCGCCCACATGCTATACTTTAGATCTACATCNCATGCTATACTTTAGATCTACATATAGAGAGGGTACACTATGATAAAAAAAAGCGGGGTCATGTTATGTCTTTGGGCTTCATTACTTTTTCCTGAGAGTAGAAATTTATGTTAGGTAATATCATATCCCATCTAATTCTAAAATTTCATGAATTTCTTGTGAAGGAAATCTTTATCTTTAAAGTAAACAGAAAAGGAATGAAATTTAGTGATCATTTTAAGGTAGGCTATATAAGTAAATAATGTGATTGATATAAAATGTTCTCTTGAATACTCCCATAACTCTGAAAATGTTTTTATTAGGTATTAAATTTTGGATTATATGGAAACTACACATCTGCTTTCTGCCCTTAGTTTTGATAATTAAACTTTGCTATTAAAATACTTTATGGAGTTGGGGATGCCTGGGTTGTGCAGCTGGTTAAGCTGTGTACTCTCAGTTTCTGCTCAGGTCATGATCTCAGTGTTGTGGGATTAAGCCCCGTGTGGAGCTCCATGCTCAGTGCAGAGTCTGCTTTCTCCCTCACTCTCTGCCCCTTCTGCTCATGTTCACATGTGTGCACACTCATACGCACATACTCTCTCTCAAATAAATAAATAAGTTAAAAAAGTACTTGAAGGAAAAGCCTGCTTTCATTACAATGACATATATGGTAGCAGCTGGTGGTATGACTCCCATTCTAGAAAAACATAAATGATTCATTATAACCTGTGAGGAATCAATATAGAAACTTCAAAAGACTATTTCTTATTCTCAAGAAATTTTAAGGATTTGAAATTTTACCCTATTTACAGGCTAACAATTTAGTCTCGTGGATGCTATCAGAAACACAAGACTCTTAGATTAGAGAAAAAGGATAATTTATTAATCACAGCAATAGTAGTAGCCAGAATATCAGCATTTTTGTATAGGTTCTTTGAGCCTCTATTCCCACGGTATTATGTGAATAGGACTAGGTAATATCTGTTTACACTCTAGGCTGTTTTATAGAAAAGAAACACTGAACTTAAAGAAATCACAATCTTTTATAATGGACCAGAAGGATACTTACCTTTTGCAGGTGAGACATTAACTCTATTTACCAAAGCTGCTAACTACCAATAGCCTCAAAAGATGATCTAGAACAATAGATATTCAGTGCCTCTGCTCATAAGAAGTGTAGAAATATGCGAGACCCTTAGAGAATTATCTCTCAATACTTATACCTCTTGATAATAACTTTTACATATTCTGATTAGTTTTTAAATAACTCTTACATGTTTAGATGAAGGCATGTCAAAACTTGAAATTTTGAGCTTAGTCAAACACATTTTCAAAGTCATTGGCTTGGAATAATCAGAATCAGAGAGTTTCCATATTGGGCTAGACAATGATGTGTGTAAAATGGCATGTCTAATTATAAAATGATATATCTTCATTAATACTTGACAGCAACTGGATTCTGATAATATTATATGCATCATTATAATTCTTTTCTGTCCCATTGTCATTCTTCTCCATCTGGGGAAATTACTCTGATATTTTCTAAAACTCAATCCTGGAGTCATATGAGTAGTAGAATGATAACACAACAAGTCAACTAACAACTAATGGAAATACACATAAGAAGATGAGATAGATGATGCTTTAGAATGGGGCTCCCAAGCTGGGGCAGCAAGACTTGAGGAGCCATACAGTCAGTATTACAAATCCGAATGAATATCCAAGTGTTGCTTATAGAATTGCAAAATTTCTGAGGGGGCAAACGGTACCAGTTTAGTCGAACTAAAGTGGATATTTTTAAAAGATTGTATTTATTTATTTGTTTGTTTATTTATTTAGAAAACGTGAGTGGGGGGAGGGGCAGAGGGAGAGAGAAAGAGAATCCCAAGCAGACGCTGAGCCAAGCATGGAACCCAATGCGAGGCTTGATCTCATGACTCTGAGATCAGGACTTGAGCCAAAATCAAGAGTTGGAGGCTCAACCAACTGACCCACCCAGGCTCTCCTAAAGTGGATATATTAACAGGATTCTGGCAGACATCACAGAGACAGTCTGTCATGAATATTGCTCAGCTAAACTCCTAAGGTCTCTCTGAGAATCCAGAAGTCATTAAAATAGTTTTTACTAATGACTAATCAACCTGTTCCAGGGCAGGCCCTCGATAGCTGATTGGGATCCTCATCTTCCACCACCCCTCAGGTGATGTCTGATCACCATAGCCTTCCTCCAACAAAAATCTTTTTAGGTGGGTTTGGGCAGAATCCTCCCTTAGCCCTAATGTTTCCTTTCAGAAACTTTCCATTCACTGACCCCCTACCCTACTCTTTAACTATAAAGTTATATGTCCATGCTATATTTGGAGTTGAGCCCAATCTCTCTCCCCCACTGCAATATTCCATCTTTTGTCCCTATAACATATCCATTACCTGAGAGTGTATTAGAAGTACAGAATCTCAAGCCCCATGCCAGGCCATGAATTAAACCTGAATTTTAGAAGATTTCTTGGGTGATTCCTGTGCACATTAGAAATGGAGACACATGGCTATGTGATTAGTTTCCAATGTCTGTCTCTAAACCAGGCCATTTTGGCTAGATAAGAATGCATGGAAACCTTTTTTATTTCTTTTTTTTTAAAGATTTTATTTATTTATTTATTTATTTATTTATTTATTTATTTATTTATTTATTTATTTCAGAGAGAGAGAGAGACAGAGAGAGAGAGAGAGAGAGAGAGAGAGAGAGAGAGAATGAGCAGTGGGGAATGAGGGAATGAGTGAAAGAAGCAGACTACCTGCTTAGCAGGAAGCCTGATGTGGGGCTTGATCCTGGGACCCTGAGATCATGACCTGAGCTGAAGGCAGACGCTTAACCAACTGAGTCACCCAGGTGCCCTTTTGCAAATCTTTTTAAAATAGAGAGGGAGACAAACTATAAGAGACTCTTAATCTCAGGAAACAAACAGGTTGCTGGAGAGGATGGTGGGTGGAGGAATGGGGTGGCTGGGTGTTGGACATTGGGGAGGGTATGTGTTATGGTGAATGCTGTGAATTGTGTAAGACTGATGAATCACAGACCTGTACTCCTGAAACAAATAATACATTATATGTTAATAAAAAATAAATAAAATTTAAAAAATGGAAAAAAAGAGAAATTTTCAGCATCCTTCACCAGAGATTCTAATTCAGTGGATCTGAAGTTCAGGAACAAGCTCCCCCAGCCTGTTTAATTGTGATATACCATTATCCCAGGCCTAGGACAGTGTCTCCCATCTTTGGCTTGATTTAGTCCCAGATCAATGATTCTCAACCTTCACTGCACAATAGACTCACTTGAGAAGCTCTTAAAAAAGGTTGAAAGCTGAGCCATACTCTGAGACTCTTCATTTACCTGTGCTATTGTGGGACTGAGGAATCCATGTTTTTAAAGCTTCTCAGGTGATTTTAAAGTGTGAACCAGAATTGAGAAATACTAGTTCTTATAATTTAGTTAAATTCTGTAGGTGGGAACAAATAAAAGAAAACTTGGATTTTTTTCTTAAACAGAAGAGTTCTATATGAGATAGACCTTTTAGAAAGACTATTTTCATGGTGGTATTAAAAAATGGATTAAAATGAGAGAGCTAAGGAGTGTGAAAACCACCTGTAATAGTGCAATTGGGAGCTGTTCTACTGAAATACTGACAGTAAAAATGGAAACAGAAATTTTGAAAGAAGTATTTAGAATGAAGAATTATCAGGTCTTTGAGATGAACTCTTTTAGTAAGGAGTGTGTTCAATAATGTTAAGAATCACTAGAGAGGTCAAGGTTGGATTGGCTAGATAAGAATATATGGAAACCTGGCATCTGGATGGCTCAGTTAGTTAAGCCACTGCCTTCGGCTCAGGTAATTACCCCAGAGTCCTTTTATTGAGTCCCACATCGGGCTCCCTGCTTGGTAGAGAGCCTGCTTCTCCCTCTCCCTCTGCCTGCCACTCTGCCTATTTGTGCTCTCTATCTCTCTGTCAAATAAATAAATAAAATCTTTTTTTTAAAAAAAAGAAGAATCCATGGAAACTTTGAGTTGGATTGAATGGTTAGGAAGTCATGGAGATTTTTGAGAGTATTATTCCAGTAAAGGGGTAGGAACACAATTTAAACTTGCAAGGGATTGTAGAGAAAATTAATGATAAAAACTATGGAAGTAATGATGAACAAAATATGGTTCATTTAAAATCCTTAACCGAGGAGACAAGAAAGAAATAACATGCTTACTAGAAAGGAAAAATAGTCTAGTGAAGGTAATTGTTTTAAAGAAGAATGAGATCTACACATAAGGTGAAGTCAGAGACTGAAAGTAGAAAGCAAAACAAAATAAATCTCTATTTTTTGGTACAAACTATGGGAAAAAATTCAACAAATTTTACTTGACTGATGGGAATATTTGTCCAAAGGTGCTATTGGTTTAAAAAATAAAGCCTTGAGAACATCTTTATGTTTTGTCAAAACTGAGAATTCTCATCACCTTAATCCATGAAATAAAAATACCTGAGCCTGTTGGGCCATTTATTAAAGGTTATGACTTATGGACAAAACTGCCAGAACAAATAATGTCTTTTGATTTTGAGAACTGATCTTTCTATGGAATCCTTGAAATGGTGGAGCTAGGGTGGATAGAAGATCAGTACACTTAGTTTTATCTATTAAAGATCATTTAGTCTTTTCTGCCTAGAATAATCTCTTTTGGGGAAATAGTCAATCAATTCAAAATTCAAACTTCCTAAAAGGCTGTTTCTTTTCTCTCTCAAAAGTCTCTCCTCTCCTTACTCTATCTCAAGAGACTAAAGGTTTGTGTGGGGGGTGGTGGTTAGCATACATTTACTCATGACAGCCTCTCCATTAGCCTGAGTTTTGCCCCTTCTTTGTCTCATACTGGTCTCCACTAAAATGGAGTGGTTCCCACTAAAGTGGAGTGGTCTCCAAAATGGGGGTGGTTCAATCTGATCTATTTCTGTAAAGGCATGCTTATACCTTCTTGATTTAAGACTAGTGTGTAAGCTTCTTCTGCTTAAGTCCATGGTTCCTCTCATTTGTCCCTACTTACAATGTGCCTGCTCATATCTCCTATCTTGACTAATTGACCACAGCATCAGTAAGGACCAGCTCTTAGTTTTGTTAATCTTTTCTATTGTTTTTCTGGTCTCCATTTCATTTATTTCTGTCTGATCTTTGTTATTTCCTTCCTCCTCCCAACTTTGGGCTTAGTTTGTTCTTCTTCTTCTAGTTCCTTCAGGTATAAAGTTAGGTTGCTTATTTGAGCTCTTTCCTTTTCAGAATGTAGTCTTTTATTGCTATAAACTTCCCACTTAGCATCGCTTTTGCTGCATCCCATAGGTTTTGGTTTGTTGTGTTTCCACTTTGATTTGTTTCAAGATACTTTTCTATTTCCCTTTTGATTTCTCCTTTGATCCATGATCATTCTGGAGTATGTTGCTTAATTTCCATATACGTTTTTCAATTTTCCTTCTGTTAATTGATTTCTAGTTTCATACCATTGTGATCAGAAAAGGTATTTGGTATGATTTTTGAGGATTTGCTTTGTGGCCCTACATATAATCTATGTGGAAAATGTTCTACATGTACATGAGAAGGACGTGTAGTCTGCTGCTGTTGATGGGATGTTCTGTATATGTTTCTTTAATCCATCTGTGTATAGTGTTATTACTGTCTGTTGTGTCCTTATTGATTTCATGTCTGGATGATTTGGAACCAAGTTCAGGATTCACAATCTAACCAAGGTTGGTGGATCTGCCTTTGAGGTTACTGATGGGTATATCTACCAGTGGACCCCTATCTGGGAATTACTGCTCCTGAACCATGGCATGAGGGGCTGGAGCCAGGTCATGGCCTGCTTTCAGAGTCCACAGCTCTGGGTAAGGTTGGTGGGCACTGTTACCTAAGGCATGAGACAGTGTGACTTCTCCCACATTCCTTGGCAGATGGTGCTAGTGGCAGGATTAAGACCAAATAAGGTTGTAGCTGAGTCCACAGAGGGTAGAGCAGTTTCTGGGTCTGTAGTCAGGATCACAGTGAGTGCCACCAGTGTGTGGGCTTGCTTTCGCAAATTGGCCCTTTTTGGTCTTGGGCTCCACTGGAGTTTTGCCGACTCCTACCTGGATCTTAAAGCTCCCACAAAGGCATTTTTTGGCAATTGGCTGTCAAATTGTTGTTGCTATGGAGAGATATGAACAGTGGACCTTTTATTCTGCCATCTGGCTCTATCCTTTTTCTGTGTTTATAGAGAATTTTGGTTTCTTCCATAAATTGCCTGTTCAATTTTTTTGCCCATTATTCTATTGGGCTGGTTTTTTTTGTTTTTTTGTTTTTGTTTTTTTCTCATCAGTTTTTCTTTATGTACTTGGTATACTAATCCTTTGCCACTTACAAGAGTTGCAGACAAATTTTTCTTAGTCTATGTCTGGTCTTGACTTTTTAAAAATGGAAACTATTAATACTCAAAAGTTTTAACATTTAATGAATCACTTCCTTTATCATTCATCTTATTTTAAAAATAGGGAACTCTTGCTAAAGAAATTTAAAATTTTCTTGAATTGTTCTGTATTTTCTTCTAAAAAAGTTTAAAGTTTGATTTTAGTATGTGTGCTTTCAATTATCTTGAATTTATTTTTCTACTACTGCAGCATTGTTTTTTTGGCTGCTCCAACTTTTCTTCACTGTGAATGTTTTTACCCAATACATAATCTGTTCCTTGGTTCTTTATTTCATTCTATTTATCTACTTCTGAGGTCATGTCACACAATCTTAAGCTATATAATATGTCTTGATATAGGGTAGGGTAAGCCCTCCCCATATTTTTCATTTTTTTTCAAAAATGGTCTTGGCTATTTGTGGCTTTTTTGTTGTTCATATCAATTCTTTTTTAGAATCAAATTATCAAATTCATATATTGTTTTGATTTTTGGTTGGGACTGCATCAGTTTTACAGATTAAATTGGGAGAAGTCTTTGTCCTTATATTACTTAGTTTTCTTTAATGTCTTTTCACAAAATTTATAAATGTCTTACATATATTTTGCTACATTTATTCCTAGGTACCTTATGTTTTTGTTGCAACATTACAAAAATATCTCTTAAAATGCTAGGTTATTTATTGATTGAGTATAGGACTGTATTTGATACCTTATATTCTATCTATTGCAATAATTTATCAGTACTTTCTTTTTTTTAAAAGATTTACTTATTTGAGAAAGTGAGAGAGTGTGCATGCAAGCTGGGGAATAGGGAGAGGGAGAGAGACAGAGCGGGGAAAGCAGACTCCCTGTTGAGTGTGGAACCCACCGGGGGGCTTGATCTAATGACCCTGAGATCATGACCAGAGAGGAAATCAAGAGTTGGACGCTTAACTAACCGAACCACCCAGGTGCCCTTATCAGTTGTTTCCTATAGGACTTTTATGTAGCCTGTAATACTGCCTAATAATAATGTCAGTTTCCTCCTCTTTTCCTTAATACTTCCATCTTTTTTATTTTTCCTTGTCTTTTTTCAGAGGTAAGGACAAACTTTAGTAGTATATAAAATAATGTAGTGATAGCCAGTATTCTTGTATCTAATTTTAGTGGCAAGGCTTCTAACAATTCACCATTAACCATCAAGTCCCTGAATGCATGTTTGTAAACAATGGTTGGGAAAGTCTTTAATCCAAGGACCCATCCTTGCTTCTAGTACACAGTAGATACTTATGTACTTATTAAAGTAGATACCTATTATTAATTGTTGATTTAAATTTCATTATTATTCCTAGTATATGAACATATATTATGTAAAAGTATTTCTGTCAGGCATAAAAATCCTAGAAAATTATATGCTTAAATGTAAAGTGATTAGAGCTTACAATCTGGAAACATCTTAAATTATCCAGAGTAGGTGTCAACTTGAATATTTAAGAAACTTTCTAAGCTCTGTGATAAACAAGAGGGAATTACTCTGTGATTAGGGAGTATTGATTTATGACAAAACTGCTGTTTTTAAACATCTGTTATTTCCAACTCACTAGGTATAAACATCCAAATGTTAAAGATGTCATTCAGAAGCTATGTGTTTGTGCTTGCTTTCTTTATAAACCAATAGTAAAACATTAGGAGAGGGAAAGCAAGTTCCACTGTTCCACTACTGAATTAGTTTCTATTGCTTTGTAACAAATTATTAGAAATTTAGCAGCTTAAAACAACACTAATTTATTATCTCAGGTTTCCATGGGTCAGGACTTTGGGCACAGATTAACTGGATTCTCTCCTCAGATCTCACAGGGCTGTAATCAAGGTGCCAGCCCTGCTACAGTTTTCTTCTAGGGTTTGGGTCTTCTCCTAAGCTCCTTTACGTTATTGGCAGAAATGTGGTTCCTTGCATCTTTAGGACTGAGGTACTTGTATTCATGCTATGGGGACCCCTCTAAGTAACTGAAAGCCAATACTGTAAGCAGCTCACAATATGGCTATTTGCTTTTTTTTCCCCTCCTAAGTCAACCAGAGAAAATTTATGGGCTCATGTGTTTCGTCAGAACTACCTAAGGTAATCTCCCCTTTGATTTACTCAAAGTCAACTGATTTGAGACCTTAATTACATTTACAAAATTCCTTCTGCCATGTAATACAATGTAATCACTGGGGTAATGTCTCATCATATTTATTGCTTCTGTCTACACTCAAGGGGAGAGGATTATACAAGGGTGAGGGTCAAAGGGGATCATTTTAGGATTCTGACTACCACAGCTATTATATACTCATATGTAGAATGTCATTTTCTTTCTTCCATTCTTTCAGAGAAACATTTTCTTTCTTATTTCATGGCATCATTGCATGAAGGTCTCAACAAATCTTTCTCTTTTCCAAACATTTGCACACATCTTAAACTGCCATATGCCTTAAATTGATAGTGTGGTTTTAGCCTTATCTCTTAGGTAAGCCTGGGGACATTTCATGTGACATTTAGTAGTTGGATAGTTGATAGATTTTAATTCAAGAGCTTCTGCATTTCACTGGTTTTAAGCTGCTATTTCAGCTACATTCAAAGCCACATGGACAAAACACACACACACACACACACACACAGGTGCACACATATGCATACATGAGCAGACATATTTACAATATTTCTGGTGATTTACCCAGAATTTTAATATTGTATTGGTATTAGTCAGTAATAGGCACTGGTGTAATTTTATTCTCTTCCAATTTGAATATAGAATGTCTAAAAAATTACAAGGGCATTGGAGAATCCTAAAATGACAGAAAAAATTTTTCATGGCATTTTGTTTGCTTTTGAGAGATGTGCACTTTATTAGCAGTACCTACATTTTAGTAGCATTTTATAGTTTACAAGATGTTATACCACATTCTATGTTATTATGCCTAACAGCACTGTTATAGGGAGGTAAATAAAGCCTACATGGATGATTTCCCAAATTATACATGTAGGAATGGGTAGAACATGAAATTTAACTGAGGACTTTTGACTTCAGGTATAAACCTTTTTCGTACATCTGCCTCATTACCACATGAGTAGAAAGAGTTTATAATATACCTCTTATATTTGCATTAAATAATGGAGGCAGAGCTTTCTAGAATTAAAGGTGTATTCTTTTGTATAATCTTATTTTGTGCAACTCTTAACTAGTTTTGAGGGATGACTCTTTCCTTTTCCTATAATTTATATGCAATTCTTTTTGAATTGGTTTTATTTTATATTATGCTCTATCATTTATAATTTGGCATGTGTTTCTAGTCTTCTTCATGCTCTCCTTGTATTTTTATGAGGCTGTATATCTTCTTTAAAAGAGAGAACAAATGGAAAACACAACCATTAGATTTATTCAAGGATTTCACAGCCCTTCATACTTACACTATTCCTTATCATCCACATTTCATTATCTGGCAGCAAATTTTCTAACAAAAGAAAGATAATAATATCCAGAATGAAACTATTCATGAGATTTGAAGATTTAAGAGGAAATTTTACAATGAAAGTGACTTTTGTTAAGTAGATGGAGCTTACAAATATGATTAAAGATGGTATAAACCCGTAGATATTGGTGACTTTTTAAATTAAATTATTTTGCATGTACTACAGATATATGATAAATGCAAACAGACTAAAAGAATGTGTGGTGAAAAGTGAGTTTTTCTCTTGATCCCAATGTTCGTCTCTGTTAGTAGTTTGGTGATTTGCAGGGAGTCTCTGATTAATACTTCTTCAAAATGGGAAAAAGGATTTGCTAATGTTTAAAACTATAGCAGAATTTAAGAATGAGCAAAATTTAAGAATTTAAGAATGAGAATTTAAAATGGCAGTAAAATGCCTTTCCATGTATAAGGGGGAAAACTTCTGAGCATGCAATTTCCAAAAGGATACTATTCTTAAACTGAAACAGAGTCGAATGATGGAGAGAACATGCCACTACTTGTGCATGCTTGCTGGATTCAATTATTTAGTTGCTTACTATTTTCTTGCTAAGCTTGCTAATAGAATCTGTTCCTTCAGTTATCTTCTCTTGAACTAATCTCTCGGTTTTGGTATGAAAGAAAGTGATGCTATTATAGAATCAAGAGATGCTGTGGGTTGGGCACCTGGGTGACTCAGTGGGTTAAAGCCTCTGCTTCCGGCTCAGGTCATGATCTCAGGGTCCTGGGATCGAGGCCCGCATCAGGCTTTCTGCTCAGCGTGGGGGCTGCTTCCTCCTCTCTCTCTGCCTGCCTCTCTGCCTACTTTGATCTCTCTCTCTGTGTGTCAAATAAATAAATAAATAAAAATCTGAAGAAAAAAAAAGAGAGATGTTGTGGGTTGAATTATGTACCTCAAAAAGATATGCTGAAGTCCTAACCTATGGTACCTGTAGATATGGCATCATTTGGAAATAAGGTCTTTGCAGATATAATCAGATTAAGATGTGGTTACATTGGATTAGGGTAGGCTGTAAATTCAATAACACATGTCTTTATTAGAAAGCCATGTGAAGATGAAGACACCCACATGGAGAATACCACATGATGGTGGAAGCAGAGATTAGAGTAATGCAGTGGCAGGCTAAGGAATGGGAATGTCTCCTGGTATCACTGGAATCTAGGAGAGAAGCATGGAACAGGTTCTCCTTCAGAAACTTCAGAAGTAACTAACTTTGTTGACATGTTGATTTTGGACTTCTAGCCTCCAGATGTTAAGAGAATAAATTTTTATTGTTTTAATCTGCCCAACTTGTGATATTTTTTAGTGGCAACTCTGTGAAACTAACAAAGGAGGGAAGGCAGAAAGAACCTTTTCTTTACTGAGAAACTACTTTCATGCTAATACCATTGCAATACACATATTATCTCATTACTAGTCTTCTCATAACAGCATTGCAAGGTAGATATTCTCTTCATTTTACAGATGGAAAGACTCAGGGTTAGAAGTCTTAAATAAGCTTCCGAAGTCACACAACAAATAGTCTCTGTCTGATAAAGAAGCCATTACATTACACTCTTATTGATGGTCACTCATTTATAAAGAGACAGCTAAACTTAGAAATGGTTTTATCCATTCAGGGCTGCCTCACATGGCTTGATTACAGGAGCATTAGAAGCAAAAATTACATCTCCTATTGATGCCTGAAATGTCATTATTTTTAATAATTAATATTTATCTTTAAAATGTAAATATTCCAGAAGGATTAATAAATTATGCCAATGAAAATATAAATATGTCAGGGTTTTTTTTCTTTCTTGATGTTATAGAAGATATATCAAGAAAGAAAAAACCCTCCTGTCATATTTATATGTTTATTGCTGGATGTTGGACTATGGCAGCAGAGTAGGAGGATCATAGGCTCACCTTATCCCACTAATACAACTACATAACTATCAAATCATCCTAAATACACAGAAAATGACCTGAAGACTGACAGAATAAGCTCCACAACTAAAGGTAGAGAAGAGGACACATTGAAGAAGGTAGGAAGTGCAGAGATGCAGTTTGGGAGAGAAACAGATCTTAACCACTGCAGTAGGGAACTGTGGTCACACAGAAGGGTGAAAGACAGACTAGCACACAGGGGAGTGGACAGGGAAAATGAATCCCCATAGCACTCGGTTTGGAAAGTGACAGGGCCTGAATTTTATGAGTTCTTGCAGACAGCAGGGCTTACAGCCTAGAGCATTAAAGGTCAGTGGACTTGGCTGGGATAGAGAGCCCAGATGGCATTTGCTGCTCTTGGAAAAAATTTTTATGGGAAAACAACCTGCGACATACAACTTGGAAACAATGATATGAAGAGCACCTGGGGTACACAGTGGGAGGTTATCGGAGAATGTGCCAGATAGTATTCATGGAGAGACCCTTCTGAGAACAAAGGAACTGGCAGAGCCATTTTCCTCCCCCCAACCCTCAGCATAAGCACAGGGCCACCTGCAGGAGACACCATGGTGCCAACACTGGTTACCTAACTTGCTTAGGGCAAGCCCCACCCCCAAAGCTCCAGTGTAACTGCCTTTACCAGTCACACTTGCCTCAGTCCCAGCATGGTGGGTCCCTTCCCCCAGAAGACTGGCCCAAACCCCTGCTCACACCATCTCTCCCCATAGGTTCCTATGATGTTGACAACAGGTCCCATCTCACAAGCAGACCAGAGCACACCTAGTTAAAATGCACCACATTCAGGCCAGGGACCAAACACTGCCCACAGTGAGAAAAGAGAGCTTTTGAAGATGACTTGCCTGAAGAATAAAGTAGCCAGAACACAACAGCAGAGCACACACCGCATACATTGGAGACACTCCTGAAGTGCTGGGTCATAGAGAACAGGGGATGCTACACAGCAGGGGACTACAGGACTTCTCCTTCTTTAGGCCATGACTCTCAAGAACAGGAGATGTAGCTGACTTTTCTAACACATAGAAACAGGCACAAAGATTTAGACAAAATATGAAGAGAGGGAAATTTATCCCAAATGAAAGAATAGGACAAGGCCATGGCCAGAGATCTGAGCAAAACAGATATAAGCAACATGTCTGATAGATAATTTAAAGTGATGATCATACGGATACTACATGGACTTGCTAAAAGAGTGAAAAGAGTTAAGTATCCTTAACACAGAGATAAGGAATAACATAGCAGATACAAAGTGCTCTATAAATGAAATGAGAAACACCTGATGGAATGAACAACAGGCTGGAAGCAGCAGGGGAATGAATTAGTGGACTAGAAGACAGACAAATATAATAAAGCTAAACAAAAGAGAGAAAAAAGAATAATGCAAAATCAGAATAGACTTAGGAACTCAATGACTCCATCAAACATAGTAACATTCATATTATAGGAGTCCCAGAAGGACAGAGAGAAAGGGGGCAGAACAATTATTTGAAGAAATAATAGCTGAAAACTTCCCTAACCTGAGGAAGAAAACAGATATCCAGACCCAAGAGGCACAGAGAAGGCCCCCCAAAATCAACAAAAGCAGATCCACACCAAGATATATTGTAATTAAAATGGCAAGATATAGTGATAAAGGAAAAAAATCTTAAAAGCATCAAGGCAAAAGAAGATAGTAACTTACAAGGCAAACCCATAATACTAAAAGGGGATTTCTCAGCAGAAAGTTTCCAAGCCAGAAGGGAGTGGCACGATACATTCAAAGTACTGAATGGGAAAAATCTGCAGCCAAGAATACTCTATCCAGCAAAACTGTCTTTAAGAATAGAAGGAGAGATAAAGAGTTTTCCAGAAAAACAAAAATTAAAGCAGTTTATGACAACTAAACCAGCCCTGTGATAAATATTAAAGAGGACATTTTGAGTGGAAAGGAGAAAGCATAAAATGACAGTATAAATGTAGGAAACACACAGCAATAAAAATGAATATTTCTGTAAAAAATCAGTCAAGGAACTCACAAAATAAGAGGATATAAAATATAACAACATACACCTAAAACATGAGTAGTAAAGGAGTAAAGAATGGGTTCAAACTTAAATGATCATCCACTTAATATAGACTACTATATACTACTATATAGAAGAAGCTATATATAGACCCAATGGTGACCACAAATAAAAAATCACTAATATGCAAAGAATAAAGAAAAAGAAATAAATCCAAATATATCACTAAAGAAAATCAGCAAAATCACAAAAAGAGAAGGATCAGAGAAAATCTTCAAAAACAACCACAAAATAAGTAATAAATGGCAATAAATACATATCTATCAATAATTGCTTTGAATGTGAATGGACCAAACAAAATACTTGAGATGACAAAATGGATAAAAAAAACCCAAAAAACAAAAACAAAAACAAAAACAAAACAGGAGTTATCCGTATGTTGCCTACAAGGGACTCATTTCAGACAAAAACACACCTGCAGATTGGAAGTAAGGGGATGGAGGAAATAGCTATCATGCAAATGGATGTCAAAAGAAAGCCAAAGTAGCAATACTTATATTGGACAAAGTAGGTTTTAAAACAGACTGTAATAAGAGACAAGGAAGGACACTATATAATAATAAGAGGGCAATCGAACAAGAAGATAAAACAATTATAAAGATATGCACCCAACATAAGAGCACCCAAATACATAAAACAGTTAATAACAAACATAAAAGAACTAATTGATAATAATACAATAATAGTAGGGGACTTTAATACCCCACTCACATCGATGGACAGATGATCAAAACAGAACATGAGCAAAGAAACAACGGCTTTGAATGACACACAGGAACAGATATATTTAAGAGAAATATTCAGAATATTCCATCCTAAAACAGCAGAATACACATTCCTTTCAAGTGGACATGGAAAATCATCCAGAAGTAGACCACATATTAGGTCATAAAACAGACTTCAACAAATATAAAAAGACTGATGTCATATTGTGCAACTTTTCTGACCACAAAGGTATGAAACTAGAAATTAACCACAAGAAAAAATCTGGAAAGAACACAAATACATTGAGGTTTAAATAACATGTTACTAAGTAAAGAATGGGTCAACAAGGAAATAAAAGAAGAAATAAAAAATTACATGAAACAAATGAAAATGAAAACACAATGGCCAAAAGCTTTGGGATGCAACAAAAGCAGTTCTATAAAGGAAGTTTATAGTAATACAGTCCTTCCACAAGAAGAGAGAAAAATCTCAAATAAACAACCTAATCTTCCACCCATAGGACCTAGAAAAATAGCAACAAACAAAATCTAAAACCAGCAGGAGGAAGGAAATAATAAAGATTAGAGCAGAAATAAATGATATAAAAATTAAAAAACCAATAGAACAGATCAATGAAACCAGGAACTGATTCTTTGAAAAAAATCAATACAACTGACAAATCTCAAGCCAGGCTTATCAAGAAAAAAAGAGAAAGGACTCAGCCACATAAAATCAGAAATGAGAGAGGAGAAATAACAACCAACACCACAAAATACAAATACTTATAAGAGAATATTATGAAAAATTATATGCCATCAAATTGGGCAACCTAGAAGAAATGGATAAATTCCTAGAACATATAAATTATTGAAACGGAAACAGGAAGAAATAGAAAATTTGAAAAGACTGATAACCAGCAGAAATTGAAACAATAATCAAAAAACTCTCAGCAAACAAAAACCCAGGACCAGATCGATGGCTTCACAGGCAAATTCTACCAAACATTTAAAGAAGAGTTAATATCTATTCTCCAACTATTCCAAAAAATAGAAAAGGAAGAAAAACTTCCAAATGCATTTTATGAGACCAGCATTACTCTGATACCAAAATCAGATAGACACCAACAGCAGGCCAATATCTCTGATGAACATAGATGCAAAAATTCTCAACAAAATACTAGCAAACTGAATCCAATAATACATTTAAAAAAATCATTCACCGCAATCAATTCCTTTGTTGCTGGGGCAGTTCAATATTCACAAATCAATCGATGTGATACATCACATCAATAAGAGAAATGAGAGGAACCCTAAGATCATTTCAATACATGCAGAAAAAGCATTTGAGAAAGTACAACATCCATCCATGATAAAAACCCTCAACAAAGTAGGTTTAGAGGGAATATAGCTCAACATAATAAAAACTATATATGAAAAACCCACAGAAAACAAACATCATCCTCAATTGGGAAAAATTGAGAGCCCTTCCCCCAAGGTCAGGAACATGACAAGATGTCCACTCTCACCACTTTTATTCAACATAGTATTGGAAGTTCTAGCCACAGCAATCAGACAACAAAAACAAATAAAAGACATTGAAAATTGGTAAGGAAGAAGCAAAACTTTCACTATTTGTAGATGACATAATACTCTATATAGAAAACCCTAAAGACTCCATTAAGAAACTACTAGAACTGATAAATGAATTCAATAAAGTCACTGGACAAAAAATCTATATACAGAAGTCTGTTGTATTTCTATACACCAGTAATGAAGAAACAGAAAGAGAAATTAAGAAAGCAATCTCATTTACAATTGTACCCAAAATAATTAGATTCCTGGAAATAAACCTAAGTAAAGAGGTGAAGGACCTGTATTCTGAAAACCATAACACACTGATGAAAGAAATTGAAGACAACACAAAGAAATGTACAGATATTCCATGCTCATGGATTGGAAGAACAAATATAGTCCAAATCAATCCACAGATTTACTGCAATCCCTATCAAAATACCAACAGCATTTTTCACAGAACTAGAACAAACAGTCCTAAAATTTGTATGGAAGCACAAATGACTTTCAATAGTCAAAGCAATCTTGAAAAAGCATCACTATTCTGGACTTCAACTTATATTACAATGTGGTAGTAATCAAAACACTACAGGGCTGGCACAAAAATAGACACATAGATCAATCGAACAGAATAGAAAACCCAGAAATGAACCCACAACTATATAGACAATTAGTCTTCAAAAACCAGGAAAGAATATTCAATGAAAAAAAGGCACTCTCTTCAACAAATGGTGTTGGGAATACCGCAACATGCAGAAGAATGAAACCAGACCACTTTCTTACACCACACACAAAAAGAAACTCAAAATGGATTAAGGACCTAACGTGGACATTAAACCATAAAAATCCTAGAAGAGAACACAGGAAGTACCTTCTATGACATCAGCTATAGTAACTTTTCTAGATATGTCTCCTGAGGCAAGGGAAACAAAAGCAAATGTAAACTATTGGAATTACGTGAAAATAAAAAGCTTCTGTGCAGTGAAGGAAAAAGAAAACTTAAGGCAACCTTTGGAATGGGAGAAAATATTTGCCCATGACATATCTGATGAAGTGTTGGTATCTAAAATATATAAAGGGTTTATCAAACTTAACACCCAAAAAACAAATAATCTAATTAAAAATGGGCAGAAGACACAGACATTTCTCTAAAGAAGACATCCAGATGGCCAACAGACACATGAAAAGATGTTCAACATTACTCATCATCAGGGAAATGCAGATCAAAACTAAGAGATATCACCGTACACCTGTCAGAATGGCTAAAACCAAAACCCAAGAATCAACAGGTGTTGGCAAGGATGTGGAGAAAAAGAAATTCTTGTGCACTGTTGGTGGGAGTGCAAACTTACACAGCCACTGTGGAAAAAGGTATGGAGTTTCCTCAAAAAGCTAAAAATAGAACTACCCTATGATCCACTACTACTGCAATCACTCTACTGGGTGTTTACCCAAAAAGTACAAAAACAGTAATTGAAAGAGTTACATGCACCCCTATATTTATAGCAGTATTATTTATAATAGCCAAGATATGGAAATAGTCCAAGGTGTCCACTGATTGATGAATGGATAAAGAAGATGTGGTAATATATATCTATATATATATAATGGGATATTACTCAGTCATAAAAAGAATGAAATCTTGTTATTTTCAAAGAGAAGGATGGAGCTAGAGAGTATAATGCTAAGTGAAATAAGTCAGAGAAAGACAAATACCATATGATTCACTCATATGTGCAATTTAAGAAACAAAACAAATGAACAAAAGGAGGGAGGAAGAGAGAGAGAGAGAAACCAAGTAACACACTCTTAATTATAGAGAACAAACTGGTGGTTAAGTCGAGGGGAGGGGGTGGAGGGATGGGTGAAATAGGTGATGGGGATTAACCAGTGCACCTGTTGTGATGAGCACTAAGTGATGTATGGACTCATTGGATCACTATATTGTACACCTGAAACTAATGTAAGAATGTATATTAACTAACTGGAATTTAAAACTTAAAAAATAAGTAATTAAAAAAAGTTTTATAGTTAAATAAAAAAAAGAATATTGTTTGCCTGGTGATAAAGATGAGAGTGGCATAGTGAAAAGAGTACAGAAGGAGGAAACAGAAGAGCAGCATAAATACATCTGTTCACTTCAGGATTTTGCAGAGTTCTGGCAAATTTTCTTACATATTTTTTGTCCTTCGTTTTTCTATTAGGGATGACACTGTTTTCACTAGAGATTTATATTTGTAAAAGTGTGAAATATGAGGACTATTGGGAATTTTTGGCCAGTATAGGATAGCAGAACGCATATGACATATTACCTGTCTCAAGCAATTGTTTGACATCCTAAATCTAATTGCAATATTTTTATGTAATATGTTTTTTTTACTACACAGAATACATTTTTATTGTGAAAAAAAATTTAAAAATATGCAAGAGGAAAGAAGATAATGACAATGAGCCATAGTCATATCATCCTAAATCTAGCAATGCCATATTTTTCTATATTTCCAGGACTTAATTGCATAAATATTTTAAAAATTACATGGGTTGATAGTAATGTATGTTTTTGAACTGTCTGCAAATTCTTTAATAGAATAAGAATATTTAATTTAGGAATAGATGCAGAAAACTGTATTTGGGATGCCTAATACAGTCAAAGATTATTTGAATTTCTACTAATAGACTAAGTAAAAGGACATTTTATTTTATTTATTTATTTATTATTATTTTTTTTTGTAAAAGGACATTTTAAAGATTCACTTTCATTTTCCATAGAAGTTAAAATCTCAGCCTAGGACACAGAGAAGAGAAAAGCATGACTCACTTCATTTGCTGTGAATTTATAGCCTTGATAAAAGCTGTACCCAGAATGGATAAATAATGATTTTATTCTGTTTTTCCCAGCTCAGTTCCATTAAAATAGTTTCAAAGTGAAATTGTCAAGAATGTGCATTGTAGATAAACCACAAACTGGCTTGCCTGACGAAAGTAAGAGAATGTTGAATTATTTGAAATTATTTAATTATATGGAAATAGTTTTTCAGAGGTTTTGATTATATGGAATGTTGTTTTGCTAAGTAAATATCATTTCTAACTTTGTACCTAATGTGTCTCAGAGGTTTCTTGTTTGTTTACTTGCTTGTTTGTTTGTTTAGAAGAAAAGTAATGTGGTTAAGTAGAATGATAACTTCTGGGGTGATGTGGTGTCATGATGGCTAAGAACCTTACCTGTGGTGGATGTTAGATGAAATAGCTAAGGTGAGATAATTGATAGTTTTACTAGTTGAATGATGTGGGGAAGTAAGGAGGGTATACTTGTCTGGGGAAGTAAGGAGGGTATACTTGTCTGGCCTGCTTTGGAAGCCTTGAAGAAGAACAATTGGCTCAGATCAGCCAAGTGTCAACTCCGAATACAATGAGAGCCAGAAGGCAGAGTTTAAAGTGTTGCTTATCTCTTGCAATCAGAGACTGAACTGGGACTGGAACTGAATTGTGAAGGTGGTCAAGCAGCAAAGGAGATGGAGGGAGTGGCCTTGACAGGGGTCCTAAATTCGTGTCAGGGCTCTTATAGTGGAATCTTGGTAAATAGAATGAGGAAATTGGGTGGATGTGCCAGAAAAGTTTGAACTCTCAATTCTCCTGGGCTGGCCAAGGTGACCTCCACTTACATGCTAGAGAAGAGCAGCCTCTACTTGCCGGGGGATGAAATACCCTGCATGAAAGGCCTCCAAGGGCCAAATGCCTTGTAAAACTGTGCCTGACTTCCTTAAGACATCCTCCTTCCTTCCTTCATTACTTATAAAGCAGAAGTAAGAGTCAAAGAAGCATTGCCTGAGGGGGGAAGCCTGTGGGGGAAGGGGCAGGACTATTTACTTTCCAAAGAAATGTAGAAGCTGAATAAGGTGTACCAGCTGGAACCTGGGAACATGTGTGGGAGTACATCTTGAGCACACTGGCCTGGGGCTTATGTAGAAAGCAAGGCTGTGAAGTGGAGAGTTTATAGACTTGGGTTTATATGTCCATGACCCAAGATTTAATGTGCTAGGGAGGACACTTAGAGCCCATTTCATTACCCTGTTGACCTAATAATACCTCTCTGAAGGTAGGAGGAGAAGCCAGAACTTCCTTGATAGAATATTGAGGAATGGAGAGAGAAGCTTAGGACGTGGGCATTTTAGAATGGATTCATTATGTGAGACTATCACTAAAGGAATAAGGAATGCACCATTGAGGGAGACATTGGCACCTTTGAGAAGTTCTGTAGTAGTTGTTCTCCATAGGCTACAGCACAGTTGGTGATTGCCATCCGTGGTTGCCTAGAGAAAATGAGAATGGATTCCAGAATATCTGAGGCCAAATGGTTGGACTTTTGATATAATTACTATAATGGACAACAAGGCCAAAATGGCAACCAGGAAGCCTTGGCCCACTGGGATATGTGCCAAGGGCTCACACATAATGCTGCTTGGAAGAAGAGAGATGGAAAGCCCATCAGTGTGTCCTAGTTAACTTCAATATATGGAAAAATGAATTGTGGAGAGAAGACAAATATTAGAGGGAACAATGGAAAATAGATTCCAGGTCTGAGCTAGTTATCAGAGTGATCAGACCTAGTTCACAGATGCAGAGTCCACTGATTGAAGAGAAGCCCTGGTTCTTTTGGAAAAGGACCTTGAGAGGCGACTTGAAGAGTATGCAATAAATATTTCTTCAATCCTTACCTAAAAGGACTTATAGCCACCTATCTGATAGTGATACATTGGGTAAAGAACTTTCAAGGGGTTTTGGATAAATAATCTGAGCTGGCACTTAGGACAGGGGACCAGAAGTGTTATCATGAGCCTTGCTCAGGGTGAGACTTTGGGAGAGCAGGTGCTAAGCAGAGTCCTGGCTTAAACCTGTCTTTTTTTTTTTTTTAAGATTTTATTTATTTATTTGAGAGAGAGTGCATGCATGAGCTGGGGGAGGGGTAGGGAGATAGGGAAAAGCAGACTCCCTGCTGAGTAGGGAGCCCAGTGATGCTGGGCTCTATCCCAGGACCGTGAGATCATGACCTGAGCTGAAAACATAACTGTCAAGCATAACTGACTGAGCCACCGAGGTGCCCCTAAATCTGTCTTATAGTGAGTTGAACTCCCAGCCAAGAAAAAAATTCATAAGTGAAGCTGAAAACTGGGAGAAACTGCAGAGGTTAGTATCACAGTATAAGTTAGTATAAGGCTTAAAGGACACAGGTTTATTTCCCACATTTTTCCTTTCGATTCACCTCTTTGACTCATGTAACAACCATGTGGATTTTGGCAGATGACAGTAGACTACCACATACTTACCAAATACTGGGCCCAATCACAGCTGTGCCATATATATATATATATATATATATATATATATATATATATACACACACACACACACACACATATATTTTACTATTTTTATTTTTTATTTATTTTTTCAGTGATCCAAGATTCATTGTTTATGTGCCAAATATTTTATCTCCTCTAGCACAAATCAATATAGCCTCTGGTACTTGATATTGATCACCCAAATGAATTCTTTTCAGTCTCCATGAATCAACAGTGTTTCAAAGTCAATTTACTTTTATGTTAGATGGACAGTGGTACACACTTACTATCTTGTCCCAGGACATTATTAATGCCATTTCTTCCTATAAAAATAAAGTCTGTAGGGACTTTGATTATCTTAACATTTAACAGATCATTACACTGTTCTACTATATTGATGTCACCTTATTAACTGGATATAATGTGTAAGAAGAAATTACCCTAGTTACCCATTCATGTCAGGTGGTTGGGAAAAACATTTTAAGTTTCAGAGTGCTGCTTTGTTGTCAATGTTTTTAGAGGTTCAATGACCTTATACTTTCTAGGACATTCTCTCCATGGTAAAGGGCAAGTTATTATATCTTATACTCAGTACAACTAGAAAACAGGCAGAGTGCTAAGTGGGCCTCTTTGGATTTTGAAAGCAGCATATATTGCAATTAAAAATACTGCTTTGACTCATTTATGGGGTGACTTTGTTGCCAGTTTCAAGTTGGGCCCATAGCAAAAGAAGGCTGTGCAGCAGGTCCAGGCTGTAGGGCAAGCTGCCCTGTATCTCAGGTCCAACTAGGCAAGAACCAGATAAGGACTCCACATGTAGTGTCTGGAAGCCCGAACAAGAAAATTGCAGCATTTAGGGTTTTAACACAAGCCTGTCTTCCACAGAAGAGAATTACCAGCTGTACTTCTGAAGACTAGTAGAGACTGAGCACCTGCCCATTAGCTAGCTGCTTACCATAACCCAGGTAGATCACTGAGTTGAAAAGTTTGGATAAGTATGGTGACAATTCATTATAAAATGGTGCTATGGTCTGAATGCTTGTGCCCCTCCCCCCAATTTATATGTTGAAATATAACTCCCAAGGTGAGAGTAGTAAGAGGTGGGGTCTTTGGGAGGTGATTTGGTGATGAGGGCAGAGCTTTCATGAATGGAATTAGTGCCCTTACAAAAGTGGCCTGAAAAAGCTCCCTTACCCTTTCTGCCATATGTGGTTAGAGTAAAAAAGATAGCCATCTATAAGGAAACAGGTTCTTATCAGACACTAAATCTATTGGCACCACGATCTTGGACTTCCCAGCCATCCAAATTACGGGATATAAATATCTCTTGCTTATAAGCCACCCAGTTTATGGTATTTTTGTTATATAATCTAACTGGACTAAAATAAGTGGAAATTGTACTTTTGGGATCAGGCTCAAGTAGGTCATGAGGACAAATAAATTATGTTAACAGGTGACCTAAATTCTGTTTTACCTGACTCTGTTGTACCAACAAAGTTTATCTCCCTTACTTCACATATGAGGACTAGTTCAGAGATAGGTTGACTCCATGTGTGGAACCAAATATGAGCAGCTACCTCACTCTAGTGCTACTCACGGGTGACCCTAAAGGACAGTTGGGAAGGAGGAAATATTCCCAGAGAGCAGACATGTGAGCATTAGACATAGTTGTTTACTTTGTATGAAGGACAAGAAGCCTGAGGTAAAGATAATATGTTCCAAGAAGGTAGTGAATTATTTGGCTTGGTCAGGGGACTGGAATGGGCAGATTAGATTTTTTTAAAAAAGATTTTATTTATTTATTTACCAGAAAGAGAGAGAGAATAAAGCAGGGGGAGCAGCAGGCAGAGGGAGAATCAGGCTCCCTGCTGAGCAAAGGGCCTGATGTGGGACTTGATCCCAGAACCCTGAGATCATGACCCGAGTCGAAGGCAGATGCTCAACTGACTGAGCCACCCAGGAATCCCAAGATTAGAAGATTAAGGACAAAAAGGTCTGAGTTAGAGGCATGAGTGGGACATAGGCGTGTGTCTGTCTCTTTCTCTCTGATGATACTATCCACTGGAACACATCCAACACACAAGAAAGACCAAACAGCTAGGTGGACAGATGACCCTTCTGGTGGATGTTGGTCAGCTTCTGCCTTGAGTCACCTCAGCATTTGCACAATGGGCTCATAAACAGAGTAAAATTGGTGGCAGAGATGGAGACTGTACCTGGGCTCAATAGCATGGACTCCTTGCCATGGCTGATCCAGCGATTGCTGCTACTCAGTGCTGGACCTACTAGAGATTTCAGTGATAAGCTCCTACTATGTCATCATCCCTCAAGGAGATCAACCACTTACTTGCTGGCAAGTTGATTACACCAACCCCTTTCCACCCTGAAGATGACAGTGATTCTTCCTTACTTGAATTGATATCTTCTTGAAATATGGGTTTCCTTACCTGCTAACAGTGTTTTTGCAACACTAGAAGCACTCACACAATGTGTGATTTACTAAGGCAATACCATATAACATTCTCTTAGATCGAGGGACTCATTTCACAGAGAAAGAGGTGTAAAAGTTGGTACACGGCCATCCGGTCCTCTGGTTCTACCACATAACACATCATCTAAAAACAATCAGATTATTAAAATTACAGAGTAGTGCAGCCAATGCCCTTCAAGACTGCCTTGAATCATTGGCTAATATAGAACGAGGCGTCCTCATGGCTAAAATACACAGGTCCAGGAGTTAGGACATGGAAATTGAACTGATTTCTCGACATCACACCGTGAGGCCCACCTGCTGAATTTGCAGATCCCCTACTCGATAATTCAGCTCTGCTAGATTAGGGAAACACTTTCACTCAGGAATACAATGTGTCCACTGAACCTGAGGTTCTGACTACTTCAAGAGTGAAAATTAACTCCTGTTTTATTAGGGACTCCTCATAGCAGTGGGCCAGCAGGTAAGAAAGGAATTATTATATTCATAGGGGAAATGAGCTTCAAGATCTTAAAGAGCTAGGACTGCTACTAAATAATGGAACTCGGAATAGGCACCAGTGTTTCTGTGTCTAGAAATAATGATGAACCAGCAATTGCAGTGAGGATAGCATAATAAGAACAAAGTAAGTAAAAACTCAGACTCTCAAGCTGAAGAGCTGTGTCACTCCACAAGGCAAGCAACTTAAATGAGTGGAGGAGGGAGTGGTCAACCTGGCAGAAGAAGGGAGAAGAAAATAAAGAACGACAGACAAGTGAGATGATGAACATGAATTTTGGTTTGGGTGTCAGTTGTAGCATCTGTAGTTTGTGCCTCTAATCCTTGTGTATTAAGCTTTTTGAAGAGCCCAACACCTTGAACACTCATGAATAGATTGCATTTAATGTAGGACACAGGTGAGTAGCACCGGGGTGGACAATATCAAGGTCCCTCTGGTGCCCTTACATCCTCTTGGTCATTTCTCCGAGTGCAGCTGTGACTGGGGAGGACAGTTCTAGGCATGTTTTGACGTATTTTGCACTGAGAGCATCTTATCTCAAACATGTATGTCTTTGATTTCAGCTTTGAGCTTCCCTGACATTGTAGATGAAGGAGGTATAAAGTAGGCAACTGGAATATAGATCTAGATGTTAGGAAGTAGATCCGTAGAGGTAAATTTGAGTGTTTCCAGACTGTAGGAAGTATTTGAAGACATTGAAGAGAAAGAGATCCCCTAGGAAGAATTTCAAGGGAAAAGAGAAAGGTCATGGGGAAAAGTCACAAAGAATATGTAAAATATTTACATGTGAGGAACAGTTAATATACGTGCAAAGGGGAAAACTGGCAAAAAAAGTTTAAAGAGCGGCCAGGGGTAATACCAGAATGCTTAACGTTCTTTAAGGATGACCTCATTTAGCCAAACTTAACTGATCTTCTCAATTTTATATGTAATACAGAAATAAGACTACACACATAAGCACATACACTTTTTTATAAAGCCCTTCTATACATTTTCACTTAAGATATATAAAAAAATCATAAGGTCAGCTGTCAAGATTGTCCCTGCTCTACAGATAAGGAAATTGGATGCTTGACTTCACTGGTAAAGAGCTGATAGTTGGATGTTAAAGCAAAGCCTATCTTTTATTAAACTGTAGGAAGTAACTTTTCATCTTTCTAGACTTTGAATTTTAGTTTCTGATTCAAGGATGGAGCTTCAGACTTCACACATTACATATAAACCTGTTCCTACTATGTGTATTGTTACAGCCTTGACCTGATCTATGTGTCTTCAGCACAGCAAATACATATCTAGCTATGTCTCTATTTTAATCACTGTATATTGATTTATCTATTTGTAAAAACATTTATTAGTCACCCTCACGCATGGTCTCAGTTTAAGGTAGGAGCCTCACATGTTAGATGAACAAATTTGTTTCTCCTTTTGGGAAATTATAGACTGAAATGAATGCAAAATATAAACAAATAACATGTATACATAAATGACGAAAGTAGCCCTACTAGCATTAGATTTCTTTCAAATATATTTGTACGTTTAGGCCACAGAAAGATAGTAAAATAAAATGTAATACATATTAAATAAAATCTAGGTTTTTTTGTTTCTGTGTGGATAACTAAGGTTCAAAGATATTTCTCTTGGGGGAAAGAAAATTATACTAAGTTTTAAAGATAAATACATTTTTGTAGCAGCAATAGACAAATTTACCTCATTTCTAAATTTTAATGAGCATAGCCAGAAATGATTAAAATGAGATTATCCCCTCAATTTGGCATTAAAAATACATGTCAGACTCTAGAGGGCACTCTACTCCTGTTGTTTTTCAGGAGGTGGTGAAATTCTTTTAAATGCAGCATTTAAGGTTAGAGTTCTTATGCAAGATCTTGAAATCAGTATGGATTAATGCGACTTTTGTGTTACATGGCTTCACTTGGAATAGTTTATGTTCTTTAATGCCTGAGATGGTAATTAAGTTCTCAAGAGACTATACCTACATTTATAAGGTTAAGTGTTCTAATATGTATAGGTCTAATTTTTTTCTCTGCATTGCTTCATTATGTTTTACTTTATTTCTTTACTTGATTGTTATTGTTAGCAACAACATTATTATTAATAATATTACCCTTAAAATCCTTTTGGCAGAGTTTGAGATATTTTCTGGGAGTGGGATCATCATAATACTTTGATTTCCTCCCAATTACATGCCCATTAAATATATATATGGGAAGACCTCATCTGGTGCCTGGATTACAGTAGGTGTGGACTGAATGTCCCTCCAGTCTGAATCCAAAGATAAAGAAAATTTATAATATTAATCCATATATCACATTATTTGTATCTGTGCCCTCTTTCCTGGGTGCCTCATGGCTACATGATAGTAAGAACCTGGTCAGTTGGTGTTTGATTTAGCTGAGAGATGATTTTTGTTTGTCAGTAGGTTTTAGAAAATCTGAATCGAGCTGCGTTTAAGCTTTGGCATTCTAAATGCTAACAATGCTCACATTCCCCTATTGTGGTATCTCACCTGTCTGCTGTATAAAAAGCTATGTGTGTTTAAAACCTCTGGGTATACCCAGGATTTTTTCCTGGCAGCAGATGTCTCTCTTGAACTCCATTTTGTGGTTGAATAATCATTGTCTCATTAATGTGGTTTATTGGCTCTCCTGTAAAAAAAACCCTTTAGTTTCCTGAATCTCCCCATTCTTTAGAATTAGGATTTTATTTCCATTTGTAGGCTCAACTTTGCCAGACTTGACCAAGGGGAATTGAAGTCTTAGGAATAGCTCACTGCTGCTTTTTCTGCTCTGATTTTGTTTTCAATGCTAATAACTTGTGTTATACAAAGCTCCCATCATGTACCCCATTTCCAGGAAGTGGGCACTGAGTTTTCTTCCATGCATCTGAATTATCTTGGTAACTTTCCAGCTACCCAGTTCCTCCTCCAAGTGACTTGAGTCCTGTTTCACTTTCCAGGTCTGGAGATGGCCGTTACAGGCCACTAGAGGGCGCTATGTTTTCTGCTGTCATGTAGCCACATTCTATGTATTTCCACTGCAGTTTCCCACACCTTGTTGGACTATCCTGACACCAGCAGTTACCCTTGTACTCTTCACCTGGTAGTCATAACTCATTTATGTAGCATTTTCAAACACATTACTTAACTTACTTATATCAGCCCTGATAATATGCATTTATAAATTGGATATCATCATTTCTTTTGTATAGATAGAGAAATGTGGCTGAAATATTCAGGATTTGCAGCTGTGTTTTCATATTGCAGATATCTGTGTGCTTTTTGTTTGTTTGTTTAAAGTAACTGGAACTGGTGATATGCTTGAATTGTCTTGCCTGGACTTCTTGTTATGACTGAGTCTGATTAAGCTCTCCTCCCACATTGCAAGGTTTTGAGATTTTTGTTCTGCTCATTTAATTTGAGCTTCTATTCTGACTCTGTCAAGTGGATTATCATCTTATTAGACTCACTATTCCCAAGGATCAGAATACCACAATAAGCACACACAGGTATCTTCTCAGTGAACAAGTTGACATTCTCTTTTCAAACACTGCATTTCAATCTTACCTGAGAAGAATCGCCCCTTGTTACAGGTACAGGTTGCCGGGGTACCAGGTTTTACCCCTGGGGCACACTGTGGTTTAGTAGGCCTGGGCTGAGGTCTGAGAGTTTTTTTTAAAAAGGGTTGTAGACAGTTCTTATCTTCAAGCAAATCTGAAAATCAACTTCCTAGAGCACAGTCTCTTAGAATGGTGTGAAATTAGTCTGTTCAAGCTCATTTCCTTTTCTACATCTTTTTCTTGGTAGATGAATGGAGCATCCTTCTTTTTGTCTTGCTCCACTGCCAACCTCCTCCTGTCAATGACAGATTTCATTTCGATAGTTTATCAGCCCACTGTGTAATTTGGGTTTGGAAACCCATTTGATCTACAGATGCTCCTTGTTCTGAACTGAATTGGAGAAAATGATACTGAAATTATACCCACCCAAGATGATTTATGCCATAGTATTTCTAAAGGACACAGGTTAATGAAAAAGTGTTGGGACCAGATGGTGTTGGACCTTAAATCCTTTTCTGATCTTTTCAGAAGGTGACATATCTTTTCCTAAATGACCCCATTCTATTCCTGCAGAAGTAGCCAGATTATCTCAAAGACTCTAAAGTTTAATTCTAGAAGGCCCTCAGGACACTATAAATACATATAAATAAACACTATAAATACATATAAATATATACATATAAATATAAATGTACATGTAAATATCACATAAGAGAAATGACAAGTTATAGAATGGTTATTTGTGTCAAGAAATAAGATGTTCTGGAAAGGCATGCAATCTAATGTAACCATCTGCCATTGGAAAGAGATTGGAAGTAAATACTCATCTTGAAAACTGCTAAGCCACCCATTAATGATTCTGTATAGTCATGTTCTCACATAACTCTAGCAAAGCACATGGAAAGTCACAAGGCCAAGAATGAAATCATACAGGTGCTGTATTCCAGAGAAGAGGACTCCTGGAGTGGAGGTACTTTGGAAGATCTGCTGTGGCCCTTAGCTGGATAGGTTTAAAATCCTAATTCAGTCAGTTCCAGAATAGTTCAATTTAAGAAAAGCAAA
Source organism: Ailurus styani (assembly GCA_002007465.1). Classification (NCBI taxonomy): domain Eukaryota; kingdom Metazoa; phylum Chordata; class Mammalia; order Carnivora; family Ailuridae; genus Ailurus; species Ailurus styani. Next base: position 3,162,798 of record LNAC01000004.1, on the reverse strand, counting down.
AACTCTTAAATCTGTTTAAAACCGGAGTGACAATTTATTACTTTGCCATTACATCTGTGATAAAAACTGGAATCCTCCTACCAACACAGCCAGAATCTGTTTTTTCTCCATGTAAAACTACATGAAAATGAAGTTTATTACCAGAAAAATTGACTAAATTTCTATTTTTTTCTTGATACAATCTGAATAGGCACTGCAATGTTTGAAAAGGACTGTCCTATGATTTCGTAGCTGATCAATCTTTCTTTCTGACTAATACCTACTTTCTTCAGCTATATCACAACCTTTAACTGGGTTACACTTATGTTTCAATGACTTGGGAATTATACTTTTTTAGGTGACTTTGTTTGAATATTACTGTAATTATTCATAACCAATCTCACCTATATTCTTATCAAACTAATTACACAGAGGAGTAGGCTGAAGGTTTTTTTTTAAACACTATCTTCTTTCATTTATATATCTTCTATATCCTTACATAGCCAATCAGAAGTTATTTTCAACTGAAATATGACACTTTATTCTCCAAATAGGGAAGATATGAATCACTAATTTGGCATATTTAAAAAGAGAGAAAATTCATTTTAGGCAAATGCTTTTACTTCTGGATAACATTAAGATGAACAATAATTTACCATGTTAGGAGAATGATAATATTTGAAACATGGATTTCTCTTAACTATGGAACAAGAAGCTAACATAATGTTAACTGTTTTACTCTGTCACACTACCAATTCTGATTACATTGTATTTGTATTTGTACTTTTCTCACTACTGGCCACATATTAATTTTTTTCTTTTCATTAAGAATTTAACACTTAAATAGGGTAATCTCAAAAAGATTGCATGTTTTACCTTAGATATCCATGGTTTTTGCCTTTTTTTCTCCCTGAGCATAATGACTTTGATAAACATTATTCCACTATTATTTGAATATCTGACAGGCTCTCCATTTATATTCCAAATAGCACAACAGTTGATTTTAGTTTGACAGAAAAAAGATAAGTGTATCCTGGCCTCTAACGTTATTGATGTGTTTTGAATAAAAAATGCCAACCATGTTAATGTGGCTTTATAAACGCGGAAAATGCGAAAAGAAATAAATTGGCAGTGATGATTTTGTGATAAGTGACAATTTTATTAGAAAGCATACCCCAAAGAAATAATATTTCATAAGGCAAAATGAATATTTACATTAAAACAACAACCCATAACAGGAAGTATTTGCAAAAATGTAGCAGATGTGGGCATGCCTGAAAATGAAAGAAATTACTTATGCTATTTCAAATTACTTTGCTTCTGAAATTTGAAATAATTTAATACTGTTATTTATCTTTCAAATTTATGTGTTCACGTAATTTTTCTTTTTCTTTTTTAAGATTTTATTTATTTATTTGAGAGAGAGAGAGAGAACACGAGCCGAGGGGAGAGGCAGACCGAGAGTGAGAGGGAGATCCCGGGATCATGACCTAAGTCAAAGGCAGACGCTTAACAGACAGAGCCACACAGGCACCCCCTATAATTTTTCTCATTTTAGAATCCATTTATATTCAAACATTTTGATGAGTTTCACTGGCCTTGCTTATGTCTAAAAAGGATTGGGAAAGAAGAGGAAACCATGTACTAGTCACTCTGCCACTTATGCTTCCCTTGTCACAGTTAATCATCACCACAGTCCTCTGAAGCAGGTTATATCCTTCCCACTCAGAAACTTGAAAATGAGGCTCGGAGAGATTAAGTCATGCTTAAGATCATAGACATAGTAATTCCAGCAAAATTCGCATTAGAACCTCAATCTTTTGATTCAGTAACTCATTCTACACTATGTAGTATACTTTGTAAACTATAAAACAACACGCATTTGTAAGAGTTATAATTATTACTTTAGAGTGTAGAGTTTTGCTAGAGTCTTTTACTGTACAGAAAGGCACTGCGTTTGATTCCAAGTCAAATGAATGTTTGAACTCAATTTGTTTTTGTTTTTTACTGAACACATCGATGGGTGTGCCAGGCTTTCTGTGCATTACACTGTCAAACCCTCACAACACCCCACTGTAGTAAATAATGTTGTTATCTTCATGTTACAAATAAGGAAACAGGCTCAATGAGTTTAAGTAGCTTGCTTAATGGTTAGTGTGAAGCCTATTTCCTTTCCTTGGAACCATGTCCCGTTTTTTACATTATGTGGCCCATTGTCAACCAGTGGTATGAATTTTTTATAAAGAATTACACATGCAGCTTTACACAGAGTCCAACTCCTTATTTATTTAACTGTGATTTAGGCTTTCCCACAATCCATTACTCAAATAGTTTTTGATCCATGAGTTCTGGAAACCACCACCCAAACTCCATGGTTTGGATCTAATAACAACTTCAGGTTTCCAAAAGAGAGAGAGAGAGAGAGAGAGAGGGATTTAAGGTGACATAATAGGAGATATTTAAGGAGAGATGGGTCAATAAGGATATATGTAAGGGTATATGCGTAATGACATCCATATATCTTTATTACTCTAATTTTCAGAAATTAGGAAGAAAGGCCCACTTTTAAGTATGGTTATTTGGTGGTTAGGGAGTCCTCAAGTACAGAAGCTTGTTACAAGATTTTTGTGTGTGTAGTCACTGATTAGAGAGAAGGGATCTCTGACTTAACATAAATTAAATATGATCAGTAAGCTTTTGAAAAGCATTGACTTACTCTAGGCAAACTATGGGCTTTGGAGGAGTCAGATGAAAGGGAAAATTGTATCAGTCGTCAGCATTTCTTTATCATCCATTATAAGTTAAAGAGGGAATTTCTGGTAGTATACGTCAACAGGGGCTGAATTCCTAGTCTGATTTAACAAGCAATCAACATAAGCAGCTTAAATATATTGTAGAGAAATTGCAATATTGTACTTTCTTACCTTTCTCAGATGTGCCAAAGCAAGTACCCTTCATATCAACTCTCTTTTTTTAACTGACACATAGTGTCTCATTGCCTTTCACAGTAGTATCCCTTTGAACAGTAGCCATTATTTTTGGTCTGCAATTTTCAAGCCTTTTCTTTATCTCTGTGAGGATAAGGAGGAATGCTGATGGTTCTGAGGAGAGATCTGTCTCTCTTTCATTAATCCTTTTTTCCATTTCAACATTAATTACTTAAAAAACAAACAAACAAACAAACAAACAAACAACCTTGCTACCAAAATAGTACTGTTTGCTTTAGAGCAAAACTATTGGGAAGAGAGTTATGCAATGTGTAAGGGTTAAGGAAGAATCTGTGGGTATAGGGGAAAAAGCACAAGACAGAGGCAGATGACCTGGCTCAAAACTTTCCTGTGTCGGTCTGGACAAGTAATTAATTAATATCTCTGAGCAAAAGTTTTTAATCTCCATAAGAATTCTCCCCACTTCAATGTGGAAAGAACGTGCTGTTACTGCAATTCCATGTGAAATCTTTAGATGGAGCTGGAGAGCAGCAACAAATAGCCAGGAATTGAGAATTGAGGAGTTGGGCTCTTGGAGGGCCAGGACCCAGCAGTAGCCTGCTTACAGATGCGATAAAGAACAAGACTGTCTGGCCTGTGCGGCTGCAGGGAAAGGATGTATTCTCCAAGAAGAGGGGGTGGGGAGAGAGAAATCTCAGACATCAGCCCTCTTGAAACTTTCTGACCTTCCATGCTTGAGCATGTGCTTGTCCCCGAGAGTTGGTTTAAGGTTTGCCAATTTGTATAATTTGTTTCTGCCTACAGAAGTGAAAAGCATTGCCTGAGCCGATTAGAGGGAGTAATGGATGCCACTGTGAGGTCTAAAGTGCCATTGTAAGACCCAATTCCAGGGACTGAAATCAGATGATGTTCCCCTAAAATAACGCAGGCTCTAACATTTGAATATGAAAGGCTTCTAATAAACCATTTCAGAACTTCTAAAACTCATTCCCCTGGGCTTGATATTTTAGCATCGGATTAAGAAAAATGTACAGATAAACATCTTCAGCACTCTCTTTTAGGGAGCCACACCTTCTCCCATTTGGTAAAGATTAGGTAGGCCTGGCCAGGTTGTATGTTGCCCAATTCCCCCTTGCCTACGGTCCAGGTCAAGACTGACCAATCAGAGTGCTATATCTCCCTGACCTCATTGGTTGCCATGGGGCTGGCCACGTAACTCAAACTGGGCAATTCTGAACCCTCCAGGTTTCTGACATCTATAATCCACATGGTTTTCAGGACACTTGAAGCCTGATTTTGCTGCCACATAGACAAATCCTGTCTGATTTGAAGCAAACAAGAAACAAGCAAAGTCAAAGTCAAGTAGGCAAGAAAATAGTGCTAATGACATTGTTTAAACTGCTCAATTCAGCAAAAGGTGTACTTTTTGGCTTTCTTACCCACATTTTTCTGTCATTTGATCTTGAAAAGTTCACTGGCTTTGTACAGTTCCATAGTGTTAAGATACAAATATTTCTCATAATGTTATATAATTTATAATTAGCCAAGCAAAAATAAAAGAAATGTGTTTTGGCTAAAAATAGTTTAATATTGTAGGATTCCTTGTTATATGTAGGCCTTGCTGCACTGTTTGTTATTGTTTTAGAAATAACAGATAAGTTTGCCCCATAAAGCCTATTAATATGAAAATTTTTCTCATACAGCTCTTTCTGTTTATCTGATTAATTAGATTAAATACAATTGTTTTTTTTTAAAGATTTTATTTATTTATTTGACACAGAGAGAGAAACTACAAGTAGGCAGAGAGGCAGGCAGAGAGACAGGGAGAGGAGGAAGCAGGCTCCCTGCTGAGCAGAGAGCCCGATGCGGGCCTCGATCCCAGGACGCTGAGATCATGACCTGAGCCGAAAGCAAAGGCTTTAACCCACTGAGCCACCCAGGCGCCCTAAATACAATTGTTTAAGAAAGAAGTAGTTTCTATAGTGACTTCAAACAATTGATCTCAGATAATCTTAGGAAGTAAATTAGGAAAATGGGTAGATAGTCTTTCCTGGATACATCATTTGACAGTAGAAGATTTTTAAAATGTCAACTGGGAAGACATATATTGTTTCATGTACCCTGAACAGCAGCTATACTGAAGTGCTAGACTTCCAGATGATTATCATTTCTAAGATGAATAACAATAAAAATGTTACCTGAAAACAATAAAATTGTTTTCTTACCTCAGAAAAACTTTGCAAAGGTCTGTAGTCAGAGTTATAGAATTAAGTCATTATATGAGGATGCGAAAAAAGACTAATGGTGTTCTCATCTGACTGGAGGAAATGCAGGAGAAATAGAAACTAAATGTAATGTAGAATGCAGGATAAAATTTTGGAAGAAAGAAGGAACATTAATTAAACACCAAATCAGACCTAATGATGAAATACATTCAACTGTAGAACTGACACTGAATCTAAGTGAGGATAAGGGTGGACAATCAGAATGTAAATATTATATGCTCTAAAAATGTACAAATGATAAACTAATAAGAACAGGGATAGCATAAAAGAAAGAGGTAGACAGTAAATAAATTTTTGATCATCTTGTTTCTAATAGCTGGGAGTCAGAAACATTATTTGAAGCTGACAAATCAATTAATAGAAATATGTGCATTTTTAACAGTGTGAGGGTAAATACTAAGAAATGTTTTTATTCACTAATATCAGATGGTGGAAGAAATAGAAGACAACAGGAAGGAAGAGAAAATGTGCTTATTTCATAATTTTTATTAGTAGGATTCCTTATGTAGAGTTAATGGTATAATATGCATATAATATGCATAAAGGCAGTCACTAGGGGGCAAAAACTTTTTTAATTATCCAGAAGACATTTTTAGAACACAAAAATAACAGACAACATAGTAAAAGTTTTCACATATGTGTAGTAAATGGGGGAATATGTTACTCGAATATGTGAACTCGAACACAGATAATTTGAAATTATTTAGTCAGTGGAGCAAAAAGAAAAAAAGAGTAAAAAGGAATGAAGAAACCCTATGGGGCTTCTAGGATACCTTTAAGAAAAAGAATCTACACATTGTTGAGTCCTAAAAGGAGAAGAGAGAAAGGAGAAGATACATAGATATTTAAAAAACTATAGTTGAGAACTTCCTAAATCTAGGGAGAGATTTTGTTTTTTGTTTTTTAATTTTTTTAAAAGGCTAGTCAAGTGAAGCAGTGGGAGTACAGATGGAACAAAAAAAGAATCTGTAACTGGCTGTGATCAAATAATTGTAAATACCACTAAACTTGAACTAGCCACTAGGGAGAGATTTGGACATCCATGCTTATAAAGCTCAAAGGTCTCCAGACAAATTCAACTCAAAGAGATCTTCTTCCAGAAACATTACAATAAAGCTTCAAAAATCAAGGATAAAAAGAGAATCTTAAAACAAGCAAGAGAAAAGCTTTATCACTTTCAAGGGAACTCCCATAAGGCTCTTGGAAGATTTCTTAGCAAAAACTTTATAGGCCAGGAGAATGTGGGATGATATATTAAAAGTGCTTTAAGCACCTGCCAACCAAAAATATTTTATCCAGAAAAGTTGTCCTTGATAAGTGAAGGAGGGATAAGGACTTTCCCAGATATAGAAGGGAGTTCATCACTATTTGCCTTATAAGAAATGCTAAAAGGAGTTCAAGAAGCTGAAATAAAAGGACATGAAAATATAAAAGCCTGGAAAAGGTAAGCATATAGTCAGATTCAGAATTCTCCAATATTGCAATATGGTTATGTTAAACACCCAACTCTAGTATAAAGGTTAAAGAACAAAAGTATTATAATAGCAATGTCTACAATGATCTGTTAGTGGATATACAATATAAAAAGATATAAACTGTGACATCAAAAACAAAATGTGGTGGCAGGGAGAAATAAAAGTGTAGAATTTTTGTATGCAATCAAAGTTAAGATGTTATCAGCTTAAAACAGACTTTTATAAGATTTTTATGTAACATCAGGGTAACCACAGAAAAATACCTCAAATAGATTCACACAAGATATAGAGAAAGGAATCAAAGTATACAACTATAGAAAATCATTAAAGCACAAGGAAGGCAGCAACCGAGTAAGAAAACAACAAAGGGACAGGAAAATAGCCAGAAAAAAATAACAATATGTCATTAACAAGTCCTGGTCTATCAATAATCACTTTAAACGAAAATGGTTTAAATTTTCTAATCAAAAGGCATAGAGTAGCTAAAACAGAAACAAACAAATGGAAAACAAAACCCAATTATATGCCGCCTACAAGAGACTCACTTCAATTTGAAGGGCACACATGGGCTCAAAGTGAAGGGATGGAAAAAGACGTTCCATGTAAATAGAAACCAGAACTGAACAGGGTTAACTATACTTACATCAAACAAAATACATTTTAAGTCAAAAACTGTAAGGAGAGAAAAAGGAGGACACTAGATAATGAAAAAGGGTCAATTTATTAAGAAGAGATAACAACTATAAATATATATGCACCCAACATGTACCTAAATATATTAAGCAATATATTAATCATATTCTAAAAGATCTGAAGCGAGAAATAGACAATGATGCAATTATAATAGGGGACTTTAATATCCCACCTGCAACAGTGGATGGATGATCCACACAGAAAATTAATAAGCACATATTGAACTTGAACCATACTTTAGATCAAACGGACTTAACAGACATATACAGAACATCCTACCCAACAGAAGCAGAATACACATTTTTCTCAAACGCACATGGAACATCCTCCAGGATAAACAGTATGTTAAGTAACAAAGCAAGTCTTAGCAAATGTAAGTCTGAAATCAAACCATGTTTCTTTTCTGACAATGATATGAAACTAGAAGTCAATTACAGGAGGAAACTGGAGCTATTCACCAATATGTGGAAATTGAACAACACACACCTGAACAATCAATGGGACAAAGAAGAAATCAAAAGGGAAATAAAAAATAAGTATGAGGCATCCAAATGGGAAAGGAAGAAGTAAAATTGTATTTGCAGATGACACATATTATATATAGAAAACTCTAATAACTCTACCAAAATATTATTAGAACTAATAAATTCTGTAAAGTTTCAGAATACAAAAGTGACATATGAAAATCAATTTTGTTTCTATACCCTAACAATGCACTATATGAAAACAAAATAAAGAAAACAATCACTTTTACAATGCCATCAAAAACAAAACAACAAAACAAAACAAAACAAAACAAAACAAAACAAAACTACTTAGGAGTAAGTGTAACCAGGGAGCAAAAGATCTAAACCCTGAAAAGTATAAGAAATTGATAAAAAAAACTGAAGAAGATATAAGATGTTCTATGTTTCTGGATCAGAAAAATTAATATTACTAAAATGTCCATATTGCCCAAAGTGATCTACAGATTCAATGCAATCCCTACCAGAATTGCAATGGCACTTTCAGAGTAATAAAAAAAAAACCCAAAACTAAAATTATATGGAACTACAAAAAACTCCAAATACCTAGAACAATCTTGAGAAAGAACAAAGCCAGAGGTATTACACTTCCAGATTTCAAACTATATCACAAAGCTAAAGTGATCAAAACAGTATGGTACTGGAATAAAAACAGACATATAGAACAATGGGTTAGAATTGAGAGCCCAGAAACAAACCTACACATGTATGATGAACTAATTGACAAGGGAGCCAAGAATTTACAGTGGGGAAGGGATGGTCACTTCAAATAATGTGTTGGGAAACTGGATATTCACATATAAGAGTATGAAATTGAACCTCTATCTTATCCACTCAGAAAAATTGACCTGACCTGGATTAAGGACTTAAACATAAGATTTAAAACAATGAACTCATAGGAGAAAATGTAGGAGAAAAAACGCCTTGGCACTGAGCTCAGCAATGATTTTTTTTGGATTAACACCAAAAATACAAACAACAAAAGCAAAAATCAACACGTGGGATTACATCAAACTAGTCTACACAGCAAAGGACACAATAAAAAAAAAAAGGGAAGGCAAACTTTGTAATATTTGCAAACTATCTCTCTGATAAGGAGTTAATATACAAAATATACAAGGAATTCATACAACTCAATAGCAAAAAGTAAAATAATTTAATTAAAAATAAGCAAGGGAAGAACCAATATGATTAAAATGTCCATACTTTCCAAAGAAATCTACAGATTTATTGCAATCTCTATCAAAATACCAATAGCACTTTTAATAGAACTAGAACAAATAATACTAAAATTTGTATGGCACCACAAAAAGACCCCCAAAAGTCATAGTGATCTTGAGAAAGAAATACAAAGCTGGAGGTATCACAATCCCAGATTTCAAGCTATACTACAAAGCTATTACAACCAAGGTAGTTGGTACAGGCACAAAAACAGACACATAATATCAATGAAATAGCTTAGAGAGCCCAGAAATAAATCCATTTTTATATGGCCAATTAAGACAAAGAAAAGAAAGAACAAGAACATAGACAAAGAAAGCAAAAACATACAATGGAGGAAAGACTGGCTTTTCAACAAATGGTGCTGGGGAAACTGGTCAGCTACATGTGAAGAATGAAACTGTACTGCTTTTTTACACCATGCACAAAAATAAACTTGATATGGGTTAAAGACCTAAATATGAGACCCGTATCTGTAAAACTCTTAGAAGAGAACATAGGCAATAATTTCTTTGACATTGGCCTCAGCAGCATTTTTTAAAGGTATGTCTCTTCAGGCAAGGAAAACAAAAGCAAAAATAAACTATTAGGACTACACCAAAATAAGCTTTTTCACAGCAAAGGAAGGTATCAACAAAATGAAAAGGCAACCTACTGAATGGGAGAAGGTATTTTCAAATGATATATCTGATAAGGGGTTAATATCCAAAATATATGAAGAACCTATACTACTCAAAACCAAAAAAATAAATAATCTGATTAAAAATGGGCAGAGGGGGTGCCTGGGTGGCTCAGTGGGTTAAACCCTCTGCCTTCCGCTCAGGTCATGATCTCAGGGTCCTGGGATTGAGCCTTGGATCAGGCTGCCTGCTCAGCAGGGAGCCTGCTTCCTCCTGCCTCTCTGCCTACTGTAATCTCTCTCTGTGTCAAATAAATACATAAAATCTTTAAAAAAAAATGGGCAGAGGACCCGAATAGACATTTCTCCAAAGAACACATTACAGATGGCCAACAGACATGACAAGATGCTCAGAATCACTAATTGTCAGGGAAAAGCAAATAAAAATCACAATCAGATATCACCTTACATCTGTCAGAATAGCCAGAATAAAAAAGATAAGAAAAAAACATGTATTGGTGAAGATGAGGAGAAAAAGGAACCCTTGTGCATTGTTGATGGGAATGCAAACTGGTGCGGCCACTGTGGAAAATAGTATGGAGGTTACTAAAAAAAATGAAATTAGAATTATCTCATGACCCAGTAGCTCCAGTACTGAGTATTTACCAAAAGACAACGAAAACTAATTCAAAAAAGCATCTGCACCCGCTGTTTATAGCAGCATTGTTTGAAAAAACCAATATATGGAAGCAACTTAAGTGTTCATCAGTAGATGAGTGGATAAAGATGTGGCATATATATACAATGAAATATTCCTCATCCACGAAAAAATAAGATTTTGCTATTTGAAACATGGAGGGACCTAAAAGGTACAAAGCTAACTGCAATAAGTCAGACCAAGTAAGGCAAATATGGTATGATCTTAACTTCTATGTGGAATCTAAAAAAACTGCACTCATAGAAACAAAGAGGAGAGTGGTGGTTGCCAGGGGCTAGGGGTTAGAAAACAATGAGATTTTGGTCAAAGGATACAAACTTCCAGTTATAAGATGAAACATGTGGGGGGATCTAACATACAGTATGGTGAGACTAGAGTTAACAATAGATAACTGTAAGACTGTAATTAACAATACTGTATTGCATACTTTAAAGTTGCTGAGAGACTAGCTCTTAAATGTCTCACTATAACAAGAACAACAATAGCAATAAAATGGCAATTACGTGAGGTGAAAGATGTATTAACTAATCTCATAGTGGTAAACATTTCACAATACATATGTATATCAAATCATCACATTGTACACCTTTAATTTATACAATGTTTTATGTCAATCGTATCTTCATTAAGCTGGAAAGAAAATAAACTGGCACCATATCAAGTTAAATGAGTAAAGGAAGAAAAGGTCACTAAAACTTACTGACACACAAAACTCTGTAGAAAACAATAATGCAGATCAGATGAAAAGTAAGAAAAAATATTTTGCCATGAATTTGAAAACAAAAGCTTAGTAAGGCAACCACTTCTTTAAAGGAAAACCAAAAAGCAGAAACAAAAAAGTAAGGAAGATAGCAAGGTAAAATTAGTTTTGAAGTTGTGGTTAGAAGAACTTAGGAAAAAGTAGAAATAAAAAATAAAGCCATCACAGAAATGTAAAGAACAAGGACAAGGGAAAATAGACATAGGGTTTAGGGACATAAAAGTTAGAAATAACAAAAGTGATCAAAAGGATTAGAGAAGATGGTAAATATGGAAGTGAGGAAAAAAAGAAAAGAAAAGAAACATTGCATTAATTAGAGTCCCTGAAGGATAAAGATGCAACTCAAGAAAATCTTGGTGAAATAAAAGCTTTGAATCTATATAATGAAAGGAAACACTATGTACCAGAGGAAATTAACCCAGAATAGTCAATACTGAAATATCACTTTATGAAAGTATGGGACTTATGAATGAAGAATGAATCCTTTGGACATCTAGTCAAAATGGCTACGTTATATATACATAAGGGAGAAAAATCAAGTTGACCTCAGATTTCTCAAGTAAATTTAACTTTAGAAGACAGTGGAACAAACCTTACAAGATCCTCAAATAATGTGTGACCCAATAATTTCCTAACCAGCTAAACTGTTCTTTAAGATTAAAGGCTAGAATGAACACTAAAGAATTCAGAGAATGTTTTTCTATCTACTCTCCTTCAGGTAACTACTAGTAAATACATAAAGACATTGACTGAAGAGAATATGATTGTATAAAAAATGCTATCAAGTGAAAACCTACCACATTAAAGAACATTCAGTAAAGTAATGGGACATAGGATTAATATAGAGAAAGCAACAGTTTTTATTATATAAGAAACAACTATGAAATAATAGAACAAACGATTCCAGGTATTACTTTAATACCTAAGAATAAACACATCAAGAAATATAAAACCTATATTTAGAAAATTTTAGAATACTCCTGAAGGATATAAAAGAAGAACTGAAATAATGGGAAGACATACCAAGGTTTTGACAGGAAAATTAAAAAATCATAAAGTTATCAATTCTTCATAAACTATAAAGTAATCCAACGTAAATTTCTTCAGTTCTTTATGATATAAATTTAAAGTGATCCAATAAGAATACCAAGTGTTTTTAAACTAGAAAAACTGATTATAATGTTTATGTAGAAAAAATATACAAACAGGAATATTGAGAAAAACTCTGACAAAAGGAGCAATACTGGTAGGGGCTAGATTTCCTGGTAGTAAAACACTTTACGTCTCAATAATTCAACAAAGAATGTGCATATCACTAAGTAAACAGATGGAAATAAATGATACTAAAATCTAGTATATTACAAAGGGCTATCTCAAAACAGGAGGGTAAAAGTGGATTACTTAACAAATGGTCCTAGGACAACAGGTTGCTTTCTGGGAAAAATAAAATTGAATCCATTTGTACATTATATACTATGATAAATTCCAAATGCAGCAAGAATTTACATAAAAAAGGAGCCCTTATATGCCAGATGAAAATTCATTTTCAATGGGAAGGCTTTTCTAAGTAGGAATCAAAATCCAGAATCTGCAATAAAAAGATGAGTAAATTTGGAAATATAAAAAGAAAAAAAATTCTTCATGACTAAACACCACATGGTAAATCAAAACACAAATTGCAAACTTGGAAAAATTCTGCAATCCATATCATAAGCAAAGGGTTACTCTCACTATTATACAAAATGCTCCCAGAGAAAATATAAGAAGGCAAAAAATATGAAGATATCTCACAATTAACAACATACAAATAACTTAAAAACATATAAAAAAGTAGTAACCTCTGAATATTAGAGACATGTATACGAAAACTACACAGGTGCCATTTCTTCTGTCGTACTGGCAAAGTTTTGAGTTTTATAATGCAATCTGTTGGTAACAGGAAACAAGCACTGCTATTCATTGCTCATAGGGATGTAAATAAAGGTAACTTCATATGAAGGGCAATTTGACATTTGTCAAAATTACAGATGTACATTTCACTTTTAGGTGAAAGTACAGTAACTTTATTTCTCATAGATAAATTCTTACACCTGTGAAGTGATAGATGTACAAATCTATAGGGTATATTGATTAAATAACTTATGGTACATTGATACAATGGAATATTTTTCATTTGGTAAAAAAAAACAAGAAAGTGCTCTATATACTGATTTAGAAAGTTTTTAAAGATATAGTGTCAAGTGAAAAAGTAAGGTATAGGAAACTATAATATGTTATCATTTGTGAAGATTGAGAATATGAATATATATATTCATTATTTAAAACAGTTTTTATTGGGAAGGAAACAATTGGGATCTGGGCAGAGGGAGATAATCTTGGAAGGAGTCTTCACCATATATCTTTTTAAACTGTGTAATTTTTTGATCATGTGAATTACCTATCATATATTTAAAAGTCTGAATTAAAAGCAACATTGATATAAAATTTTTTTAAAATCCACAACATGGTTTTATTCAATCTGAAATCATGCAGAAATAGCAAATTTTTCACTAGAAAAATAGAAAGTAGAAAAGTAGAAAGCAAAATCAAAGACCATAGCTTCATCTCTTGTGAAAACTTATCTCTGTCATCTCAACCTTCAACCATATTTCCCATCCTAAACCATTCTTTCTTAGTTCTTTCACATCTAAGCTGAAAGCAGTCTCTTTCACCAAGCCACAGGAAGTACCAAGAATGGAGCTAGGAAGACACAAAGTCTCAAATGGAGCTAAGAATCAATGAGGAAATATTTAAATTGTTTAGAAATACATGTGCTGTGAATTTTCAGTGAAAGGTTGGTACAAAAGGAGGATGGTTTAGTTGCTTTTGTTGGTTCAATGATACTTGGTTTGGAAAGGGATGTACACACACACATACACAGTGCTAAGTAACATCAAGTCCCATGGTGAGAAGCTTGTGTTGAAGACCTTTTTCAAGTTTTTTTTTTTTTTAATTTTAGTTACATCAATGAGAAAGTCTTGGTTTGGTGTTAATGCATCTCTTATATATTAACCTTATATCCCGTAATTTTTCTATAATTGTTTATTAATTCCAGGAGTGATTTTTTTTGACTCTTTGGGTTTTCTACATAAACAATCATGCCATCTATGAAAAAAGATTAGTTTCTTTCTTTCAAGTCTGTCTTTTTTCCCATTCAAAATGTAGCTTGTATCCCATTCTCTCCTCCTCACAATCAGAATATGAGAACATGTTTTCATAATGAAGTGTATCTAATTGATTTATTCTTCTGAATTTTAAAATTTAGATTATGTTATTGACGTCGTTTTAGTTGCATGGTGCTACTTATAATAATTGTAACTGCAGTTTATTTTCACATGGAGTGACATTTTATCCTATCTTTTATTTTGCACCTGTTTTAAATATTTCTGGAACAGGTTCAAATCATTAAGATGAATGTAGTAATTAAGGGTCTACTAAAGATGAATCATCATCCATATATGCTACATGAATTTTGATCACTCTAATATGCCATTGCTGTTAAAACAATTCATTCTCATTTCATCAAGTACTTTGTAGACTTTTATTTTCTTTTAGTCCTCATGTTAGAAAGTTTTTTTCCCCTCTGAATACCACAAGACATTACCAATGTGAGATGAGGATTTTTGCATTATAATAGTGACACCTGCAATCCTTAGCATCACAGAAAATGGTAACAGGATCAGTTTCATGGCTATAAAAATGACAGTTAAAAACTTCTTTCAGCAAAACAGGACTCTTCTGTTACTGCTTGATTTATTTCAGTTGTTTGTGCTCTTCACTCTACCCTGTTTTTTGGAGTCATTTTCATTTCTTCCAATACTTATTATCTTAGTATTATGAACATACTGGAGATGGTCATAGTACATCTTCTGTTTTTGATCTCTTCTGCAGAGAAAGTCTCTTGAGAGAACTCTCGGGGCTAACTAGATTTTTCTATATCTGGCTCAAACTTTATTGGAGTTATATTGGTCTATGACATCACACTATACCCAAGTAAAGTCTCTGTACCTCAATTTATCTTCCATTTATTTAACTTGGCAGTTAATCTGGTACTCTACATTCCATCTGCAAAATATAACCATGCCCAGAACAAGCTGAATGTGGATACCTGACAATTGTTCTGTCATGTTCTACTCATTTTTGGACAGTCGAGTACTTATTCACGGAATTTGTCCTCATACTTTATTTATGTCATTTTTTCTGTAATTTTTCTTGTAATCACAAGAACATAATTTTAATTTATTATTCCATAAGCTGACAGGAGTGAAAAGAAACTGATGTCTTCATGATAACTGAATACTTTGGGAAGACTCAGTTACAAAGCTCAGTTAAAAATCTTGTCAGGTTAAGTATTGGCAAGACCAGTAAAAACATTAGAAAATAATATAAAATGATTTTGCATTCAGATTATTCTGAAAGACTGCATTTCTGAGATTTCTCTTCATATCAAAAAATGAAAATTGGAAATCCTGGACTGCATTAGGAGTGCAATTCATGCAGGACATCATGCAAAACTCCAGTTGTTGCAGTGCCAGGTGGTGGATTTAGAGTTACAGAAGTTTGGGCTCTACATTAAAAAGCTGGAAAATGACCATGTGTGTATATTTTAAATTGAGAGAGATGCCTGGGTGGCTCAGTTGGTTAAGCAGCTGCCTTCAGCTCAGATCATGATCCCAGGGTCCTGAGATTGAGTCCCGCATCAGGCTCCTTGCTTGGCAGGGAGCCTGCTTCTCCCTCTGCCTCTGCCTGCCACTCTGCCTGCTTGTGCGTTCTCTCTCTCTGACAAATAAATAAATAAAATCTTAAAAAAATAAATTATGGTAAAATGTTTATAGTATGTACATAATAATTTTTGATGATTCACTCTTTACACCAACTGGTTTTGATTAATTGACCAGATTAATTGACCAGCTACAAATGTTGACATGTCAGATAAGAAGATTTCTACTGAACTTGAACTTCAATGGCTGTCTTTTTAATCCTTCCAATTTGGGCCTAAGTTTCTTGAAATAGGTAAAACTGTGCTTTTGGAATCAATGTTTTGTTAAAATTCAGGCAAACTTATTAGAGAGACTTAAGAGATATATGCAGTAAGGGGCAGTATGGCATAGGAGTGGGAGCAAAATGAGAAAACTGTGGATCTAGAAGTCATGTTCTTCCTATTCCCTCTGGAAGAAATCCATGACTCAAGTCATACATTAACACTTTTTCTCTTTCCTCCATGGTTTCCTTTAATAAAAGACAAAGGCTTTCATGTTAATATTAAGGATATTCCAAATGAAAGCTCTAGGCATAACACCAGATGTTTTTATTCTACTGTGAATGAGTTTTTAGGCTTTGTATAAATGACTGACAGTGGTGAGTGTCCTGTAAGTAATGTGGGTAAGAAACAAGAAGAAAAGCACAAACACCAGGCTGGAGCAAAGTGGGACAGAGTGTACATTCTTAATCCAGTATTAGATGAAGAAAATCTCTTTCACTACATGGATTATGCTACTATTTACAAAACTGTCCATGTAATCAATTGCATATTGTTGACCTGAGCAACTAAAATCTTATTCATGCTGTAAAATCTACCCATTTCATGCTGACCTGCTATCACATTGATATTTCAGTCTTAACTATGTTTGAGCAAGTCTATTCATCATGCCATTTTAATTTTAATTTGTTTTGGTTGTAGCAAATGGAGCCAACATGACATTCATCTTTATTTCTAACCTAGCGTGATGAAAGTAAGTCTGTGAGACCTAAATGTATAACAGTATAAGTGGAAAACTACTAAGTCACGTGGTTTGATTTTACCATGATATCATAAAATCATTTTCCTTTTTCTTCAGTTTCTGGAAAAAATGTGCCTTTTATTTAATGAAGTAAGGAATTCAGAGAGCAACAAAGCAGTACTGGCACCATATAGTAGTCATAATCTGAGATCGTCCTATATCATAAAATTGATCATTTCACTTAAAATTTAGGGGACCTACGTAAACTTGTATGTTTATAAGAGTAATAATCTTTTAAAATGAAATTTGAATTGCTATAAACAATTTTTTGTTGTGTTCCACTTGCTTTCAGGTAGCGAGATACTTGAAAAAAATATCTCTTAACTTGCAAAACTAGGAAATTACTTAGTCAGTCTAGAACCCAGGTGGGCAAAGGAGCTGTGAAAGAAAGAAGGCATAATTTTTCAGGGTAAAAGAACATTGCTTCTTGTGGTGCCTAACAGAGCTATCCTATCGCTAGAGGGAGAAAGAAGGCCACTAGAGCAGCAGGGGCATAATTACAAATAAAAAAGGGAAATTAAAAAAAAAGGGAAATATAATTATGTTGATCTTTGAATTTAGTGTCAAATATTTAAGATGGAAGCTTTAATCTTGCAGTTATTCTTCTACTTACTCAGGTGAATGATAAATCTTCCAAAGTTGATAGTAAAAATCTCAGATTTTGTCTATTTGGCTTCTAGGATAATAGTGGTCTGGTTAAAATATACTGGCAACTTAAAATTCTATTTTCAATGGTAGTACAGTGAGAAAGCTTACTATATATTTTTTTGACTTTAAATCTGATGAAATATTGGTCTGGGAAGAATATAACTCTGTGTGTGTGTGTGTGTGTCTGTGTGTGTGTGTGTGTGTGTGTGTACATGCATTTATGTATTATTATCCAAAGGCTTTCTTCTTTTCCATTCATCTCCTCACAACCCAAGCCAACCTTTTTTCATATCTTATATATTTCAGTCTGGCAAGGAATAAAACCTTCTGAAATTTGTTTATGATTAGCATAAAAAAGAGAAAAAGAAAGCAACAACTATAACTTAGTATCAATATATCTGATTCCACTGATTTGACTAATAATGTTTCCTATTTACGGGAATTACAAAAGCAAATGGTAATTATTGTCATTTCTCTTGCATTCTTGAGTTCAACTTACACAAATATAAAAGATATATATATATGCATATATATATGTTTTAAGATTTATTTATTTACCTTAGAGAGAGAGAGGGTGAGCATGGGGGTGGGGCGGGGCAGAGGGAGAGGGAGAGAGAATTTTAAGCAGACTCGGCACTAAGCTGGGAGCCAGATGTGGGGCTTGATCTCATGACCCTGATAAGCATGACCTGAACTGAAACCAAGAGTTGGACACTTAACCAACTCCACCACCCAGGTGCCCCCTCAAATTATATTTTTAAGAACAGCAAATACTGCAAATTTTGACAACTTCATGACATTATGCCTGATAAAAACAGAGAAACATTTCTATGTGAAAACCTTGCCAATGTGGAAGAAAAGTGGATTGTACAAAAGCTTTTATTTGCCTTTATGTCAAATTTGCTTTTACTTTTACTGTTAAAGCAAATCCCCAAATACATGATACCTAATCATGTTTAAGTGTTTTGCAATTGTAGGGACCCAAATCCTCATTAAATGAATAAACATCAAAAAGAAAAGGAAAAGGAGGAAGGAGAAAAGGAGAAAATTTGCTGAGTTTATGATGTCTGTTTTAGTGAATCTCTGGATCCTGGGAGAGTCACAAGGAGAGAACTAGTGCTGGACTCATCCTTATGTAGAAAACTACAGATTTGTATGGAAGAACATAACATGAATAAAGGGTACAATACATTTTTGGATGAAAAGAACTAATAACATTAAAATGTGAATCTTCTAAATATTAATACAAAGATGAAACTCATTTTTTAATTAGAGCTCCCAACAATTTTATTTGATGAAGTATTTTAAACTTTTTTATGAAGGAATAAATGCTTGAGATAAGGTAAGATATTTCTGAAAAGAGGACTAGAGAAGGAGAACTTGCCTTACTAGATGAGAGCATGTTGTAATTCACTGTATTTACAACAATATGGCATTGGCATCAGACCAGACCAGTGAAAAAGAATAAAAAATCTGAAAATAAATCCTGGTGAGGATGAGAATTTAACATATGGCCAAGGTGGTATTTTAACTTATTGGGAAAATGATGGTTTTTGCACCATGGGTTGCCAGCCCAACTGGAAATAAATCAAGAAATAAATAAGATTGTACCTGTAACTCATGCCATATAGACAAATTTTAACATGGACAAATAGATACATTTTGGGTGGATTAAAAATTAAATTTGACAAAAACATAATAATAAAAACCTATAAGAAATTCTAGAAGAACATGGGTATAAACCGGGGGTGGGGGGGAGAGCTTTTATTTTTAAAAAACTGAATAGAAAAAACAACATATTTGGAAAATATATTCTCATGCAGAACACAGAAGACTAATATCTATAGTGCACGAAGAGTTCTTACAAGTGTACAATAAGATAATCCAAGAGAATATAGAAAGGCTAAAACTAGGCAAATATAGATGATCTAATAACAGAATTGAACTCTTCACAGACAGGCAAAAGTAAATTAAATTTACATGTGTGTATCTCTTAGATGAGCCAAAATTAAAAAGAAGGAAAGCACCATTTTCTGCCTAGGAATAGAGAGGTGAGTGTATTTTCAGATTTTACTAACAAAAATGTAAATTACTGCATCCTTTTTGGAAAGCAATGTAGTACTGTCTATTAAAAGAAACAAATTCATAGTTGACTTTGATCTAGCAGTCCCTCTCTTAGGAATCTAGCCAGTAGAAATAATAGTACCCATGAAAGTTGTATACAGAATATTGGTTGTAACATTATTCATAGTGGCAAAGAACTGGAAACAAAGTGAATGCCCATCATAGAACATTTATACCATGGACTATTTTGTAGCCATTAAAAAGACTGTATAGAACCATACTAGGTAACTTGGAAGGATTTCCATGAGGTATTGTTGAGTGAGAAAAGCAAGGTGCTGATGATGTTGCATAACACCCAAGTTTTGAAATTTAAGTAAGATTCCCCACACTATAAATATATGTGTATTTTGCAAATACTTACAATTTCATAATCTAAGAGTCTTTGTCACCTGGGTTTCCTAGGTGGTGATGGTGGCAGTGATGCTGTGGGTAGACAGAAGAAAAAAAAAGGGTAATGTATTAGGTTTTTTTGTTGTTGTTGTGTAACAAGTTAACACAAATTTAGAAGCTTAAAACAATAAACACCTATGTTCTCATGTTTTCAATGGGTCAGGGGCAGACCTGCTCAGCTGAAAACCCTGCTAAGCATCTAGTGAGGCTGCAATTAAAGTGTTAATAGGACAGAATTCCCTTCTGAAGCTCAAGATGCATTTCCAAGGTCACATGACTGTTGGTGGTATTCATTTCCTTGTGACTGTATGTCTAAGGCCTTATCTTCTCACTGGTTTTGGCTCCAGGGCACCCTAATGTCCTAGAGCCCACCTGCAATTTCTTGTCACATGTCTCTTTCCATAGGCTATTCACAACATGACTGTTTGCTTCTTCAAGGCCAGCAGGAGAGTCTTCTATTGCTAAATCAGCTAAGATGGAGTCTTACAAAAAGGAATATAACCAGAAGAGTGACAACCCATCCCATCACCTTTTCTGCATTCTATTGGTTAGGAAAAAGGTCCCACCAACACCCGAGGACAGGGGGTTATTACAAGGACATGGATCACTAGAGGGGATGAAAATTAGAGTGTGTCCATCACAGAAAGCCAAACAATGAAAAGAAATAATATTTTAAAAAGCTAATAGAAAACAGAAACTATTAATATACTATGTGAAATAATACATGTGTATTAAAAATTTTTTAAAAATAAAGACATTAAAAAAAAGATAATGACTGCCATGTCTCAGATCATTAGTATTATGCATTCCCTTGGGTTCTTCAAAGAACATTAATATGATATGTGGGACCATGTTTCTTCTTTGGATTCTTCACGAAGAATGTGCCCTGTTGTTTTCCTCCATATTTCATCCATTCTAACGTGCCTTCAATTGTCAGAGGCCCATTATTTTGTGTTCCACAATGAAAGAAAATAGAATGCTAGTTAAACTAGGCTTTCCTAGCACCATTAATTAGGAGATGTATGTTGATTTAAAAGATGTGACTATCTTAAATTTGATGAAAATGACTTGGAGGCATTTTCTCCTTGGGAAAGCTCTCTTTAGCTTCATGCTAAAGGCTCTTAGAGCCAGTTGGGTTACCTCCGACTTTGCTTGCTGAGAGAGCCACTGCTTGCCTCACATCCTTCTATTTTCTTAAAATGTAAATTAGGAATAACAATAATTAGATTTAGGCCAGGCAAGGATAAGTAACAGACTTTGTAAGTACAAATTCCTCTGAAGTCATTCAGTGATTCTAGGGCACTAGGATTCTATTTCTAGACAACTAATGCAAACTCTCTAAATGTATATTTTTCTTGTCTTTTCATTTTCATTTTTTTTTTTGTAGGAAGAAGTACTGTTAAGGTGAAAATAGTATAAGAAAAAATTCTGAATTAATTTTTAATTATCAGATGCAGATGTCTGGAAAATCTTTTAGCTGAGCAACGCAAATTGATGTAATTATAATATTGTGTATGAACAATGTTTTTCCTTAGATAAAATGAATGCTAATCAAACTTGAAAGGTAATTTAAATGAACTATCTCTTAAAGCAATTTCAAATGCACTGAGAGTGACTTGATTTGTTTGAAACAGATTATAATTTTTAAAATGAAGGCGATTTTCTCTTTGGCCATTTCTTTGCTCCAAGTCTCCTATATATTAGAAAATATTTTTCTTATGGGATCTACAGATTGCTCCTAAATTTGTATATGATATCTATAGCATCCTCCAAAATGACTTCTCTTGCTTTTTCCATACCAGTACAAGGATTAATATTACAAGCTCTAAAATTAGTTTAATATATTTAAGAAGTCCTTGAAATGATTAGAATTTCCAAAAGGAACAGCCTAAATTGCTACCTTTAAAAAATTACACAGCATTATGTTTATGTTCTTAGGCTTTAAACAACTTCAAGTGTCCTTTGTTTCCATTAAATATTTTGTAGCTCTCAAAGATTTTTCTCTAACCTCCTTCTGAAATTGTATTTCATGGTTCTATTCTAGTTTTCATCAATAAAAAGCTTTAACTAGAATGCCAGGAATTTATTTACATTTCCTGTTTCATAGTGACCTAAAGCTATCTGCTGTTGAAGTTTACATTTTGCTTTAGAAATCAGTGACAGCATATCAAATACAGCTTCAAGCTGGAGTCTAATGTTCAGTCACGTTACATATCTCCCATATGCAGATACCCTACAGATTTCAAAGGCAATGGTGAGCAGTGGGTGAGTAGGATCAGCTCTCCCATTCCCGCTCTGTCAGTATTACCATCTGCCATAGTAAGAGATGACTTTTCTTTCTTTCTGCATTATCTCTGATCTCAGTCATTGCCCGAATTTTATCCTTGTAAGTCTTCCTAATTCCCTGTCTTCCCTTTTCTTTTTCTCACACATAAGTCACAATAGATGCCAGCACTATGGCACATGTTATTATACATGAGGAAGGATGTGTTTATTAGTAAACATAAATTCTTGGGTTTCTTTTAAGCAAGAAGTACATGATGGCTTGACTTTCTAGCCCTGGGCCCTTCAATAATATATCTTGGGTTTGTGATAATGTGTGATATAGACAAGTTAAAAGTAATGTAAACTGGTTTCACATTTTCATGTTTTTCTGTTACTCAGTGTTCCCACATGAAAGCTGCAAGACTTAGACTCTCCTAGAACTGGTGAGATGGCCCTGTATCCAGCTAGCCAGCTGAGAGTTACTCCCAAACCCAGTGTAAATTGGGGTCATCTAAATTCTGCTCTCTAAAACAGAGAGATCTCTTTTCATGCTGGTGTTCCCACATTTAGGCATGTGCCTCAAACTTGATCTCACCCACTAAAAGTCCAGAGGAGATAACAGATATTTGGAAGATATAGTAAAAGAGAGTCAAGCTAGCTACCTAATTCTTCAATCTCTATACTTCTATCAAGTCAGAGCACCAGACCATGTACCCCGAAAAAGATACTTCATCTTGCCTTCAATCCAAGGCATTTCTAAGGCTCTGTCTTAGCTCCAGTTGCAATAATACCATAGACTGAATGGCTTAAACAACAGAAGTTTATTTCTCACATTTCTGGAGGCTGTAAGTCGGAGATCAGGGTACCAGTATGACTGGGTTCTGGAGAGGACCCTCTCCCTGGCTTGCTGACAGGTGCCTTCTGCTGTATCATTTCATGGTGGAGAGAGGGAGCTCTGGTGTCTCTTCTCATAAGGGCACTAATCCCATCATGGAGGATCTACCCTCATGACCTCATGTAAAACTAATTACCTCCCAGAGACCCCATCTCCTAATACCATTATGTTGAGGGTTAGCGCTTCAACATATGAATTTTGGGTAAACACAAACATTCAGTCTATAACAGATTTAAAGGGTTTTTGTTTTTTGCTTTTTTAATTTCAGAACAGAACGCACTGACACTGGATAGAGGAGGTAGGTGAAAGAGGAGGTAGTTGTTACTGCTCCAAATGAGATAAAGTTGTCACTCACGGACACACAGGGCTGTATTCAAGGACAGGGTAACAGCAAGCTGGAACTGTAGGAGGCAACTTATGATGACAAGAGGGGTGAGGTTAGCTAGGTTTTGTGGGCTCCCTATGGATTGATTAATTAGAATAATTTGCAGGCTCTGGAGCATGGAGGCTGCCTGTAGATGTTTGGTACCCAGCCCTGGTGCAATTAGGGCTAATGCATAGTGGCCCACAGGGTGGGATTCTGATAAGGGAAGTGGCTAGGCATATGGACTCAATCAGCTGCTGAAGAAAGGGAACTGACCAGCATCTAGGCAGGGCCTTAAAACTGGTCAAAACAGCATAAAAAATTATATTACGCATAATTGCCAGGAGCATGATTTCCTATTATTCTCTCAGCTTTCATGAGTAGTTGGTATGAGAGCTAGCTATAAAAGAAAGGTTTCATCATCTTTTAAAAAACTATTATTGAAAATAGTATTCATTGGTATCCATGATACCAATATGAAGACTCATCTCATAAATTCCTCTTAGCATTTAGTATTATGGAAAGAAAGTTACATTTCATGATGGGTGATATTGAGCAGGTATTTATCTTTTGAATTTTAATGTGAAATGGGAATAAAACTTGCCTTATCATCTACTGGGTTTCTATAAAGTTCAAGTGAGATGACTTTATAGAAAGAGTTTGGAAAGATGTTTTATTAAGTAAACATGTAATTCAAATAACCCTGAGTGAAACCTGTAGGCATAAATTAAGTTATTTGCTTTTAACATCCAAATAGAGGGCTTTTTAAGCAATGGCCTGCTCAGGCAAGACCCACCCTTAACCCCCAAGACTCTTCATGTGTATTAACTTATCTTCTGAAGATATCTCACAGGTGTTTAGGGACCCCTGTGTTCTTTCACTAACATTTTTTCTGTGCCCTAGAAGTCAGGTTGCTAGTGACAACCCTGAGCCCCAGGGCTTAACTCTAGTCTGTGGAAGAAGAGGTAAAGTGCTTCCTGCTTTAATTTGATGTTGTTCTGTATCTGTCTCCTAGGCCTGAAACAAGACTCCTTGAGACTTCCTGTACCTGGATTCCCGCCTCGGCTTTCCTGGAGAAGTATACTAGGTTTGTCTGCTCCCAAACTTGTCTTCCCATGTAATATCTACACCAGTCCATTGGGTCAGGTAGAAAGATGGTCAATGTGCTGTCACCTCCATCCTCAATTCTTCCTCTCACTAGATTCCCAGCTCAGGGCATGCATATGCTGACATATTCATATCTTTTCCTCCTTCTTCTTCCCAGACCCCAGAAATTTTGATGGATGGCAATTCATGCACATAGGTAATGCCAGAGTTGTAATCCAGTATCTGTAAACAGCAGGTCATTGCGGATTCTAGTACAACATCTTGGTACAATAATGATGATTTTGTTGAGTACCATTCCTTATAAATTCCTTTCTGGTGGTCATTGTTCTAACTGTGTTCTACACCCACAGATTCTCTGTTGCTAGTAAAATGATTTCTCCTACTGACTTGCTGTTTGGGGCTCCATTTCTGAATATATCCTTGGATTTGTCTTTCCCCTATTGTTTCAGGTCCAAGTTTTCTTCTCATTTTGCACCTATCCTTACACCTAGGCTTCCAGAGTTCTTAATTTCTAGGCTAGTCATTGCTTCTATAAAATCTAGCTCAGTCAATCAATCTAGCAGGTCAATCAATGACTTTGCTTCCTACTCATCAGGGCATGGAAAATGGGTGCCTTGGATGTATGATAGTATGAATTGATTTCCAAAAATAATTTCTAGTCATTCTTATCATTTCTGTGTGGGCCCTATATGAAGAACATTTATTTTTTCTTACATTGTAGATTACTGCTAGTTTTATAAGAACTAGATACAGGATAGTTTAATTTTATTCATTTGGGAAACTATCACTATATACATTTTCTTCTTGTGTTTAGCTGCTCTCTGGCCTAGTGAGATAGAACAGTGGTGCTCAGTCTTGGCTGCATGTTTTAAATCATCTTGAATTTTTTTTTAAAATGCCTCATTTGAGAACAATTGAATCAGAATCTCTACAAATGGATCTAAAACATAGGCATTTAAAGAAATCTCTCTAAGGTGTTTCTAATATACATTTAAGATTGAGAACCAATATGAGTAGAAGAAGTTTTCAATATAATCACTTGCTTTCTAATTTTAAATAGTAGTTCTATCTCATACTGAATATTCTCCTTCCCAGCCCTCATCAATACTATTAAAAAAAGAAAAAAAGTATTGGGCACCTGGGTAGCTCAGTCTTTAAGTGTCTGCCTTCGGCTCAGGTCATGATCCCAGGGTCCTGGGATCGAGTCCCACATCCAGCTCCCTGCTAAGCGGGAAGCCTGCTTTCCCTTTCCAACTCCCCCTGTTTGTGTTCCTGCTCTCATTCTCTCTCTCTCTCTCTGTTAAATAAATAAATAAATAAATAAATAAATAAATAAATAAATAAATAAATAAAATCTTAAAAAAAAGTATTTAAAACATACCCCCCAATTCTTGTCTAAGATAGAACATTTACATATCTGGAAATTGGTTAACCATTCTATAATATTTAATAGTTTATAAATTGAATCATCAGATTTTCAAATCTCATCCTCCAAAGTCTTGAAAATATACAATTCTCTCCTGAGGCTATTTCCATTATTAAGTGAATGCATTATAAATTAGCAAACCAAAAGAATATGCATGAACTATAATTCACATCTTATAAATTTCAGACTAAATCACAAACTTCATTTTTCTTCAGAATGTACTGCTATACTTTTCTTGTCTACCATCCTGAACTTATTTATGTAGAATTAAATACTTTAAAATCCTCCAGAATATTATAAATATTGGAAAAAACTACAAACATTTTGATGTATTCACATTAAATCAAACTTTTAAAATTCTTGTTGGAGATCTAATAGCATCACAACACACTCAAAGGGAGGAAGAAACAATGAATTATCTTTTTTTGAAAGATTTTATTTATTTATTTGAGATAGAGTGAGATGATTCCTGATTCCTAAGTGCTATGGACAGAATGTTTATACTCCCCCTCCTCCCAATTCATATGTTGAGACTTAATCCACAAAATGATGGCATTTGGAGGTGGGGCCTTTGAGCACTATTTAAATCCTAAGGGTCAAGCCCTTATGAATGGGCCTAGGGCCTTCATAAAAGAGCCCCAGAGATACTCCCCATATATGACCCCCTACCCCTTATGGAAATCTGGTGAAAAGTCAGCAACCTACAATCTGGAAGGGGATCTCTACAGAACTTGACTGTGCTGGCACTCTGATCGCAGATGTTCAGGGTCCAGAGCTGTGAGAAATAACTTTCTGTAGTTTATAAGCCACCTAGTCCAGGGTATTTTTGTTATAGCATCCCTGAAGTTCGAAACCACTAAGATTAATATAGAGGCAGTGGAGAGAACTGTACCTGAACCCAAGCAGGAATGAAGATTGTCCTAAGACTGTCATGTGTGGGCTGAGGATTGGGTGAGATGATGGACATTCTAGGGATTGTCTACAGAATCCTGTTGATTGAGGTCCAGATGTGTTCTACCCCATTCTCAGGCAGTATGTGAACACCCAGGATTTAGAGCCCCAGGAAAATAAATATTGGGAGCTCAAATTGGCTAAGATTAATGTTTTTCATCCTAATGAGATAGATGTTCAAAAGAGAAATTGAATTTCAGGCAAGTAAAGAAAGTTATAGTTTTGTATATATGTCTGTGAAATTGAATTATTTAGGGATGTGAAAAAGATGAGTGTTTGTTACCATTCACATTCTTTTAATGGCATTAAAAAATCTTGTACCTGTAAAAAGCTTCAATTTTATAGTATGCTAGCCTCTATTTCCTGTTTTAAGAGCTTTGTAAAATTTATTAAATCATTTTTAAATACTTGGTCTATTTATTCTAGTATAGGGGATAGCAATGGAAGATAACTTTGCCACAAGAGAAAGGTACAATCTTAAAATATTCTTGACAGAATAATCCCCCATATATAGCTTAATAAATTTATGGATGCTGATCAAAATAAAAAAAATTGTGTGAAAAAATGGATTTCGATTAGGATTTTAAAATAATAAACAAGGACTGGCTAACATTTGAAAAATCATTAAAAATAAAATAATTAAAATTAATAGTAATATAAAAATGCATTAATAGTTGTATTCCCAGAGATTCAAATAGACTCATTTAATTACTACTGCAATTGAATAAAGAAATACATTAAAAAATTACACTTTATGGGACCCTGCACTTGTCTTAATTGCTACTAAAAATACCACCAAATCTTCTCTGAGAGCCCAGTGGCATGAAATTCTCCTGAACTTACATGTGTGATAACTCTAATACATTCTGAAGGAAAATTTGATAAAAGGAACAAAAATATTTCTCCTAACAGGTTATTTATAGTGAAGTAAAATCTTAGAGTATCAATGTTTCACAAAGGACATTTCCCAATGTCAAAGTCCTCTCTGAAGAATTTTTTTCATGCATGATCCTGTAGCCACTCTGTGTGTGGCTCTGACAAAGTCTGCAGCATTTCCCTTTGTTGCTGTGGTTTGCTCACATGACTTGGCTCTTCTGGTCGCTGGTGAGCATAACTAGCGGCATATTTCTCTGCTTGTTTGGGTCGTCACACAGTGTCTTCTCAGAGCTTTTTTTTTTTTTGGAAGATTTTACTTATTTGACACACAGAGACAGAGAGAGCACAAGAGGGAGAGTGGCAGGCAGAGGGAGAAGCAGACTCCCTGCTGAGCAAGGACCCCGATGTGGGGCTTGGTCCTGGGATCATGATCTAAGCCAAAGGCAGAAGCTTAATCAACTGAGCCACCCAGGCGTCCCTTCTCCGAGCTTATTTATTCTCATTTTCTGAGGCTTCTGTAACGCTTTCTGAACATGCTTAGACTTTTGAACTTCACACATCGGTAGTATTTCCCTTCAACTTTTTTTGGGGGGGGTACTTAAAATAACAGACATCTATTCTCTCACAGTTTTGGAGGCTAGATGTGTGAAATCAAGATGACAGCAGGGCCATGTTCTCATGGAGCTCTGGGTAGACTCTTTCTGTGCCTCTTCCTAGTTTCTGGTGGTGGCTGGCAATCCTTGGTGTTCTTTGGCAACAGGCTGCATCATTCCAATCTCGGTCCCTGTGGTCTTACGGCATTCTTCCTGTACGTCTTCGACTGTGCCCCTTCTCCTTTTCTTATAAGGACCCTAGTCAGATTGGATCAGGGACCACCCTTAATAGCTTCATCTTAACTTTATCACAATCTGCAAAAATTCTATGTCTAAAAGAAATCGCATCTACAGATGCTGAGGTTAAGGCTTGAATATATATTTTTGAGGGACGTAATTCAACCCACAACAGGTGTGAAGAGAGAGAAGCTATTTCCCCTCAATTTTTGAGAATTATCAGAGTGTTGTGATTTTTCTATTTGGCCAAGAAATTATGTTAATAAAATAAACTAATTACTACCCATTTTTATTATGGTGGATAAATGAATGTTTTTTATAAGGCAAATAGGAAAACCACAATGGCAGAAATTAAGAATGTGGAATTGATTTAGCTTCAGGTTAAATCTATTATAGTATCTTTTTTTTTTTTCCAGAGAAATCAATGACAACTTAATCACTGACTAGAGCTGGACTAAGGCCTGGAATGTGGGAGTCATTGCCGTAGATAATTCCCCCTTGTTATGGACAATTTCAGTGGCACCCATAATTCTAACATGGTGTCAGAACAGGGGTTGTCTTTCTCTAAGGTTTATCTTCTCTTTGTAGGGCATTCATTTATTTAACAAACACAATCCAGGCCTGTGTTTGGTGCCAGGGACATAGAGAAAATAAGTCCCTCCTCCTGAAACTCACAGTCTGTTAGTAGATATTTTTTTAGTTGGGTCCTGTTACTGAGTCATGTTCCTGGAAATAGCCATGTTTACTGAAAATACATAAAAGAGAAATATAATACATACCATCCTTTAAAGTAGTAAACCAATATGCAGAAAAAAACCTTTCAATTCTTTCTATCTTTATTGAATTCTCATTTACATCTACTCATTTTTTTGTGAATGTTCATCATTTTTACTATGATTCTTACTGTAAATTCTTTGGCCCCATCACTTTTTGACTATCATTGTATTGTTTTCCTTATTCATCAAACTCTTTCACTGCCTCTACTTTCACTTGGAACTAGTAAGATATTTTGTAGTTTTTTCATTTTTTTCTTTTCTAATTCCTTCTCTTGGTTGCACTTATTTTTGTTTCTCCAGCAATATCTCACAAATAAAAAGCTCAAGCATAATAACACAGTGTCCATGACTTTAAGACATTGTTCAGAGAGCACCACAGAAATGAGAAATTGGGTAGGATGGATATGAAATACTGAAGTGACTCTGATGTTAAAACTGGAGTTGGTCAAACTTATATCAAGGATATATAAACTTGGGAGAAAACAAAAATACCAAACTTCAGACATGTATATTAAAATTTGATAAGTGTATGCTAGATTTGAGTAGAAGGTCCTATGAGAACATGAAGGGTTAACATGTAATCCAGATGGGTTGTGGAGGTTTCTGGAAGCAAGTGACACCTGAGACAATTTATGACAAATGGAGAGGACTAAACCAGTGATGAAGAGGAGTAAAGCCATTCTCACAAAGGAAAAAACTGACACGAAGGCATGAAATGTGAGAGAATGATGCTGCAACTCAAAGGGAGAATTACACAGTATGGGTTGTTGGGGTCTTTACAGAAACCATCTGAGCTGGGTGAACTGGAGAGGCCACACACAGAGTACAGGAAATTCCCAAGAGTACCCTCATTTCTGATGTCATCTGCAACTTTGAGGGTCCCCGAGACTACCCTTAGGTTCCATAACAAACTAGGACTCACAGAACTCAGCAAAACCACTATACTCATGGTGATAGTTCATTACAGCATAGGATATAGATTAAAATGAAACAAAGGAAGACATGCAGAGGGTAGGATCCAAGAGTGTTCTAGGCACAAGCTCCCGGAGAGTCCCTTCTCACAGGAATTTTAAGGACAACACTAACTTTTTCCAGCAACAATGTGTGACAACACTAACAGGGTATTGCCAAACAGGAAAGTTTATTTGGTGTCCAGAGTTTTTACTTGGGGCTTGGTCACAAAAATATGTTTGATCACCCACATGGCTGATCTCAGTCTCTATCTCCTCCATAGGTCAAGCTGACACTCTGTGGCTGAAGGCTCCTCAACCATAAGTGACAGCATAGACTTTCTGACATGGCTCATTGTGCCCAAGAAAACAAAGAAATACTCTTATTAGGCAAGACATTCCAAGGGTACAACCTGAGAGGTTAGCGTCAGGACTTGAGGGCAAAGGCCAATTTCTCTTTGGGCAAGGTTAATACTTTATTTTATTATTTTTTTGAAGATTTTATATATTTATTTGAGAGAGAATGAGAAAGAGCATGCATGTATGCCTGGGTGTGTGAGAAGGGGCAGAGGGGAAGGGAGAGGGACAAGCAGACTCTGCATGTTGAGCACGGAGCCGAACATGGGCTTGATTTCATGACCCTGAAATCATGACCTGAGCTGAAACCAAGAGTCAGCTGCTTAACTGACTGAGTCACCCAGGCACCCCATGGGCAAGGTTAATACTTAATTGCACATCAGAAAAATCTGAAATTCCAGCCATATTTCCTTCGGAGGAAGTCTTATATAAGACATCCCTCAATGGACCAGGGGTCAGCTCCTGACTCAAAGGCATTCGTTGAGGTCCAGTGGATCTCAGCCCTGGCTGCTCATTGGACTTACTTAGGGGCACTTAATATTGCTGATTTAAGTCTATATCCCCTGACCCCAGAGATTCTGATTCACTTTGTCTGGGGCAGATCCAGGATTGCTATGTTTTTAAAGTTCTCCAGGTAATTCTAA
This sequence comes from Ailurus styani, assembly GCA_002007465.1. Taxonomy (NCBI): domain Eukaryota; kingdom Metazoa; phylum Chordata; class Mammalia; order Carnivora; family Ailuridae; genus Ailurus; species Ailurus styani. Next base: position 3,131,154 of record LNAC01000004.1, on the reverse strand, counting down.
TTTATGGGAACCACTGTATGAAATAGCTGGGAGAATTCTGCCTATGAAAGATACTCTCAGGGGCATGATGCTCTCTATCATAACTCTGGCAGCACAGGTACACAAAGATGTAGCTTCAAGAGAGGAAGCATAAGCAAAGAAGCTGAGTCAAGAGAATGGTTTTCAACTGGAATTGCTGAAGTATCCAGAGAGACATGCCAGTTCTCATGAGGCCTTACTCTACTACTGCTAAGTTGGTTTCTTGTATGTAACTTAGCCTTAGAGTGAACATCTATCATCACAGGTAATTTGTCTTTGTGCTGTGCAATTTGAATGAATCTACCTAATACTCTGGCTGCTGCCCTTCATCTTCTGGAGCAGGTGAATTAGGTTTTTGAGTCCCAGCTACCTCACTGATAAAAAGGAGAAAATAGTAGATACCCCATAAGTTGTCCTAGGATTAAATGATGGAAATCTTACCCTAGCCACAGTCCCAAATTGTTTAGTTTAACACATAACTTAAGACATAAATTAACTTATTTAATTTTTATAATAGCCCTGTGAAATAAGTGACATTATAATTTTCATTTGATAGCTGAGAAATTAGAACTTATTAAAGTTATATAATATGTTCATGGCTTTTTCATTAATAATGCTACTAGATCATATTTTTTTTACAACCCTTAGTGCTCTTGGAGCATGAGGGGAATTGATCCTGTCATTTTAGAAGGAACAGAATTGATACCCAGGGACATCAAATGATTTGAAGTTACTCATTGAAATGGGAGTAGAACCTTAATCTATTGGCATTTCTTCAGGAGGCTTTCAGGGGGCCTTACTTCTGTGGAAATGGGAAAAGAAATTTAATAATTTCACACATCCTCAAATTTTTTGTCATAGCCACCTTGTTATAGGGATTAAGTCAGGGATTAAGTATAGGGATTAAGTTCCTAAACATTTTTGGTTATCAGTATCCTTTGTGTCTTAGTAATTTTTCATGACATCACTCTGCCAATAGACATACGTAAAAGTTTCCTTTATTAAGTTGTTGGTGCCAACTTAGGGTCTAACAATTTCATTTGAAAATAAAATACATAAAAATTAAAACCAAAATTAATATTTTTATTTCATTCTTAAATACTCACAATTACTAGCACGATGTGTGTGCCTGGTGGGCCTAAACAACTTTGCAAGCTGCACAGATTGCACATTACCACTTTCATTTCCTGTTCTACATTGACTTTCAAGTGATACTTGTTTTTTATTACACCAATTGCTGAAAACCCAGCTTTGCAAAAATAAGACATCATTGAAAGAAGTGTAGCATGATCCAACATTGAGAAGGTAAATTAGCTTGAGCTAGTAGTTTGCACTATGTTGAAAAGATGTCAAGTATCATTATGTCTCCCTTGAAAAAATAAACTGTCCTATGGTGCTCTGGGAATCGTCTCATCACACTAGTTTGGGATACTCAGGTTTCAGTAACTTCTGAAGTGTTGAAATTAGAACTTGAACCCATGGTATGTTTATACATTCAAAATATCTTAATAACTGTTAATATTTGATCTTTTATTGCCTAAGTCTTTATCAGCAAGTCATTCAATGGAATTCTATTTAAAAACTAAGTAAATTTATAATATTATTTGATGATGTCATTTGAAGTCATGTGTAGAAGAAATGAATGAGTCATTGATAGTTCTTTGTCAATATAATTTTAAAAACACATTAAAATAACTATCAGGAGCACCTGGGTGGCTCAGTCATTAAGCATCTTTCTTTGGCTCAGGTCATGATCCCAGGGTCCTGGGATGAAGCCCTGCATTGGGCTCTCTGCTTAGCGGGAAGCCTGCTTCTCTCTCCCCCACTCCCTCTGCTTGTGTTCCCTCTCTTGCTGTGTCTCTCTCTGTCAAATAAATAAATAAAATAAAATAAAAATATCAAAAATAGTATCATGCATGTATGTGATTTATGTCTGATAACAGAGACAAAAATTTTTGAATCTTCTACATTTAAACCAGGATTATTTAAACTAGGATATTAAATTTATTGTGAATTTTTAAAGTTGAATTCTCATGTGAAAATTTATAACTATAAAATTGTGGGGCGCCTGGATGGCTCAGTGGGTTAAAGCCGCTGCCTTTGGCTCAGGTCATGATCCCAGGGTCCTGGGATCGAGGCCCACATCAGGCTCTCTGCTCAGCAGGGAGCCTGCTTCCTCCTGTCTCCTCTCTCTCTGCATGCCTCTCTGCCTACTTGTAATCTCTCTCTCTGTGTCAAGTGAATAAATAAAATCTTTAAAAAAAAATTGTGCATTTGAAAATAGTTTTTTCTTGCAGATTTGCTGTTAGAGTAAAAGCTCATGATCATAAAACTCATAAAAAAGATCATGAAACTTCAGAAATGAAAAATATTGGTATTTTATAAAGGAAACTGATCCCACAAATAATTTTTTCCCTTCTTTCCTGTTGGAGGTACACAATTTGTGCTAGAAGAAAATTTTATAAAATAATGTAGTTTGCGATCATTTAATTTTAAAAAAAATTTTTTTAGAGAGCCCTGACATGGGGCTTAGCTCACAACCCTGAGATCATGATCTGAGCCAAAATCAAGAGTGTGATGCTTAACTGACTGAGCCACCCAGGTGCTCCTTCATTTAATATTTATGCAAATATTTTAGATTGGTCTTGCTTTCTTTTTGTTCAAATTAATTGACTTCTTGACAAGTAGAAATAGAAAATATGTCTACTTTTTCACTCCTTTAAGTATTTGCAGAGTCATCAATGAAAAGAAAAATTATGCATATTTGTTTATAACTAATTCTTTGTTTATAACTAATTTGTATACAAATTGAACAAAATATTTGAAAACCTTCATATTATTTTTTTTTCTCTTTCCACCCTTGGATATGATTTGACTGAAGATATGCAAGTTCCAGGTACATAGCCAAGGGTGTCCAAAATCTAAATAAATTCTCCTTGATGCGTTTGTATATGAAAGCATAAGTATGTGGGATTTATAAGAGCTAAATATTAGAGCTTGTTCATTTTTTATTTCGACTTGTTTCTGAAAAATAGCTTATAAAAAGTTATTTCAATCCATAAAATTCCTTCTTTCTGATATTTTCCTGTCTTAACTACCTACGATATTGATGTTTCTAAGTGCCTGATAACACAATTCATAAGTACTAAATTATTATATATTAGCTATATTCTATTCTATATCTTAGCTTAATTCTATATATTCTATTCTATATATTAGCTTAATTCTATATTAAGAATATAGAATTCCAATATATGAGATTATTTTGATAGTAATTTATAGCTTGTTCTGAACATTAAAATACTGTACCTATTTATTTGGGGTGAAATTAGTACTGGGCTGCAGTCTTCATGAAGCAAAGTATTTTGAGTTGACTCTGTCATCTCATTATGAGCAACTGGAGAATATGAAAGTGTTGGTTTGACACAGATGTCAGTGTCGAGGTTGCGATTTTTGTCAGCAGGGCATGGAAGGTGTCCGAGCCGCAGGCCTAGCTATTTCTTGTTTTGAGTAAAGGAGTGGTTTGGCAAACATCATCATTCATTTATATTTAACTCTGTTACTTGAAGTCTATCATCAGTTTCAAATATAATTCCCAATATATGGTATTTTTTTTTTTGGTTTTCAAATAGATCTGATTTTTCCCCCTCATTCTTTTCCCAATATATATTTCTTGACAGTGTAAATTGATAAACTTAAAAGTAATTACTAAGGGAAACTATAAAATCACCATCTTTTAGAAATCTTTAATAGTAGGGTAGATTTTTCTGGGGTTCTTTAGGCTGTAGATTAAGGCCAGGGAATAAAATTTCATAATTTTCAGAGTCTACTAGCTTTATAGTTCTGGAATGCACTGCTATTTCAAGCAAAATGGAAAACGAATTGAAATTTAAATCTGCTGACTGTTGATACCAGTTGAGACTAGAGTGATGAAAAGTATAACAAAGGAATACTTTGTGCTTTGGGATTACTTTCTTTATGTCAATCTTTTGGCACATATATTTGAGACACATTTTTGGGGGGAAGGTGTTTCTTCTCTTTGATGTCACTTTTATCTAGTGCTATTTTGAAGCTTATTTTTCCTAGTTTCTGCCCACTTCTCAACTCTCTCCCCCACACCCACATTGTAGGTGTGAATAGTTTGGAATTCTGAGTGGCTTGGGTGCTGGGTAATTCTGTTATATAGCACCTCAAAATGGCACTACATGGGATTGGCAGTGGGCTGAATTCATTTAATTGTGTACTTCAAGGACAGAGGTCAGGAAATTGGAGGGACATCCAGGGAACGACAGAGGAAACTGGGCATTATAAGGGTGGAGCCACATTTACTGCTTAAATGTGCCCTGGATGGAGAGGTGAGGAAAGGGGGGACAGAAGTGGCAAAGATCATCTCTAAAGGCTCTGATAATCTCAGCTTTTTGTTTCTAATCTAGAGACTTGACTCGGAAATCTTTTAAAAGAGGTTTATATCTTCAGATTACAAGTAAGTGGTCAAAAAACCAAAAACTCTTGACGTTGTCTGCATTGAGCTTGCATTTTCTTTCCTTACCTCTTGTATATAAATTGCTTTGGAAAAAGTTTTATATATTTTATCCTCTTAGTGTTTATAGCATTAATAGCTTATATTGTTAAATAAGAGTATAACTTTGCCTTCTATTTTCTTGTTTTTAAGATACTTCATTTTACTTTCACTTTTTAATTTCTTTTTGCTCTTTTTTAAGTAATAATTTTATGACTTTCTTATAATTTAGTTTTATCTAACAATATTAAATTTTGAGCTGTTGGTTTGTCTTAACATTTTTAAAAAATGAGGACAATTTTTAAAGTAGTTTTAAATTCAGGAAAGGAAGGAAAATTCCTGTACAAAAGACAGGCAGATAGCCCAGGGACTGAAGGCAAGATCTGAGGATCTCCTGGGATGCATTAGGAGAGATGGTTCCCCCTTCCAGGAGCACATCTGAGAGAGGTGGCATTGCCTCTCCAGGGACAAAGGAGTGTGAGGGTGCCATTTCCCTCCTCCAGCCCTCAGCCTAGGCACAGAAACACCTCCTGAGGGTTCCTAACCTGGACACTGGCTCTTTACTGTGCTTTACAATAAATCCCATGCTTCTGCAGTTTGGTGCAATTGCCCTTCTGGGTCAAGCTTGTATCAATTGCAGTGCCACAAGACCCTCCCCCAGAAGACAGGCACATATCCCTGCCACACAAGGCCACTAAACTTTGGAGTTTTGAGGCTCAGCCTGCCTGTGTACTGCTTTGTGCACTGCACAAAACACGGCACAAAACAGAGCACTTCTTTGTTCCAGGCAGGCAAACAACCTGGACATCATGTGAAGATGGTGATCTGAAGGACACCTAGGATGCATGAGAGGAAACTGCTCCTCTGGGAGGGTTTCCCTGACAACAGCAAGCTTGAACTCCCTTCTCTGGAGATGAAGGGGTTGACTGGTCCCATTTCCCTCCCTTGTCCCTCAGCATAAACTAACTTCAGTAAACAGCACAGTGCAAACACTGGTAGCCTAAATTGCTGACACCAAGCCCTGCCACCCTGCTCTCTGCTGGTACTGCTGTTCTTGGGCAAGTGTGCCTGAGAACCAGAGCAGCAGGCCCTTCCCTCAGAAGACAAGTAAAAAGCCCCACTTGGAGCACATCTACTAACCATAAAGTTCTGCAAAGCTTCAGCTCTAGTAGAAATAGCATCAGGTCTCTTTTAACAAGCAGACCAGAGCACACCTAGTAAAAAACTCACGAAACTCTGGCCTAGGCCCAAACATTCCCCACTGCAAGCAAGGAGAAACTCTGCAGAGGACTGAGGGATAGAGCAGCCAAAATACAGCAGTAGAGTGTATGCAGCATATACCAGAGATATTTCCTCAATCCCTAGAGGGTACAGGACCTTTACCTCATATAGCCATTACTTTCAGGAGCAAACATAACAAGCTTTCCTAACACACAGAAGAAGACAGAGACATAGACAAAAAGCCAAGATAGAGGAATGAATTCATTTCAAAAGAAAGAACAAGAAAAGGTCATGGCCAGGGATTTAATTAAAAGAGATATAAGTAATATGTCTGACCCAGAATTTAAAGCAACAATCACAAGGATACTAGCTGGACTTGAGAAAACCATAGAAGACACCAGGGAGTTCCTTACTGCAGAGAGAAAGGAGCTAAGAACTAATCAGGGCAAAATTTAAAAAATGCAATAGCAGATTCAAAAACAACTAGATATAATGACCATAACAATAGAAAAAGCAGAGGAATGAATAAGTGATATAGAATGTAAAGTTATAGAAAATAATGAAGCTGCGCAAAAAAAGGGAAATAAAATCTTGGCTCATGAAAGTAGACTTAGGGAAGTCAGTGACTGTAGCATAATGACATTCATATTATAGGAGTCACAGAAGAAGAGAGAGAAAAGGGGGCAGAGGGTTTACTAAAGCAAATTATAGGTGAAAATTTCTCTAATCTGTGGAAGGAAAGAGACATCCAAATCCAGGATGTACAGAGACCTCCCATCAAAATCAACAAAAATAGGTTAACAACAAGACATAGAGTACGGTTAAATTTTCAAAAAAATAGAGTTAAAGGGCGCCTGGGTGGCTCAGTGGGTTAAAGCCTCTGCTTTCGGCTCAGGTCGTGATCTCAGGGTCCTGGGATCGAGGCCCACATCGGGCTCTCTGCTCAGCAGGGAGCCTGCTTCCCCCTCTCTCTCTGCCTGCCTCTCTGCCTCCTTGTGATCTCTCTCCCGCTGTGAAATAAATAAATAAAATCTTTAAAAAAAAAATAGAGTTAAAGAAAAAAATCCTAAAAGAAATAAGACAAATGAAGTCCCTAACTTACAAGGGAAGACAAATGAGCATAGCAACAGATCTCTCCACAGAAACTTCAGAGGAAAGAAGAAAGTGGCATGATATAGTGACTGTGCCGAATAGGAAAAATATGCAGCCAAGAATATCCTATCCAGTGAGGCTATCATTCAGAATAAAAAGAGAGATAAAGCTCTCCCCAGACAAACAAAAACTAAAGGAGCTTGGGACCACTAAGCCAGACCTGCAAGAAATATCAAAGGGGACTGTTTGAATGGAAAGGAAAGACCCAAAGTAACAAGCTAAAAAGGAACAGAGAGAATCTCCAGAAACAATGAGACAAGTAATAAATGACACTAAATTCACATCTATCTATAATTATTCTGAATGCAAATGGATTAATGGCTCCAGTCAAAGGACATAAGGCACCAGAATGGATAAAACACAAGACTCATCTATAAGGTGCCTACAAGAGACTCATTTTAGACCTAAAGTCACCTGCAGACTGAAAGTGAGGGGCTGGAGAAATATTTACCATGCAAATGGAGATCAAAAGAAAGTGAGTAGCACTACTTATATTAGACAAACTCAATTTTGAACCAAAGACTGTAATAAGAGATGAAGAAGGGCACTACATCATAATAAAAGGGTCTATCTAACAAGATGTAACAATTGTAAATATTTATGCCCCCAACATGGGAGCATCCAAATATAAAAAACAATAACGAACATAAAGGAACTCATTGATAATAATCCAATAATAGTAGGGGACTTTAATAGCTCACTTACAGCAATGGACAGATCACATAACCAGAAAATCAACAAGGAACCAATGACTTTGAATGATGCACTGGACCAGATGAACTTCACAGATATATTCAGAACATTCCATCCCAAAGCAACAGAATATACATTCTTCTCAAGTGCACATGGAACATTCTCAGAACAGGTCATATACTGGGTCACAAATCAGCCCTCAACAAGTACAAAAAGATCAAGATCACATTGTGCGTATTTTCTGATCACAACACTATGAAACTTGAAGTCAACCATAAGAAAAATTTGGAAAGACCACAAATACATGGAGGATAAAGAATATCCTACTAAAAAATGACTGAGTCAACCAGGAAATTAAAGAAGAAACAAAAATACATGGAAACAAATGAAAATGAAAACATGATGGTTCAAAACCTTTGGGATGCAGCCAAGGCAGTCATAACAGGGAAGTATATACAATACAGGCCAACCTCAAGAAGAGAGAAAAATCTCAAATATACAACATAAACTTACACCTAAAGGAGCTAAAAAAAAAAAAGAAAGAAAGAAAGAAAGAAAGAAAGAAAGAAAGAAAGAAAGAAAGAAAAAGATAAACAAATAAAACCTAAAGCCAGCAGAGGAAGGGAAATAATACAGTAATGCAGAAAGAAATGATATAGGAATAAACAAACAAACAAAACCAGCAGAACAGGTCAATGAAAGTAGGAACTGGTCCTTTGAAAAAATTAATAAAATTGATAACGCCCTAGCCAGACTTATTGAAAAGAAAAGAGAAGGGTCCCAAATAAATAAAATCACAAACGAGAGAGGAGAAATCACAACCAACACCACAGAAATACAAAGAATTATAATATTATGAAAAATTATATGCCAAAAAATTGGGCAATCTGGAAGAAATGGATAAATTCCTAGAAACATATATACTATCAAAACTGAAACAAGAAGAAGTAGAAAACTTGAACAGACCAATAACCAGCAAAGAAATTGAATCAATAACCTCCCAACGAAAAATCTCCCAACAAACAAAAGTCCAGGGCCAGATGGCTTCACAGGGAAATTCCTCCAAACATTTAAAGAAGAGTTAATACCTATTCTTCGCCAACCATTCCAAAAAATAAAAATGGCAGGAAAACATCCAAATTCATTCTATGAGGCCAGCATTACCCTGATACCAAAACCAGACAAAAACTCCACTAAACAAGAGCACTATGGGCCAAAATTCCTGATGAACATGGATGTAAAATTTCTCAAACAAAATACTAGCAAATCAAATCCAACAGAACATTAAAAAGAATTATTTACCAGGATCAAGTAGGATTTATTCCTGGGCTGCAAATATAGTTCAATATTCACAAATCAATCAATGTGATACATTACATTAACAAAGGAAGGATTTGAACTATATGATCCTTTCAATAGATGCAGAAAATCATTTGACAAAATACAACATCATTTCTTGATAAAAACCCTCAACAAAGTAGGTATAGAGGGTTCCTCAACATCATAAAGGCTATATATGAAAAACTCACAGCTAATACCATCCTAAATTGGGAATAACTGAGAGCTTTTCCTCTTCAGTCAGGAAGAAGAAAGGGATGCCTTCTCTGCTTTCTCTCACCACTTATTTAACATAGTCCTGGAAGTCCTACCCTCAGCCATCAGACAATAAAAAGAAATAAATAAAAGGCATCCAAATCAGCAAGGAGGAAGTCAAACTTACACTATTTGCAGGTGATATGATACTCTATGTAAAAACCCAAAAGACTCCACCAAAAAATTGCTAGAATTGATACATGAATTTAGTAAGGTTGAAGGATACAAAATCAATGTGAAGAAATCTGTTGCATTTCTATACATCAATAATGAAGCAGCAGAAAGAGAAATCAAGAAATTGATTCCATTCATAAGATACCTAGGAATCAACCTAACCAAAGATGTAAAAGATCTGTACTCTGAAAACTATAAAACACTTATGAAAGATATTGAAGATGAGAAAAAGAAATGGAAACATTACAAAGCTGTAGTCCTCAAGAGAGTATGGTACTGGCACAGAAACAGACACATAGATCAATGGAACAGAATAGAAAAATGCAGAAATGGATCCACAACTATATCGTCAACTAATCTTTGACAAAACAGGAAAGAATATCCAATAGAAAAAAGATGGCCTCTTCAGTAAATGGTGTTGGGAAAACTGGACAGCAACATGCAAGAAAAAAAAAAGAAAAAAAAGAAAAAAGAAACTGGGCTACTTTCTTCCACCATACACAAAAATGAACTCAAAGTGAATTAAGGACCTCATGTGGAACTTGAATCCATAAAAATCCTAGAAGAGAACACAGGCAGGAACTTCACTGACATTGGCTAGAGCAACATCTTTCTAGATATGTCTCCCGAGGCAACGGACATAAAAATAAACTATTGGGATTTCATGAAAATAAAAAGTCTCTGCATAGCAAAGGAAACAATCAAGAAAACTAAAAGGCAACTTTGGAGTGGGAGAAGGTATTGCAAATGACATCTCTGATAAAGGGTTAATATCCAAAATATATAAAGAACTTATCAAGCTCAACACTCAAAAACCAAATAACGCAGTTAAAAAATGGGCAGAAGACATGAATATACATTTTTCCAAAGAAGACATACAGATGGCTAACACACATGAAAAGATGCTCTACGTCACTCATTATCAGAGAAATACAAATAAAAACTATCATGAGATATCACCTCACACCTGTCAGAATGGCTAAAATTAAAAGTCAGGAAACAACAGGTGTTGGTCAGGATGTGGAGAAAGGGGAACCCTCTTACACTGTTGGTGGGAATGCAAGCTGGTGCAGCAACTCTGGAGAACAGTATGGAGGTTCCTCAAAAAGCTAAAAATAGAACTACCTTATGATCCAGCAATTGCACTACTAGGTATTTAACCAAAGTATACAAAAATACCGATTTGAAGGGATACATGCATCCTGATGTTTGTAGCAGCATTATCAATAATAGCCCAATCATGGAAGAGCCAAAATGTCCATCAGTGGACGAATGGAGAAAGAAGATGTGGTATATATACATAGTGGAATATTACTTAGCCATAAAAAGAATGAAATATTGTCATTTGTAACAATGTGGATAGAGCTGGAGAGTACTATACTAAGTGAAATAAGTCAGTCAGAGAAAGACAAATACCATATGGTTTCACTCATATGAGGAATTTAAGAAACAAAACAAATGAACATAGGAGGAAAAAAAAGAGAGAGGCAAACCAAGAAACAGACTCTTAACTATAGAGAACAAACAGGTTTGCAGAGGGGCTGTAGGGGAGGATGGGTTAAATGAGTGATGGGGATTAAGGAGGGCACTTGGGATGAGCACTGGGAGTTGTATGTAAGGGATGAATCACTAAATTCTACACCTGAAACTAATATTCCCCTGTATGTCAACTAACTGAAATTTAAATAAAAATGTGAAACTGCAAAAAAAGAAATAATAGGCTGGCCTTCATTAAAATTAAAAATTTCTGCTCTGTGAAAGACAATAACAAGGGAATGAAGAGACAACCCATGGCTGCGTGGAAATATTTGTAAAAGACATATCTGATAAAAGACTGTTAGTTAAAATATACAAAGAACAGTTAAGATTCAACAATAAGAAAACCAGCAATCATCTTAAAAAATAGGCAAAAGACTTTAACGAACACCTCACTGAAGAAGATATACTGACGGCAAATAAGCATATGGAAATATGATCCACATCATATGTCGTCAGGAAAATGCAAATTAGAATGAGATACCATTACACACCTATTACAATGTCCAGAATCCAGAACACTGACAATAAATGCTGCTGACCATGTGGAAAAACACATCGTGTTTTTGGTACAGACACGCTGGAAGACAGTTTGGTGATTTCTTACGAAATTAAACATACTTTTACCATATGATCCAGCAATCCCACTCTTTGGTACTTATAGAAGGGTATTGAAAAATTATGTTAACACAAAAACTGTACATGGATGTTTATAGCAACTTTATTCATAATTGCTAAAACTTGGAAGCAACCAAGATGTCCTTCAGTAAGTGAATTGGTTAAATAACTGTGATACATCCAGACACTGGGATATTATTCAGTACTCTAAACAATTGAGCTATAAAGCCATGAAAACACATGGAGGAAACTTACATGCATATTACTCAGTGCAAGAAACCAGTCTGAAAAGTCTGCATACTATATGATTGCAACTATATAATATTCTAGAAAAAGCAAAACTGTGGAGACAATAAAAAGACCAGTGGTTGCCAGGTGTTGAGGGAGTGGAAGGGATGAACCAACAGGTAGAGCACAGAGGGTTTCTAGACAGTGAAAATACTCCGTATGATACTCTAATGTTGGACGCATGTCGTTATACATTTGTCCAAATCCACAGAAAGTACAACACTATGAGCAAGTCCTAATGTAAACTATGGGCTCTGGGTGATAATGATATTCAGTGTAGATCAAATGTAACAAACATACCACTCTGGTAGGGGTTGTTGATAATAGGGAAGGCTATCCATGTATGGGAGCAAGTGGTATATAGGAAATTTCTGTATCTTCCCCCCAAGTCTGCTGTGAACCTAAAACTGCTCTAAAAAAATAAAGTTAAAAAACTTGGTTTTTGAAAACCTACAACTTCTCTCATTGATTCTTTTTTCCTTAAAAGAAAATACATCCCCCTGTGTTCTCCATATTCTTGAGTTGAGCAAATGATTACTTCTGTCATTTTAAATGGTTCTTCATAGGAAATGCTTTTTTTCTCTCCCCTGAATATAACTTTGTCTTCTTTGATAATTATAATGATTGACAGCATGTTTAAAATAAAAATCATTCAGTTAGTATTCTGGGAAATTTTCAAGAATTAGCAAATTTCCTCTTGAAATTTCTTGGGTAATATCTTAAATTTGCTATTGCTAGTTTAGTAATGGTTCGAAAAGCTGATAACACTTTGAAATAATTAGATGAGTTATCCAAACACTGCTACATGTAAGTGGGATATCTATTTTAATGTGTTGACACCACAGGTTAACCAAAGGTATTCCAAATAAAAAATTAAGATAAAATTTGCTCATAATATTTCATAATAATTTTCAAATATGAATTTTAAAATTGTATTCTGTAGTATTCTTATAAATTCTCCACAATTTATAGGCACTTTATGTATAGTTCTGGTCATGTATTCTTTAGGAAAAATGTATAAAATATTTTATTTATGAAGACCACATTTTTAGGAATAATATGTAATTTATTTTAGAATATATCTATTTATAGAACTGGTTTAATTTATTTTAGAAGCTGTTTATTTTCCATCAACCTTATTTCCATTTTGTTTGACTTTGTGGAAGAGCAGCGTAAGACTGCTCAGTGGTTATTCCTACCCATTCAGTGGCCTGAGCAGTGGGAACTGCAGACCAATCTTCAGTGGCCAGCTGGACCTCTAGGCTTCAGGAGAGAACTGCTGAGTAGGCACAGAGGGCACCTGCACACCTTCAGACTAGTCTGTGACTTCAGGTGGAGTAGCAGTGAACTCAGGAGCTGGAGCAGTCCATTCGCCCTGAAATTCCTCCTTGGTCACAGCCTTTTCATCAGTGGCCTGCTCTTCCTTTTCAATCTCTTTAGGATCTCTGTAGAAGTAGAGATCAGACATGACCTCCCATGGGTGTTCACAGGAAATCGTGTCACACATTCGCAGAACTTTCCTGGCCAGCATCCACCACGTCAGACCGCTGAGTGAACTCCCTTATTGTTGTAAGGAATGGCAATGTCTACATAATGCAGAGCAGAGTCTGTGTTACACAGAGCAATGGTAGGCAGGTTAATATAAGATGCCTCTGTAAGAGCCTGGTGGTCAACCCTGAGATCAGTAACCACCAAAAGTCTCAGCTCTCAGAAGGCTGCCTGGATCTGGTTAGTGAAGGTTCCAAGAGTGAAGCAGCCAGCAATAGAAGTTGCTCCAGTAGCAGCAGCAAACTTCAGCACAGCTTGTTGGCCAGTATTCCTGGGTGATACGGCATTGACATCAGCTGGGTTTTCAATGGCAACAATGGTTCAAGCTGCCAGCAGAAGCTTCTCCTGGTTCTCTTCAGATTTATGATGTGGATGCCATCACTTTTCCTCTTGTAGATGTACTGTTCCATTTGGAAGTCAAGGTTGGTGATACTTAAGTGGGTTCCTGCTGCAAGGAATTTGAGGATATCTTCCTCCTTCATTTGCAGGACATCAAGGACGCCAGACATTGTGAAAGTTTCCCTTTAAATTACAATGGAAATGAAAAACAATGCCATATGGACCCTTCCCTGGGTAGCAGGGAAAGGGAAAACTGGTTTACTTTTAACTCAATGAATATTAGTGTTTTCAAATATTTCAGAATGAAATGAGGATGTAGACATCACTTGATAAAATTATAGAGGTTTAAATTTCTGCAGTTTTATTTTTTTAATTTTTTAAAAAGATTTTATTTATTTACTTGAGAGAGAGAGTGCGTGAGCGATCACACAGGAGCAGGGAGAGGGACAGAGGGAGAAGTAGACTCCTCACTGAGCAGGGAGCCCCTCACAGGGCTTGATTCTAAGACCTGGAGATCTTGACCTGAGCCAAAGGCAGATGCTTAACCAACTGAGCCACCCAGGTGCCTCTAAATTTTTACAGTTTAAAATATNTAGACTCCTCACTGAGCAGGGAGCCCCTCACAGGGCTTGATTCTAAGACCTGGAGATCTTGACCTGAGCCAAAGGCAGATGCTTAACCAACTGAGCCACCCAGGTGCCTCTAAATTGCTACAGTTTAAAATATTAATATTCTCTCTCTTTCTTGGTATAGAATTTACATTTTTGGATAATGTTTGCTATTAAACTGAGTTTTGTCTATAAAAATGAATTTAGCTGAAGGCCACATCTTGTTGAACAAAATAAACCTTCAATGACTTGCTTAATACAGAGAAATTAACCTTCTATTTTGATACTCTTGCAGTCTGCATNCTTGTGATCTCTCTCCCTCTGTGAAATAAATAAATAAAATCTTAAAAAAAAAAAAAATTAAAAAAAATAAAAAATAAAAAATAAAATATTAATATTCTCTCTCTTTCTTGGTATAGAATTTACATTTTTGGATAATGTTTGCTATTAAACTGAGTTTTGTCTATAAAAATGAATTTAGCTGAAGGCCACATCTTGTTGAACAAAATAAACCTTCAATGACTTGCTTAATACAGAGAAATTAACCTTCTATTTTGATACTCTTGCAGTCTGCATTTTACTTGAGTACCTTACCTATATTCTCTAACTATTAACAAACTTCAAATCACCCCTCCTATTCTACCTTTCTCTGGTTACCTGTGTGGTCATAGTTAATAAATTTTCATGGAGTGACTATCACCAACTCAATCATAAATTCTTAAACAAATACTGACAGGAAAGGTAAAAGAACTTCGAGAAGCAAGAAAAGACACAGTGAGTCTCAGCTCACAGCTCATAGCTATGAATATGGTTAATCTTTAGTCCTGAACACGTTGCCTTTCAAATTAATTCAAAGATGAGTGAACAGAGTGTATTTTAGCTTCCCCATCATGTTGTTCCCTCTCAATCTCTCTCTTTCTTTTTTTTTTAAGGGACATTGGGTTATCTTATATTCTTTATCAATTTCTTGATAAAATTGGCTCCAATTTCTAATCTAGTGTTCTTTTTCATAGCTTCAGGTTCATGAAATGAGTTACTACTGGCTTGAGTTCTATGTTATTTTATCCTCTTTGTCTGTTGTACTATTTATCTTCTGCCTCTATTAATTCTTTTCCTATACCATGTTGTCCAATTATTCTGTCTCTCAATTACCACCATTGCCCAATTTTATTCTGCTTCCAAATCATTGTCAACATGGTCTCTAGAAAATTTTTATTGGAGATTTAGGACAAAAAAGAGTTTCTATCACAGGACAGCATACCATTTAAAATAAGATTATAGATATTTATATCTGTTAGATTTTCCTCCACAACAAATCACCTCAAAACTTTAAGGTAACAATCATTTTATGATTGCTCCTGAGTCTATGGGTTGACCATGTAGTTCTACAACCATCTGTGGGTTGGGTGTTCTAGAATGGCCTTTCCCATCTGTTAGGCAGTTGATGTTGGCTATTGGCTGTGGTAATGGGGATGATTAGACCATGCATCTTTGATCATCCAGCAGACTAGCCTTGGCTTTTAACATGATAGCAGCAATGGAATTCTGAAGAGTAACAAGAGATAAGCCTTTAACAAACAAGTACTTTTCAAATTTCTGCTTATGTCAGGTTTGCCATTGACCAAAGCAACACACATGACCAAGCCCAGAATCAGTGTGGGAGGGGAATACTTAAGGGCAAGGAAACTGGAAGGAGGATTATTAAGGCAATTTCTAAACAACCTATGAAACATTGTTTAGCTTCTATATCTTTTTTTAATTAGTCATCTTTCCTCATAGGGCACGTGTATTCCATTGAATTTCTGGACTAACTTCTCTTCCTATGACCTCTTCTCTTTCCACCTTGTCTCAGTAACTCAATCTTGCCCATCCCGTTTCTTTATGTTATGCAAACCACTTTATCTCTTTTTAAACTCTTCCTATGTCATCTATTTTAATTATTTTATTTTATGTTATTCTATTTTAATTCCAGTGTAGTTAACATACAATGTTAGATTAGCTTCAAGGGCACAATATAGTGATCTTCCTATGTCATCTAAATCTGACTTCCAAAGAACCTAATTTTTGTAAATGAACTTACTGATGACATATGCTTATTAATAAAATAGCTGTCTTCATAATAGGAGTCAGTAGACAACTCAAATCTTTTTCTCACAGCTAAACAAATAAGAAGATAAAATGTGAATTCTCACAAAATAGTCAAAGTATTTTTATGTATTCAGTGTAAAAATAAGGCTTAAGAGTTATAAACTTATAATAAATCTGGGCCTCCACTAAGTGTACTCTATTGATGAAAATTTTATAGCACATTTGGAAAAAAAAATCCTTCAGAAAATGGATATTCCAAAACAGAAGAAAGACAACTGTTTGATGATAATGGAAGACAGCATGAACATTTTGAAATAGTATTATTATTTTTTAAAAAACAAACTATATAAAAGTGGCCAATTTTATTTTAAAAACTTAAGAGAACTCTGCTGTAGAGTTTTCAAATCTAATTTCCAGTGGTGGCAACTCTAAAATCTGAAACATTTTACGTAATGACTTATTTTATTTGTGGATATGAAGAAGGGCTGTGTACCCAGATTAGGCTCTAAGGGACTTCCTGCCATATTGAAGTAGCAACCTGAAGATCTGGGTATAGAATATGCAGTTTCACTTTATGATTCCTAAACAGGGAGTAGACTCTAGTGATCTGGTATATATATATATATATATATATATATATATCTCCAGATATAATATTTGGATCAATAACAAGTATAATTGAATCTCTCTGATACCCATGGCACGGAGATATGCTTGAGTAGGATTATCCGATAAAATAGGGATTATCCATTTTAATTTGAATTTCAGATAAACAACAAATAATTGTTTAGTATAAGTATGTCCTAAATATTGGGTTGGAGATATCTATCTTTCTATGCTAAAAAATTATTCATCTGAAATGAAAATTTAA
Organism: Ailurus styani; assembly: GCA_002007465.1. NCBI lineage: Eukaryota > Metazoa > Chordata > Mammalia > Carnivora > Ailuridae > Ailurus > Ailurus styani. The sequence continues at coordinate 3,113,888 of LNAC01000004.1, read as the reverse complement.
TGGGAAATTCCATATATTTTTTTAAAGATTTATTTATTTGAGGGGAAGTGAGAGAGTGCACACTTGAGTGGCGGGAGGGATAGAGGGAGAGAATCTTCAAGCAGACTTCTTGCTGAGTGGGGCTCAATCCCACAACCCATGGACCCATGAGATCACAACTTGAGCTGAAACCAAGAGTCAGAGGCTCAAGCAATTGAGGCACTTAGGCTCCCTGCTGTTTCTGTCAACCCTATCAGCTTAGAACAATATGAAGCTGAAGAGGCAGGACATAGACATAAAAAGTAATAATGTAAGGAAACATACTGTAGCAGTTTAAAAAACGCATACCCACAAATTATTTGGCACTCCATTGAGAGGTGGAGTGTATGCCCCCTCCCTTGAATCTGATTAAATTTAGGGATTTGCTTGTAAACCAAGAGAATGCAGAGGAAATGCTGCTCTATGACAGCAGAGGCTGGGACATGAAATGCGATGCAGTTTCTGCCTTGCTCATTATTAAAGCACGGAGCCTCCAGAGAGAAGACTACTGCTACCCTTAGGCCATCATAATGTGAGGAAGCCCAGACCACAGGGAGAGACTCAAATGGGTGCTTCAGTCGACAGCCCCTGTTTAAATCCTACTGAGGTAGGAACTTAGAGCCTGTAGCAACCATCAGGCATGTGAGTGAAATCACCTCCAGGTCATTGTAACTCCAGCCTTTAAGAAACTCCCTGCTGAAATGCTGACGTTGTAGAACAGAGATAAGCCATTCCCACTGTTATTCTGAATTCTTGACTTTCATAGTCCTAGACCATACTGAAGTGGTTGTTTTAAGCCACTAAGTTTTGAGGTAATATTTTTGTTGTTATGCAGTAATTGTAAGTATAATACACATGTTAAGAACAAAGTGAATGTTTAACATAATCTGTGCTGTGGTAGTTTAGAGGAGGAAGCAGTCACCAAAAGTTTGGGTAGGGTGGGGCTCCCCTTCCTGCCCCCCCCCCACTTTAAAGGCAGAGCTTGACAGACAATATAGGACATGGACAATGAGAAAGGAAAAGCATGAAAACAAAGTTAATGGCAAAGATCCTTGTTCTTTTTTCTTTAAAATTCTTTTCTTAGAATAATCGCAATTAAAAACAAACCAGCTTACAAAGCACTGGAAAAAAGAATAAGAGCTGAATGGAGAAGGAATAAATTAAACTTCCATCTTAATTTCTGGGCTATGCTTCTGGGCATTTAAAGATGAAGCTATTGTGGTTGTTTGGGCATAGTACTTAATGGTCTTTAGGGAGACTGAAAAACTGAGAAGCAGACTGCAATAATTTTGGATCAGTGACCCACCAGGATAACTTAGTTCCTTAAATTTCCAATTTTTTTAAAATTCTGAAACAAGGGCATTCTAAAAGAACAGAAAAGTTTCATGGGAGAGCAAATCAATTTGGTGAAAGGAGACTTTTCTTTATGCCTTAATGCCTTTGGAGAAGTCTCCAAACTGCCAAACAACCAAAGATAAAAGCAAAAGAGAGTATTTGGCCTTGATTTTGTGAAAGGATTTTTTGAGAGGCAGCATGTGTGGATATTGTTGGGGAAGATATTGATGGTTGAGTCTTTTTCCTTGAGGACTTTACAATGTCAGGAGTTGTTTATACTGTAAAGGATGTTTGTACATTACTCAAAATAAAACTAAAACCTAGATTATATATTTACATATACAGGACTATATTCTTTATTTTAGAAGGGGTTGCTGAAATAGCTTTCCTCCTCTCCTTCCTGTATTCTTTCATCTTTTCTCTTCCTTTGCACCTCTCTGGACCTTCCCAGAACCCTTCAGTTCTCGCACTGTGTCTGGGCCTATCAGATCCTCTCTTCCTCTGCTACAGTCGATCAGCCCTGGTTTCTCTGAGTTTCCTTCAACTTCTCCATTGAACCTACTGATGGCTCCTTCATATGTGTCCAAATGTACTTCTCCTTAGTGAAGCATAGCAACCACATAGATGGAATTTTCCAAGATAGGTAGTATACAAACAATTTCATTATCTTCATGTATATAAGTTTTTCACACATCCCGATTCTGATATTCAACTACATCTCTCAGAACTTATCTAATTCTAAGAGGGACACCAAATCTCCCAGATCATGTATTTAGATTTCTTGTATGAAAAATTCTTATCTTCCATCCCTCATTTGCCTATTATTATTGTTGTTGTTGTTGTTATTTAATTAGCTTTCTGGTTATTCTGCAGCTTTCATTGAGACTGTGGTATTTGGTTTACTCTCTTTGTTTTTGCCCCAGATCTGGCATTTTTTCATCCATCCATCCATCCAGTTTATTATTTATGTAAATAGCTTATATTATATGATAGCCTCATAGTTACTTGTGGTTCTCAACTTTGAAACCTTTATTTCTTTTCAATTTAGTTACCTGGAGTGTAGTGAACATTATGTCAAAGAAATAACAATACTTAAAATGCAATTCAATTGTTAAAAACTATCACCAGACTTTGGTAAGAAATGAGATTATCTATCTATCTATTACTAATAGCTCAAATTTCACTTTCCCTTGTTCTCCCATTACTTTTAGGACCTTACAAGCATTCACCAGTTTAAGACTTCAGCCTTCTGAGTATGGTGGGGTGGTGTCTCATATGTACCTCAGAAAAGTGTGGTCAGGGTATTGTCTACCCTGGTTTTTTTCTGTCACTCTGTGAGCTTCTCAATTCCCTTTGCCTGAGGGGCTGTCAGTGCTCTACCGGTAGATACCTGCAGTGAAAACACCCATGTCCAAGCCAAGTATTTACTTTTGAACTTCCATAGCTGCCAAATCCCAAGGTGGGAAAGAATGCCCATGACTTGATTAGACTTTTGTCTTAGAGATTTAAGTAACACCCCTTACATGTTGTCAGTAAGAAGACTAAATGTTTAAGAAGACAAATGTTTAGTAAGATATGCATTCTTGTATATAAATATACAAGAAGCGTTCCTATAAAAAACCCCATTTTTTTTTTTAGAAATCTGTTTGGGGTCCACTTAATACCTGGTTTATATATGACTAAGAAAAGGCATGCCATGTAGAAACTATATCTTAGATTAGTCAAAAAGAATTTGAGGAGTTCCTTAATAGAACTTTAGTTTGCAACTAGGATGGTTCTTAAAATATATTGAAAGAAGGAAGCCAGCTGCTAACACAAAGGAATACTACTCAGTAGTCACTGTGTAGGAGTTGTTATGAGGGCTAGAAAGGAGACAGTACAGATATTCAACAATTGCTTAAATCTTTACCAAGAAATACTTTGGGGGAATGTGCCGTACTTAAACTCTATCTAGAGGTAATCCACACTTTAGGTTTAGAGAGTTATAAGCTAATGATACTCTCTGTATAATTTGGTAAACTAGGAATGAATAAATTATTTGGGTCAGACTTAATGAGTTTAAGTATTGAAAGTAAATGAAAAATTAATTTAAGACTAGGTTGTTTAAGAAATATAAGCTCACTTTGGAAATAAATCATAGCATAACCTTTGGGAAAAGAATAACCTCACCTTATTGTTTTCACAGATATTTTTATTTGTAAGCTGAGAAGACTCTATGGTTACACTATATTTATAAATTCAAAGATGCTTTGATAAGTTTATTTTTTAAAGATTTTTATTGATTGATTGATTGATTTAGAGGGCACACACACATAAGGGGTGGAACAGAGGGAGAGGGAGAGAGAGAATCTCAAGCAGACTCTGCACCGAGCATGGAACCTGATACAAGGCTCCATCTTACAATCCAGAAATCATGACCTGAGCCAAAATCAAGAGTTCTATGCTTAACTGAGTGAGACCCCCAAGCGTCCCAAGTTTAATTTTTAATAAACATAAAAATAAACAACAAAAGGAGAGGAGAAGGGTAGTTTGGGGTAGAAAAAGCAATTCTCATGCACTTTTAAGAAAGTTTCACTTGAAGTTATACAAACATCTGAAAGCACACAGGGAAATACTCAAATTTGCAGATGCCAGTAGCTTTTCTGAATGAAGACTCATTTACCTAGTCAGTTCTCAAAAAACTTTCATTGGATACTTAACATATTCCAGGCCTTGTATTAGATAACAGAGATGAAAGGATGAAGGAGATGCAGCCCCTGTCCCAAAGGGCACAATCCAAATGGTGGAGACAAATTAGGTAAATATATAACCCCATCTAATAGAACATCCAAGAGATCTGCAAAAATGAATTAGTCACTCTATATAATTATATATCTTTTTAGTATAAGATGCTGCTTGGCAGAAACTCTAAAGGAGTTTTCAAACCCAACACAGATTCTCTCCCACGAGTCTGACTCATCAGGAGGGATTATTTTGTCCTGTGTTAAGTGGAACCACATCATGCTATCTTGGAGCCCAAATCCCTTGAGTACATAGTTGGTAAAACAGTACTACAATGGGCATTCTGTTTGATCTCTGCCAATCCCTCCCATTTTTCTGGTCTGGCTATAATGCTCTTTAGTTCACATTTCTGAGACAAGTATATCTGCTTTCTGATCTTTTAGTAATGAAAGGAACTTTAACCATAATTGGATTCAAGTGCACACTTGCCCAGTTTAGTCCTTAGGTTTGATCCCAAATTCCACCAGCAGGTGGTAGGGAAGTCAAACAGAGTTAACCTGTTTATAATTGTTTTGGGCTGAGACAGCAAGCACAGTAATCATTGTGATACTTCTGGGTAAATAACAACTTTTATGTTCGGTTTTTTTTTTTTAAGATTTATTTATTTATTTGACAGAGAGAGAGAGAGATCACAAGTAGGCGGAGAGGCAGGCAGAGAGCGAGGAGGAAGCAGGCTCCCTGCTGAGCAGGGAGCCCAATGTGGGGCTCCATCCCAGGACCCTGAGATCACGACCTGAGCTGAAGGCAGAGGCTTTAACCCACTAAGCCACCCAGGTGCCCAACAACTTCTATGTTTATAACAACACCTGTAGATATTGATCTCACTTACTTTATTTGACTTGTTAAATCTGTGTGCTTTTTTGAGCCACATTTTTAGTTTCCTTGAATTTTAAGTATCAGCATTATTATTATTGTTAAAAAATACTGTTTGTGAATGTGTACATGTATGGTTCGCCTTACTTAAAGCTTATATAAAGTAAATATGGTCTTTATATCCAAGAAGAGTATAACTTAAAGGATTGAAAGCATAATTCGTATGTGCTAATATTGATATCCTGGAAGATTTTCTTTCTAGAATAAAAAATCTGAGAATGTTAGTTATCCATTTTCTATTTCATTTCTTATTCCGCAAATGAACCAAAAGGGACAGGGATTTATTGACCATTGTGATCTGCATACCTCTGGAGACATTCAACTGCTTTTAGCATCCATCACCCCAGCATTCCTGAGGTCCTTTAGCATTCTCTGTGACACGGAAACAAGTGAACAAACATCAAACACCTATGTTTTTTTCCTGTTCTTTTTTCCAAATAATTTTATACAAGTCCATGCATGTACAAGATTAAAAATAAAGAAAACAAAGGTTAATTAGAAATAACACATCGAGCTAATTTTCCTTAACTGGAGAATTTTCTACGTGTGTATGGGCCTGTAACTACATGATTTATTTATTTGAGGGTGAGCCAGTGAGAGAGAGCACAAGTAGGGGTGGGGTGGGGAGGTGGGATTGGGGTGAGAGGCATTGGGCTCCCTACTCAGTGGCGAGTTCGCTTCTCCCTCTCCCTCTGTTTTTGCCCTCACTCAGGCTCACTCTCTCTCTCTCTCTCTCTCGAATAAATAAATAAAATTAAAAAATAAAAATTTAATGTCAGGAAATAAAGTTAGCCTGCCTTTAACCTATTGTGATCAATATATTTGATACATAGACTATTTGGTATTAGGCAGGTAGTGTTAACTTGAAATCTGAAAAAATATTTCCTTTTTGAACTCTGATGATGTGTCATCATAAATTATGTTGTTGAAAAATCATTTGATGGAAAGATAGAGAAGGTTTTTGGATCTTTCCAAATCCCCACATAGAAATAACCCAGCAACTAGACAGCAAAACCAAAATATTCATGCACAACATTTATAATAAAATTAGGTGGCATGATAGTCTCTTGAATTCCAAAAGTATAAGTAGGTACAAACCATCAAGAGCAACAGTACAAAAGATACTGTCCTATGTACAGGAGAAAGCAGAGGAAAACAATGGTGAGTCTGAAGGACTTGAGAACATTCTGTTCTCTCTTATTGATCTTAAAATAACCAACTAATATCCATTCGAAAATATAATGGGGGCAATCTACAAACCACAGCTGATAATGGGAATGGGTTTTCCCACTGTCAAGAGTGCTGGCGGGATGCCTGTGTGGCTCAGTCAGTTAAGTGTTTGCCTTTGGCTCAGATCATGATCCCAGGGTCCTGGGATCGAATCCTGCATCAGCTCTTTGCTTGGTGGGGTCCCTACTTCTCCCTTTGCCTGCCCCTCCCCACCTCTCTCTGACAAATAAATAAAATCTTAAAAAAAAAAAAAAGAAAAGAAAAGTGCTGGGACCTTCACAGTAAGGCCTAAAAGTGTTAGAGAAGTCTAGGGCCTTTGGACTCTTAAAATTAACCAGCTGGAATTTCCTTTCAAGACAGGATCCCACACCAAGGAGAAACTGTTTAGAGTGGATTAAAAACTGGCAAACAGAGAGACAACCAGAGGACCAAAGGGCATGTGTAGATAAGATTGGGGGAGGAAACAGAGACAGGAAATCTCAGCAAGCTGCCTTATTATTTAACAGTATACAAACAACGGAACATGGAGCTCTAAAATTAAAAGAATAGCTGAATTCTAAAAATTCATGAAAATCAATTTTACATAAAATAACCAGAAACTATTGAGGTTAAGTCTCAAAAAGTTGTTATAAAAATAAGAGAGAATAAAAAGAATAGCATTTTTACAGATAATATAAGCCTACTAAAAAGACATATCCATAAAAGAGGTGAAAGTCATAACCTACTAACTAAAAATAAGTTACTATACATTAAGCAAATGATTGATGCAAGTTATTAAAAACAATATAAGTAAGAATTAGAGATTCTAAGAAAGGAAGTGACAGATGTAAGAAAGAATTGGAAATTGAAGAAAAATCATTTTAGAAATGAAGATTAAATTGAAGGACTACAAGACTAAACATAACAAATAGTGCTATAAGAGAAATAGACAAAAAGAGAAAAATTGTTTAAATCAAAAAGAACTTTAAAATATTTGAAAGTGACAGATATTGAAGATAGACAAAGAAAATCTAATATAGGGATAATAGCAGTCCATTAAGAAGAAAGATCAAAGCAAGGAAAGAATACCAGAATATGAAATTTAAGAAAAGTTTCCTAAAATTATAAAATATATAACTGAAAATAAATTTTAAAAGAACTTATCAGGTACCTGAGAATATTGACCCAAATGACTGCCACTAAGACACACTCTAGTGAAATTACTAAAAAAGAGGAAATCATATATTTCCTAACTAATTGAACATTAGAGGCTTAGAAACGATATATTTTTGTTTGATTGATAAAACTTACATTTCATTAAATGGAAGTATGTAAAAGCGTGAATGTTAGAAACTTGTTCCTGAAACTGAATCCAAAAAAGGAATGCTCCATTTATCTATTGCTACATAGCAAACCACACCAAAACTTAGTGGCTAAAAACATCAACTATGTCTGTTTTGCTCAAGGATCTGCTATTTTGTTGGGCCTTGATTGGACTGGTTCACCTTTATTCTACTTAGTGTCATCTGGGACAGCTCAAAGGCAAAGGAGTTGGAATCATTGAAGACTTACTTATTCAATCAGGTAGTTTCTTTACGTTAAGGGTTGGTTAGTACTCAGGCAAATCCTTGACAGGGACCCTCTGCTGTTTTCTGGAGTTGTTTCTCAGCACAATTCTTTCCCCCTCTGTCCTTCAAAACTGCCTTGGTTACCTAGGAGTGTGAGTTCTGTCTTCTCAAGTCAGGGAGGCAGCCGGGCTCTTCCTGGATCTCCCTCTCATGCTGCAGCCTGGAAACCCTCTCAAGGCCGTAAGCTGGAGCAACAGTGTAGGGAATACCTCATTGGTCTCCCAACTCTCGGCATCCCTACCTGAACCTTCATTGTCTAACATTCTGTGTCTTGAAGATCAGTATTTCAAATATTTTGCCCATTTTTGGGGTGTTTTAGACAAAAGGATAAGTTATTTTTCTGTCTCCATCTTGACTGGAAATGGAAGTCCTGCTTGGCTGTCTCTGAGTTATGCCTTAGTTTATCTGTACCTCCTGCAAAGATGTTTAAACCCATAAATATTTACAGAATGTTCTCAAAGCACAGTAAATACCTGTGTGCCTACCTAATGTTTCCCTGATATTAAACCATTCATGCTTTGAGTGTTTTTCACTGATCTTCTTGTCAAATCAGTAAATTGTCTCTTTTACTTTTTATTTCTGTCCCTATCTTTAAGGAATATTATATTACTTTTCTGCTGCTGCTGTAATAAATTACAAACAAACTTTGCAGCTTAAAACAAGCCAAATTTATTCTCTTGCAGTCTGTAGGCCAAAGGTCTAGTCCCAGAGCGGCTTGGCTATTTTCTTTGCTTCAAGTTGCATAAGGCTGAAATTAAAGTTAGCAGGCATGTGTTCCCACCTGGAGGCACTGGAGGTGGAATCTGTTCCCAGGCTTGTTTACACTTTTGGCAGAATTCAATTCCATGCTGTTGTAGGACTGAGGTCCCTATTACCTTCTAGTTGTCTGCTGAAAGCTGCCCTCATCTGGAGGCCTCCTTTCAGTCCTTGCTCAAAGCCCCTACATCTCAGAACAAGTGACGACGCCTTGGATACTTCTCATGCTACCATGATTCTGTTCTGTCTTTTCCTGCCACGTCTTTCTGATAGACTCTTTTGCCTTCCTATTCTAATTTTAAGGGCTGGGCCAATCTGGACATTCCAGGAAAATCTCCCTATTTTAAGGTTCATAATCTTAATAATATCTTCAAAGTCCCCTTTGCCATATAGGATAATATATTCACAGGGTCTAGGGGTAAGGTATGGATATCTTAGAGGATGGACATTATTCTGCTACCACAGAAATAAGTGGTAATTGTTTTTATTACAGGTTCTATTTCTCTGAAATTATGAAAAGAAGTCACTCTGCATATTTTTGGATCTTTATTTCCCTTGGGGGCCAGTTTGCTTTCTGAGGACTTGGGTCTTTTCCTTTGCCAGATTCTTAAGCCTCAGTCACAATTTCTGATCTGGTAAACAGGATCTTTACACATCCTCTCTTTGAGAGCAACTAGACCTGGGTCCATCTCCTTTTCCCATTTATATACATTTGGTATGATCTCCAAAATCTCATCCTTTTCTCCTAGGTCAATCTCTTGCTTGTTTCTTGCCTTCCTTCATCGTTCTTCCATTATCATGCTTCTATCTAAGCATATTTTTTACAGCTAATTCCATCTCTTCTTTTTTGAGCAAATATGATTTCCAAAAACAGATCGTTCCAGGAACAACGGTTCTTTTAAATTGTCTACGTAGCTGTTGTATTTCCAATAATTTTCCTGAGTTATATATATATATCTATCTGCTGATATATATATATATATATATGTCAACTGAAGAAGATGTCATATATCTTATATAATCATGTCTCATAGTCATGGATTATAAATTTAATAAATCAGATCCAATTTAAAATTATTATACTGTATGGGTGCGTGCGTGCGTGTATGTGTGTGTGTCTGTGTGTCTGTGTGTGTCTGTGTGTGGTAACTTCTAGTCTGTTGATAACCTTAATGGACAAGAGAATTTAGCCTGGGTGGCTCAGTTGGTTAAGCATCTGCCTTCAGCTACGGTCATGGTCCCAGGGTCCTGAGATTGAGCCCCGCATCCGGCTCCCTGCTCAGTAGGGAGCCTGCTTCTCCCTCTGCCTGCTGCTCCCCCTATTTATGAGCACTCTCTCTCTCTCTCTCTGAAAAATAAATAAATAAAATATTTTTTTTAAGAAAAGAATGTAACCTTTCATATGTGGGTAAAGCTACGATAAGCTGCTGGAACACTACAGTGTTAGAATCCCACTTAACTCTTTCTAAACTCTTAAACTTTAGAGCCACCTAACCTGTTCACACCAGAAACCTCAATATTGAAGTGCTATTTTGGTGTTCCTATGGTAGTCCTTGTTCCTATTAAGGTTTATTGTGTTTTATTCTATTGATGAATTGGCAAATATTTATTATTCTATTATCTTTCTGAATCCAGAGCAACTGAGACATAGACAAGGGAGCAGACAGAAATAAAGATATCAGCTTCACAACAGGTGAAAACTGGACTGAAGACTGTAGTGTAGATGTAGTGCCATGATGAGTTTCTTAACACATCACTCCTGACTTAACCACTCAGGAATTGATGCATCTGGACAATGGTAACTTAGCACTATGGGTTTCCTATAGGGTTGAGAGCATACCAGAGTGTTTTCTCTCTGTTGACAGGAAGGTTCAAAGGAAAAAAACCAAACATGTTAAGCCAAGCAAACTCATTTCTTTTCCCAGATGCATTAACTAGTTAAGTCATGCCTCTTTTCATGGGAAGGAGTAATGAGGGAGTTGAGAGGTGCAGGAAGATATTAGATGAGGGGAATAAGGTTTCCTCCTCTCCCCACCATCTTATAGGGGTGTGTTCATCATCTCCCACCCCCAACCATGTAAGTCAGTGAAAGTTGATATAATGTCTTGTGTAGATAAGTCTAACTATTAGATAGAATTTGCTCCTGTTTCTCTGAAGATGTTCCACTCGATCTCTTTCCAGGTGGGTGCTGTCCTTTGTGTTTACAGACTATTATATTCTCAGAGACAAGGCCTCTGGGTCACCTAGACTTTTAATGCTTTTAGTTTTTTCCTGGGTGGATCAGCAGGTCGAGGTGCACTGTTCAGACATGGAGAACAGAGTGTGTGAAAGGGGTAACGTGCCTTAACGAATGTATCAATTTCCCTCTTTTCCTTTTCTGACTCATTTTCTGATTCCCTCTTTCTTTTTCTCATTGGGTCAGGCATAAAATCTCTACTACCCTGCCCAGGGGCATAATTTATCTAAAATACCTCCACTGGACTGTGATTATTTAATTGGACTCACTTGATTTGGCCTGTCCTATTTTTGCCTGTATTTTGTACAAAGAAAAGTGGGGATTATCTGTCTTTTGTCATCATCATCATCATCATTTTATAACAAAAACCCAAACTGAAATAATCTAAAACTATAATACCTCTCAATTTTGACTCGTGGAACCTGATGGTGTAAAGAAAGGCATCCTACATACAGATATCCCTCACTATTCAAATCTCATTACCCAAACATTTGCTCTATATTCTTGCAAAAATTTTACCCATATTTCATTTTTTGAACTGAAAACCTGCTATAATGAATACATTTGTGCACCAGAAAAATCATTTTAATTGGGCAGGACTCAGGGAGAGAAGATGTAAAACATGCTACGTCTATCTAGCTGTTCTCCCAACAGGTTCATAGCATGTGTACTTGTGTTTTTCAATGCGTTTGCACTATTGCTATCAACTTTATTACTTTTTCCCTGAGAGTTCAGCCTTTATGTGTTCCAGTGGTTGCTTCTGTAAAGTGCCTGTAAGTACTACTAACACGGGGTTTAAATTACATACCAAGTGTTAATTTTATTTGAAATCAGAGGGATGGTTAGTTAGCATTTGAAATATTCCGATTGGGCATACACTCAAATAAGCAGTTAGTTAGCATTTGAAAGAATCTAATCAGGAGACCATTTTCCAGAGGCACCTGCTTCTAGGACTCTCAATATCTAAATCTTGATCACTACTAGTAGGTGTCCTAATTATAACATATGGAACATTGAAATGAGTTTTCATTGGTGAAATCAGAGTGTTCAAGATATATGGTTTGGTTTGAAATATTGCATAGGTACTTACATGTGACTTACATAAAAAAAGACAGAATTTCCAGTGAACCAAGCAGCCTAGACCAGTGGTTCTTGATTAGGGGGCAACTTTGCAATTTGGCAATGTCAACATTTTTTGTTTTCTCAACTGGGAAAAGGGACTGCTACTGACTTCTAGTGGGTAGATGCTAGGGATGTTGCTGAAAATTCTACAATGCACAGGAACTTCCCACCCCTTAGCTCTCCCCACCCCCCCCAAAGAATTATTGGCCCAAAATATTAGTAATGTCAACATTAGAAACCATAGCTTACACTCTTCAGAGTGGTGCCCTAGGTCTAGGATTCTATGGCTAGCCATTAACTGAGGAGGCTGTCTTCTGCTTCTGACTAGAAATTTAGTTGACATCTGCTACTAAAATAATGATGCAATTCCCTCCAAGAAACCTTTCATGGAAGGTGCTAGTTGGAGTTCCTATGAGGTCACAGAACTTGAACTTAACTATTTCTGTTCCTGCTTGGTAATATGTGTTTGAATGTGTTGTAGAATTCAGTCTGAGACTTACTTTTATTGTAATAGAACACCTGATGTGTTGAGAGATTTTCAGAGCATAGACCTCTAGTTTTTACCTACCTCTCATTATTAGATACTATTTATATTTATCAAAACAGCCTAATGATTGTGCATAGCTAATTTTGCTTAGATTAGTTCCTAAAGGGAAAGATATAGTTCAACCTTCTGTGGCCTTTACTACCCAGGATCTTGAGGAGTTTTTAACATGCTTAAATATCTGTGCATACACTGAAAAGTTCCTATTGAGCAAATTTTACTTCCAGAACAAAGTTTTCTCTAAATTTTAGTGAAAATCTTTGCACATAAAATATCTGAGAGGGAGACAAACCATGAGAGATTTTGGACTCTGGGAACCAAACTGAGGGTTACAGAAGGGAGGGAGGTGGGGGGATAGGGTAACTGGGTGATGGGTATTAAGGAGGGCACATGTGGTGATGAGCACTGGGTGTTATATACAACTAATGAAATCACTGAACACCACATCAAAAACTAATGATGTACTATATATTGGCTAATTGAACATAATAATAAAAAATAAAATAATAAAATAAAAAATATCTGAGCTAATTACTCGTAAGTCAGAGAATCTGTAAGTACAAGATCTGCAAATCATTGGTACATGAGGTAGAAAATGCAACAGAATATTTGATAAAGTCTCTTGGTTCTCCACTTGCTTCAATTTCACTTCTACAAACCACCATTGTAGCGTTTTCATAGTCCACCACATTAATACACATTTCTGTCTCCCCTGCTAGGTTGTGAACTGTTTCAAGGTGGGAATGGCCCACTTCTAGTACTTACCGAAGAACCTGGCACAAAGAGTGAGTTATGTCTAAAAGACGAATGAATAAACTGATATCATCACTTATTCCTACATCCAAAAAGGACACATATTATTTGTATTTATGGTTTCTACAGATTGTTTAATGTTCAGAAGAAATGGGTGAGTGTTAGTTGTAGAAATTTCAAATGGAGAGAGCAAATAGACAATATAATGGTTAAAGTGTCCACTTGAAAAACACTAGCTGATTGTTGGCCAAGAGGGCTCACAGGTGGCATTTATTATCTTGGTAAGTATGTAATCCTAAATCTTGTATAGTTAACTCTGAGAGTGGATGTGCTAGCCACTGCTGTGATGAATTTCCATTAACCAGACTCATGAGATTGATGTATAGCATACAATTTTTAGTATAACAATATTCACAAGTATTGGCATGATCAGAGTATTGACCTGTAGGCACATCCATTTGGAATTGGGATCAGAGCAGTGAGATTCAGATACAATTTTTTTTTTAGTCTGATGTATCCATCTCCCTGAAAGGGAAAGCATTTTTCATAGGACTGTAGTACTATAAGTATAATCAGTTAGGATGCTTTCTTCCTTGGATGAAGCTTGGTTGGGCACCCCAGTTTTTGCTCTTTCGATTTTCATTTTTAAGAATTTCATGACAGAACACTCCTGCTTCTCCATATCCTCCACCAATTTATGATGAAAACTTTCTTTCCTTAAGGAATATCATATTCACGCAGATTGAATTTTATCTTTTCGGCCAGGAACCTCTGCATTCATGCATTATTCATTAACTCTAAATCTCAGTGGAGATTGTCACACTGTAGCTTCTTTGAATTACAACATAAACCATATTATCCTCCCATTTTCTGTCCCTTCTTCATATCCTCCTTCCTTTCTTGACTTCCTCCCTCCTCCCTTCCTTCTTTTCTCCCTTGTTTTCCTCCTCTCTCTCTTCTTATTCTTGCATTTTTCTTCATTTTTCTTTTTTAAAATCAAGTCCAATCATGCTAAATTAAAAACAATTTTAATTGTGACAAAAGATCACTTAAATTTACTATTTTAAATTGTAACTTAACTTTTGTCGAATACTGTTGAAAATTTAAATAATGTTAGGAACAAAGAATTAAGTTCCAATCTTCCTCTGGTAGGTTTTATAATCTTTTTTTTTTAAGATTTTATTTATTTATTTGACACAGAGAGAGAGATTACAAGTAGGCAGAGAGGCAGGCAGAGAGACAGGGAGAGGAGGAAGCAGGCTCCCCGCTGAGCAGAGAGCCCGATGTGGGGTTCCATCCCAGGACCCTGAGATCATGACCTGAGCTGAAAGCAGAGGCTTTAACCCACTGAGCCACCCAGGTGCCCGGTAGGTTTTATAATCTTAACTAGGTATTTAGATATAACCACTTAGAAAGGATGTGATCCTTTCTAAAACCTAGACAACAGATAATATCATCAAAGGATTGTTCATTTTTAAAGACTCTGCTGTGATATTTAAATTCATTTCTTAAAAGAAAACTAGACAGAAATAAATTTCAGGGAAGGTCAGGTTTCCAGCACTTGAAAGGCTTTCTAAACATTTAGAATGAAAAATGTAAGAGAAAGAATTTATGGGAAATTAAAACTCCAGGAACATTTTTACCTGTGAGAGAAAAATCAATTGACAAGAATTGCTTTGAAGTGTGGTAAGGTTCAAAGGTAGAGGTCACTGACCCACTTCTCTAGAAGTAAAGGTGGTTCCTTACAGAACTGGGCAGAAAGTTCATCCCTGCTATATTTTTCCCAGAACTTTCCTTCCCCTGTTTCATGCTGTAGTGAACAGATGATAAGGAAGAAATGAATTCAAACTTATTTACTTGCAAATAGACATATTCTACAAAGCTTTGAGTAAGAATACTAAATAGCAAAGCAACCCTACCACTTTTCATCCTTCAAATTCCAAACTGATTTTGTCAAAGACAGATTCTGTTAAAACACAGTCACCGTTTCATAAAAAATAAAATAGAATACAGTAAATTCTCTCAATATGACGAGCATTCATTTGACTTTCTTTATGTGACTCAGATATATTATTCAAAGTCACACCAAGTTATTTTCTCATGCTAAATGTCTTTTTAGTTGTGTGATATATTGAACAAATATCACTTGTCTATTTAATGTTTTTAATTCACACAAAGAACCAAATCTAGTGTTTATGTAATAAATATATTAGACACTTAATTTAAAAAAAAGTCTTTATCATTCAGAAATTCCCAACTGAATTCTAGACAAATCTAATACCTCAAGCCTTAGACAGGGGTAAGTCAGCAGGCTTTGTCTAAACCTGACATGGCATTGATTTGCTTTTTCCTCAGTTTCGTATATAGATGGCAAGTTAACTATACACTTGCCTTATCTTCTTAAAGAACTTTTTTTGAGCATTAATTTAATTAGTGCACGGAAAACTTGATACTCTGGTTACAACCACATGCAGTATTTTTAGAATTTGGAGTGCTTGGGTGGCTCAATCGATTGAGCGTCTGCATTTGGCTCAGGTCGTGATCTGAGGGTCCTGGGCTAGAGCCCCACGTCAGGCGCCCTGCACAGCAGGGAGCCTGCTTCTCCCTTTCCCCCATGCTCATGTTCTCTCTCTTGCTATCTCACTGTCTCTCAAATAAATAAATAAAATCTATTTAAAAAAAAAGGAATGTAGAGTTATTTTTGTAATAGTGAAAAATTTAGGATAGCTTTAGCTTTATTACAGAGATAATTTCACATTTTTTAAAGAATAGGATGGGAAGATTGATGGCTTGTTTTGTTCCTGGTAAAAGAAATTGGAGAAGTTTTGGGATGATGTGCATTTACTCAAGACTGACTTAAACTGGAAGGATATTTATCTGAAATTACAAAAGTCAGCCAATCAGAGTCACTGCCCTGAAGAGCAAGAGCATAGCTCACCACTATCCTTAGGATAAGGTCAAAACTCCTTTAAATGAAACATAAGACCTCATATGACTTGGTCTTTGCTTACAGTTCTCAGTTCCTCAGTAATGCTGATCTGCTTTCTCACCTACATGCTTTCACTTAATTGTTCTCTTCGCCTAGAACACTCGGTCCTTTTTGTTATTTTTCACTGAACTAATTTCCACTTATCTTTTTGGTGTCAGCTTAAGTGCCTCTTCCTTTGTGAAAAGCTGGACTCCCCGCCCCCCCCAAGGCCCGCCTGGTCAACTTGGTCAGGTGCCTTAGTAGTATTTTTTTCTTTTTCTTTTTTTTGGCAGGGCACAGTATACTTTATTGATGGTACATGACAAGGTAGGGCTCCCCAAGCCCTTCCCCTTCTTCAGGGGTCTGGGATAGAACTGGTGGAGTCAGGAGATTCTCAGTGTTTTGGGGGATAAGTTGGGGCAAGGACTTCCCAGCAGCTGAGGGTCTCTCTCTTCCTCTTGCTCTTGCTGGGGCTGGTGGTCCAGGGGGCTCTTACTTCTTGGAGGCCATGTAGACCGTAAGGTCCACCACCTGGTTACCATAGCCAAAGTCATTGTCATACCAGGAAATGAGCTTGACAAAGTGGTCACTGAGAGCAATGCCAGCCCCGGCATTGAAGGTGGAAGAGTGTGTGTCTCTGTTAACGTCGCAGGAGACAAGTTGGTTCTCAGTGTATCCCAGGATGTCTTTGAGGGGGCCCTTTGTTGCCTGCTTCATCACCTTCTTGATATTGTCGTATTTGGCAGCTTTGTACAGGTGGCAGGTCAGATCCACAATGAACACGTTGCAGGTGGAGATACAGAAAGCCATGCCAGTGAGCTTCCCATTCAGCTCAGGGATGACCTTGCCTACAGCCCTGGCAGTGCCAGGGGAAGCAGGGATAATATTCTGGGCACCCCTCGAACATCACACCACAGCTTCCCAGAGGGGCTGTTCATGGTCTTCTGGGTGGCAGTGATGGCATAGAGAGTGGTAGTGAGTCCCTCCATGATGCCAAAGTTGTCATGGATGACCTTGGCCAGAGGATCGAAGCAGCTGGTGGTGCAGGAGGAATTGTTGACAGTCTTGAGGGAGTTGTCATATTTCTCAAGGTTTACACCCATCACGAATGTGGGGGCATCAGCAGAAGGAACAGAGATGATGACCCTCTTGGCCTCACCCTTCAGGTCAGCCCCAGCCTCTCCATAGTAGTGAAGACCCCAGTGGACTCCACAACATACTCAGCACCAGCATCACACCATTTGATGTTGGTGGGATCTCACTCCTAGAAGATGGAGATGGACTTTCCATTGATGAC
Organism: Ailurus styani; assembly: GCA_002007465.1. Classification (NCBI taxonomy): domain Eukaryota; kingdom Metazoa; phylum Chordata; class Mammalia; order Carnivora; family Ailuridae; genus Ailurus; species Ailurus styani. The sequence goes on along the minus strand of LNAC01000004.1, from coordinate 3,096,368 downwards.
AAGTTTCCCATTCTCATCCTTGACTGTGCTGTGGAATTTGCCATGGGTGGAATCATACTGGAACATGTAGACCATATAGTTGAGGTCAACGAAGGGGTCATTGATGGCAACAATATCTGCTTTGCCAGAGTAAAAAGCAGCCCTGGTGACCAGGCGACCGATATGGCCAAATCCATTCACTCTGACATTCACTATCTTGTCTTGGTGACGCGGCTGGCACAGCACCAGAAGATGCAGCTGTCTGACGAACAGGGAGGAGCAGAGAGGCAGTATTTTGTTCTTTATGCTCCAGTAGCACTTTGCTCCTACCTCTGTTATAATATTTTATATACTAAATTGTAATTGACAGTTTACTAGTCCACACTTATAACTAGACTTCAGGATAGGAGAGGGTAAACATGAGATCTTTCTTAACTGTTGTAGTCCAATACTTGACACAAAACATGCATCTGATAGACTTTCATTGAATGGATCATGCATAAATAAATAAATGTTAATGTGAACCAGTGGTTTTCAAATGGAGATGATTGACCTTGCCTACCAGTGAATATTTGGCAATATCTGGAGACATTTTGATTGATAAGATTTGGGATGGTGGCGTTATGGCATCTAGTGGGTACAGGCCAGAGATGCTGCTAAAAATTGTACAGTGCACAGGGTCAGCGCCCCCATAACCAAGGGTTGTGTGGTCAAAATATCAGTAGTGTCAAGACTGAGAAACTCTGGTGTAAATAATACTGTGTTTATTGTAACAGGTTTTACAAAAGTATCCTTAGGGGAAAGTAGTAGGAAAAAATGAGTAGCAAATGTAAATAGCTGGGATGTTTGGAAGCAGTTCAAAGAGAGGTACAAGGAGAGTGGTACAGAACCAAGGTCATGGAGAGCAACGGAAGCCAATCTTCTGGTGTTAGTGCTGTGTGGTGTGTGGTGGCTGAGTAAAGGAGTTCAAAGTGTTCAGGCTTAGATGTGCTCTCCAATGTATGTATTATTCTCTTCTTATTCCCTCTAGTTACTGCTCTTCTGTGTAACCTTATGTTCTTTCTACTGTCCCTAGAATAATTGTCACTCAGTTGTGGAGTTTAAAAATATATATATTGTCTTTAAATATTCTAGATTTTTATGCTGAGGAGGAAAACTGAAAATGAATAGCCCATAATTTGTGGGAGAAAGATGGCAGAGAGAACCTGAAGTGATTCTAACCCAGAGATAGAGAAAACATTGTCTTTCTGCCTGTCTTCTTAGAAACAGGGACACATTATTTCATACAATCTGTGTAACATCTTTCTTTGATCACATTTTATCTATTGTCAAGCATAGTAAGACCACTATTTCTATATATATATATGAAATGTATCTAAATTTAAATCAAACTGGCTTTCAAAATCATATACAGTATAAAAAATGGAACCAATTAATAAATAAGAAAGTGTTTGGAGTATTAAGTAAGGACAGATGATATTTAACTGGCTTTGTAATTTATGGTCTATCATTCTGATTAATAATCAGATGTACTGTGTCTATGGAAACGAAGAGGAAAATTATTTCTGCTTCCAACAAATGTACAAAAATGAGAAATATTGTGCTTCTCTGAATAATCAGCACAGATGTTGCTCTCCTTGTTAACCTTGTGTTATTATCTATTTTACTATGAGAAAAGCAAAGTCACGTGGATGGAAATCAAAAGGTGTAAGATTAAGAAAATGGATGGATGTTGCCCTAAAGAAAGTTATACATTATCAGTTAATTTGGAATTCTGAATTGCTTTTTGAATTAGGAAATAAAAATGTTCAAACTTAAATGGTTTCTAAGTGAATTCTGCAATTTGACTCATGAATATGACCACTTTCGCTAAGTTTCATAGGCAAATTTTAATGGAAAATTTCTAAGCTTACAAACATTGAAGAATAAAAATTAACCAGGGGTGCGTGGCTGGCTCAGTTGGTTAAGCATCTGACTCTTGATTTTTTTTTTTAAAGATTTTATTTATTTATTTGACAGAGAGAGAGAGAGAGAGAGAGAGAGAGCTCACAAGTAGGCAGAGAGGGAGGAGGAAGCAGGCTCCCTGCTGAGCAGAGAGCCCAACGTGGGGCTCGATCCCAGGACCCTGAGATCATGACCTAAGCCAAAGGCAGAGGCTTTAACCCACTGAGGCACCCAGGCGCTCCCTGACTCTTGATTTTGGCTCAAGTCATGATCTCAGGGTTGTGAGATCAAGTCCTGCATTGGGCTCAGCTCTGGATGTAGCACCTACTTAATATTCTCTTTCTCCCTCTCCCGCTGCCTCTTCACCCTCCCCCTCACTTTCCTGCTCTCCCTCTCTTTTTAAAAAAAAAAAAAAAAAAAAAAAAAAGAATAAAAATTAACCCAACAGGGAAGAGACTCCTAAGCTACATTTCATAAACATAACACACCATTAATTTTAAATGGGATGTCCTATGGGTCATGCTGATGTGAATCTGGTTTTCATAGGATAACTTAAAGTTATGTGGCTTGATGAGATTCCTTGGAAGATACCAGTACTTTCCAGGTGATTTTCACCAGATAATAAGGACTTAATAGGATTTATATGAGAGTTAGGTCTGAAATGCAATTCCTATCACCCTCATATCTACCTCTTAAGTTAAAAGATTCTTGTGTTCCTCTCTTTAGCTTTAAAAGTTTTAGAATCTATTTTATATAGTTTTTTAAAAAATAAGTTGAAGAAACCTCCTCCTATCTGTTTACATCAGGTTTTTTTAATATGATTTTGTTTTATGTGTTTTTGTATTTTTGTAGAACTAACTAAAAAGGCAAACCTTTCTCATTTCACCATTCCCAGTAGATTTTATCTGTTCTGTTTGTGTAGTTAATGATTGGGCTGGGCTCTCCTCCTTTGCTCAAGAGAGTTTAAAAGAACTTGTTCTCCTGGGTGAAGAAAGACGAGAGCCAATACTTGGTGCAGCTAAACAGGTGCCCCAACCTCGCTCCCTGCTGAAAGGTGAGCCTCGACTGCAACCACCAACAGGAAGCTGGCATAAGACTCCCTTCCCTCTAGGTAGGCTGGGAGGTGCTGAGGGATGAGCTCACTCTGCAGAAGTGTGACTCCGCCCTATTGATACCCTTTTAGATGGTAAGCACTGCATAGCCACCTAACACATCAGTGGCTTGAGAAGGGTAAAAGCCACTGTTTGCCTCTCTAATACACATTTTCTCACACACAACTCACAATATCCCAGCTAAGGGAGTATTCTTAATTTCTTTTTAAAGACAAGGAAGTAATTTGCCCAAAGTCACACAGATCATCAGTGGTGAAGCTACAATTCAAACTGACGTCTCTCCAACCCCAACGCTGCTGTATCCTCTTTGGCAACTCCTTCTAGCTCCTTGCAAGTTCTCTGAAGTTGCCTTTCTAACTAAAAGAGGAAGTAGCAACAATCAGCTTTCCATGCGGGATCACTTAGTACCTTTGTTTTCTAATCAGGCAATCAGAGGTTAAAGGATTTGATACTCTAGAATCTCTTGGAATCTTGACCCAATTCTATGGTTAACTTTGAATTCTAAGCTTTAAACAATTTCAATTGTTTTTCTGAATGGCTTTTTCTGAAGAAAAAAAAAATCACCACCATAATCTGTTATCTTATATAGGCATTCTGTGGAACACTTGATGGGTGATTTTTAAATGTCTGCTTTGAGACATTGCATGATGAAGGCAAATACCCATCAATGATTGGGAACATAGTATAGCAGGAATACATTAGTAGTTTTTGATGTCATTAATATCAAATTAAAATTGCAAGTTAAATAGGCAAAGAAGACTTTTCCTCAAGACTATGGCAATAAGGAAGAGAGCTTGAATTCAACTTCAATGAAACAAAAGGCTAGAGAATTTGTAGGAACTGGGACGGGGCCAGAAATCGTGCACCCTCTGTGTCTGTTAATTGGCCTAACCCAAAGAAACAGCAAACCTTCTCATATCTTCAAGACCGCAGGAAGTTTTACAACTTGGAGCAAGGCATCCCCTGAAGTTAGGCTCAATCTTTCCACAGAGACTGGGAGATAGGGTGGTATCTTCCTTGATGAATACATCTGCATTATTACACAAGTTATTCCTCTGCCAAGATGGCATCTTCCTATCTCTTTTGTCCATGTATGCAACTCATTCTTGATCATTCCTTAGTGTTCCAGACCCCTGAAAACTTTCCTATTTCTGTAGTACTTTAAATGTTTTTTTTAATTTCACTTTTACTATGTTATTATTTGGTTCTGTATCTATCCCCTTTGTTAGACGTGAGTTCCTTAGAGGCAGGAACTATGTCTTAATGACCAACTATATCTTGCATAGTAAAAAGCATGTAGCAGGCACTCAGTTTTTATTTAAATGATATTGACTAATTTTCATGTCCTTTTTAAGAGGATACTCACATTTTCATGCCAACTGACATAACTGAAGACTCCTGCTAGTTCCTTGTTATATATTTTTGGCTCTGTAAAAAAGTTAATCAAACTGAACATTTGGATCCTTGCCACTAGGAAAGCCTACAAGTTAAAATCTTGGGGTATGAATTCTGGGTTTGAGTGGCAAGTAATTTGCTTCATTTTGATATTAAGCTAAACATCTTACAACTATTACATAAAAAACTATTTGCTTTGATACATAATTCAATATTTCCTCACTGTCATTTCTGGTTTTACCTGGAGCAATTGAAGAGCTTGCTTTAATATTATAGTTAGAAAATAAATAGAATTAATGTTTTTCTTGGTATCTCAAATAAGATAACAAAACTTTCATCCCGCCCCTCCCAGGTGATCTAAAATGTGATATAACATGGAAAGTACCCTGAACTGGATTCAAGAGACCTAGCTACAGTTATGGCTTAGCCTCTAGCTAGCCCTGTAACCTCTAGCCCTGTTATTTCACTGCCCTGGGCCTCTATTTCTTCATCTGGTTCTTGACAGATGAAACAGTCACATAAATCCACATAGATTTATCTTTCTAGATGTCCTCTACTGACCTGGTCTTGATTTCTCAATCTGGCATTTTTAACAATCGCTACATAACTGAAAACATTGAGACCTCACTAACATGAGATACACAGTATTGTAAGATAGAAGTATAGATTGGGTGAAGAAATGTTGATCATTACTTTAGGTAAAAAGAAAAAAGCTTGCTGGAGGTGTTCATACATAATGAAATTCCTATACAAAGCCTCTTCAGTTGTGCAACGTGTTTGCTTAGCTAGTGCTGTCTACCTTTTGAACCCACAGAACTCTTTGTTGTACTGACTGTATCTGAAGACCCTTTGCTTGGGAAGAGAGAGTCTCCATGAAGCCATCTGAAGTTTTTATCCCATTCTGTTCTTATCTGAGTCTACCACCTAAGAACTAAACCTATGAAAATACTCTAACAACCCTCTTTTTGCCTTTACCAGGTCTTTCTGGGGAAGACAGAATGGTCCTCACTTACTTAGTCTGTGTAATAACTATTAAAGTAAGTATTTTGTTCAGGGACTAAAACTTGCTTCAATATAATTAAAACCAGCTAGTGGGTACAGCTTTAAGTCACTGCATTTTCTCTATTAATTTCTTTTTATTGCCGTAAGACTCACTTTGTGAAGGAAAATATGACTGCAAGTGTGGTCAATAGACATGGTTATCTTATTGGATATTATCTGATATTGTAAGCCATACTGAAAGCAGTAGGAACAGTAAGACCCTAGACTGAGAGGGTAAGATTGACAAAATATAGAAAAGACATATAAATTTTATAATTGTGGAATCATTTTTGCAAGGCATATAACTTACATGGAACAATGGGGAAAAAGACAAGTTTAAATACTCTCTGAATAAATTCACTGAATGTTTAATTATTCCAAAAAAAGATAAACAGTGAAGTTATATAAGACTAAGGCTTTTGTTAAGCAGGTGTCAGGCAAAGAATGTTTTTAAAGGTTGCTAAAAGAAAGTTTGCATTTTTTAAAGATCTCTTGGCTTTAGTAATACTCTTTTATTAAAAATCTCACTATGCATTATTCCTGCCAGTCACAATGGCACTAAGTACACTGAAAATGAGTTGGTTGACAGCACAGTTTTTCATAAGGTTATAGTAAAATCTTGTTTTTGATCTTGTTATGGGCTGAAGTGTGTCTCTCCACCTCCCCCTAAGCATATTAATATATTAAAGTCCTAACACTCAGTATGATAGCATTTGACTGTATTTGTGACAGGGCTTTTAAAGAATTAATTAAGTTACATGAAGTAATTATGATGGGCCCTAATCCATTATGACTGGCATCCTCAGAAGAGGAAATCTGAACATAGGCATAGAGGGAAGACCACAAGAAGACATAGGGAGAAGATGGTCATCTACAAGCCAAGGAGAAACAAAGCAAACCTCAGAAACTAATCCCATCAGAACCTTGATCACAGATTTCTTGCTTCTAGAACTTTGAGAAAATAAATTTTATTGTTTAAGCCATCCACCCAGTCTGTGATATTTTGTCATGGCAAACTATATGCTCCTTGAGGCTAGAATTCAGTAGCCTCTGAATGATGGATCTCATTTTGACTTTGTGATAGGAGTCTATTAATACTTTGTGTCCTTCATAAAAAATAAAGATTTCATGTCAAGTTTAAAATTAGAGAATTCTAAGCATTGTTGGTACACTGCAATTTGGTTGGGTAACACAATTTAACCTAGGAGGTATTTTTTTGGATATAGTGAATTCCTTGTCATAGGAGAGGCAAATTTAGGAAATTCAAATGGTTAATATGTTTATTTATTGTTAGAAATTGAGGGAGTAGTTATTGTTGGTTGGTTTCATAAATGTTAGCTCAAATCAACTACAAATAGGGTCTGGATATTATCTGCATTTAATAAAATCATATTGCTTATAGTCAGCCATTAATGAAATAATGGCATCAGTAGGAATAAAAAGGTTTGACAGACGTTTTCCCATTACTTGCTCTTCTCATGGAATTAATGCCCAAAGTCATCTTCTTATTCAAATTATACCAGTTTATATCAATTTATTATAAAAATATTACCTGTTTTTGATTTGTGGCTACCACCGGTTTACATAACATCTTGTGCATACAGCAATCTATATTAAGTTGATGGTCAGGGCTAAAGTTTGCATCCATTATTTGTTCCTCTCTTCCCCATATTTTACATTCTTTTGTAAATACCTTGACTGATTTTTATAGATATTAAGTATATCTAAATACTGCTTTTGTGCAAAAACGTTTTGTGCATAAAAGTTACTGCTTTTGTGCTTTTTACTTTTCTTACTCCCTCTTATGGGCTTTCCTTTTCCCTCAAAGAGTCCCTTTTAACATTTAACATTTCTTATAGGGCTGGTTTCATGGTCGTGAATTTCTGTAACTTTTGTTTGTCTGGGAAACTCTTTATCTCTCCTTTTATTCTGAATGATAGTCTTGCTGGATAGATTATTCTTGGTTGCAGGTTATTTTTCTTTTAGCACTTTGAATATATCATGCCAGTGCCTTCTGGTTTCTGCTTAAAAATCAGCTAATAGCCTTAAGGGGTTTCCCTTGTATATAGCTATTTTCTCTTGTTGCTTTTAAAATTCTCTATCACTACTTCCTGCCATTTTAATTATTTGTCTTGGTATGGACCTCCTTGGGTTGATTTTGTTGGGAGCTTTCTGTGCCTTCTGGATCTGGATTTCTGTTTCCATCCCCAGATTCAAGAAATTTTCAGCTATTATTTTTTTCAAATAAATGTTCTGCCCATTTTTCTCTCTCCTCCAATTCTGGGATCCCTATAATGCAAATGCTAGTATGCTTGATGCTATTGCTGGAGTTCCTTTGTTCCTTTAATCTATTTTCATTATTATTTTTCTTTCTCCCGTTCACCTTGATTACTTTCCATTATTTTCTCTTTTCTCCATTTATTTTCTCTTCCAGGTTGCTAATCCATTCTTCTGCTACTTTTAGTCTACAATTTATTTCCTCTCGTGTATTACTAACTTCAGTATTTGAGTTCTTCAGCTGCAATTATTTTTTATGTTTTATGTCTCTTTGTTAAGGGTCTCGCTGAGATCTTTCATAGTTCTCTTGCTGTGATTTTGTCCTGTTACTTCATCTGGGACATATTCCTCTGACTCCTCATTTTGTTTAACTCTCTGTGACTGTTTCTATATGCTAAGAAAGTCATGCATGTCATCCTGCTCTTGAAAGCCCTGGCCTTATTAGGAAGAGGTCCTGTTGTGCCCTGTGCAGCACAATGTTTCCTGTTCATCAGAAGTTGGTGCTTCATGAGTGTTTCCTATATGTGTTATATGTGCCCTACTGTTGTGGTTCAGATGTTTTTGCCTTCAGTCCAGTTGTCTGAAATGGCTCCCTTTGTTTGTTGTGGGCAGGGTTTGGTCCCTGTGCTGTTACTGGGCCAGTTTGACATTGTCTTGGGCTTGAGTTGAGTCAGACCAGGCATTTGCCATAGATGTAGTAACACCAAACTGCAGGGTGCTTTCCCAGTGATGTCCCCTGAGAAGCTTTCAATGGTGGGAAAGGCCTACTGCTGGGTCTGCAATCAGGCTGGAATGTGTGGTTATCTTCCCCTTTCCCTGGGGCAAGAATCACTTTGGAGTGATGCTGGCTCCTATTGACACTGCCAGGTTTGTGGGACTGTTTTGGAAGAGCTTCAGCCAAGGGCATAGCAAGGGAGCAGGTCTATAGGAAACACACAGGCAAGGCATGTGGTACCACATGGTTCACACTGGTCTGCTGTAGGAGGGGACCTGCAGCCACCTGAGAAAAATGTAGGTGAAGCCTGCTGGATTGGAGGGAGCAGGTCCCTAGAAGAGTGTAGGGGTGCGGCACACAATTAGGAAGCTAGGCGGAGAGTGTTGGTACTGCACTGGTTCCTGCAGGTGTCTGGGTATGTAGGCTGGGAAGCAGGGACAAGAAATAGCACCTGACAGCTCTTTTGTTCTTGGAGAAGTCTCCCAAGTAATCCTGTCCTTCCAGCACATGGTCTGAAATTAGTAAATAAATATCCTTCCCATATGCCCCAGGTATTTTTCAAATTGCTGCTTCTATGCTGTATCTCAGTGGGGCTATTTGTTATGTTGCCTCTTTAAGGTCAGGGACTTGGTTTTCTTTTACCCTCCTGACTGTCCCAGAGCTGAGTCTGCTGATTTTTTAAAGGTTTAGGTGTTAAGGCCCACTGATTACAAAAACTAGCCAAGTTAGGCCTTTCGGTTTTTCAAAGTCAAATGTTATGGGGATTCATCTTCCCCATGCCTGGGGTGCCTGGTTTAGGGGGCTGTTCTTCCCTCTCTTTGCATTCACCATGTCTTCCTTTCTATGGACAGTTCTGTGTGTCAGTTTGGCTCCAGACAATGTCTCCACCCCTCCTATCCTCTCCAATGTGACTCTTCTCTACATTTAGCCCTGGAGAATCTGTTCTGTCTGTTTTGGGGTCATTTTCTGGGTTCTTTGCACAGATGTGGATGTTAGCTTGTGGCAACAGTGGGACAAGGTGAGCTTAGGTTCTTTCTACTCTGTCATCTTCCCAAGAAGTCTCTCATTTCAACTTTTTTGAATATACCATATACTTGCTTCCAGGTATGAAAGAAAATAGTCATCTTTTTCTTCTCAAATTTGCTCTCCTTTCAGATTTAGGTCAACAATGACATTCTAAGTAACTATATACACTGACAGTCCTTACCTGATCTCCAAACTGCTACAGACCATGTCACTTGAGGGACAATTAATGTTTGTGATCCTTTGAAGAGGAATCTTCACTAGCTAAGTTACTTGCTAATTTTTAGAAGTTTGTCTCTCTGCTTTACTATGATTTTTTTCCCATTAAGATCTTTTTGAGGGGGCGCCTGGGTGGCTCAGTGGGTTAAAGCCTGCCTTCGGCTCAGGTCATGATCCTAGGGTCCTGGGATCGAGGCCCACATCGGGCTCTCTGCTCAGCAGGGACCCTGCTTCCTCCTCTCTCCTCTCTCTCTGCCTGCCTCTCTGCCTACTTGTAATCCCTCTCTCTGTGTCAAATAAATAAATAAAATCTTAAAAAAAAAAAAGATCTTCTTGAGGGCCAGGTCACCTGAGTGGCTCAGTGGGTTAAAACCTCTACCTTCAGCTCAGGTCATGATCTCAGGGTCCTGGGATGGAGCTCTGCATCGGGCTCCCTGCTCAGTGGGGAGCCTGCTTCCTCCTCTCTCTGCCTGCCTCTGCCTATTTGTAATCTCTCTCTGTGTGTCAAATAAATAAATAAAATCTTAAAAAAAAAAAGATCTTCTTGAGGGCAGTAACTGAATCCTATAGCAGGATGCCTAACTCACTTACTGAAAATTCATTATGTGCCTGACACTATTCTAAGGGAATTATAACTCATTTTACAGATGAGCCAGCCAAAAGGCACTTATTATTTCCATTGTAGGATGTTTATTTTAATAAACACTAGGCTCCCTGTTTCCCTCTTATACTCAATAAAGTTAGAATTAAGTGTTCATGATTTTACAAAACAGTTTTCAGGTTATTTAGTTCATTCAAAGTATAAAAAAAATCCCTTTTATGTGATTAACTAACTAAACACCTTTTAGGAAAAGGAAAGGGATTTAATTCCATTGCCTAGAATTTGATTTTAGGAATTGTACTTTTGAGGCCTGAGCAGAATTTTTCATTCTTCTTTTTTTTTTACTATACACAAAATTACAAAGTAGGACTTAGTTGATGTAAAAAAAAAAAGGCAATATGAGATTTAAAGACACTGATGTTATCTCCTTCAACTCTTCCTCCAGTCCTAAAATAACCCTTGTTAACATGCTTCTGTCTACCCTTCCTTTCTGAGCTCACAATAGGGTCAAAATACATACATTTCTAGAATTTGTGGTTTTTATTGAAAAGAAATATCATTTCTTTAATTACATACATAAAGATCTAATTTATTTTTAAAGTAGCAGTATAATTTTCCATTGTATAAATGCACAGATCAAATGTTCCTTTATTGATGAGCATTAAGATTGTTTACAATGCCCCTGGCCTCTTAGTTGTTAAATGATAAGCTTATGAAAAGTAAGTCTACTAGTCAAAGTACATGTATATTTCCAATACCCAAACTATACTCATTTAAACCTGTAAATGTAGACTTTTCTTTTTGAAATCAGACAATATTGTCTTTTTGATATGTTGGAAGTATTTAAATCTCCACTCAAATACTTTCATTGTCTCCTATAATCAGAATAAAATTCATAAGAAACTCAGATGGTAAGCTTGATAGATATATAGACTATAAAAGAGGATCCTTAAACTTGCTTTCTCTTTCATTCCAAAGAATAGAAAGGAGTTCAGAAGAAAATAGATCCAGGTTATGCTTTGTTATGAGGGATCCATGACTTAGGTTAGCTTATGACCTTTGACTCCTTCTAGATTAAAGCTCATGGTTCAGAAAATTAGGCAAAAAAGTTTTTTATGGTCCCTGTACAAAGATACTTTTTATTTTAGCTAAATTATTCCTCACTCTTATCTACTAAGAATGTGAACATCAAACTCTCTTTAGCAATTCTGTAGATTGCTGAGTGTAATTTTTGAGACTATCTCACACAATGGACCTGTTACATTCAGACAATCCCTATCATAATGCTGCAGACCCCTTCAAAGCTTATCTTAGTTATTCCAAAAAATGACAGTCTGCCAGAAGTCTTGTGTAACTATTTATCTTTTTCTGATCCTAAGTACTTCCCATGTCAAAGAAGATAACATATAAGACATTTGGCTGTCCAAGCTCTGCATTTGGGGAAGAGTTTCTCCTAATTTAACCAGACTCTACGTTCGCAGAACTGACAAATCTGCACATTCAGTATGGGACAGAAAGTTTATTCTAATTAATTCTTAATTTTGTAACAATATAAATATCAAAACTATTACTGCTGAATGGTGACATACAGAACTGAATTTGAAACTCAGCTTCACCTTGCAGGAGTTGGTAGACTTGGCCAAGTTAATTGTTTACCCCAAGCTTTAGTTTATTCATGTATAAAATTTGGTTATAATACCAATCTCTCAGAGTGATATGAAAAACAAATCAGGTTGCAAAAAGAGAAAAAAATACATAAATTAAACTATATCAAAATTTAAAACTTCTGTGCATCAAACTGCATAGTCTATACTAGGAAAAAACAACCTGTGGATGGGAGAAAATATTGCAAATAATACACCTGATGGAGGGTTAATAACCAGAATATATAAAGAATAATTATAACTCAACAACAAGACAGACAACTCCATTAAAAACGAGCAAAGTACTTGAATAGACATTTCTTCAAAGAAGATATACAGATTACCAATAGATACATCAAAAGGTACTCAATCATTACATCATTACAGAATTGCATTAATCATTACAGAAATTCAAACCAAAACCACAAAACCACTGATGTCATCTCATACTCATTAGGATGGCTTGTATGAAAAAAAAACAAAAACAAAACAGAACAAGAAGTGTTGGTAAGAATATGGAAAAATTGGAACTGTTGTGCCCTGTTTGTGGGAATGTAAAATAGTGCATTTGCTATGGAAAAAAAGTATGATAGTTCCTCAAAAAATGTGAATTAGAACTATCATTGGATTCAGCAATTACACTCCTGGATATACACCCAAAAGTAGGATCCTGAACAGATAATTTGTACACCCATATTTATAGTGGCATTATTCATAATAGTCAAAAGGCAAAAATAAGTATCCATCAATGGATGAATAGATAAATAAAATTTGGGGTATATACATGTATGTATATATAGATATAGATACAGATATAGATACAGATATCTATAGAGATACACACACACACATGCACACACACGTGCACGCACACACACACACAACGGAATGTTATTCAGCCTTCAAAAGGAAGGAAATTTTGACCCATGCTACAACATGGAAGAATCTTGAGGATATTTTGCTGAGTGAGATTAGTTGGTCACAAAAAGACAAATACTTTATCATTCCACTTTATGAGGTACCTAGAGTAGTTAAATTCATACAAAAAGTAGAATGCTCATTGTCAAGGAATTGAGGAAGGGGAAAGGAAGAAGTTCTTGTTTAACGGGTATAGAAAATGGAAAGAATTCTGTAGATGGAAGGAAGGTGTAGATGGAGATGGCTGCTCCACAACATGAATGTACTTAATGCCACTGAACTGTACACATAAAAATGGTTAAGATAGTAAATTTTATGTACACATATTTTACCACAATTAAGAAAACTTTTAAAAAATATTTTACCACGAGTTTTAAAAAGCGAATACTGTATGTGCAGAAACTAGTGTGGTTTCTAGTTACAGTAGGTGATCAATAAATAGTTATTACTAACAACAGTGTTTAATCTCATTGGGTTTCTACTTTTTTCTGGCTTCTTTTATCTTTAATTTATAAAAACCTTTCAAACATACGGAAAAGGTGAAATAGCGCAATAGACACCTGTATATCCTTAACCAGGATTCGGTGAAGTTAAATGGGAATGTGTTCCGCTCACTTAAATAATACTATGCTAAGCCTGTCTTACAAGAAGATTTTCTGAAACACCTTTTTTTTAAAAATTTTATTTGCTTATATAACAGAGAGGTAGGTGGAGAGATCACAAGCAAGGGGAATGGGAGAGGGAGAAGCAGGATTCCTGCTGAGCAGAAAGCCTAATGGGGCTCAATCCCAGGATCCTGGGATCATGACCTGAGCGGAAAGCAGAGGGTTAACAACTGAGCCACCCAGGTGCCCCTAGAAACATCTTATAAGAAATGTTCTTAAGTACTTCAGTGTAAGTATTACAGAATTGGTGTGTCTTCCACAAAATGAAATTACATTGTGCTGAATGAAAATTTCAATAACCTTATTAGAATCATCTTGTAAGATGTGTTCTTAAGTACTTCATTATATGTATTACAGATGTATATATCTTCCACTCACTATAATAACATTATGAATGTGTACTTGTATGCATGTTTTTGTATCTATTTGATTTATATTTGTTAGAATTTACATATAATACAAAATATATTTTTGCTGAACCATTTAGAATAAATTGCAGAAATCATCACACTTAACTAAATATTCTAGCATGCATTTCTTAAAAATAAGAACTTCCACATAATTAAAATACCATTATAATAACTAAGAAAATTAGTAACTATACCCTAATGTCATATATTATTTATGTATATACAAATATCTTAAGGCATCTCCAAAATATCTTTAATAGATGATTTTCAAACCAGGATACACTTAAGATTCATGCATTGCATTTGGTTGTTACGTCTCTAGAATCTATTCTAGTTTAGTCACAACCCCCCATGTTTGTTTTTCCCCATGACATTGGTTTTTTGAAGAGAAAACACTCTGGTTTTTTTTTTTTTTAAGATTTTATTTATTTATTTGACACAGAGAGATTACAAGTAGGCAGAGAGACAGGCAGAGAGAGAGAGGAGGAAGCAGACTCCCTGCTGAGCACAAGGCAGATGCAGGGATCCATCCCAGGACCCTGAGATCATGACATAAGCCAAAGGCAGAGGCTTTTTTTTAACCCACTGAGCCACCCAGGTGCCCTGAAAACACTCTGTTTTGAGAAATATCATACATTCTGGCTTTAAAAGTAAAAAAAGACTTCCTTATGACACAGTTCAGTTTGTTCTTCTTGTCCTCTATTTCTGTAAAGCTGGAAGCTAGGTCTAAAGCCTTGAGGAGATTCAGATGAGATTTTTTTAAAAATAACTACCCTGGGCAAATAATACATTATATGTAATAAAACAATAATAACTTTATTGAGGTATCTTTGACATATAAAGATTATATATTTAAGGTATACAATTTTATGTTTTGATATATGTATACACTGTAGAAAGATTATCACAATCAAGCTAAACAACATCCATCATCTCTACATAGTTACCATAGTGTGTGTATGTGTGTGTGTGTGTGTGTGTGATGAGAAAATTTAAGATCCGTCCTCTTAGTAAATTTCAAGTATATAAGATGAAACATTTTGGCAGGAATGCCTCACTAGTATTGACTTTATATTAGTTCCCACAAGGCACATAAGGCAGGTTGCCCTTCCAAGAATTTTCTCAGAAAGCCCAGTCAAATGTCTGTGCTGTAAAGGACATAATGTAATTGCCAAACTATGGGATGAAGGGTGGGACAGAGCCTGCTCCTGACCAGCCTTACACCAGATGGCTTTAACATTATTTGATCTTTGATTAAGTCAGTATTTCATTGGGAATTTAAAAATGGCCATGAATTAGACTTCCCCCAAAAAGGCAAGTTAGATATTTAGTTCTTTTTTTTAATTATCAATTTTCAGAGTGAAGATCAAATGTAGTTGTCTCCTCCAGTGTTGACATATGAGATTTGTTATTCACTTCTAAAATACCATATAGACTATATAAATGTTTAGCAATGATTTTATAATGAAGTAAACAATTTCTTAGCAGGTCCGGGCTGGTATCTTGCTATATTTTTCTAAATTGGGTTACTGTCACTATGCTTTAAGATAACAAACTCTCAACTCTGAAGAGAAGGAGGCTGGCTGTTTAGACTAAAAGAGGTTGAAACAACCTTCCTCTCTTGCCTTTCTCCCTTACCATATCCCTCCAGAACTATATTACTCAAGTATTCTCTTTGACTTAGAAAAGAGGAAAGATTATTGTGTGAATATCTCCCTCACTTTCTTTAGGGAATGCTCTTTCTTCCCATTTCTTCCATCTCATCCATCTGTACAAAAAGGGCTTCTTATGAGCACCTAAATGCTACTGGGAAGACATCTTGCTTACTTACCTTCTTTCAACAATAAAGAGTTACCCAACAGAATGCCAGGCACAGTGTCAGTTCCTCAATCCATAGATAAAAACCACTGTCTCTGCCTTTCAGGAGCTTATGGTGCATTCTGAAATCGTCTTTCCAATAGGAGTCAGATGATGCCTCAGGTGTAAGAAAAATGATGATCTGTGAACGGTCATGAGGTCTTACAAAGATGATAATTAGCTTTTCTTCGGAAGTGAACATAGAAAAAGGTCAATTTTAAAAAGGACCTTTTCTGGATAATGAGATAAGGTTGAGCTGTTGCTAGGTTGTGGATTTAGAATTCTGCTGGCATAAGGGGACCTGATTCCCTTCCCAATAATTTGCTATTACAGTGGAGACCTGAAGATTGTTCAAGCTTTGTTGCTACTCTCAGAAATCAATTTTATTGAAATTTAAAACATTTTCTATGATGATATTATTTTTCAAAGTATTTAAATATATACTTCATATATCTATGTATTTTAAAAATATTACTGTTTTTAAATGTAAGTTTATTGTATAACTCAGTACATTCTTTTGCTGTAATGTAACAGGGAAGTATCACTGTATATTACCTTTGATCCACTAATAAGCAGTTCTTGCATTTTACTAGGATTTTCATTTTAACAATGACAAAGAGAGAGATTATCCTTCTTATAACTCATGACATTTGCCTTCACAGTTCCACATTCACTTTAGATGAAGAAATTGAAATAATAAGAGGCTAAATGAGTCTCCAATATCTCAAAGTTCATAGATGACTATATACCATTTTCTTGAGCTTTTTTTGGTCTTGTTATATCGTTTCTTCTACAATTTGATTTGTTGAATAATATTGGAGATATTTGCATTTTTTGTTTTCCATTCTCTCCCACTTGGTAAGACTTCCATGACCCAAATTTTAAAAGAAAACACACAAAATACATGATCCTAAAATCATGAATTACAAAGTAAAAGTTTCATCCATGTTACTAGCTCTTGCCATATTCTTTGTAATCAGGAAGAATTGAATGAATGACTTTTGGGCATCCATTGAAATAAAAACCCTGGTCCACCGTCTCAATTTTTATATACATATTTCAACATTACTATCTACTTAAAAGGAATAAGCGACCACTTTTATAGCAAATACCACGTGCCAGCTCTCATTCTAAGAATCTTATTAATACTCCTGTTATAATGTTCTCATCAACTCATTGATGTGATTATTTTCATTTTATAGATAAATGAAAGCAAAGAGAACTTAAGTAACTTACCCAATGTTCTACAGGCAATAAAAGGCAGAGCCCGTGTGCTTTTATCTTATGCTATTTCCCCACACAGCTTCACATGTCAAATACCTGACTATCTACACCGTTAAGCTCTCCACTATCTGGCCGAACTCAGAAATGAGTTTAAGAAAGAGAGTTAGGTATTAATGATGGTTGGAAAGCTATGCATTGCTCTAATTATTTTATTGTTCTGGTTATTATTTTTATTCTTACCATATTTCAAACAATAAGAAAATGACTATTGAATCTTGACTCTCTTTAAAATAACCTTCATTACTGTGTTTAATATCATGCCATTTATTGATGGGTGCTATAAGAAACAGCCTCATAAATCCATTATTGTATTTAACATGGGAATCCTACTAGAGACATTCTCTACTGTATTTCTTAGTCCTGCATTGAAAATCTGGAGTGAATAATTTCTTTTAAAATTTAGTAATAGGAAATGGACTTGCTTCCACTGAAAAATTATCCCCCTTTCAATAGTAATTTATAATTGGCCAAATTTCCCTTTTCATTAACTTTGGTTACCAGGAATAGTACATGTATCTTAGTCAAGTATGTATCTTAGAGTCAAATACATAGCTCAATATTAAAAAATTTAAAAATAAATTCTTACAATATGCATTTTCCTATTTTATATTTTATACTTCTTTCCTCTCCTATTTCACTTTATTCTTTCTGTGCTCCAAATTTTTATTGACATTTTATCAATGTTTTATGTAAGCTACCTCAAATCTCTCATGGAATAAGACAGATATACTCTTCTGTCCTTACATGGTTGGGAATGTAGCACATACAGAGAAACAAATTATGAATGATATTGAGTACACCGTGAGTTCCAAGTAGGTGGTATAGACTTAAAACATAATATTATCTGAATTTTGAATGAAGTCTGGGGAAGTTGGGAAAAACAGGAAGAAATAAAAACAAAGTTGGCCATCGAAGAAGGGCTAGAACTTCAATTAAGAGTAGTATGGGAAGGGAATAAGACTTTTTAGGAAAGGCAAGTTTCCTGAAACAAGATACAGAAATGGAAATCTAGTTTATTCAAATGACAATGGACATATAAACATGGCAGAAGATTTGTTAGCTGCCTGTTCCTACATCCATTCTCTTGGTCCATCTCAACTGCTGAACCTTAGTTTTATACCAGAGCAACTATATAACCAGATAAAAACTGTTTTCTGTCTCCACTCTGAATCTGGTTTCATCTAAGTAATAAGTTGTTGGCAGTGAAGTGCAAGCAGAAGTGTTGTGTCACTGCACAGGACTTTTGGAAAGCCTCAAACAGAGAGAGTGTGCCTTTCCTACTGCCTGGAAGGCCAAAGGACAATTGGAGCTCAAGTGAGAATCTTAGACCCTGAGGACAAAGACCACACACAGGAACAGTGGAGCAGACAGCTAGAAGTAACCTGAGTCCCTGATGCCTTCCTGCAGCTGCCAGACAGCCCTAGACTGACCACCTCCAGATTCTTTTATGTGAGAGACTAAAGCCTGGTGAGTTTAAAGGGCTATTTTCCAGGTTCCTCTGACTCACAGCTAAAAGTAGTTCCTCCTAAATAAAACCATTTGGCCCAAATAGAGAATTTATATAAAGCATAATGAAAAAACCATGGGTCAGAGTTAATGTCCAGCAAACAAATATAGGCTTGATTTTATTACTTAATGAAATAAATTTGATTGCAATGAACTTTCAAGCAAAAGTTTCTACGCTGTTATATTTAAACTCGTATGAACTAATTTTCTGATTACATTTTATACCAGTGACAAATGCAGAAATATATACCTAGCCTGTGTTTACTGTTACTATAAAAACACTTTCTGAAAGGACAGAAGGCACATTTAGAATAATTATTAAATGTGTTCAGTTTTGGGCATGTGGGTGGCTTAGTCAGTTAGGTGGTCCACTCTTGATTTTGGCTCAGGTCATGATTTCAGGGTTCTGGAATTGAGCCCTGTGTCAGGTTCTGAGCTCAGTGCGGAGTCTGCTTGAGGATTCTCTCTTCCCTCTCCCTTTGCCCATCCACCTGCTTATGTGTGTGCACTCTCTCTCTTTCAAATAAATAAATAAATCTTTTTAAAGAAATATGTTCAGTTTTAGTATCAGCTAAAGAAATCAGAAATATGAGTTCAATAAAAAATATTTTCTTTAAGTTTATAAATATAACTTCAGTTTAATAACTCACTATTAAATGACAGAATAAAAATGTTATTAAATCCTGGGGGACCTGGGTGGCTCAGTTGGTTAAACATCTGACCTGGGCTCAGGTCATGAACCCAGGGTCCTGGGACTGAGCCCTGAGTTGGGCTCCCTACTCAGTAGGGAGTCTCCTTCTCCCTCTCCCACTGCCTCTTGCCCCTGCTCTCTCTCTCTCAAACAAATAAATAAAATTTTTTTTAAAAATAGTATTAAATCTTATATTGAAAATCTAACTAAAGGTAATTATATACTGCTGTACTAAAAGTTGTATACAAAACATAAGCATTACAATAATTTGTTATATATAAGGTACTGAAAATTCATAAGAAAAATTAAATTTTTTAAACCAAGAATGTAAACTACACTTAGATAAATATTATTTTTTCATTTTCCAAGTTTGCAAGTGGAGATTTATAATTAGTGTCTTAAAACATTTTTTCTGGTCTCTGCCTGCTTCAAACCTGTGTAAATTAGAGAATCACTCTATTTGCTTAGGAATTCTATTAAAACAATTTTATTTACTGTGAAATGCAGAATATGAGAAAATACATGCTTTTTAAATCTCCCAATTTGGTGGTATTTCTTGTTTAAATGAGTAAAGATTTTATTTTTCACAACTATTTGACCCCTAGTTTGAGAGGCAAGTGTATCACATTCCAGGTTTCTTATGTAGGCACCACAGAAGTAAATGGATAATACTCCTGCTGTAAAATTCCTTCCCCTTCTGGAAAATTACCTTAGAGTATCAGGTCACCAGCTGGCACAGATATCAAGAACAACTATGTACTGGTTGCCAAGAAAATGAAATTTCTTAATCATCTGATTGGATGATACCAATTGGAACCAAATCTTTTGTGGTAACCAAGTAATTTTCTTACTAATCTTCTATTTTTTTTTTGAGAGAGACGGAGAGCAAGCACACATTCTAAGCAAGCAGGGGAGGGGCAGAGGGAGAGGGAGACAGAGAATCTCAAGCAGGTTCCACACCCAGTGCAGAACCTGACCTGGGGCTCAATCTCACTATCCTGAGATGATGACCTGAGCCAAAATCAAGAGTTAGATGCTTAACCAATTGAGCCACTCAGGTGCCCCTCTCATTTCCTAATCCTTGACTTCTTGTGCTAATGTTGTAGCAAATTGTTATGAAATGGCAACAGTGGGAGTGATTCAGAATACCATGTAGCTAAATTTGGTTATGGCAGAAAAGAATGTTTCTGCATTTAAGAGAATAACTGATTACTAATTAATTAATTAAGAATGCTAGACTCTTTTGGGGCTTTTAGCACTTCAAATTATTCACTCCAAACTATGATTATGTAAGAAACAAAATTTATAAGGTTATTATGGGTTATCTCTACATTGCAAAGCAAAAATAAATGCTGAGTCAAATCTAGGTGCTCACAAAAATAAATACAAAAATTTGATTTCTTGAGCTTGTTATGCAAAGGTCAAGTTTATAAAATGTATTTACATAGCAGTGTTGCTATTTAGAGAAGATTAAAAGCAAAGTCATAACTGGTAAATGGTCTCAGACTGTTAGAAAGGAAAGATTTGGCACATTTACTACAAATCACTAATATCAGCTTCCCAGATTCATAAGTGTTTCTGTTCCGATATAAACTTCAGAACTGAAATGGCTTAAAAGCATAAAGTTGAATAGAAATAAAAATGGCTACACTAATGCTTGAAGGAAGCTCACATTTTTTTAAAAAGATTTTATCTATTTATTTGTCAGAGAGAGAGAGCACAAGCAAGCAGAGTGGCAGAGGGAGAAGCAGGCTCCCCGCTGAGCAAGGAGTCCGATGCGGGGCTTGATCCCAGGACTCTGGGATCATGACCTGAGCCGAAGGTAGAGGCTTAACCCACTAAGCCACCCAGGCTTCCTGGGAAGCTTAATTTTAAAGTAACTTTTTTCCTCTCTTCCGCAAACCTCCTCCCTTCTTAGCCTTTTATTTCAGGAACCGGGTACCACCCTAAAGAAATGAGGACGGAGGTTGGCAGTGCGTACTCAATTCCTGTCAAAACTAGCCAGATCTTGTAGGTCCCTATAACTTTCTCTCCACCCCCAGCCCCTTCCTCTGGGCCTGCTTACAATTTTTGAAGACCATAGCCTGTTGTAGTCTCCTTTGCCCTGCAAGGCAATAAAGCTATTGTTCCTCTTTATCCCAAACTCTGTCTTCGTGTTATATTTTGGTTCCAAAGTACAGAGGTCAGTTTTTGACAATAGAACTCTAAAAATACTGGGTGTTATATGTAAACAATGAATCTTGGAGCGCTACATCAAAAACTAATGATGTACTGTATGGTGCCTAACATAACATAATAAAAAAAACAAAAACGAAAACAAAAACAAAGACGTATTATCAAGATAAAGACCTAGCACTTACTCAGTTCCACACTAGAACTTATGCTTTATCCAGTTCCATACTAGAAATCATACCTTGAGGAACTGGAAAGAAATATTTAAAATTTAATTCCCACAATTCACCTATTTCCTGTATCATAGCATTTACACATAGCATATGACATATATATAATATGTAGTATATATTATTATGCAAAACAATTTATTTAGAATGTAAAATAAAGTCTTTCTTGTCATTTCTCCCTCCATTATTTCTTATCTTGCTTCCTTCTTTTCTTTTTAATCTTAAGGTGTTTAGAAATATGACTAGGAAGTTTCCCCATTTTACATGAAATATAACTTCAAAAATTACATTATTAGGTGTAGGGACAAAGCTGTGGCAGACATATCACTATGGGAAATGAATTGATATAAAACAGGAGAAATTTAATAAAAGCTTCTGACCAAGATTTGTCATGGTTCAATAAAGGGAAAATGTAGGAGTGGAATATGAAGGAAAGCTTGGGGCTAGGAGACAATAAATGACTTGTCTGAAAACAAGTCAGTGTTTTTAAAGTTTAAAGTAAGAATGTCAACAGGAGATCTGGAAACTACCTTGGACCATCCTTATAATGCTGTTGCAGCTCACTCAAATCACTGAACTCGCAGTTCCACATTTTGTGTATCCCGCATCTGCAGGGCTGACCCAACTTTCTCCTTCTCTCTTATAATAATATTTACCTATGAGAGTTTTTCAGAGAGTGGTGACCGGGATGGGACAGTGTCTGGGACACACCTTTTACCAACTGTGGATTTAGTTGCTGAGTTGTTTCACCAGGAGAAAGGAACACTAAGGGGAAAATATGTTAGCTGTTTTCAGCTAACATATTTAACCCATTGAAGAGCTTTTACTAAATTCAAGTGGATTGTTCCATGTTGTTTCAAAGAGAATAACTAGAATAACAAGTCACATTTTGCCTCTTATAAATAATATGTGATCCATTAGATTTTTTTTTTCAACAAAAGAACAGTCTTTATAAATTGTGAGTTTCTCATCCCCAGGAGTGGTTAAACCAGACAGAGAGAAAGCAAGTTATACTAAGGCAGATGGCTACTAAGTATGAGTCCTTGATGCTGTGCTTTTTATGAATATATCACCAGTCAATACAAGAAGCTCTTATCATTTCTTCATCATTCCTCTTTGCCACCAAGCTGTGGTCTCAGTGCTAACATGTTTCCTACTTTTCTCCCCTGACATATTACCTTCCAGTCACTGGCCACCCCTTACCAGCAGCAAAAGTAACCACTATTCTGTCCTCTAAAAATACAGATTAGAGTCACCTGTTTTTACAACATCTAAATGGAATTACTCAATATGTGTCTGGCTTTTGCCCAATGATATCTGTTAGAGTCATATTCTTTTGTGCAGTTGTAGGTCACTCATTCTAATTGCTATACAGGGTTTCGTTATATAAATATTCTATACACTATCCTTGTTGATGGGAATTTGGGTAGTTTCCAGTTTGAGGCTATTTGAATAATGCTATAATGCTTATTCTATTAAATGCTGTTTTGTTGAACATATGTATGCATTCTGTTGGAAATATACCTAGGAGTGGCTTCCTGGACCATGGAATATAGATATGTTCAACTTAGCAGACACTATAAAATACTTTTCCAAAGTGCTCATATTCACCTTACATTCTCCCCAGCAGTGTCTGAGAATTCTAGTTGCTTCATATCTTTGCCAACATTTCCTATTGTCAGTACTTGTAATTTTAACTGAGCTAATGGTTGTTTTATAGTCAGAGTGACCTTTTAAAAACAATAATAAGATTATATCTCTTCCTTCTTGAACAGCCCCCCAAAGGCTTCTAGTATCATCTAAAATAAAATCCAAACTTCTTATCATGGCCTACAGATCCCTGCATGGTGTAGCTCAGCCTATCTCTGATTTCATTTTATATCACAATCTTCCCTATTCTCTAGGTTCTAACTCGATAGTCTTTGTTTCTGTCTTACAGAAACAAACTCTTACAAACTCTTTCTCACTTTAGAACTTTTATACTAGTTTTTATCTCTGATCTTTGCTTATTCAGCTTATTGAGATTTTAACTCTAATATTATAATGCTTTTGTAAAAAGCTGATAATTTAGGTAGAAATAAGGAGACCAGACATGATTTGAAAGCTCACCTTGATTGGGGTAAGTATCAAAGTTTGGGAACAGTAAGACTTAAAATCACTATTTTGTTTTCCCTCTGGATTTAGGCTTAGGCATTGCTGTCAGCAAAAGTCACTCTGAATGTGTTGCCCAAGCAAGGAGGAGAGAAAACTCCCTTCAATAGCCTTTCAGAGTCACTGGGGTCAAAGAAGTGTTGACATTGACTCAAATCAGTTTCTGATCTGCAGAAATTTCTTTTCCAAATCAGACTAAGAAGGAAGAGTGCCTTTTTCTTTGTGGAAGATGCATAGTTTGAGCACTAACAGTTTAAATACTGTACATTGTGATTTATTGAGAAATGAAAAGCACATTTATCATTTTTGGAAATCCTTTCTCTTCAGCATGGCTTTTATAAATCTTTCTTGTCATGCACTATCAAGGAACAATTGGCTGTTTCACTTTCACTATTTATTTTGTCAGTGTTATAACATTCTAATTGATTATATATTTGTTGACAGGAAAAGATTGACACACCTGGTACTTTTTATTTTTTATAACAGTCCTGGTTTTGCATGGATTCAGGACAATTATGACTGCAGTATTATTTGTGTTAGAAGTATAATAATTAATGATGATTATAAAAGTTTTAACTTTTGTTATTTTGCATTCTTAAGAATTGGTGAAGAGTTAATTAGAAAAAAATGGAGTGGCAGGCCATATAAACATCAAATAGTATATTAGGTAGACAAATTTGAAAAGACCCAAATATTCTTTTTGAGGCAACAAATATTAATAAAATCTAAATCATAAAACAATAATAGACATTAGATTATAATTCTAATATTTTTAGATTCATTTGGTGTACTTGTTTTATGAAAAAAATAGTTGTTAAACTGTTTCATGTTACTTTGAAAATTCTTCACATCTGGTGAGAATGGATTAATAGAAAGATGCCCACCTTCTCCCTTTGAAATTTACTAGGAAGAAAAATCCTACAAAATTGTATAAACACCTATGATAAATGATTTTCAACTCAAACATAAAAAAAGAACATAAAAATACAATGAAAAGAAGAGTGTTACAGAAAAATAAGGTATCCAAAGCACAT
Organism: Ailurus styani; assembly: GCA_002007465.1. NCBI lineage: Eukaryota > Metazoa > Chordata > Mammalia > Carnivora > Ailuridae > Ailurus > Ailurus styani. Next base: position 3,071,501 of record LNAC01000004.1, on the reverse strand, counting down.
TTTGTACTCACTAATCAAACTTCAAAACAACAGATTTTTCTAACACCAATTCTAAAAAGAAAAGCTCCTAATGTTTTGCGGCTATGGCAGTTAAGAGTTTCAATAGAAATCTTGTTGAAGTAATTTCTACAGACTGCTAGGCATTTTCAGTACTTAATAATGAGGGCTTTTTAAGATTACTTAAGCTATGGATGTTAGTATAAAATTCTCAGTAGGAAATATGCCGCCAGAAAGCTTTTCCAGAATTATATTCTTCAATGCATAGAAGAATTTAGACACTTTATTAAATGGACCCATTAATGTAAGAAGTTATGTCTAGTGACTGCAGAACACTCTAGAGACGACAGTGCTGAGAAGTTATTATTCTCAGACAATACAAAACTTAGAAAGGTAATGACTAGAATTTTTAATAATCTGAAGTAATAAATGTTTTTGATAAAATTTTGTTTATTATTATATATATATCAGATGTTCTTTCCATGATGGTGATACTTGACTTTAAGAAAATACTAATTCTAATGCTCAGCTCCATGAAAATGTGTATTTACTGTACCACCAGTATTTATTTATTCATTAGTATATGCATGTACTAATAGTCCTGGCATTTTAAATACAAAGCCAACTATATTAAGTAGTTGTAAATTAAGTATATTACTAGTACTAGTAAATTAAGTATATTACAAAATGAACAGAGAAATGGAAATTGAAGAAGGCTGAGGTAAAGATGGTATAAATAATATTTTAAAATGTCAGCTTGCTAATTATCATGACTTCCTAAAATCATTAGATAATACTTTAAGAAATAAAATTAGGGCAATGCATTTATCATAAATGAAAGTTAATGTATATCCATTTTATAAATAGTCTTTATAATCTTAAATTTTCCAAAGGCCTAATTAGATTGTCATTGTCTTTCTAGCTGTGATACTGAAGAGCACTTCCTGATGGGAGAAGTGTTAGCTTCCTCTATTTCTTGTTGTTTGCTTGTGCTTACATTATTATTGTATTGCCTTTAATATTTATTTACGAGAATATTTTTAAGTCACTCATGCATTTTCTGAGGATAAATTTAGTTAACACTATGTAGAATAATCTACAAATCAACTTAACTACTTGCAAATTAACTGAGAAGAGTCACAATATCCTGGCTGCTTGAGGCTCTTTTTCTCTTAACCTTCAACAGCCAAATTATCTTTCAGACCTCAGCCTAGAACACTGCCATGTTTTCCTTTGGCTGAGGTCTTTGGTGGGAAATTTAAAATGGTTTAAATAGATATTTCTTCCCATGGTTCCTCTTAGCTTCATGTTTGTAGCTACCATCTCAGCTACTTTTAATGCAGTCAGTTCTGATTTCTTTTATTTACAGGATTAACAACTTTATAGTTGGAAAGGATTTTAGAGCTCATGTATATCAATCCTCTTATTTTTATTGTTAATTTCTTTCCAATAAGTTAACTTTTTTCCCACTCTTCAACTTATCAATGCTTTTGTCTTCCAGTCGTTGATTGCTTTATTTTTAATTTAATTTTATTTTTTCAGTGATCCAAGATTCATTGTTTTGACTGCTTTATTTTTAAGTCAAAACAATGCTATAGACAAAGAATATTAATGATAACTAATGTCCTGATAACTAATAATGACATATCAAACGTTTTTTGAGGATCTATTTCAGCAAAGATTTTCTCAGTGCAAAGTACATGCATTCTCAATACAGTTTCTTAAATGGTGAAGAAAGGGTTAAGTGCCTTTAAAACATTTTTTTTTCCCACTACACTATAACACAGAAGACATGATTTTAACAAATTTGGTAATTTTCATGAAAAAGTTCGTTTACATATATCAGAATTTACTAGTTATGTCAAGTATCATCCCCATGAATTAGAAATAATTTATTTTATTGTAGTTCTTAAAATTTTGATTCCATCATCTTACTTCTATTATCAAACACTCCAAACATCTTAACAAAAACATTCACCAGCAATATGTTTGAATGAGGTAGTGAACTCAGGTAGCATAAAAATTTGTTTTCTGTGAAATTGAGAAATTTCACAGAAACAGTCTTTCGGGAAGGTTCTGTTGATTGTCTAGAGTACCTTACATCAACTGAAGGCTCTGAAGTCAGGGAAATGATTACTGTGAGTGCTACTGAAATTAAATTTGCCATATGAGTCACTGCCCAGTTGTGATGTCAGGTAACAGATTATGCTTGTCCACATCTCTCCACTTTACATGAGTGTTATGAACCAGATAGGATTGACAAGCCTTTAAAGATTTAATACTTCAAGTGTTTCTCTTTTTATACTGTTGAAAAGATATCTTGAAATCTTAACAGGGTATCTATGAGATTATGCATACATTTTACAAGGAGTGTTTTTCAAATTTATGATGATAAATTATGGCTAATGGAATACTGACTTTATTTTGCCAAATTATATTCTGAAATCAGATTTTTCTTGTGCCTCAAAGTGGTGCAAAGAAGAAAAGTCTAAGGTAGCTATCCAACATTAAAAGATGATGCCTTGGAAAGTAATAATAATAATGGCTTAATAAAAATAATTATAGTATTAAACATTGTTGAGGGCTTATTATCTGTTGGGTGTTGTGCTGAACGAGACCCATGTATTGTTTCATTTGTATAACTCAGTTAGGTTGTAATATTATCTCTATCTTACCGATGAAGATTCTGAAACTCTGAGAAAAGTTAACTTGCCAAAGTTCACATGAGTGGAAGTGATGGAATAGGAATTCAAATCTAGGTCCGCTTAATTCTAGAGCCCACACTTTTAACCACCTTACTAGATACATCATCCACAGAGATGTTCGAGCCTAGTTCAGGAGATGGTTTGGCAAGAATATGCAAGAAAGTCTTCCAAAATCAGCTGGATGGTTGAACCAAGTGAATTAAAACTTTCAAACCCCGAGAATCTGTGATTCTATGTTTATATCAGTAAGAGATGTATTTTTATGTACCTTTAGACTTCAGAAGGAGAATCGTGACTGGAGTTTCATCAAAGATAGATTTAAAATCAGTTTTAATTTAAAACACTAAAAAGGAATATGAAATAGTTTAGAAAATTTGGTTCCAAAACAAATGTTCTCTTCATATTGTGGGTTAAATTTAGTCAAAGAAAATGGTGTAACTTCTTTGAGAGATGCCTTGCTTCAGGCCCTTGTATCTCCTCTAAATATTGAAATCCCTCCTCCACTGATATGCCTGCCTGAGACTTGTCTCAATCTGCCATTTATCCCTGTTCTTGTCAGTCATCACACAAAGCCCCAGGTTTCCTGGCAACTCCATCTTCAATGAAATCCCAATATCCTAGACCTCTTGAATGGTCCCTTTACCTTCCTGCTCTTATGGAAACTGGCCTCCCCCATGAGGTCATTCCTTCCCTGCAGGCTTCTCAGGTGGTGGCTGTTTTTTATTCTATAGCTTTTTACAGCTAGACCTAAAGATAAGGGCAGACATTCTCTTGTCCCTCACTATTGGTTTCAGATAATTCATTTTCTATCCTCTCTAAAGCCCTGAATTCCATGCCAAATTTCCCACTGCTTCTCATTATTGCTATTATCAACTAACTCAGGGGACATCCTCAGCCCCCATTTCTCTACAATTTTAGTTCCAGGCTCGCCATCCCTTTCTCTAACATTGTGCTAGTATTTGTAAAGATGAAGCCTTCAATAACTGGCCTCCAATTTTTTAGATCTTCTCTTCTACAATGATTTATTCTCCACTCTACCTCAGTCACCCACAGCCATTGTCAAAGACCCTTCTTCCTCTTACCCTGCTCTGCAATTTCTTTCCCCATCCCCACCATCTCCAGCTACTACTGTTATTTATCACATTATAATGGACTGTGTAATTTATAATTTATGTTTGTTTTAAATTATTTGTTTCCCCCAGATAGAATACAAATTCCTCAAGGTCAGAGATCTTTTTTTCTGTTTACTGGTTATAGGAGATATTGGCTAGTTACTTTTCAAAGCTGTTTTACTCTTCTGTGTACACAGAGGTGTCCTCTATTTCCCAGCTACCCTTGCTGTTTGGTATATCCTTGTGACTTCTTTCCAGCCAGTGGAATGTGTGTGAAGTAACAGGCACCATTTTGAGGCCTGGCCTCCATGTTCTTTCTCTTCTCTCTTCTGCTGTATGGAATAGGGGATCCAACCATTGGCCGATGCTCTCTATAGGATAATTGAGCCATAAGACAGAAAAAACCTGGGTTCCTGAATCACCTCCTGATAGCTGCTCACCAAACATACTCATTAATCTTTTACCTGACACAGAAGTAGAATTCTGTTGTGGTAAGCCTTTAAAATTGTTTAGGAATTAGCTTATACTAAATCATATAAAGATGTACCTTAATCCCTTGAATTGTGGCTGGAACATGATCACTATCATTAACCTATGTATTTTTCCTTTTCTCTTCAATATGATAGAATTAAAGACTTCCAAATCACTACTACCTGCTTAACCAGTATTTCAGAATAGTAATAGATTAAGGCTAACAGAAAATATGCCATGGCTTGAATTTCCCTGAATTCTTATGATCTATGCCAAAAAAGTAGTTGCTCAGAGCATGATTTCTCTGGAGAACAGGGTCCTACTCTAGCTATAACAACAGAATAGAAAGGCTAATGAAATACTCTCTGAATTGATCTATTCCAGATTTAAGATTGCAAATCAGTTTATTTATTTCATGATGTTTAAAACCTTTGTTTACAACTGAGGAAATCTGGGACAAACTGAACTGGATATTTATCATTCTCACATTTCTTTATTTATAGAAAGAGTTCTATAGTAGGCTGGACAGAGTTAAAGCCCTTATCTTAATTTTTTTATATTTTTATATTTTATATTTTTTTCTTGTAATCTTCCAAGATTTACCAAACATTTATCAAAAATGTTTATTTTTCACGGCATCTGGGTGGCTCAGGGGGTTAAGCGTCTGCCTTCTGCTCAGGTCATGCATACAGGGGCCTGGGATCAAGCCCCACATTGAAGCAAGAAGTCTGCTTCTCCCTCTCCCTTTGCCATTCCCCCCACTTGTGCTCTCTGATTCTGTATCAAATAAATAAATAAAATCTTTAAAAAATGTTTTTTTCATAGGTGGATAAAAAAAGTCTGATGACTTTGAATGACTATGAATGTACAAATAAAAAACTTCCATGGAAAAGCTAAGTAAGATATAAAGATAATACCTAAATTCAGAATAATCAGACTTTCTGCTTGATTTCATATGTATATCAATTTTCCTTAACCAAATGTTACTATTTGCACAAATGAAATTACATAGACAGCACAAACTACTTAATGAATCTATATATAAGTAGCATGAACACACATACAAATATGACAAGAAACACTATCTCATTGAAAGAACCATAATAACTTGGTGAAGGAAGGAAAATACTATATGCTAGAAACACTATTGTTGCTTCTCTTTTCTGTATTGTATGTCTATTTAAATTGGAACAGAATTCTTCAGTTTTGCCCTTACCTACAGTGAATGATTTGTAGCAATAATATAATCTAGACTAAAAAAGGCATTTGTTTTTCTATTTAAGTAGACAATTCAATCACATTTAGAGACATTTGCCAGAGATCTGCAAATCATATTTTGATTTCCTAAGTCACTCTTTTCTTCTGCCACATGCTATACATTTTATGTATATAATACATGTTGTGATTATATTATCTATCATTGTAACATGGTATTGTAATTATATTATCATTAAGTCCTGATTTATGTGTAACACATGAATTTTCAATATCCTTTTCAATGTTTCAAAATTAGCTATAAGGCTTTTGGATTATTAGTAATATTTGTAATTCTGAAGAGGCAAAATCTGAACTAATAGAAACATAGTTCTGGATTACAAATTAAAGTAGAAGATTATCCTCTGAAAAGCTTCAATAAGAATTGAATGTATTTGGTGTTTCTTACATTTTTTAAAAAGACTTTTCTTGAAAAGGCTATTCAAATATACTTCTAATAATTTTTCCACAAGAATAATTTTTCCGTAAGTATAGCTTTTTCAAAGTATTCTGAAACCTTGATGATTTAAACATTCAATGCTTCTATAATCCAAAGGGTACTATATATGAGAACTTCAAAGTAGTTTATAAATATTAATTTCTTTTATAATCTATTCTAGTATACAGGTATCTTCGCTCTATGTTATAAGCTGTATAAATTGGGTTTAAAATCTTAAACACATCTCTACTTCCTGTTAGCCTTGTAAATTGTGATTTTAGGAAATGTTTAGTTGGTTATCCACATGGAACATTCTTCCAGGAGTGGTCTGCAAACATTTAGAGAATATGTACTGTTCAGTTTTTCCATCCTAGAGTTGCTGTTTGACCTCAGCGTGACCTGAGGGAACCCAGAACCACAAGTGAAATCTGGTCCCAAGTGAGGAAAATATATTAGTGTTGCATGATGAAGGGAAGTACCGAAAAGGTCTGACCTACTCCGGATGGACATTTAGTCACTGGGAGAAAGAACATTATCCACATAGGAAGGTGGAAATCCTTAATTTCAGGGAAATATTCTAGCACCCTTATTAAAAAATATTCTCTAAAAGTCCAAGAAGTGGCAGCATCTGCCTCCTTGGTTTGTATGTGTGTTTGAATAAACTTCCAAGTGTATCTTTGACCTCAGCAGTTTGTTGAGAGCAGTTGGCAGGCACAGATTTGGGCCCATATTCCCCTCATCTGCCTTCCAAATTTCCTTCTTGCATTTTGCTTCGTTGTATCCTGTGTTTCCACTTGGCATTTCAGCATTTGTCACTGATCCTATTTTAAAAATCAAGCTTGCCGTTGTTTTGGCTCAGGTATTTTAAAAACAAAAGTTAAAAAGCAAAGAACTATTCAGGAGGTCTTGGGAAAGAAGGCAATGCCAGCTGTTTCCTGTTAATAAGAGTTGACTCTGGAATATAGGTTTCTTCAGCTCTGGTCTTGACTTCCATCCACTACTCCTCTCCTGGTGTTTGAGCAAATATACACCAACTGACTTAAGATGAGAATAAAAGCAAATACTCTTTCCAAATTTCAGGGAAGTTCTTTGAGAACAACACAAAGCAGGGAAACCCCTTTCCCAGCTGTGTATTGTACGTCAACTTGTGATAGTAACAAAATGATACAGCAGCCTGGTCCTCAGAGAAACTGTGGCAATTGTTCTAGGGCAAGTCATTCCCATTTTGCATTCCTCTCCTAGTTCCTACTTTCCTGACTCTCAGAGATTGCTGCAATAACCAGTGTCATTTAACTTTCTTGAAGATCCCTCTTCCTCAAAACTTACTTGTCCTATGTACTAACTCTTAGAGAACTAGAACTGATTAGTTGATTATGTCATGTGAAGGTGTTGAATAACTAATGAGTGTATTAGCTTTTAAATTTGTCACTTAAATGTCTTCGTTCCAATCAGAGAAATTTCTGGTTTTGTGATGGGACATTTCTGAGGGTTTTTGGGTCAGACTGGGCCTTCCAGTAGCTGCCAAAGCACATGTCCTGTGCTCATCATTAAAGGCAGGAAGGCATAAGATCTAGGGTTAAATCGTAACAACTTTAGTCGGTTTCCTGTGGCGTTGTTTCTCTCCTCTTTTTTTAGAGGAGAGATTCATTTGCTTTTGTTGTTGTTGTTGTTGTCATTGTGTACAATGTGAGTTCATCTACAGAAGAAGCCCCAGACACAGTAGTTGAAGTCAGTTATCTGGTAGGGACAAAATCATAAAAATGATTTGAAAGTAACTATATTGGTGAAATTTCAGCTTGGGTGTAAAAACATGAAATGGATAAAATTTTCAATACTTCTACTACTCCTTCAGCAGCCCTTCTTTGAAGTTACCCATCTTTCCTGCTCCGTAGTGCGCTTTCTTAATAACGCATCAGTTAAATTACATAGTATTTCATCATTTATAGTTTAAAAACCATTTTGTTTTGGCATGGACACTCCTTTCTTCTCCACACTTGTTCCTGTGGAATTGGTTTGGCAAGGAGGGAAAGGAAAATGGTATTTCCTCCTCTTCTCTATACTCTATAGCTGTGTCAGGGGTTTTGCTTACCAGGTGCTCAGCACTTTCAGATAAGAGAGGATTATTAGTTCTTGCTTTAGTACTAAGGGTGACAGTTTGGACACTCCTTTCTTGTTGGAAGGATGGAGTCAAGGACCAATTCAAATGATTTTCCTCAACCACAGGAAGGGTGAAGGGAGAAATGGTTGTTTTCTACCAACTCTGTAGTGCTCCAGAATGTCACTCCTTATTTGCTTCCAGTTCTTCTCTTTATTTCTCATAGTTAAAGTCACCAAACTAATTTAGTCTCTGTTACTCACTAATTACTTTATGTAATGACACAACTTGCACAAACAGATCTTGGAATAAATTCAACCAACTCCTGGTAAGAACATATATCAGAGTGTAAGGAGAGAAGTATAGACTCCTGGAAGGACTACCAGCTCTGAGCTTTCACTGTGACATGGACGTTAGTATGTTTTACAAAGGAATGGAGAGTTCTTATGAATCTAACAAGTTATTACTGGAGGTGAGTTAGAGAGTTTTCACTGTAAACTATGATATTTGAGCCATAAAGCAATTTTATGAACCTAAGATTGAAAGACCAGACCCAAACTTTCCAGCTAGTTAGTCATACTTAGGACATGAAATTAGGTCTGATTTCATTTGTATGGCTCTTCCCACTATAGTATTTGTATCCATCAGGGTTCAGTAAGGAAAATAGAAACTATTCTACATAATTCAAAGGGAATGGATATATTAGAGAGAACTAGTTACATTAGTCATGGACGAGTCCTGAAAGTGTACAGGAAAGAGTGAAAACATTCAGAAGATACCAATTGCAGGGAGCTGCTACCGCTCCTGGGGCTCAGTGTGTTACTGGAGCCCATGAGGTCAGGGCTGACCCCAGAACAGGGGCTGCTCGGCAGAAATTGTGACTGTAGAGGGTAGGATTTTCTGGTAATGGGAAGAAATATCTGTCATCTCCCTTCATCCTGTGCCTTTGTTTTTCCCCTAGAACTTATATGTATCTTACAATTTGGAGTTTGTACCCTTTGGTACATACTTCTACCTGTGCCTTTCTTCTCTTTCTAATTCTTGCTTTTGGGGAATAGATATGTAGTAATCCTAATAGCATTATTTAGGGAAATATGTAGCTATGGACTAGGAAAAAACATGGCATGTCTAATAACTTAGCTCAAAAGGAGCATATTTGAAGAGTAAAAAGAAGACAGTACCAGTAAATACCCAGTAAGATGGGTACTTAATTATTATAAAAATAATAAACATTACATTATCCACAATAGCCAAGACATGGAAACAACCTAATTCCCAATGGATGAATGGATAATGTGGTGTGTGTGTGTGTGTATTCACAATGTGTGTGTATGAATGGATAATATGGTGTGTATGTGTAAACCTACATATACCCATGCACATACATATGTGAATATATATATACATAATGTATATAAATATACATATATTTACATACACACACAATGGAATATTATTCAACTGTAAAGGGAAGAAAATCCCTCCATTTTTGACATCATGGATGGACTCTGAGGATATCATACTAAGTGAGATAAGTCAGACAGAGAAAGACCAATATGGTATGGTATCATTTATATGTGGAATCTAAAAAAGCTGAACTCCAAGAAAAAGACTAGAGCAGTGGTTGACAGGGGCTGGGAAGTGAGGGAAATAAGGAGATGTTTGCCAAAGGATGCAAACTTCCGATTATAAAATATATACGAGTTCTGGTGGAAAAACAAATATTACACAAATAGCAATGGATAAAATTAAACATAGCCATTGTATCACTTATTCCTATCTTCATCATACCTTTTACTGTATTTACACCTCTTTGTCTTTTCCCACCATAGGAAAAGAAGAGAGACAAGGAAAAAGAACCAGAAAGAGGAGAAGAGGGGGTGGGGATCATCAGAGATAAAAAATGCAGAAAGAATCAAAAGAATCAGTAACTGCAGGTGCCTGGGTGGCTTGTGGGTTAAGCCTCTGCCTTCCGCTCAGGTCATGATCTCAGGGTCCTGGGATCGAGGCCCGCATCGGGCTTCCTGCTCTCTCTCTGTCTGCCTCTCTGCCTACTTGTGATCTCTCTCTCTCTGTGTCAAATAAATAAAATAAAAAAAATCTAAGAATCAATAACTGCAATTATAAATGAAAATGTCGAGACAATATTACGTATTCAGAATTTTAATGGACAGTGTGCCCATTTAAGTAAGGGGAAGGAGGGGGGATTAGGAAGGTAAATAGGAAAGATTATATCCAATTCTCCTCCTACTGCATTATTTTCCCTTAGGCTGATTTTGATTTCTTGCCACCAGAAAAGGTAACCACAGATGTTCAATCCTCTGAGTTGGCCGTATGTCTCCAGTCTCATGTTTTTATTGTTATTATTAACTTTTTCCTTATGATTTAAGTGCATCTAGACTCAAGGGTTTAAATGCAGACAGCAGAAGGAAGCATAAACAGAAAAAAGAATCGTCTATTTTCTTATAGAAGAGAATATACTTAAAACTCGCCCCTAAACAGAGGAGAGAAACCAGACAACTGTTTTCCTTCAATTCTCTTTTTCTCTTTCACACTCTTTCCCTGCCCCCTCACCCCCTTTTTTTCACTAGTACCTGTCAGGGCTAGTCCAACTGCTGCTCTGAGTAATTTGTTATGCTTTGATTTTGTCAGTGTCTGCTCATCCCCTAGTCCTGGTCTCTAATTGTGGTCAGATAATTGTCACCTCTTACCCCTATCTGGAAAAGTTTATAAATTGAAAGTCTTGTAACTTGAAAGCAGTGACTCATTTTTAATAAAGTTAGGGTTCTTTTTATTTTTTGCTTTTCATGGTTAAAAGATATTCATTAAGAATCATAGAAACTACCATGTAAGTAATTTATATCAAAGGCACCCAGTGTCATGACAGAATCCAGGATGTGCTGGGAGACTGGCAGGTTGGGAGGGAAAGACAGAGAGGAATAGTTGGCAGGACCCATGTGTACCATCTTCTCAGTTTAGAAGCACATATGGTGCTTCATAATGCTCTGCTCAATTGCTCTATAGTTTTAGTCTATATCCTATTAAAAATAAACTCTATTAAGAAGAGCTTTTTGGAAAAGTCATGAATTTCATATTATAATTCACAGAATTTTTCAGGAGGAGTGTTTTGAGTTTAATATAGACGGACCCTGAAAGATAAATGGAGACATCTACTTTTTAAATGAAAAAATAAAGTTATTTCTAAAAGATGTTTCCACTCTTTTAAAAATTACTAATGAAAAGTTACAAATTACATGTGTTTGACTGAAGTAAAATTTTAATGTTGGGAACAATAGAAAACAAAACAAAATACAACAAATATCCCCCCACCCTGGTCCAACCCTCCCAAAGCCAGGTATCATCTGTAATGAAGTCATCCCCTCTTCCTTTTGTAGCTTGATGCATAAAGGTCTAAGTCCTAATTCTAAATCCTGAGGAGAAATCACAGACCCTGACTTTCAGAACCTTGTAATCTGACTTATATGGTGTGATACAGCTACAAGAGCAGGTTGTAGTGATTCACTACAATGTTTAGTGAAACATTAGGGACTAATCTTACAGTTAGAGTAGTGTGCCATTGGGAATTAATCATATAAGTTCTGTTTAGTTTTCATGATGATTTTGGAAAACGTAAACAAATAAAAAGGAACCAGACTGTATTTTCTATAATCTTATCAATATATTAATACCTGAGCTATGTACACTCTCAACATTCCATATATAGTTTTGTTACAAAGCCTGATCAAAGTGGTCTTCAATATTTACACTTTCAGGGCAAGGGGGCCACCCTGTCTCTTGATGGCTATCCTCCCTAATACCCACTGCTTCCTGCATCTTTAACTTAAGAGAAAGAGAGTGGCTGCGTTGAACAGACTCACTCAGAGCACACTCAAAAACACAGACTCCTACAAAGGGCAAAGGGAAAAAGAGATATGGAAGCAATGCACATCAGTGATAATTCTCACAAATGTACTCACCCTCTGATTTCTTTTATCATTGTCCTGTAAGTTCTGGCTTTTGGATCTGGAGACACATGCTTATTTTCATTAACATGATTTCCCCTAAAAGATAAATATATGACTTTGGCAGAGAATTCAAAACAAATGTGAAAATTGAGAAACATCCAAGTTATTATCTTGACAATTGGCTTTTATACACTAGTTAGACATCCTCAAGAACCAAAGATTTATCAACCATTGACGTAAATCCATGGTGTGGAAAGTCTAAAGATATGCCATGAAACCAAGATGTTTCTACACCCAAAATAGGTATTAGTATTTTATCACCTAGTAGAATGATAGAACATGCTCTATAGGATAAAAATGAGATTCATAAAAACCTTACATACTAAAAATTTAAATAACAAAATAATTAATCAAGACATTTAGAATTTATATGTAACTTAGTTCATTTTGAGCAAAATGACAGAATGAAAATCTGACAAATCAAATATTCTAGTTAATAGATAGTAAAAATATACACATTACCTTAGCAGTCTTTTAATGATGTCATCATTATAAGCAAACAAGTTACAAGATTTGAAAAAACTGGCATATAGTAAATAAACTACATTTAGTTTTTCTTTTCTGACTCCAGAGTTATGTCAGTGTTATTATTTGGAACATAAATTGGTTTCATCTAGCAATTAACTAGCATGGCCCTCAGTAAACATGTATTAAAGAACAAATATGTGGAAACATGTATTAAAGAACAAACACATCATGCTAATATGATTGTGGCTGACAAAGTAAATGGCTAACATTACATAATAGACATAATATTTACATTGACCTTACAAAAAAGTTTAACTCATATAGAATGTTAGATATTTTCATACATTTCTAATGCTTTCTTTTTAACCCCAAATTTACTTGGTAAATCTACTTGGTTCAGAAAGTTTGGCATTTTCTTTAGTGTTACATGCATTGATACATCTGTCGATAAAGGACCAAAAGGTATCTATTTTTCGGTTAAATAGATCACAGTTTTTAAAAAAAATCACAGAATTGATGTTAACATATTTTGAAATATTTAAGATTGGGTTGTTACTTAAACTACATATTTTTCCTGAAATTACAGAGGTTTAGATGTTATAAAATGATAAACTAATTTAAAAAGGCATGCTCGATTTAAAAATGTACTAAAAGCAATATAGTTTATAATTACATAAAATTATTAAACTAAGTTATTTTTGGCAAGTGTTTCTAAATTCCTAACATGAAACTCTCAAACTGATTTTAATTTTTTTGGTGTTTGGTCTTGTAATTGATAGATTTATTAGTTGGAAAAGGAATTTTAATATCTAGACATAGCCTTAAGCCAGTCATTTCCTGCTCTAGTTACATAAAGCTTCATTTCCAATTGTTGATGTGGGATTCTAAAACTCAATTAATATTTCCTTTTCTAACATATGCAGGTAATTAAATCAGAAGCAGATTTGCCTATCAATATTCATGACAAAGTAACAAAACACTGCAATTTTCTTCTATGTTCATTGCATTAATACTCCATTATCAGTTAAATTAATTAAATATGTACAAATGTAGATCTAACGGTGAGCCTGGAATGGTTTTAAAAATAATTTAGATGTGTAATAGTTTTTCATAAACACTCCTAGATGTTGAACCTCACAAGAACAGTGTAGGTTGGAAGGGCCGCTTTTCTTATACTCCTTCAAGAGTGTCATGATCACTCCCATAGCAGGAATCTAGGCTTAATCCAGGCTTATCTTTACCTCTTTTGTCTTCTTATGTTCAGATGAAGACATTGAAATAGAGAAAGTTCATGTTTAGATCACTAACAAGTAGTAGAGCCAGAAGCTGAACCAGTTACTGTGAATATAAATCTAGCACCCCTTCTACTTTACCACCACGCTTTGCCAATTTCTTGTCGTCTTTATAAAACCAGTTTGTCCACTGAAATCATGTGGTTTTCAGTAGGTCTAGATTAGAGGTTGTTATATATATTTTGAACTGTATTTATGCTCTTAGATATAAATATATCTTATATCTGTGATTTCTACTATTATAGTTAATTGGTCTTCTTTCTGCTCTCCTTCCTTTTTCTTTTTGTCAATTAGATGATTGCTATAATTCTATCAGGGGTTTTGGGTAATGGTAACAAGAAAACAATTGAGTTTTCTTGCATGGACTAAGCATAAATATAGAATTAGATCATGAATATTCAGTATTTTATGGAGTTTATGGGAGGAAAGAGGTCCTGTGCATGTATATTAACATAGTACCGTAAGTATGTACTCATGTATTTTTTGTTGATGTGAATTAAGATATATATGCACATTCATTGTACATATTGAAATGACTTAAGTGGATAAAGAATCCTATACTTTGACAAAATCTGTGCACATGTGAAAAAATGTAAAATTGCAAGATCACATTCCATTATTCTTGAATATGAAGAATATGATTTTTTTAATTTTAAAAAATACTTTTTAAATTTTAAAAATACAGAGAATGTGGTTAACTCAGAGATTCTTTTTTAAAAAAATTATTATACATTAGTGTGGCCAATTTGATAATTTGGCAAGGTTTTGAATTAAGAGAAATTAGTCCTTTGTGAAATAACCTTCCTTTTCTGAATCCTTGATCTCCTTCTTCATGTACCAAAGCCCTCATGCTCTCTTTCTCTTTGGCTTTTTAAGAAATGATTTGATGTCAGTGATTTATGTCTTTGTGGAACTTTAGGTCAACGTCTTACTGCTCCAAGAGTTATTTGTATGTTAATATTCTAAAGTAATGCCACAATAAAAGCTTTCTTCTCAACATAATTTTAGGGATTATCTAGAATGTGGGGTGACATGTTTGGAGGGAGGCACATGACTTACTGAACATAGCTAAGGGACTTTCTACTCCACATCTACATAAAACTGATGATGAAACCAAGAGATCATTTGACAGATGTTTTCACATGTGTTTCTCAAAAACGCATTTCAGTGTCACTAAATGTCCATTGTACTGAAACTACAGTTAGGCTACTGATGAAGTTACACTATGATAAACTTGGCACTTTAGGTCAGTGTATTCAATAATGTGTCTATACTGTGTTCAATAATGGAGTAACATAATGCTTTTATTTTTCCTAGCTAACAAATACTGAATTAAATATTCTCATAGATAGCTTTACATTAATTGGAAAAATTGTTTTATTTTATTGCTTTGAAAGCTAGCAGAATTATGCTAAAAAATGTTTCATTTGGGGTATATCCTCTCGGAACTTTGGTATGAAACTTTTGGAGTGCCCCCCTAAACTCACTGCTCTGGCCACTCAAAATAAAACTAATGCAAGCCTACTGTTTAGCCTAGCAGTTGGCAAGAGGAGAGAGAAAATCTTGAAAGCTCCCAAATATTTGTGATGGTTCTGGAGCCTCTTCTGCTGTGTTCTGTTATGGGATGTATTTTACACATTTTAAATTTGATCCAGATAACTCAGTAATTCACCATGAGTAAAATAGATCGCTTTTGTGGGACCTACCTCTGTTCAGTGATCTTGCTAATGAGATCCTATAAAAACGGTGTGGATACCCTGACCATTTCTAAAACTACAGATTGATTTCAACATTGTCTTAATATAGGATTAGTGTAGAGATGTAGTGTAGAGATGACTGGAGATATGAATGTTGGGTCTAGCCATGACTCACTACTATTGTGGGCTTAAATCTTAGCTTATATAATGTTGATATTTGATTTTACTGAATTACTTTTTACCACTTAAAAATAGTTTTATAAAGTTCAATCCCACATAAACTTGATTCACCCAGCTTTAACAAACTTTGTAAAGCAGAGGAGTATTAGACCTAAAATACTCTTGCAGAATATTTAGATTGTAAAATTTCTATTCACACGTATTGAAATTTATCTCTTGTTTGGATCACTACTAGATTATTTTGATTACAAGCAAAACACTTTGGGGTGTCTGCATGGCTCAGTTGGTTGAATGTCTGACTCTTGATTTCAGCTCAGGTCATGATCTCAGGGTTATGTGATCCAGCACAGGTCAGACTCTGCTCTCAGTGGGGAGTCTGCTTGATATTCTCTCTCTCTCACCCTCTACCCTCCACCCCCATACTCTCTTGTGTGCTCTTTCTCTAAAATAAATAAATAGATCTTTTTTAAAAACTAAAAAAATAAAAGCAAAACATCTCAAAGAAGCCAAATATCTGAAGATATTCTGATCATACTGATTATATTGCATGAAGCAAGTAAGAATAGAGATGGAGTTTAATTAAAAAGAAGTGAAAAATATTGGGGAAGGAAAAAAATCTAAAACTTTCCAAATTAACGATTCATGAGAAACAAACTGAATGCCAATATCTTTTCATACATTGTATCTCTGATTCTTTACAATACCCACAGAAGATGTGGTTATTCACACATTTATTAAACAAATATTGGTGGAGCACTTATTTTATTCCAAGCACTATTCTAGGTGCTGTGGACATATCAGTAAGCAGGAGAGACACGGTCCCTGTTTTCATGGGGCTTACATTTGAGAAGGAGCAACATACCATATACAGATAAGTACAGGATGATATGATTAGAAGTGTCACTTGAATTAGACTGGTATTTTGGGTTGGGTGGACAGACCAAGGATCCTGGCAGAAGCACACATTGAAGATATGAAGAGAGGGCACTGGAGGAGGGAATAGGAATCTCGAAGGTCCTAAGTGAGGAAACAACTTTGTACGTTTAAGGAATAGAAAAAACACAATGTGGCTGGAGCAAAATCTGTGAGAGAGAACATCAGGGGAAAGAGTATTCCAGAGGTACTTTTAATACATAAATCAGAGCCCATCATTCTTGTTCAAAATCCTCCAAGGGCTTCTTGTTACACAAGTTACCCAAACTCGTCAGGGGCTTCCACGTGTCTACACAGATATGACTCCTGCTATCTATCCAACCACTTGTCCTCTGGCTTACTTCCCACCAGTAACACACCTCCTTGCTCACTGGCCAGTATGCTAAGCATCTCCAACCTCAGGATGCCTTTATTTGCTGTTTCCAGTGCTTGGAATTCTCTTTCTATAGATAATGTGCATTACTTCTCCATTTTTTAAAATTCATTTTATTTTCATTCTCTGTTCAAATGTTACAATTTTAGAGAAGCCTTCTCTGAACATCAAAGTAAAATCTCATCTCCTCCGATCCCTTCTTTTCTTTACCCTGTGTTCTTCTAGTTGCTATGGCTGCATTAAAAAATTACATCAAAACTTATATCCTTAAAATAAAAGACACTTATTATCTCTCATCATTTCTGTGGGTCAGGGATTTGAGAGTGGTTCAGCTGGGCATTTCTGGCTTGAGGTCTTTTATGAGGTCTGGGAAGACTCAAAGAGCTGGGGACTAGAGTAGCTAGGGCTCCTCAATCATCTTTCTCTTTCTCTATAGGGTCTCTCCAGCATGGCTGCTTCATGGTAGTAAGAATTCTTACATGTGGCTCAGGACCCAAAGGCAAATGTCTGAAGAAAGATAGATCAGTCAGAAGCCATCTCACCATTTATGACCTAGCCTTGGAAAGTCAGGCAATGTTACTTCTGCTTCATTCTACCGCGGTTGAGGCAGTTGCAAAAGTTTATCCAGCTTCAAGGGAGAAGGGGAGACATAGGCATTGCCTCTTGAAGAAGAAATGCTGATATAACATTATAAGAACATATGGGATGGTGTGTGTGTGTGTGTGTTTGTGTGTGTATATCAATAATATATATGTATATATATATATCTCAATAATATATATTCTCCAATGTTTGGAAAATAAAATTTGTCATATTTCTGATTCTTTCTCCAAAGCAGTTTCTACTCTGATTATTGCCTATCTCCGTCACTAGAATATAAGCCCTATAAAGGTAGGATGCTTGTCTATCTTCTTTGCTGCTGGTCAATCTTCTCTACTATCCAAATCAAAGATTAGCATAGAGTAATCACTCAACAGTTTCTGTTCTTAAATGAATAAACATTTCCTGAACCAATGATCTATAAAGCAATGGAAGTATAATGAAAACCAGCATTTTAGAGATGGGAAAAAATTTTTATAATTTATAAATGGTCCCAGAAATGTAGTAAGGTGATAGAACAGACTAAAACTATCTTAAAAGTGAGCTAGTTTTCACAATGTGTGCCTAAATAGAAAAAAGAAAAAAAATGCTTCTGTTATAATATTTTGGAAAAATTATGACTCTTTTTATGATATTATATTTACTAAGTTCTCAGTGGTACAAACTGTAACAGATGAGGAGTAGCAAGTAGGTTGTAATCTGCTCTCATGTACAGATTATAACTTTGCAGATAGCATATCAATCTTCCAGTTACATTTATACAAATGTAGTCATTTAGCTTATAATAATATTAATGAAAATGAGCTTTATTGTACAGGGAACATCACTGCCTGTTTTTGACAGCTTGCTTCACCATTTTCAATGAGCCTAAATTTCTGCTTCTTTTAAGGGGGATTTTGGACATACAGAAGGAAACTATTGCTTGGATCTTTACTGCAGCCAAGAAATAATCATTTGAAACTCATTTTCCATAACACTAAGTGTCATGGTTTGTGACACAAACGTGGGAATGAGCCTGAAAGTTGTTCTCTTAATAACAGGCCTCAAGGACATGAGGATCATTGCACCAACAGACAAAATGGGTGATTTTTCATGTGAATTGAAAATAACCTAAGTGCTCACAAAGAACTGTTGAGAAATTAATTACATACCACCAGTTGATATACGAGCCTTTAAAAAGATGCTACAAAAGAGACGGGAAAAATAAATTTTTATAGGTAACAGGAATACCTAACTACAACTCCAAGATAACTAACTAAAAAATTAGAATATGAAATTCAACCAGTTATAGGGATAAAACATACTATAAAAATACCAATAGTATTCCTATAAACAGCTATGATTAGGAGACTCAATGGTAAAATAAGGAAGCATAATACCAACAAATTACAAAACACTTAGGACTGGTGACAATATATGAAGGAGGGCCTAAATTGAGCGACAATCCAACAAAGAGTTTAAGGAGCACGGCCCAAACCGGCTGCTGCAACATCTTGGCAGACCCGCAGAATGGGTCTGCAAATTTTAAACAGTGACAAACTTGTCACTGGTGACAAAAGTACAGAAACCCGTGGCTTCTGTTTTCACCACCAGAACTCACCAGAGGATCATGTGTTCTTCGTCTGTTGCAGAAAGAAAAGTGTGTCACCCAAGGACAGAGCCAAAGCTGTGAAGGCGGGTTTTCAGTCACTTCTGTGGGAATCCGTGGAAGCACAGGATTTTAAGTCCTAACATGAACAGCAAACTTGAGACTGTTTTGCTCTGGGTGACACCCTTGGCTTAGAAAACTCTCCCCAGATCTGGATCCAGGAAGACAGTTCACCAAGGTACTGGAAGCCGAATGACCCACGGAATTCTCCAGAAACAAGCAGTGTTGCCAACCCCTCTCCAGGGAACCTGAAGTCAGCCTTTGAAGAGAGGTGTTCCAGCGAGCCTGGCTTGGTTTCCTTGGTTGGCCCGGATTCCTCAAGCTCTCTCGAGACCCTGGGAAGTCCTGAAGACCAAAGGCCATCTCCAGGACGAATGTCTGGTTCGTATTCCTCAGATATTCCTTAAATAAAGGCATTACAATCACCGCTGAAATCCCAGAAGACCCTTCGGGGACGGCGTCCCAAGACGGCGAGGAGCCTCCGAGGCCGCAGTCCGGAAAGGGCCCCTCCCAGACTTGTGCTGGCCTCGGCCTGCCCTGTGCACCTGGGCGCCACATGCTCCCTTCTCCAGTCGCCTCTGGTTCTGAGAACACTGCCCGGGACCGCCAGCCCTTGAAGGCTGCAAGGGCCGCGTCCCCAAGTCCTCAGAAGTAGAGGCCAGTGGCCAAAGAAGGCCAGAATTTGACTTCTCTGACGATGGCACCAGTAGAAGGCCACCCCTACCAAAGAAGCTGGGGGAGAGGCCCGGCCTCAAACCTTCCTGCAGAGACCAGAGGCAAGGCAGGAAAATGCCCCTGGGGACGTGCATGAGGGTCCTGTTCCCTCTCCCCCGGAGTCTTACAACCTCGGCGACCCAAAGTTTCGCCCATTTGTAGGTGGTGGAGAGGTTCGGCCCCCAGAACGGCCCTGGAGCTGGCGGGCGGCTGGAGGCGCCGCTGCGGAGCGCGGGGCCTGCGGCGGCGGAGGGCACGCCTGCTCTCAGACGCAGTGACGGACACTCCTGTGGTGCAGATGGTGGCGCCTGCCGCCGAGGGAACCGCGAGCTCTCCTGGCGCATGGGTTGCCACCAGCAGTCCAGCCGTGAGCCCATGGCCTTGCCCGCTGACCCAGTGCCTTCGACTCCGCAGCGGGGGCCAGCGTCGGCCTGGGACCCCAGAGAAGAGCACAGACCCTGCTATTGCTTAAGCACCAGAGCAGAGGTTGATTATCTGAGGCTGTTTGGAACGTCCGCGTTTAAGCAAACGGCCTTGGGGAAATTGTCCTTATACCTCAAGTTCTACCTGCTCCTAGAATACAACCCTCAGAGACCAGTGCCCCTGGCCGCTGACACCAGCGGCACACACAATGCCAACGTCACTTCCTCAGGGAGCCCACCTGCGGCCAAGCTGGTAGAACTTGATTCCTCGGAGCCCCAGGTGTTCCAGTGCCAGGTCAGTTCATGTGTCCTCAGCCCAGGAGGTCCGCGGTGCCCGTGGTGCCCACCATGGACGTACTGCAGCGCAATCAGAAGGACCTGGACACGGCAGCGGAAAGATACCAAACGTGATGCTGTTGGTGAAGAACAGCTGTGAGGTGCTCTATGCAAAGCACCTGGAGATGGGGGAGATCATGGACGGGTTCGAGGGGATGGTGTACCAGGGCGTGGTGGAGGCTCAGAAACAGAACTTGCCAAAGCCAAAATCCAGAGGGTTCTGAAAGAAAAAGGCCAACTTGCTGCAGACCTTAACTACATGGAAAAATATTTCTCTGACCTCTTAAAGTGGTTTGAGAAACATAAAATGTTTGAAGGCTAATACATGAATGAAGAATCGCTGAAGTATGTTGAGGATAACACAAGTGAGAATTGAAAAGGAAGGCTGGAGATACCAAGCAGTGAAGGCCCACACAGAAGAGAAACTCAAGCTGCCAAACGAGGAGATCAGCAAGGCCTGGAGCAAGGCCTGACCGGAGGCTTTGGGCATCCAGGTGAGCTTGAGGAAGGAGCAGATGTACGTCCAGTTGCTGGAGAAGAGGATCGAGCAGAAGACTAAAGTAAACGATGAGCTCATCAGAACCTGTGACCTTATTTCCAAGAGAGAAAAGATCTGACGTGGAAATTCCCAACGAATGTCTGTCTCCCTTGTCTATCAACAGATCTCATCTTCTTTCTTGACTCTTCAATTTGTTTTTAAACTGGATTGCTTTAGAAAGAGGACTACATAGTTTCCCTTTAGACAATGAGGAGGAGAAGGGGGAGGAGGAGGGAGAGGGGGAGAATAATTATTTAATAGCAGAGGCTTTGGAATTACACAAATCTAGGTTTAAATCCTGGTGCTGTCATGTACTAGCTGGTAGGCTTAAACTCTTTGAGTTCAATTTCCTTATCTATAAAATGGTTGCAGTAATTGAAATATTGATGTGAGATTGACAATGTATGCCTGAAAAAGCACTTGAAAATAATATCTATGAAATATAATTTAAAATGCATCAAAATATTATTAGTAAAACTGTGGGACTTACATAATAGACAGATGGAGCCATAAGATGGCACAGATGGTTGAGGGACAAATACTAGTATATATAAAAATATATTGTTTGACAAAGGCCACAATACAAATCAATGAGGACAGAAGAAAAATGTCAATAAATGGTTCTAAGTTGTGGATGAAATCTTTGGAAAGAATAGCTGAATGTGTACTTTTAACATAAAAAAATAAATTCCATAGACGTTAGAGCACTAAATAAACAAAATGAAGATGTATCAATTAGAATAAAATCAAAGTCGGTAAGTATTGGATATGTCTTGACATAGAAAAAACTTCGAAGGCAAAAGAGCAATAACAGAACCACAGAGAAGAGATGGACAGATTTGACTACATAGAAAATTAGGTCTGGGGCTGCCTGGGTGGGTCAGTCAGTGGAGCATCCAACTTTTGATCTCAGGTTTGTGCGTTCAAGTCCCATGATGGGTGTAGAGATTACTTAAGATTTTTTTTTTTAAATCTTAAAAAAAAGTTAGTTCTAAGTGACACCAAAAAAGGTAATTAAATATTTGTATCATTTATGATAAGACAAAGGTTAGTATAAATATCTAAAGAACATTTACAGATCAATAATAAAAATTGTAAACCCTATGAGAGAAAAGTGAACGAAAGGTGGAGCAAGTTATTTATTAGGTGGTACAAAGACCCCTCCCCAAAATTAATACAAGAAATCTCAACAACAAACTTAAATTTAGGTTTTTTTGCTTATCATTTTGGTAAATAATTTTAAAGAGGAACATAAAATATACATTATCAGTTAGTGTCCCCTGAGATTAGAACATTCATGTATTGCAGAAAGGGAATAAATTGGGAGTAAACGTTAAGGAAATTATACTAGATTTATAATCCTTGACACAATAGTTCTCCTATACAAATTTGTTCATAAGAACTAGAGGTACAGACAATCACTACTGTGCAAAAATATATTTATTGGAGGATTATTCATCATAAAGGAAAATTGGAAAAAATTATGGATGGAAAAATAATGGTAAAAATCAAATGATAGTATACTATGCAGTAGTTAGATGAACAATTTTGAAAAAAGTTAAGGGAATGGGAAAATGTTCATTGTAAATTTTTGAAAGGGTAAAGGAGTATGCAATTTTATAAACCTCTATATGATAATCTAATTTTTAGTGGTCGTTTTCTCTCAGGGGTTATGTGTAACTTCCACTTTTTACTGTGCATTTTTCAGTGTTATTTCAAATTCTTTATGATAATTATGTGTATTTTAATATTCAGGGAATGTGCAAAATGCTGCTCCTCATATTGTATTAAGGAGCCAAAACTATGAAATGTATATACAGATGGTCTCAACTATATAAATAAAGGTATTTTTAAATCATTAAAAAAATTTTTTAAAGATTTTATTTATTTATTTGACAGAAAGAGAGGGAACACAAACTGGGGGAGTGGGAGAGGCAGAAGCAGGCTCCCCTCTGAGCAGGGAGCCCAATGCGGGGCTCCATCCCAGGACCCTGGGATCATGACCTGATCCAAAGGCAGATGCTTAACTAACTGAGCAACCCAGGTACCCCCATTTAAAAAAATTTTTTTTAAAGCCTGTAAAGAAGGAGTTTTATGTCTATTTGGCAAACAGTGGACAATCTGAGGAAGTTCTTGGGCAGGGCACTATGTGATCAGAGCAGCAGTTAAGATGAATCACCTTGGAGGGTGCTAACAGCTGGTAGGGGAAGGTGACTCAGATTAGCCTGTGGTAGACACAAGGACAAGAAGGGGTTGATACTGAGTTATTACCAGGAGCAGAACTGAAAGTACTTGGAGACTGGGAGCAGAACATGAAGGACAAGTAGGAGCCAAGAACTTAAAAAATATCTTGAATTTAAAAAATACATACAATTATTGTAAAAAAGAATTGAAATAATAATGGAAAGTACAAGATAAAGCAAATTTTAAAAAGTGCCAATTTACAGAAACATGGAAATTTGGAGGAAAAGCTGATTTGAAAGAGGTAAGTTAATTTTTAAGCCTGTGTGAACTTTGTGGCTAGGAAGAAGATATTAAAGGCATATTTAAATATCTCCCTTAGTTTTTATTATGTAAAATATAAACAGTAAAAAATCAAACAGGAGGGAAAGGTACACATTAATTTCAAATCTCCTACTGACTTTCCTACAACCATTGGAAGTCCTATTCTTTAGTAGTAACCATTTTCAATTATTTTCATTTTTATTTCCTCTAGTGATGAATTCCATATCTGCTCAAACCTCAATATCTTAATTTATCCACATCAAACTTTACTTGATCAATGTCTCCATACTCTGAAAGATGAGGAAATTGTTCCCTGTTGCTAATTTTTTTAAGTTAAATTATTATTTTGGGATCCTTTTGCTAACAATTGTAACAAATTATGCTTTTGTAAGAAGCTTATACTTAACCTTTTATATCTTGATCAATCAACTTCAAACTGTATCACTGAATTACTCACAATATAAATGGAGAATATCAGTGATTATAAACTTCCTTCCACTGCTCATCCTCCTG
The DNA here is from genome assembly GCA_002007465.1 of Ailurus styani. Classification (NCBI taxonomy): domain Eukaryota; kingdom Metazoa; phylum Chordata; class Mammalia; order Carnivora; family Ailuridae; genus Ailurus; species Ailurus styani. The sequence goes on along the minus strand of LNAC01000004.1, from coordinate 3,047,184 downwards.
TTTTTCTCCCAATATGTGGCAGCTATACAATCACTTTTATTAAACTTCAGAACGTTTGTATTTTTTTTCTGTAACTATAATAAAATAACTCAGATTTTGTCTAGTGGTTGAATTCTAAAAACTGGAAACTGATACACAGCATTTGATAATATAATTATATAAATACTATTTGCTGGGAGCCGCGTGGGCCTCGCTGGCTGACAGTCACAGCATGGGAAAGGCAGCGTTTGCACAGCTCCTGCCGACCAAGGCGAACCTGGTATCTTCCTGATCCTTACCTAAGAATTGGTCCTATTAATTAGGCCTCTAGGCACTCCTAACCAGACCAAGATCAATTAGCCAAAACCATATGGAAACCTTAAATCTCATCCCTGTAAGAGTCCCTTCTAATGTTATCTCCTTGAGCTCTTGCAGATCAGGAGGAAGAATTTTGAGACCTTGAGGCCCTGGAACTAGGAGTTAGCTCTGCTCAAAGATAAGGAGCCTCATCTAAGAATAAGGCATAAGCAAAAGCAGGGCACCGGTTGCTACATGTTCCCTTAATGGTTAATGGCCAGATGTTATGAAGAGGCAGGAAGCTATTGAGAAAAGCCTTACCATTTGTTCACAAAATAGTAAGAAACTAATCCCCTTGATATTTACATACTCAGTTGAAAGAAAACAAATCATACAAACAACTAAAGCCTTACTTATACAAACAACTGAAGCCTTACTTGTGTAAATATCGCTATTATGGTTGAAGTGTTAGGTAGAGTGACACTTAGCCTCGCTGTCATTTAACCTACATTTAACCATAAATCACACTAATAGCTAGACGTTTTTTCACTTCACTTGTCTTTCTTTTAAATGCTTTGTTATTCTACCTTTGTGGGAATCTGCTTACACTTTTTCTAAGAATAAGAGCATGACCTACTTGCACCTGCACATTTGGGAGCAAACTACTTAAAAAAAAAATAAATTTATCTCTGTCTCGGTCGAGGGAGTTGACACATGGAAAATGAAAACGTACAAAATGTTTTTTATTGACCAAAGCGCTTTATCTCTAAGAAAATAATCAACTTCAAAAGACCATGCCCTTTGATGTATGTTGCTTACTGCCTTTAAATAAAAATACTGAGACCAGCAGAGCAGAGATGCCGGAGGTGCCTGCTTGGTGATCAGAAAAGAACCTCCTGGCTCTCTCACTCCTTTTGCCAACACGGTCCATCCTTCGGGGACCCCTGGACCTGCTGGAGCTGGACTCCGGCAACTATTGACGTAGAACATACTGAATATTTGGGGACCTGCTTGAGAAAGAAATACAATTCTTTTTTTCTTTGCTTTTTAAACACCTTTATTGAGGTATAATTTATACGCCATATAATTCATCCCTTTTAAGTATACAATTCCAAGATTTTTAGCAAACTTAACAAGTGGTACAATCATCACCATGATCCAGCTGTAGAACATTTCATCACTCCAATAAAATACCTCGTGTCCATTTACAGTCAATTCCCTTTCCTATCTCCAGCCCTGGGTAGTCACTAGTCTACTTTCTGACTCTACAGATTCGCCTTTTCTGGTTTCTTCCACTGAGAAAAACAGCTTTAAGATTTATATATGTTATAGCATGTGTCAGTATTTCATTCCTCGATAGGGTTCCATTGTTTTGATTTACATCTTGTTAGTCATTCATCAGTTGATAGGGATTTGAATTATTTCCACTTCTTGGCTATTATAAATAATTCTGCTATGGACATTCGTGTGCAGATCTTTGTGTGGACTTATGTTTTTTATTTCTCTTGGGTAGATACCTAGCAAATTTAATTCTATATTTTCCTAACCAGTCTACTCAAAGAAAAATGTCCCAATTATCAAGAACATCTGGAATTTATTTTTCTTATATGTCATCCATTACTTTAAACCATTCCATATTTTAGTTTGGTTTACAATCTAACCAGGGCTTTTATGTTCATATTTTTCCCTCTAGAGGCTTAAAACAATTTTTATTTTTATTTTTTTTATTTTTTATTTTTATTATTTTTTTAACGATTTTTATTTATTCATTTGACACAGAGAGAGAGATTACAAGTAGGCAGAGAGGCAGGCAGAGAGAGAGGAGAGAGGAGGAAGCAGGCTCCCTGCTGAGCAGAGAGCCCGATGCGGGCCTCGATCCCAGGACCCTGGGATCATGACCTGAGCCGAAGGCAGAGGCTTTAACCCACTGAGCCACCCAGGCGCCCTTAAAACAATTTTTAAATTAAATATTTCATAAATATTAAAAGGTATAAGGATATTTCCTATCAAACTATATATTTACACCCTGTTTAAGAAATAAAACACTTTTAGGGGCCCCTGGGTGACTCAATCAATTAAGCGTCTGCCTTTGGCTCAGGTCAGGATCTCAGGATTATGGGATCAGGCCTCTGAATTGGGTTCCCTGCTCAGTGGGGAGCCTGCTTCTCCCTCTTCCTCTGCCCCTCCCTGCCCCCGCTTGAGGTCTCTCTCTCTCTCTCAAAGAAATAAATAAATAATCTTAAAAAAAAAAAAAGAAAACACTTCTAAAACAGCTGAAGAAGCTTATGGATTTCACTTCAAAGCATCCTCTTCTTTCTAGAGATCATCATTATCTAGAGTTTAGTGTTTATCATTCCTATGCATTTCTTTAAACATTTACTAACTATATGTTTTTCCTAATTAGCAAGAAAAAAAAATCATATTGTCAAAATTCTTACTGGATTTGCTTTTTGTTCTCAACATTATTTCCATGAGATTTACCCCTGTGTATAAAGTTTTTTACTTCAAGATTACCTTTTCACAACCACATTATATTCCATTTTGTGAATATGCCAACATTTATACATTTTTTTCAGTTAATGGGAACTTAACCGGTTAAAAAAAATTTTTTTGGTACTATAAACATTCTTGGGAATGTCTTCTGCAATGGATTGATGTTTGAGTCCCCCAAACTTTGTATGTTGAAACCTAATCCCCCGTGTAATGGTATTAGGAAGTGGAGATTTAAGAGAGTATATAGGTCATGATGGTGGAGTCCTCCTGAATGGGACTAGTGCTTTTGTAAAAGAGACTCCAGAGAGCTCCCATGCCCTTTCTGCCACGTGAAGATACAGCTGAGTAGATGGCTGTCAACAAACCAAGAAGCAGGTTCTCAGCAGACACTGAATGTTCAAGCACCTTGATCTTGAGCTTCCCAGCTTCTAGAATAGTGAAATTAATTTCTGTTGTTTATAAGCTACCCAATCTCTGGTATTTTTTTATAGTGCCCTGAATGGGCTAAAATGTCTTCTTTATACATGTGGGAAAGTATTTTAGAGTACATACATCTTCAACTTTTCTAGATACGGGCAGACTGTTTTCCAAAATGATTTTGCCAATACTTACGCCAACAGGAAATGAAGTTCTTACTGCTCCACATCCTTCCCAGCATCTGGTATTGCCAAATATTTTTTCCTCAAAATTATTGAGTGTGCAAAGGTATATCTAAGTAGTCACCTCTATTTCACTGAATATGGTAATTTCTAACACCTTCTATTATGCTTACTGTCCATTTATGTTTTTGCTTCAGTGACTTTCTTGATGCTATTTTTATCTATTTTTATACTAATTTGCTTGTGTTTATCTTATGGATTTCCAGAAATTATTTATGTGTTTTTGGTATGAAACTTTTGTTGGTTATATTACATGCATCACAAATAATTTCTAAATCTTCTTTTGGAAATTTTAGTACTCTCTCTGGAGGAAATGACAGAGAAGTTTACTGTCCAGTTTAATAAATATAATCATGTTTCCTTCCAGAGAAAAGGTATGACATGCTCACTGCCCATTGTAAAAGATCCAAACTCTCTAAGTTCAAAGTTCTTCTCTGACAATGCAAGTCCCTGCATGTGCAGGTATCATCTGGCTGTCTTCATGTCACCTTGTGGGAATCAGAGCTCAGAAAACCTGTACCAAAATGCCAATACTGTGGCTACTGCTTTGGTGTGAAAAGTAAATACAATTTTTTGTTCCTGACCCAAGATTGGGCTGGTAGGCTGATCTGTTAGCTTGTATGAATGGTAAAATCTCAGAAACTTCACAGTTCTTGACATTTTTTTCTATCTATTAATAAAATAAGGAATGTCAATTTTGTTGACTTTTTCAAAGAGCCAACTTTTTATTTAGATTATTGTTTTTCTGAGTTTTATTTCATTGAGTTCTGCTCTGATATTTATTTATTTATTTTAACCTATTTCGCCTAACCTCTTAAGATTCTTAGCGTAGGGGCAGGCGCCTAAGAGGCTCAGTTGGTTAAACATCTGACTCTTGATGATGGCTTAAGTCATGATCTCTGGGCCATAGGATCAAATCTGCTTGTCCTTCTTCCTCTGCTCCTTCCCCCATTCTCCCTCCCTCTCTCTCTCTCTCATTCTCAAATAAATAAATAAATAAGTAAATAAAATCTTTTAAAAAAAAGATTCTTGGTGTATATCCTAAGATCATTGATATGAGATCTTTTTTCATTTCTAATATAGCTATATAGTGCTATGAATTTTTCCCTAGTTACTTCTTCATCTATATCTCTTGGATTTTTATATGTTGTGTATTTCACCTTTATTCAGTTCAAAATAGTTTCTAATTTCCTTTTCGATTTCTTGTTTGGCCCATGGGTTACTTAAAAGTGTATTATTTAGTTTCCAAGTATTGGGAATTTTCCAGAGATATTTCTGTTACTGATTTCTAATTTAATTCCACTGGGGTCAGAGAATATACTTTGTATTATTTGACTCATTTTAAATTTATTGAGACTTGTTTTTTTTTCACCCATGGTGTGATTTCTTTTGGAAAATATTCAAGGTGTGCACTTTAAAGTAATGTATATTTTGCTGTTGTTGAAGTGGAGTGTGCTATAAATGTCCCTTAGTTCAAGTCTACTGATAGTGTTGTTAGATCTCATATACTTACTGGGGCTCTCTCTACTTGTCTTATCAATTTTTAAAGTGATGAGTATAAAATATCTGATTCTATGACTATAATTATGAATGTGTCTACCTCTCCTTAGAGTTGTATTATTTTTGCTTTCATGTATTTTTAATCTCTGTTATTATGTGCATCTTCATTTTGACACCTTCACTTTTTAGAAGCCCATCTGTGCATTCAAAAGTATATTTATTATAATTTTTCCAATATTTGAAATGTTTTTTGGCCTAGAAATTTTTAGAATAGCTAGTCTGCTATACTGTTAAAACTTCACATATTTTCTGGTTTTTTTCTTATCAATTAATAAATACTGTGCTCTCATTTAATCCATAAAGTAGTCTTTTCAGTTTGTTAAGATTCTTTTAAAATTTAATCCATTTTTTCTTGAAGCCACATTTTTTGGATTCCCTTAGTTTCTTGTTCTAATTTGAACTTATTTCTTCCTAACCCTTCTTCACAGAAGTAAATCGGGGATTTTGTTTTTAATCTCCATGGCCAGTTAGGTACATGTCTCTGATTTTAGTCACCAATCACATTTTTATTTTTCAGGTATACTGACTCATGTAATTATTTTATTTATTTATTTATTTATTTATTTATTTATTTATTTATTTTTCATGTAATTATTTTAGAACAGTATTTTAGTGGTATGCTTTCCAAATTTGGTGCTTCTGAATATCTTATCATTTATCTTCTCATTAGTTGGGTGTGGACTCATAACTTCAAAACTATTTGCCTTCCAATTATATGGTCCTAGTATAATCTTAATATGAAATACAATAAAGTTAGTGCCACAAATATTTCAAACATTACACTCGTGAATGAGGTTGTAAAGTTTCTAAATAAAATGAACACTAGCAATGCATAAAACAATAAGGTTCTATAACAATTATTTGGAAAACACTTCATGATCAATAAACATATTGAAATAATTACACTGCAGTCTAAAGGAGAAAAGTCATGCAATAGTATGAATAATAATAAATGCTAACAATTTAATAGAGCAGTTACTATGTGCCTGATACTGTTTTAAGTTCTTTGTGTATACTAACTCATTTAACTCTTACATCAACTGTATGAGAAAGATGATATTATTATGTTCCTTTATACATGAGGAAACAGATACATAATAGTAACTTGAAAAAGATCATATAATTCTTTAAATGAAAGAACAGGGATTCACACTTAGGTAGTCTGGATCCAGTCTATGTTGTACTTTATCATGGCATCAATAGATACTAAAAAATCATTCTATAAATTTTTGTCCACATTCTAATAAAATATATTAGGTAATAAGAATGAAAGAACTAGGGCACCTGTGTGGCTCAGTTTTTAAGCATCTGCCTTTGGCTCAGGTCATGATCCCAGGGTGCTGGGATTGAGCCCTGGACCGGGCTCCCTGCTCTGCAGGAAGCCTGCTTCTCCCTCTCCCACTCCCTCTGCTAGTGTTCCCTCTCTCACTGTGTCTCTCTCTGTCAAATAATAAAAAATAAAATCTTAAAAAAAAAAGAATGAAGGAACTACTTATTATAATAAAGATAATTTATCTCAACACAGAATTAAGGCAAAAGAAATGGAACATATGAGCGATAAGAGATAAATTAGATCAATTTTTATGCTATATTTAGGATTATCTTCTCAACTTCTAGAACTCATATAGAATGCTTTGTTTTGGCAAGCATATTTTAATTTCTTTGAACACTTTCTTGTTATCTTATTTCTCTGTCTCATGTCAGAATTTTTTTGGTTTAGTTTAATTTTATGAATGCAACGTCTCAAATTTTTCTCAACAGGTTAATTAGGAAAAAAAGTTGAGTGTTATTTTTTGAATTCTATTCTTTTCTATCCAATGTGATTTATTGTATTTTTGTTCTATTAATACATCTTGTAGATGTTAGTTATAAATTAATAAGAAAAATTCTTTGAATTCTCTACACTAACAAATAATTTTTGATGCTGCCTGAGGCTGAATATTATATTGGTCAAAGATTTAAATAATAAGCTGGTCTGCATAGCTTATTGTTCAAATTTTAATTTTATGAAACACTTAAATGTTTCATATGCAGTAATAATTATTTTTGTGTATTAAGTGTGTAATCAGTATACCATGAGTTCTTAAACATCAGTCCATGACAGAAGTGAGATAGTGAAAGAAAAGGCAAATAAGTTTTCATGACAAATTCACCCACACTTAAGTAGAATAGTCCTCATTTTTTATATTGCAGTATTATTGCTAAGCCAGCCAATGTGAGGTCTTGAAATATCTTGGCAAAATTAGGAAATCATTTGTGACTTGAAACCCTCAAGGACTGTGGTGTTTGGCCCATAAAGTAGTAATGGTGGTGAGTGCTTGCATTTTATAGAGATTTTTCACCTTGATACATCTTTGAGAGCAGAATTCAGATGTTGACTATCTCATTAAAGAAAAATCAGGTGTTTATTAAGTAAATGTATCTAGAATTGTAAATGAAGGCACAGGGAAGGTAAAATCAGTACTTTCAGAGCAATGACTAACTTATCTCTGACTATTATGATAAATGTTCATAGGGGTGAGGTTGTGATTACCTAAAGCTGTCTGCTAGCTAAAGACACTACATTCAGGTGGAGTTCAGGAAAATAACTTGTTGAAGAAAAGAAAACCGAAGCTTCAGTTGATTTAACCTTCTTTTCAGAAACTTTATTTTCTACCAATGTTATTTCCATTTTCTGTTCAGGCATGTGCAGAAGCGCCTGCAACCTCCTGATGGTGGTTCCTACGCACTGGGTGGCCGGAGTAGCAGGGTTTGCAGAGAGGTCCTGGGTGGGGGCGCCTCGCGCTCCGGGCTTCTGGCGGAACCTCGGAGCAGGCGCAGAGCGCACCTGTAACTTCCGCCTGGCTGCCGGCTCCCGCTGAGTAGCCGCAAGTCGGAGCCGCAGCAGTCTGTTCACCCAAAGGCCCTCCTTGCTCACAGCCTCTTCAGCAGCGGCCTGCTCTTCCTTTTCAGTCTCTTCAGGATCTCTGTGAAGTAGAGCCCAGGCCCGACATTCTGTGGCTGCTCAGGGAGATAGCGCCCCCTCCACCTCCACCCCAAGGCAGACCCACTGAGCGAGCTCCCTTGTTGCGGGAGGTGGCAGTGGCCACGTGGAGTAGACCCAGGGTCGGGGGGTTACCTTAAGACACCTCTGTGAGAGGTGGGCTTCGGCCCCAGGATCAGTACCCGCGGGAAGCTGCGGCTCCCAGAGGCTGCCTCCACCTGCTTAGAGCAGGTTCCGGGGCCAAGCGGCCAGCAACAGCAGTGGTTCCCGCGGTAGCCGCAAACTTCAGCGCAGCGCACTGGCCGCTGTTCCCGGAGGGCATGATCCTGACCGCAGCCGGCTTTTCAGTGGCAGCTCTGGCCCGAGCTGCCCGCAGAAGCCTCTCCCAGGTCCTCTTCGAATTTACGAGGTAATGACACCACTTTTCCTTTTGTAGGTCATGGTTTCATTTGGAAGTCAAGGTTGGGGCCACCCAAGTGAGTTCCTGCTACAAGGAATTTGAGGGCATCCTGCTCCTTTATTTGCAGGACATTAAGGGTTCTGATACTGTGAAAATTTCCTGTTATTATGAGAATCCAGAGCAACACCTGTACGGACTGTGCCCCAATAGTGCAGAAAAGCTCACCTAATTTGTAAATCAGAAGGCACTTTCTATAAAATTTTGCAAAAATGCTTTATATATATATTATGATTTTGACTGCTGATGCATTCCTTGTTTATACACACATAGTAAGTTTATATTGGAAGACCGTCAGTAAAATCATAGTGCCCATTTTTAAAGACTGGCTTTAGGGACACCTGGGTGGCTCAGTTGGTTGAGCCTCTAACCCTTGATTTCTACTGAGGTCCTAATCTCATGGTCTTGGAATCAAGCCCTGCATCAGGCTCCCCCCTCAGTGGGAGTCTGCTTGAGATTCTCTCTCTTCCTCTCCCTCTGTCCCACCCCCCTTTCCCTACACATTCTCTCTCTCTAATAACTAAATGAATCTTTAAAAACAAACAAACAAAATGATGGACTGGCATTAAATCTGGGAAATATGTCTGTTTTTCAGTTTTCTCAACTGTTAAATGGAAATATTACCTACTTCATGGGCTCTTTGTAAGAATTTTTAAAAGGTAAACTGTAGGTACTGGCAACAGTGTCTAACACATGGTAAGTACTCAATAAATACAAAATACTATCATCTCTCTACTACCTATGAATATCTCTACCTTAAACATCAAGGTAACAGGCAAGGTTTCTTGCAGGGAGGAATAAAACTACATGTGGGTTTCCAAACAAGCAAGAAGAGATATTGCTTTTAAGTGTATTTTTCTTAGCAGCTTGCAGATAGCAATAGCTGTTATGGAGCTCATACTCAAGGTCTGTGCTTGTTTCAAAGAAAGCTCACCATGTGTTGGGAGCTTGGCAGATGACTCAGTTCTGATTCCTTTTATGTTCACTTTCTCTCGTTTTTCTTCTAAAATGCACAAGCAGCACAGCATCAATTTCTCTCCCTCTCTCCCTTTCTTCTCCCGCCCACTTTCACACACTCCCTTTCTTTCAACACACACACACACGCACACACACACAGAGGCGTCCACACTAGTTTCATTTTATTTATCTTTTAATCCCCAAAGGATTCACGGAACAGGCTGTGTGCAGCTGCCGTGTTTTCTTCTGGTTAAATTGGCGGTTACCTACTGTGTGGAGTTGCTAGGAGAAGGTGAATAAGCATGATTACAGCATCATTGATGTACATAGTCTTTCAATAACAACCTGTGGAGCTCTGTGGTCTGTCTTCTGTATGGCTCTGTGTTATTTCCTCATTGTTGTCATTAATATTTGTTGCCTTTATTGTTACAGCATGATATATCTTTAACTGTTGGTTCCAGATCAATTAAAAGACAAAAACCTTGGCATTTAAAACAGGCACTTTTTTCTCAGGGTGGTGCTGCTGACACTGGTTCCTACCATCTGCTTTCTTATTACATCCTGCCCTCCTTCCATTGGTAGAGACGAATTCAGCTTCTTCTGGTGCGCTAAAGTCATTCACGTTTCTCTTGTGCATAATAGATCTTGTAAACTGTAGGAATTCTGATGTGCTTCAGTGCACTGAACAGTAACAGATGAGCTGCTTTTGGGGAGAGCTGGAGCGCTCAGTCGGTCAGTAGTACAGTAGCAGGCTCACATGTGTGGATTGTTCCTGTGAGGTCAGAG